>CAWUFW010006947.1:0-600000 GCA_963921515.1 Calotriton arnoldi | reverse complement strand
TGACACAAGTTTGGTAGGGTTGGGCTCGATTCTTACCCAACACAATGGACATCCAAATGCTCGAAGGCATATTGTGGGTTATGCTAGCAGAAGTTTGCCACAAACTGAAAGTGCCTACTCACAACGTGAAAAAGAAAGCGCAGCGGTGGTGTGGGCTTGTGAACATTTTTACGTGTTTCTATATGGAAAGCATTTCACTCTTGTCACAGATCATCAAGCATTGCTTATCATCTTAGGCAATCCTAAAGCCAAGATGCTCCCTCACATTGAGAGATGGGGGCTGTGACTGCAGGACTATGACTACACTATTGTGCCCGACCAGGTAAAGATCAAAACCCTGACATCTACTTTTCACAAGTGCCAGTACAATATCATAGTATCACTTCCAAAATGGGTGAAAGCTACATTAACTTCATCGTAAAGTCCAATACACCAGCTGCCATATCAGTGGAACAATTCATTGCTGCCACAAGCACAGATATGCGAATACCAAAGACATTATTGCACATCAATCCTGGAAACAGCACACTCGACCTCTTACAAATGACAAGAAATATCAGAAGTTCAAAAATGTGAAAGATTACCTTTCCGTCACCCAAGAAGGTATCGTCCTAGGAGGTTCAAGAATTGTCATACCGGAGAGTCTGAGACAACAAGTCAATGAAGTGACACCTGAGGGACATCATGGAATTGTCGCCCCTAAGCGAGCTCTCCGAGACTGAGTTTGGTTTCCTCATCTTGATGAAAGAGTTGAAAGGGTATTAAAGGCCTGTCATTTGGCAACTGTTTATCTCCCAAAATAACCCAACATTCATTGAACATGTCTGATCTTCTAAAACATGTGTGGGAGAAAATCGCTGTTGACTTCTTTGGGCCCCTTGACAATGGACATCATTTATTGGCAGTCATTGATGAGTATTCTTGTTTTCCCTTGGTAGAAGACCTCTCGTCGATCATTCAGGAAATAGTCATTGAGAGGCTAGACAGTATTTTTGCACAGGGGGTGTTCCTTCAATTTTGAAATCCGACAATGGCCCATCTTTCAACAGTCGAGACTTCAAAGACTTTCTTAATCTTTAAACATTAAGCACCAGAAAAGCACATCTCTTTGGCCACATGCAAATGTTGTTATTGAGCGTTTTATGAGCACCCTAAAAAAGACTGTACAGCGTGCTGCACTGGAAAAGCTTGAAATCAAATTAGCTCTTCATTCTGCTCTTTGTGCATACCGATCAACTCCCCATTCAACCACAGCTGAAATTCCTGCAACCCTAATGTTTGGAAAAGCCATGAAGATCAAGCTACCACACTGGACCACTACCAGATTTATTGATGATGGGGAACTTCGTCAAACAGATTCATATCACAAATACAAAATGAAGAACTATGCAGACAAACGCTGATGTGCGGGGAACACTTCACAGAAGGAGATGAAGTCCTTGTCAGACAGAAATTAAAACGCAAGTCTGATGCTCCTTTTGATGCTGACCTACTGAGGGTTTGACTAGTAAGGGACACATGGTGACTGTTCACCGTCCTGGAAAGCCCATTACGCTAGATTCTTTGCATTTCAAGCACCTGCCTCGACATTCACCAACTCCAGATATCAGAAGTGAGACTTCTCCACCTGAGAATCCTGAGAGCCCAACGACTGCACCTGTGTCTCTGTCAGCAGTGCAGTCATGGACACTTCCCTAGTATCTCTGCAGCCTCACATGACAAAATCTAGGCAATTGATGTGAGCACCAAAACGACTTGCCGAAGAGATATGAAGTATATATGTATTATTTGTACTTATAATTAACAAAACGGGGAGATGTAGTGTCTTGGGAGTTAGAGATGACGGGATCCTTTTGGTTCCAGATGGACTCCGTAGAACAGTGATGTAAGTGCTTGAGTGTGGTTGATAGAATTCATGATGCAGAATGTTCAGTTACCGGTAACACGCTGAGGAATAAAGATGTGTAATGCCAAACTCCATCTGTGGCCTAATCAATTACATGTTCCAAGGCTGTGGAGGATGCTACACTACAGTTCTGATCAGCTAACAGATATATATATATAGATATATATATATATATCCAACAAAAGAGTGCCCTGAGGCGACAACGAGCCTACTGCAGGGTGGCGTTGCCATGAATTTATTGAATACAGCGAGCCCAGTCCAGAGTCACATTTCTTTCTCCTTACGCGTTTCAAAACCTGACGGTTTCTTCATCAGAGGAACATCACTTTGATGGAAAGACTTTAATTTGCACTTTGAATGGAACCCACTGGGGTAACAATGATGCCTGTTATCATAAACTACAAGCACCCTCATGCCATGCACTGAAGCCCCCTGGGAGCAATTTATCTGGCGCGTGCAGGCTTGAGGCAGTACTTTCCATCAAAGTGATGTTCCTCTGATGAAGAAACCGTCAGGTTTTGAAACACGTAAGGAGAAAGAAATGTGACTCTGGACTGGGCTCGCTGTATTCAATAAATTCATGGCAACGCCAACCTGCAGTAGGCTCCTTCTAGCCTCAGGGCACTCTTTTGTTGGATTTAAAATGCGGCATGCCTGGCCGCAGAGAACTTGCCACCACAAGTGTTTTTGTGGGGCCTGACGACGGACACAGTTCATGTCGGGATGAAAGGCACAGCGGGGCAGAGAAATAAAACAACAGCTTCCTCGGCCCGGAGGCCCACATGGGTATTTTAATGACTTTAATTTGCACTTTGAATGGAACCCACTGGGGTAACAATGATGCCTGTTATCATAAACTACAAGCACCAGCATGCCATGCACTGAAGCCCATCTGGGAGCAATTTATCTGGCGCGTGCGTTTAAAGGCTTGAGGCAGTACTTTCCATCAAAGTGATGTTCCTCTGATGAAGAAACCGTCAGGTTTTGAAACGTGTAAGGAGAAAGAAATGTGACTCTGGACTGGGCTCGCTGTATTCAATAAATTCATGGCAACGCCACCCTGCAGTAGGCTCGTTCTCGCCTCAGGGCAATCTTTTGTTGGATTTAAAATGCGGCATGCCTGGCCGCAGAGAACTTGCCACCACGAGTGTTTTTGTGGGGCCTGACGACGGACACAGTTCACGTCGGGATGAAAGGCACAGCGGGGCAGAGAAATAAAACAACAGCTTCCTCGGCCCAGAGGCCCACATGGGTATTTTAATGACTTTAATTTGCACTTTGAATGGAACCCACTGGGGTAACAATGATGCCTGTTATCATAAACTACAAGCACCAGCATGCCATGCACTGAAGCCCACCTGGGAGCAATTTATCTGGCGCGTGCGTTTAAAGGCTTGAGGCAGTACTTTCCATCAAAGTGATGTTCCTCTGATGAAGAAACCGGCAGGTTTTGAAACGCGTAAGGAGAAAGAAATGTGACTCTGGACTGGGCTCGCTGTATTCAATAAATTCATGGCAACGCCACCCTGCAGTAGGCTCGTTCTCGCCTCAGGGCACTCTTTTGTTGGAGTTGAAATGCGGCATGCCTGGCCGCAGAGAACTTGCCACCACAAGTGTTTTTGTGGGGCCTGACGACGGACACAGTTCACGTCGGGATGAAAGGCACAGCGGGGCAGAGAAATAAAACAACAGCTTCCTCGGCCCGGAGGCCCACATGGGTATTTTAATGACTTTAATTTGCACTTTGAATGGAACCCACTGGGGTAACAATGATGCCTGTTATCGTAAACTACAAGCACCAGCATGCCATGCACTGAAGCCCACCTGGGAGCAATTTATCTGGCGCGTGCGTTTAAAGGCTTGAGGCAGTACTTTCCATCAAAGTGATGTTCCTCTGATGAAGAAACCGTCAGGTTTTGAAACGCGTAAGGAGAAAGAAATGTGACTCTGGACTGGGCTCGCTGTATTCAATAAATTCATGGCAACGCCACCCTGCAGTAGGCTCGTTCTCGCCTCAGGGCATTCTTTTGTTGGATTTAAAATGCGGCATGCCTGGCCGCAGAGAACTTGCCACCACGAGTGTTTGTGTGGGGCCTGACGACGGACACAGTTCACGTCGGGATGAAAGGCACAGCGGGCAGAGAAATAAAACAACAGCTTCCTCGGCCCGGAGGCCCACATGGGTATTTTAATGACTTTAATTTGCACTTTGAATGGAACCCACTGGGGTAACAATGATGCCTGTTATCATAAACTACAAGCACCAGCATGCCATGCACTGAAGCCCACCTGGGAGCAATTTATCTGGCGCGTGCGTTTAAAGGCTTGAGGCAGTACTTTCCATCAAAGTGATGTTCCTCTGATGAAGAAACCATCAGGTTTTGAAACGCGTAAGGAGAAAGAAATGTGACTCTGGACTGGGCTCGATGTATTCAATAAATTCATGGCAACGCCACCCTGCAGTAGGCTCGTTCTCGCCTCAGGGCACTCTTTTGTTGGATTTAAAATGCGGCATGCCTGGCGGCAGAGAACTTGCCACCACAAGTGTTTTTGTGGGGCCTGACGACGGACACAGTTCACGTCGGGATGAAAGGCACAGCGGGGCAGAGAAATAAAACAACAGCTTCCTCGGCCCAGAGGCCCACATGGGTATTTTAATGACTTTAATTTGCACTTTGAATGGAACCCACTGGGGTAACAATGGTGCCTGTTATCATAAACCACAAGCACCAGCATGCCATGCACTGAAGCCCACCTGGGAGCAATTTATCTGGCGCGTGCGTTTAAAGGCTTGAGGCAGTACTTTCCATCAAAGTGATGTTCCTCTGATGAAGAAACCGTCAGATTTTGAAATGCGTAAGGAGAAAGAAATGTGACTCTGGACTGGGCTCGCTGTATTCAATAAATTCATGGCAAAGCCACCCTGCAGTAGGCTCGTTCTTGCCTCAGGGCACTCTTTTGTTGGATTTAAAATGCAACATGCCTGGCCGCAGAGAACTTGCCACCACGAGTGTTTTTGTGGGGCCTGACGACGGACACAGTTCACGTCGGGATGAAAGGCACAGCGGGGCAGAGAAATAAAACAACAGCTTCCTCGGCCCGGAGGCCCACCTGGGTATTTTAATGACTTTAATTTGCACTTTGAATGGAACCCACTGGGGTAACAATGATGCCTGTTATCATAAACTACAAGCACTGCGCTTCGTTTGTTAAAAAGCCCCCGGGTGTGCCAGGTCCCGGGGGCAATTCTAAATTAAGGTGTGGGTCCCCCACAGCCCCGGGGACCGCCACCTCCCCGGGGCTTCATAATTTATGCGCGGGGGCACACGGCCCCCTCGCAGCCCCGGGGACTGCCACCTCCCCGGGGCTTTAATTAAATAGGGGGGCCTCGTGGCCCCCCCAAGCCCCGGGGACCGCCACCTCCCTGGGGCTTTGTTAAAATTGGGTGGGGGGCCTCGCGGGCCCCCCAAACCCCGGGGACCCCCACCTCCCCAGGGCTATAACTAATAATTAGTGTGGGGGGGCTCGAGCCCCCCCACACTGCCCCGGGGACCACCACCTCCCCGGGGCACTAAATATTCAAATGCGGGGGTCCGTTACGGACCCCTGGCCCCGGGGACCACCACCTCCCCGGGGCTTTACAAATGATGGGAGGGGGGCACGTGGCCCCCCTCCCGGAGCCCTTGATGGCCCTGGGGACCGCCACCCCCCAGGGCCGGCTCCTGCAATGTCCCGGGGTGCCCACCCCCGGGACATTGCTGTTTGCTATGGCAGGGCGGGAGCATGGCTCCCGCCCTGTCATAGCAAACTCTGCTTTGGTATTTGGACGCGAGAGCAGGAAACCTGCTCTCGCTTCCAAAACCAAGCAGATTGCTTTGCACAAGGGGAGCTGCATGCCAGCAGCTCCCCTTGTGCAAAAGCAATGCCGGCTCCCGCAGGAGGCGGGGAGCCGGCAGGGACCGTGGGGGCATTGGGGCTCCCCCCACGGTCCCCAACAGTGAGGCCAGGCCCCGGGGGATGGGGTCCCCGGGGCCAGAAGTGGTCCAGTGGGGCCACGCGACCCCCCCTTCCCTGTAATTAAAAAAATGTTAAAATTTAAAAAACGGAAAGGCCGGACCCGGGAGATGGGGTGCCCGGGGCCATAATTGGCCTGAGGAGGGGGGCCACGCGGCCCCCCTCTTCAAAATCAAAAAAAAAAAAAAGGCTGCCAGGCCTTGGGGAATGGGGTCCCCGGGGCCAAAAGTGGCCCAGGGAAGGGGGGCCACGCGGCCCCCCTCACATAAAATAAAAAATTAAAGAAAAAGAAAAAAGAAACCGGCAACTCACCGGAGGCCCCGCCCGCTCCCTGCATGACTCTGCAAACGCGCCCCCTGGCGCGTTCTAAGTTGGGGAATTAAGTCCCCTTGAATACTGAGGGTCCCTGGGGGCCAACTAGCCCACCAGGTACCTCCAGTAAGCGCCACACAGCTGGATTGCAGAGAGGTGGTCTGAGGCCACGCCCCTTTTTACACCACTCTGCAAACGCGCCTCTTATATATATATATATATATATATATATCTCTCACGGTTTCCCACCAACGCCACTGCCGAACTCCAGAACGGGTGTCTCCTTGCGCGATTGTAGGACTCGCGTGTTCCACAACAACTCGACCACAGATAAGCAGCACTCACAGGGTATCCAAATATTTATTAAAACCACAAACAGCGAATGCATTTCGGCATTTCCAGCCTTCCTCAGTGGTTTTCGTTCAGGTTCAGAAAAATAAAACACAGTCTATCATTTGTTTAAAAATAGTCACCTTCCTTGCGATTGGTGAATGGGTGGCCAATGGAGGAACTGCAATCCTGGTACCTCCTTCTGTAGTTTAGTCGGCGGTAATGGATACCACTTTTCACGTTTCAGCCTGGATGACATCATTGCTCTAATAATTGAAAAATTTCATTTTGTTGTTCCTGTATCCATTTCCAGATCAGTTTATACTACGCCAGTCACACTCCATTGTTTCCCAGATGGGCCGCCACTCTCCCGATTCTGTGTTTTGGGATACCCCTTGTTGCAGCCGCAAAATGTTGGCATTAGATTCTCGCAGGTACCATTTAAATAAACGGGCCCACAAACTTGTATAGTAAGCGACCCAATAGGTCGACGAGAAAATACTGCGGCTGCGCATCTATCTAGATATAGATATATATATTACAAAGCTCTTCAAGGATGACAACCCCACGATCCGAGGGCAAAGAAGAAAGCAGCACAGCCAGGCACCAGCGGATTGTAAGTAGTCCTTTTATTTAATTTTCATAAACACACACAGTGCAACAAAGAGACCTATGTGTTTCGGCCGAGGCCTTCACGAGGGCCAATATATATATATATATGATCAACGATTCAGCGACTCTATTATCCTTTCTCCACGGTAAGAATCAGGAGGCACCACAAGCATGGAATATTTATATTCTATTTACTTTTTCCGACAGTGCATATACAACAGGGACAGTTGACTCGTTTCGGCGTTTGCCTTCCCCAGGGCCATAGAGTCCCGCCATCTAGATTGTCTTTTTTAAAGTACCCTTAACCTTAGTCCATCATCACTTTTTCTTTAAAAACAGCTAGACTGCATACATTTTTACACCATTTTAAAGCAAATGTATTTACATTATTTGTATGCGTAAAGTACAAAATTCATTATTTTTCTGTGCAATTTCATGTAGATGACTACTCAAATGTAATTCAAATTGCAGCAATTGTTTTTTTTACATTTTTCAATTTTTTTATTTTTGTTGGCTGGTGAAACAAATCTTTCAACGTAATTCATAGTAAAGGACTCAATTTCAAGCGACACGTGATTAAGACAGATATTTCAACATCATTCATAGTAAGGTACTTCTAATCCGAAATTTCTTAAAATGCAAGCAGCATTATTTCCTATATGAGAGTTGCTTATTTATGACAATATTTCCAACAAGATGTCAATCCTCCATCATTTAAGATGGATAAATCAGCTTGAGCTATAATTTCAAGTGGTAGAGAGTGGAGGTAAAAGGAGATACAAATAAAGAAAGAAATTCAGAGAGCAATGGGGGGGGGTACCTCCTTGTTATTTGTTATAGGCACTAAAAATGTGCAAATAATTTGATCTAAGGTGCCAGTGCAATAAATATGAAACAATAAGATAATAGAGAGATGTTAAAAGCTGATACACACATTGATTTTTGGGCAACAAGGAGAGGAAGGACAGATAGTATTACATGTTCCCATCTTGGCAAATGTCTGTGCAATTACATTATACTAAAGTGCAAATGTAATATATATTCAATTCATAAAGTGAAAATGCTCTTCACTATGTCCCGATAGGAAGCAGTGTGCATTTATATGTGCAAAAACGCTATATTTTAAAGTGCAATTGCAATGAAAGCTCAATTTTCACAGACATGGACACTAAAGTGCAAATGCTAATGGTCTCTAAATGGAATTTAAAGTGCAATTGCAATAAATGCACAATGTGCAGAACACAAGTATTAAAGTGCCCATGCATTGACAGTACTGAATCTTTATAAAATTCCATGTCCAATTTCTCCTATTGTTCAGACCATGTAACACCAATCCTCATCTCCTTCAAATTCTATATCTAAAATCATTTTAACATGCAAGGCAGATCGTAAGACCTAAGATACATTTTATTAGCACAGTTGAATACAACATATATTTTGACAAAATTGACAGTATAACATAGTCGGGGATGAGAAAGACTCTCATAAGCATCTAAATTGTGTCCCATGGGTGCCTCTGTGCCCATCAAGATAATTAATCTCAACTCCATTCTTCTCAGGGACAGTTAGCAATCTCCTCCCCTGTCATTTTTTTTTATGTGCTTAATGCCAAAATATTGTAGTTCCTTTGTATCCCCACCATGCTTTTCCCAAAAGTGTTTTGCAACAGGGTATGAAAAATCTTGATTCTTTATCACTCTAAGGTGTTGCAAGATTCTCAGTCGCATTCTGTTCACCTTGCTTCCCACATAATATTTTTCACACAGGCACTCTAAAACATATACCACAAAATCTGTATTGCAGGTTATATGTTCTTTGATTTTCTCATGTCTTCCATTGTGCAATCTGTAAATTGTTTTGTTGGTTCCATGCTCGCATGCCTTGCATTTTGCACATTTTCAATATCCCTGATTGGTTCAACCAATTTGTCTTAACAGTTTCATGCGTGTAATGGCTACTTTTTAGGAGATCTCCTAATGATGCCACTTTTCTGCAGGTGATATCTGGGTGATCCGTTAGAGCTTTACTTAGAGTCTCATCTAATTTCAATACTCTCCAATTATTTTGGATTATTTGCCTGATTTCTTTGTGCTGCCTGTTGTAATCAATAATGAGATGAGAAAAAAACCAAAGGTTTATGCTTAGTTATAGTTAGGAAAACTTTATTTATTCTTTCTATGAAAACCAAACTTAAATTACACAAACATTGGAAATTCTAAAGTTATATTTACACCTTAAATTTATCATTTACGCACCACCTCCAAATTATTATAACTCGCACACCGCCGTACATAATGTTGTGAATTCGCTAGTCACACTACATTAACTGTAACTTGTGCCCTATAGTAACTGTAACTCGCGCACTTGCCATGCACTATTTACCCCACACATTACATCACTTATGACATGTTATATGACATCACTGATATCATCACTGCAACATTTCAAATTAAATAATTGATGCCAATACTGTGCAAGTAGGCCATGTCTCCTTCTGTTCTATATTGCTTGACCTTCTAAACTAAATGGCACTGTGCTTTTCCCCCAGACTCACTGACCCATCCTTTATAAACATGCCCCAAAATAAGTTTAACTGTGTTCTCTAATAACACTCCTGCAATCCTAAAAACAGTGTGTACTAGACCAACCAAATAATAGTATAAAACGTATTCTGTACTCTATGCCCCCATTCCCTTTAATCACAGACACACAATTAGGAATGTGTAAGGTCCTCTTTAATAATTCATTACACACATGTATAAAGTTTTATACAGGATTTATTGTCACAGAAGATGATAGAGAAGCCTGGGCCAACTGTTTTTGTATGGAATATTGATACCTTGGACATTTCACACCCCAGATTCCATCCAACCCGATTGGCCAGGATATAACACATTCCCGTCCGTTAAACAATAACAAATCATAAGAATAAATACAACATAATATTCGATACTACTTCACCAACATCCCATTACCTATCTATGATACATATCATATGCATATTGCTCAACAATTTGGGTTACCTCTACATGGAACAATACCCTTTCTGAGATAGAGTATATTTTTAAAATTATTATTCCATACAATAATCCTTGCTCCATATAGGTTTTTGTCTAATTCGCTTTCCATTCTCCCTGCTTTCTTGCACTTTGACATTTCTCCCATTTCCACCTGTTTCTCACCTCCATTTCTTATTCACACGAATACTCCTTTGATTCCCATCTCCATCTGGCCATGGACATCTAGGCACTTTCACAACTTTGCTCATATTCTATACATTCCTATCTGATAACTCCACTGCCTGATTACCTACCCTAACTATTTTCACGGGCACCAAAAATCTTGAATCTCTTGTCTTCACCATCCTCCCTTTTTTTAACTCGCACCCATTCCCTAATTTCCAAAGGTAGATATTGTTGGCACTGTTTGTCTTCCTTGTGTTCCATACTATTTTGTTTATTCTCATCTGCTCATCTTTGATTGATTTGCTTACCTCCGTCACATTTTACTCTGTCTATTATCTCTGACATCCACATCTGATTTAAATTACAAATAGCCTTCCTGCCTCTCAATATTTCAAAAGGAGACTTATCTCCTTCAACCCTGGGTGTGTTCATATAACCCAACAATAATTCCCAAATGGCTTGTTGACAATTTTTTCCATTAGCTGTAGCCAGTTGTAATCCCTCCTTCAACACCGTGATCCATCTTTCCAAAATTCCTTTGCTTTGTGGGTAATAAACTGATGATCGCATATGCTGAATTCCATGACCTTCCAAGAATGTCTTCATTTAACTGTAGACCATTATCAGTCACTAAACATTTAGGAAATCCTTCTCCCTTAAAACAGAACGTGATACCCAAAGTGCACTAGGTGAGAAATATACATTGAGCTATGAGGGGTGCATTGAAAGAAGAATTGGAGAAATTATGACAACAAGACATAATAGAGGAGATTGCATCCTCAGAATGGTTATCCCTGGGGGTGGTTGTGCACAAGCCTAACGGAAAGGTCAGGTTGTGTGTTTACTTAAGAGACTTGAACGAGTGTGTATGGGTTGATCGACACCTTTTACCAAATAAAGGGCACATGTCCTCCATGTTGAAAGGAGCATCTGTATTTTCAACATTGGACTTATCCAGTGCGTACTATCAGATAGCACCAGATAAGGAAAGCAAGCAGTTTACTTTGTTTATAACATGATTTCTGCAACTTCTGTTTTTCAAAGAGTAATGCACAAGTTATTCAAAGTTGTGGAGAACGTGCTGTATTTTCAGGATGACATTTTAGTCTTTGGGAATACAAAACAAGAACATGCAGAAATTATATACAAAGTATTGAATATCTTACAAGAAAATGGTCCCACTTTGACTAGAGAGAAATGTAAATTTGAAATGGAGTCAGTAGATTCTTTAGGTCACAGCATCAGCAAACATGGTATTTTATCTAAATGCAGTTTAGTGAAGGCGATAGAAGAGGCTCCTGAACCGAAAAATAAGAATCAACTCAGATCATTTCTGGGGTTAGCAGAATATTATGCCATGTTCATACCAGTATTTTCAAACAAAATGCTGAGTATGAAAAACTTAATGAAGAAAAATCAATAGTTTGCATGGGACGAGAAGTTTGTGACAGAATTCAAAAGAATGAAGTCTGAGAAAGCGTCAGCTCCTACTTTATCAATATTTGGTATTAGATGTGATTCAGTTATTGTGTCTGATGCTAGTAATGTCAGTATTGGGGCAGTGTTGATGTAAAACCACAAAGGTAGATTAGTCACAATTGTGTTTGCATCGAGCCCATTAAAGGGTGCCGAACTAAAATACTCAACATTGGAAAAAGAAACTTTAGCATGCTGGTGGGGAATTGAATATTTCAGGAAATATATATATGGTACAAAATTCAAAGTGAGATCGGATCATCAACCAGTAGTGGACTTATTCACTACTAAAGGGTGTGGGAAGGCAACTCCCAGGATTGCTAGATGGCAATATAAATTGCATTCACATCACTTGATGTACAGGATGACGTCCTTGATAATCACCGATCGTGATTACCAGCTTGATGAGCTCGGTCCACAACTCTGTGATTCACAACTGGTCAATGTAGCAGGACTCCATGCTTTTCGGCGTTCCACTCGTCTCCAGTGTAAGGTCCTCCTCAATAGTTCACCTCACCGGTGTATAAAGTTGTAGACAGAATTTATTGTCACAGATGAAATACATGTCCTGTTGATAGAGAGGCCTGGGCCAACTGTCATTCTATGGAATCTGGATACCATGGCCATTCCACACCCCAGATTCCATACAACCTGATTGGCCAGGATATAACAGAATGCTACATAAGTTATGTAACATAACTAAAGCATCTGCATCAATACAACAATTAACCACTAACTTTACTGTAGACTAAGAACTTCATGCAACTAATCAGTATGCAACTCTAATGCTGTTGCATAATATACAACTAATTGCAACACTTACAACTACCACTAGAAACTAATTCTGGGCCCCATAGAGTAGTGTTCCATCCATCCACAATGAGCTTTAAGCCTTTGTCAGGTGTAATAAGGGCTATATAAATCTACAATTAGATTTGAATTGAGTTTGTAAAGAACCCATTCAGCAACATAGGTATTTTGGCACTGTGAAACAATACGACAATAAGACCCAGCAGTCAATAAAGCCACACAAGGAGAGGGACTAAATGAGGGTTTAAAGCCTTTCTAAATGCAAGGTGTAAATAAATGTTTTTGATACAGAAGGGAAGGTTATTGCATAAGGAGCCAAGGAGACAAAATCAGAAGCTGTGATTTTGAGCATAGATTTCTCGCATGAAGCTAATAACTGAAAAGGTCAAGAAGGGGAGATTTTTCATCTTCATAAAAGACTGTGTGAATGCGACAGAGTGCCTTCAAGATAATTGCCTGCTTGAATTGAATTCTGGCTTGGGGGCATGATCTAATTTTTGCAGGTTGCTTACTTTCCATACTGCAAAGTACTGAATCATCTGCAGCTCCAACAGGGAGGGCTCTGACAGGCCCAGATACAGAATGTAACTATAGTCAATTTTCAACAAGCTGCAAGCCGAAACTGCCTGAATGTGAAGATGATGTGGCAAGAACAGGAGGATTTTCTCAAGAGATTCAATTGGTAGAAACATGCCAATGAAACAGCATTAATATGAGCTTTGATACAGAGATTTTTTTTTTTCTTTAGGAGTTTTATATAGCGCGAACTTGACCTGAAGGTATCAGGTATCTGAGCGCTTTACATGAGCACCAGTTACATTACACAAGGACACATTCATTTTTGTTAGGCACAGGGGGATTAAGTGATTCGCCCATAATCACAGGATGTTGAGCTTCATTGCCAAGACTCGAACCCAGTTCCCCAGATTTGAGATCGACCGCCCTAGCCTGTTAGGCCATGAGATTATTATCCAGAAAGACTTTGAGAGATTTTACTTTTGATGTCTGGGATGGGGCTTCTTCCATAGCCGCAGGCCAAAGGCTGTAATATCATTGCAATATATTGTTGCCTAATAGGAAGATCTTGGTTTTGTTGGCATCAAGTTTGAAAAAATTCTGTAACATCCAATTGAGCATTTAGTCAAGTTGGCTGTAGATTTTGGTGCATAATGGCCAAGATTCACAATTTAACTGTGTATCATCTGCATACAAGACAGTCATAAGATCTTATCAACTGGGCTACCAGATGAACATAGATGTTGAACAACATTGTGGAGAGTGAGAAGTTCTGTGAAACCTCAGATTTGATAACCAAGGAGGTGCAACAATAAGGTGGATGGCCACCAGCTGATACCTACCTTTGAGGAAAGAAAAGAATGAGGCTGCAACTGACCCCAGAATTCCGATTTCAGCCAGACTCTTCAATAAATTGACATAATCCACAGTATCAAATGCTGCTGAGAGGTTAAGAAGAATTTGGGCAGCAGAGTTACCCTTATCCAAAATGAGTCTTAGTTTATCTAGAGCAACAGCTGCCTCATGTCCTTGACTGGGGCAAAAATCCCAGGTGCAGAGAATTGAAGAAGTTGGAGTCTTTCAGACGCTGAACTAATTGATTGGCTACAATGTGGTCATTTAATTTTCCAACATTGGGAAACCTTGAAATCGGGGGTGATATGTCCCTCTTTACAAGTGGTGGGGACCATCCTGAATTGGAAAGGCAAATTGGTGATGTTGATGAGAGTTCAGGCAAGTACAAGTTCACTGGAGAAAAGAGACCAGAGGTCATAAGAAGAGCAAGATTTAATTAGCCCTGACACTGCAGTTACTTCTTCATGATTGGTGGGGGCAAAGTTGGCCCACAATACTTCAGGACGAAACAGGAGAGCATACTAGAGGGGTGCATGGATTTTTCACTGTGTGAGTTTTTTTGTTCAAGTACATTTTTTGAATTTGTAGGGTAAAGAATTTTGCTAATTTTTGGCTGATTTCTTGTGAGTTTTGAATAGTAGAAGTAATGCAGCAAAGTTTGAGAAATGATTTAAAGGTCTGGAAAGGATCTCTCAAAGTGCTGGTGAACTGAAAAATATATTTGCAAAGAAATTCAGAATTAGCTTGACATAATTCTTTTTTTGTAGAGATTCAGCTGCTGTATACACTTGAATGTGTCAGCCTCAGAGAGGGAAATCCACAGTTTATGCTGGAATTGTCCAAGGGTCGTCTAACTTTTTTAGGCTGTCAGGGAATCGTTTATTGGTTGATTTCTTGATAGGGGCCTTGTAGAGTCTGGCAGGTATTTCGTAGTCCAAAATCGAACATGAATTAGAACAGTGTTGAGATAAGCTAGGGCATCTGTGACACAACTGAAGCCAACCACAGAGATGAGGTGAGACTCCAGAGCCACAGCATTCTGCAAAGAACTATTTTCTTCTAATCACAGAAGATTTTGGAGTAGGAGTTGTAGTATGTCACATTTTTCTGAGAAACGTTAGTTAGTAAGAAACTAGTCAGTGGTGTGTCCAAAGTAGTGGAACAAATTCAGAAAACGAGACTGACTCTTTCTGAACCTAGATATGGGCTAAGGCATGGACTTTAGTGTGAGTACAATCCAACAGAATGCACTGAACATCTCATTAAATCAAATAAATAAATACATAAATAAATAAAAACTCTGTAAGTAAGGACTTGTGTATCTCAAAGGGACTGTGTTGTCTTTTCAACAGTTTGAAGTGTGAATTCTTCAGACAGGGTTATGTTACTGGGTGGTGCCCTACAATGTCAAGTTTTTCTGCATCAAGTGGATTTTGATTGTTTTATCATTGTTAGACACACTTGCTGTATGTGTGTCCCTCATTCTGGCAAGTGTGTTTTCGAACATGCCGCTACTGGGTAGCCCGTCACCTCATTGATGGCACTCTGTATTTCTTTCCAGTACATGATCATGTTTCTATGACAATACACGAATTCCAGTCAGCCTTTCAAATTGGTGATTCATTCACATCAATGAAAACTATTTAACAGGAACACAGAGATTCATTTTCACCATAATTCTTTCATCTTGTATGCAAAAAGAATAATTTTCCTTAGCGGGTAAATAATAATCCAATTTATGCTGATGCCACCGTGCAGTTGTTTTGTGATGTGAGTTGTGTATATGTTTCAGAGCAATAAAAACACAGACTGAGTGACTTGACCTTTTAAGCTTGGCTGTCGGCCGATAGCCAACGGCCGCACTACCTCCCCAGCATGGGTGTCGGCCACTGACCGACACTGGGGAGATACTTAAAGGCCCTCTTGTGCTCTGCACCAGAGAGAGTCCTTTATCTTTTTTTTTTTTACTTAAAGCTGCTGAGGAAGAGCTTCTCAAGCAGCCTGTTTTTTTTTTAAACTGCAATGATGATCGCGGCGCAGGGCATGCTGACGTCAATGTAGTAAAAGTGAAAGTAAAACCAGCCAATGGGTTCCTTTGTTTTCATGGAATCAGTGCTCGGGGCATATCTCAGCCCACCGAGCACTGATTCTCACGGGTGAGGTATCGTTAGAATGCGGAGCATCTCTCCTTTTCAATGGTACCTCTGCCCAGAGGATCAATGCTTGGGGATCGACACAGGAGAGTGATCTCCAAGCAGTGATCCGCCCACTAGAAACCAGGGATGGGGGAGCAGCCGCTTGGGCAGGGGCTTGTGCACCCCCTTTGCAATTTATGTATTTTAGTCTTTCTGTCCCCTTAGGGCACAGATGGGTTAATTACCCCAATCTGCCCCCGTGCCAAAAAATTCACCAGACCAAGTTTTTTTTAGCTATGAAAAATATAAGGTTGGGGGCTGCCCAGCATGGGCATGGCCTTGCCGACACCCCAAATAAATAAGGCAACAGTCTTTCTGCCCCCTAGGGGGCAGGTTAGGACAATTACCCCTGAACCACCCTCCAGGGGGGAAGAAAGCCCACTAGATTACAGGGAATCTCTTTTTTTTAAATATAGGACTGGGAGCTGCCCAGCATGGCCATGGCTATGCCCCCACCCCCACATAAATGGGGCAGCAGTCTTTCTGCCCCCCCAGGGCTCAGATTGGGGTATTTACCCCCAATCCGCACCCCCTGGATGGGCAGAAAGTCCACTAGATGCCAGGGAATTATTTTTTTAAATATAGGGGTGGGGCTGCTCAGCATGGGCATGGCCATGCCCTCACCCCAAGTAAATGTGGCAACAGTCTTTCTGCCACCAGGGGGTGCAGATGGGGGTAACTATCCCCATCTGCCCCCTAGAGAGGGCAGAAAGCCCACTAGATGCCAGGGAAAGTTTAAAACTAAATTCAGGGGTGTGGGCTGCCCACGATGGGAATGGTTATGCCCCTACCCCAACTAAATGGGGCCAAATCCTTCTGCTCTGGGGGGGCAGATGGGGTAATTACCCTAAATCTGCCCCTCTTTGGGAGGCAGAAACCCCAATGGACACCAGAATTTTTTTTAAATACAAACATAGGGGTGGAGGCTGCCCAGCATGGGCATGGCAATGACCCCACCCCAAGTAAATGGGGCAACAGTCCTTCTGCCCCCATGGAGGGCAGATGGGGATAATTGCCCTCGATCTACCCCTCAGAGGGGCAGAAAGTCCACTAGACGTCAGGTAAACTTTTTTTTTAAATATGGGGCGGGGTCTACCCACCATAGGCCTGGCTATGGCCCCAACCCGACTAAATTGGGCAACAGCCTTTCTGTCCCCCCCTGGAAAAGCAGATAGGGTAATTATCCAATCCCCTCCCCCCCCCCGGGGAGGCAAAAAGGCCACTAGATGCCAGGAAATATGTTTTTTAAATATTGGGGTTGAGGCTACCCAGCATGGGCATGTTAATACCCCCCCCCTCCCCAAGTAAATGGAGCAACAGTCATTCTGTCCCCCAGAGGGACAGAAAGCCCATGTTATGGCAGGAAAATATACTTTTACTAAAATAATGGGGTGAGTCTTGCTCATCCTAACATCAGGCCCCACCCTCACCCCTAAAACCTCAACAGTCTTTCTGCTCCCCTGCAGACTAAAGCATCCCATCCCAATGGTAAGCGAGAGGACATTTGATTCTTTTGGGTGTTGTTTTTACATATGGGTCAGGAGAGTGTGGCTAACTCCCAATATTGTCCCACTTGCAATGGTGAATGGTGCACTTTTTGGGCTTGGGTAGGCTGCCACATGGAAAAACCTCCCAGACCCAGTTTTGAAAACTAGACATCCGGGGAAGTATAGGGTGGTCTGCTTTGCATGCATGCATCCCACAACATTTTTTTACCCACAATGCCCTGCAAACCTCAAACTTTGACTAAAAACACACATCATCCTCAAAATTCTGTGAGGAAAACTACTGGAATCTGTGGGAAGCCACAAATTTTCTACCACACAGCTTTTGTCCAAGTCTCCTGATAAAAATGGCACCTCACTTTTGTGGGTAGGCCTAGTGCTCGCATGCAAGAAACTGTCCAAAATGCAACATGGATAAATTACATTTTTCCACTCAAAGCTGACCCGTTTTTTGCAAAGTGGGTAGCTGTGGTTTTTGGGGCATAACTCAGCTGGCACCTAGGGAAACCTAGCAAACGTACATTTTTGAAAACTAGACACCTAGGGGAAACCAGGATGGGGTGAGTTGCATGGCTCTCCCTAGGTTGTTTTACCCAAAGTCCTTTGCAAACCTCAAACTTTGTCTAAAGAAAACATTTTCAAAGTTATTCACTGTACGCATAAAATTACAAAATGCTTGTCAAATAGATTCAATTTAATCAAGGAACCATCAGCAAAGTGCTAGGGGTTCCAGTGAAAAAGCACTTTAAATGTAAAAAAAAATGAAAGGCTTTATATTTCAGGGCAAATTATTAATGGAGTGCATAATGAATTTAAAAAACTTGTCTATGATGTGTTATTACAGACTAGCTGTAACATATAGAGAATACGAAAATGATGTAACTATTATACTGTAATAAGTTGTAACATCACAATGATAGCTGCCACAGAAAGCACAAAGTGTGTAAGGCAAGTCACAAGGCTGAATTACAACTGCTGCTTAACCAACGAAAGGGATAGTCCTTCCTCTAAAAATTAACAATAATTAGGGACTAAGGAGACATATACTGTAGCGTCTCTGCATTTTTTGCTCTGCTAGACCTAATTACATGCTAGCAGTAATCTTTTAGAATGATGCTGTGCATTATGAACTATAACATGAAATTGATTTGCATGAAGTACTTAAAATGTGCTTTTTAAACAAATTATAGGCTGCACATCAGCATGTCTATTTTCACAGTACAGATTCTGCATGTAGACTACACATCTGTTACCATGTAACATTTTTCATATGAGGGAGCTGGAGTCCAAGGATTTAGGTAGCATGGAGGAAATATGATTGTGTGAGCATGTATTATAAGGAATAAATAACCCTCTGCTGTGTATGTCAAAATGAAATGGCTGTGGCGGCAGATCTGGAGCATGAAGGAGATGGTCACCATGGAGTAGAACTCCACAGAGTCTCACAACTCAACTGCAGTTAATACCAACCTAGGTGCAACACTTGTTACAGTGCCACCCTCTACTTTTGTATAAAGCAGCCTTGCACTGGTGGTTCTATTCTTGACATGACACCACATTCCGAATACCCAGGATGGGTGCTTTGGAAGGATCCAACCCTCCCTTGAATGGTGATGCATCGAACTGAAACAGGCCTCTGTCATGGGCACCACATGCATGGACTTATATGAAGGAGGCCTGCATGATCCTACCAGTGAGTATCTGGGATGAAGGACAGGAAGAACTGTGGTCATTACTTATCTGGCTGAGACGCATAGCAGCGTGGATATGCGCGTCCCAATCCATGGCATCTCTCCACAATGGATGCTGCCACTGTCACTGCTGCGCACTGGATTGTGGCTGTGGCACAGGATATGCTATGAAGGCGGCAATTAGAGCCTGAAAGGTCAATCAACTGACAATGTTGTAGAACAGCCTTTGTCAACACTGAGGCAATTCTGGCCTCAATCTTGTGTGGAAGGATGCTGGTAAAAACTGACTTCCTTCTCAATGGCAATCTTTGTGTGGCACATATTTTCTGTGAGACAATGGCCGAGGTAGCATGGGGCTCTGAAGAGACATTTATAAATGCTGAGTGGTCACATTTAGAGTTTTGCGATCTGGAGAATACTTTTTTCGAACTTTTTCTGCTAATGTGTGGGGATCCAGTGATTGATGCTAATTACTACTGTGGTGACAACTTCTATCTAGGTTTGATTACTTTAATAAGATTTTCTCTGCACTAGGAAAACGGTAATTTAGAGCTGCCTGTTAGTTATGAAGTATACATAACTTTCCCTTTGTGTCTCAACTGCGTATTGTGTGAGACAACAGCCACCACACTTCATTCACATTTTGTGCATGAATCTCAACAGTGAATGCAGTGCTTTTAATTGAATACTTCTTACTACTACATAGGAGAATTTCATGTACAGTGGCATGGCAAAAGGGCCAGCATGAGATTCTGGGGCCGATATAGCATATTCAGAGGAAGAATGTAGAGTTGGAGGACAGAAGACTGAGGGTAATCTTAAGATTCTACTGAGTACCAGACAAGCTAGGAGGCAACATTCTGAAATATTTATCAGAGCTGCTTCTAGAACTCATGCAGCTCACTTTCACTCCACTACTGGAGTTTGAAAGTGTGCATCATGTCCACTCCCAGAGGCCTGAAGCCAAAGACTTCCAACTGTCCATAATTGCATGTTATCTCTGACAGCAACATTGTCAACATCAATGCATGATAACAACTGCCTGGATATAAGGACCTTAACAGATACAGGGTAGAGACACAACTACTGACTTCTCCAGAGTAATGGAAATGAAGAGAAATTAATTTCTCGCACTGTTTCCATTTTTAATGAAATAAGACATCTAATTTGGCTTATTGGAACCAACCACAGATGCTGATAACCCTGGATTAAAAATTGAAAAAATTCAACAAAATCTCAAATACAGAATTCTTTCTTGAATCATTTAAACACCTCAGTGGAGTCTGCAAACAGGAAACAAAAATGAGCTGTTACAACTGTCAATTAATACAGCTACTCTAAGTAAATGATAGCTGGATCCACCCATCTTAAACAGCCAAAGTTGGAGATAAATGGATAAAGAAGGGGCTGTGAAGTCTTTCTCAGAGACAGATACAAGTCCATGTTTCTTATAAAAACAGTACCTTCCACCACCATAATACAAGATTTCACTGATCTAATTCTGAAGGCTCCCCAATTCCCATTGACTCATAACACAGTTTAACCCACCAGTACTTAACTTAAGCCCGATTAGGTATACACATTTTACACCACCCAGACTTACTGTCTGTACTTTGTCAACCCACTCTCACTATATATAGTTGAATAATACTCAACTCTTCTTTGTGTCAGAGTATATTGAGAATTGTAGCCTCAGTAGTTTTTAAGGACTAAGTTACGGGGCATACCTGAACAATGATAAAGATCCTCAGGACAGTGTGATATATTTCTTAATGGGGCACTACTTCTGTTATTTTATCTTCTGGCTGCTTCTCTTATAGGAACATTCAGGTATAGATTTTTACTGTGGCCACAATCTTTGCCCAATTTGAGATCCCCATTTTGCGACCCCATGCACAATTACCTAAGTTAAAGCAAGAGAAGAAGAGAGAGCCTAATAGCTTTCCTTCACTCGTCATTAATAAACGTCAACCCTATCCCTGCACTTCACAGTGTCTTTGTTCCCCCTTACCGACACTGTGATCTGGAACTCACACTTGTGGCTTGGCCATGGAGCAGTGTGTCTATTACCTTCTTTTATAGTGTTACCTCCTACTTTCGCAACATTTTCCCACTCCTGGTGTGGTGTATCTATTACCCAGTTTCATACATTGTTGAACTTTATAACAGCTTTTGACACACTCTCTGAGTGATTTATCCAGACTGGCCATCATCCACATGGTGCTGAGCTCTCAATTAGCACTCTAGGCCCTTATGCTCAATGTAAATTTCATATTATATTAAGTGTAAAATTATAATTTCTTACCCCTCTTCTAAATCCCCAGTGGAGGACAGTACATGGTCAAGTGCAAAGATGTCGTCAATAAGCAAATGTTGGCTGGGTAGATGGGCTTTGAGAGTGGAAGTGGACTGTAACTGCATCGTGACGCAATGTTTTTTTAAAAAGTGTTGTTTTCAGCTCTCTCCTAAATTGGGGTTTTATTCCAAGAAACCAGTGGGATTGAAACATCCTTGACATTATACGTAATTAGACCAGCAATTTTGTGTCTAGATTGCACTAGTTGGAAAAAATTTCAGTTCAGTTTTTTTCCAACTTGATTCTTAGAGTTTTTTTACCTCTTGTTCTTTGTTTGTTTACACATGTATACCTTGCTTTTATTTGCCACTGTCATCATGTTTAAGCACGCAGCACTACTTAGCCTTTTATATTTAATTATGGGTCTATATTAAAATATTGTATATGCAACCGTTGATGGATGTTGTGTTGGTTGATTTACACTTGACAGTAACTGAAAGAGATGCTTTTTCGATCATCAAAACACTATGGTTTATAATTACGGCTGGGAATAATGCCACAGTGAACCATTGTTCATCACACCACCCACCCCGACTCCGCAACCAGCCTTGAACAGACTGTCCAGAATTTCTCCGCCTGGATCCCCAACTGCACCGACAGAGTCGCCCTCATCAAGCCAGCCAAGACCAGCAGATCCACTAAACAGGCCAGCACTCAGGACATTGAAACGCAACTGCAAATGGCTAGTAAGAAGATGATGCACAAGCAGAGATCCCACAGACCGAGCCACCTTCAAGTCAGCCCTCAACAAATAACACCAATGCCTAAAAAGACACAAAAGAGGATCCCTGGCAAGGAACTCTTCAGCACCGCCAAAGAGTTCTCCTGCCCATCAGCCACAGAGAACACGATCTCCCCTTCACAGGACTCTCTGTGACACCCTAGTGGACTACTTCCACAACAAAATATACACCATCTACAGTAACTTCGAACCCCAACCTATGATCTCTACAACCTCCTCACACCAACTGACGTCACCCACAACCACCCGCTCACCCCATGTGACCAGCACACCACCCAGAGCACCACAGCCATCATGAACTCCATCCACTCTGGAGCACCCATGGACCCTTGTTGCCACCCATTCTTCAGTCTCAGGAGCAAGGAAATCAGGGGGGAACGCACACCCATTCTCAACGCATCCATCACCATGGCCACCTTCCCCGACAGATGGAAACACACAGAGGTCAGACCCCTCCTCAAGAAACCCTTGGCTGACCCTAGCAAACACAAGAACTACCACCCCATCTCTCTGCTCCCCTTCCCCACCAAAGTCCTCAAGAAGGCCATCAACCACCAACTCACCCAATACGTGGAGAGAAACAACCTGCTGGACACCTCCTAATCCAGTTTGCATGGCAACTGAGACTGCCCTGATTGCTGCCACTGGCGACATCAGAACGCTCCTGGACAGGGGGAAACAGTTGCCCTGATCCTCCTCGACCTCTCTGCAGTGTTCAATACTGTATCCCACCACACACTCATCAAGAGACTCCATTACATCGGAATCCAGGGAGACACCCTAAAATGGAACGCATCATTTCTTACAGAACGAACCCCGAGAATCCACCTGCCACCCTTCACTTAGGAACCAAATAGCACCATCTGCAGCATCCTTCAAGGTTCATCCCTCAGCCCCTCCCTGTTCAACACCTAAATGATGCCCTGGCCAACATCATCCAAACCCAAACCAATGGCCTCAACATCATATCCTATCAGACGACATTCAGCTCATCCTCCCGCTCTGTGAAGACCCCTCCACCACTAGGACCAACTTCCACAGCTGCATGATGAGTGTCACCGACTGGATGAAGGCCAACTGCCTGAAGCTCAACATTGACAAGTGCTGATTTTTGGAAATAACACCTACCCGTGGAGCGACACCTGGTGGACCTCTGAACTCAGGCCTACACCCATGTCAACAGACCATGCCCTTAACCGTGGCATCATTGTTGACAGCACACTCACCATGAAATGCCAGATCAATGCAGGCTCCTCCGCCTGCTTCCACACCCTCCACATGCTCTGAAAGATCTTAAGATGTCTCCACATCAGCACCAGGAAAACCATCACTTAAGCACTAGTCCCAAGCTGGTTGGACTACAGCAATGCACTCTATGCTGAAATCAACACCCAAGTCCTGAAGGGACTCCAGACGATACAGAACTCAGCGGACAGACTAACCCTCAACCTCACCAAATGGCCCCACATCACACCCCACCTCAGGAACCTCCACTGGCACCCAATCCAGAAAAGATGCCAAATCAAGATGCTGATACATCCTTACAAGGCCCTCCATGAGCAAAGACCAGCAAACATCAACCACCACCTGAACTTCCACCAGTCCTCCAGACACCTGTGCTCCGTCTACCTCGCCCTTGCACACACTCCCTGCATCCGCCGAAGCTACGATGGAGGACTATCTTTCTCCTACCTCACCTCCAAGTCCTGGAATGACCTTCCCCTTCACCTCCGAACATCATCCTCTCTCCCGGAATTTAGAAATGCACTCAAGACCTGTCTCTTGGACTGATGCCAGCAAGACCAAGCACCTGGATACCCTCTCGGGTGATTAGCTACGCTCTATAAATCCAAGTTGATTGATTGATTGAATGTTATTTGATTACTTTCCTAAATCAAAGCAGGGGTAAGGATGTTCTGATGGCTAAAGTCATGTTATTTCTGACCCTGAAAAAGGCATATTGAGCTCTTTTTGACTTTTTTGCACTTTTCTCTCTCACATCTGATGGTGTCCTGGTTGCAGGAGTCCTGAGAGATTATGAGTTTTCTGCCAGAATGGTGGGGTTGCTGGTTGTGATGGCTTTTTAAATTATGCTGAAAGTTGTGAATACCCAGCGCCTTGAGACCCTCGCGGGTGAGTAGTTGCGCTTCAATAACCCTTACTGATTGATTGATTGAGTGTAGGCCAGCAAAGGGAGATTATGAACTTCCATTCAGGGGTGGGGGTTGATGTGGTCACATTTCTTAAAGCCCTTGGCATTTCTCTAGGCAACTTTTAGAATAATCTTAATGGGGCAAGTGTAGACTTGTGGAGGCTGTAGAGCAGTTCATTGCCACTATCCAGGTGTGAAACTTTAAAAATGTGAACTGTGTGCATCAGTATCCATCCAATAGGAGCAAATATTGGTGATTCATTACCTGGGAAGAAATCATGACAATCAATAACATAACATGATTATTTGTAAACACACGTTCACCCAGATGATTATTTTAGCACTGAATAAAAGATGTTTATGTTTACCCAACTTAATGGTACTCAATTTTCCTAATCTTGAAAACATGCAAGGATGAGTGAGGTCAAACACAGATCACAAAAGGAGATGTATTAATCCACTTACCTACAAGACCTGGCAATAAATGAGAATGCAGTGTGGATGGCACTAATGTATTCAGGTTTCATGCCACACGCATTTCAAAATATTTAGGTGAGTGAGCTAAATGGTGAGAATGGCAGATTTTTTAGTCATTCTAGCTCCTTTTAATAACTGCACTAAGTTTGAAATCACAAGCAATTGTGTTTGCACCTGATTTAAAATTGAGGGTTCCGAGCAAATTTCACTTGCATCTGGGTTGTTACTTGCACAAATTCTTTCAAATTGTTGTAATAAACTTCACAAAGACAGCTACTGCATTGTATTTCACAAGGCATAGGAGGAAACTCAGAACTGAATTAAAAACCAACCCAGTATTGTGGGTTACCGGTAATACCGGGTCGGTTTTATGCTTAATTTTACAGAGTAACTTGGACCCAAGTGCATCTAGGCGGAAGCAGAGACAGAAGCAGGTACGCAGGTGTTAGACATGGGGTCTCTAGTTAGCAGTGGTTTGCACCATGTCCAAGCAGGGACCCTCACTCTAGTCAGGATAAGGGAGTCACACAGCTAAGATAACCCCTGCTCACCCCCTTGGTAGCTTAGCACGAGCAGTCAGGCTTATCTCAGAGGTAATGTGTAAAGCATTTGTACATACATACACAGTAACACAGTGAAAAAAACTACAAAATGAGTCCACATCAGTTTAGAAAAATAGTCAATATTGATCTGAATAAAACAAGACTAAAACAACAAAAATCAAACATACACAAGCAAAGACATCACTTTTTAAAGGTTAAATCAGTTCAGACCTTAGAAATCTATGGATCTGCCGCTTTTAGGACAAAGTACCTTGGATGCATCAAAATTCAAAGACAAAACAGGCACAGGAGAGGAGAGGCACCGGAAAAGCAAAGCAATGCGTTGGTTCCTTACTCCCAGGGGATGTGATGCATCGGTTCCTTGCTGTCAGGGAGGTGATGCATCAATTCCTTACTGCTGCGCAGGGGAGGTGATATGTTGGTTTCTTACTGGATGGGGAGGTGATGCGTTGGTTCCTTACTGGAAAGGGGGGGGATGCGTCGCTCTCTGGACATGCGACCTCGGTTCCTTACTGCTGGGCAACGTCGATGAAGAAATCGGCCAGGGACAATAGTCGAAAATCAAGATGTGCTGTGTCGATTCCACTGCGATAAAGCAGGCGCTGCGTCTGAGTTGAAGTGATGCGTAACAGACTTCAGTGGTGCGGTGCTCGAAACTCACGCTGCAGCGGTTCTTCTGACGCGCTACAACAGAAATCTGGGGCCTGCAGTGAAAACCGTGGACGATGCACCGATTGGGAACCACGCTCCAGTGCTGGCAGCAGTGATGCATCGAAGTTTGTAGCGATGCATTGATAAAAACAAATGCTGGGAGTCGATGCATTGATGTTCTCCTTCAGTTCACCAGATTTCACTTCCAATGACCCAGGGACTGGATTTGGTACCACTTGGCAGAAGAGCCCAGGCTCTGGTAGGTGAATACTTTGATGGCCCAGAGACTTCTTAACAGGAGGCAGGCACACACAAGCCCTTGGAGAACCTTGGAAGCAGGATACAGAAAGCAAAGTCAAGTCCTTACTCCCAGGACAAATGCAGCAAGCAGCAGGCCAGCACAACAAAGCAACAGGCAGAGTGTCAGTCCCTCCTACAGCATACGGCTCTTCTTCCTGGCAGAATGTCCTTTAGTCCAGAAGTGTTCTGATTTGAGAGTGTCAGAGGTCCAATACGTATACCCTTTCTGTCTATGAAGTAGGCAGACTTCAAAGGAAAGTCTTTGTAGTGCACAAGACCCTGCCTTCCCCTGACTTGGCTCCAGCCACACTAGGATGGGGTGTCGAGACAGCTTTGTGTGAGGACAGGAACAGCCCTATTCAGGTGTCAGTGACAACTCCTCCCACCACTCTAGCTCAGGAAGGCCCATCAGCCTAGTGATGGCCCATCAGGATATGCAAGGCACATCTCAGCTCCCTTTGTGTGACTGTCTAGAGTGAATGCACAATAGCCCAACTGTCATCCTAACCCAGACGTGGATTCTACAGCCAGGGTGAGGCACAGAATGGTTAAGCAAGAAAATGCCCACTTTCTAAAAGTAGACTAGAGGAGAAATTTGTCCTAGCTGTCACGTTCATGTGCTGATAAAGCAATTAAACAGACTGAAGCCCATAATCTTAATTAATATGGACTTAACTCATTTATTTGCCAAGTCATTCATATGTTTAAGAAAATTTGATCCAATTTGTATCGTAAGTCAGACAAGCATGGATACGCATCAATTAGTGTACATTAAAACAAACCATGTAACAAAGTGTAAAGTAACACTGAAATCAACTTTCTAATAAAAACAATATGACAAAACAATCAGTTAGTAAATATGATACAACACCAGTCTCAGTTCACAAAACAAAAAGCATCAAGTGGACAATCTTTTACATTCAAATTGTCTGCCAACTATTCAGTGCTGCTACACATGGGGAAAGAAAACCATTGAGCCTAGTAGTTAGGGATTTGTACAGCATTTCTACTAGGACAAACTTAATTTCATTAACAAGATCCCCGCGCTGTGAATTTGCTGACGCATTTCAATTCCCAGTGTTTTTTGGGGGGGGGATTCTCTTCAGGGCGTGGGCTGGTTTCTGATCGACAGAGTTGTATTTTCAATGCAGGCTCGTGGGGCCAGAAGGTAGACAAAAGACACTATTTTCATTGGGCTGGAAAGTGTGCTTTTATCACGACTTCTTAGCTGTCAGCTGGCTTGCAAGTTTTCGAATCATTGTTTTAATGAGCCTTTTTATGTACTCGTAATAGCTCGTGGCAGGGCAGCTTTTCGTGTCACTTTATTTCAGGACGAAGCGGCGCATCTGCCTCTGTCTCAATCTCTTTTTCTTCTTTGCATTTTACTTCCGGGTCTCAAGGTGTTATAAAGTAGATACATGGTTAAGTCCATATTAATTAAGTTTATGGGTATCAGTCTGTTTAATTGCTTTATCAGCACATGAACGTGACGGCTAGGACAAATTTCTCCTCTAGTCTAATAAAAAGGCCCTGTCCTGCCGCTTAGGGCCGAACCCCTTCCTGCTATACACTTTGGCATTTTCAAATAAGCAATTTAAAAACCAACTTCATCAAAAGCTGTGTTTTTAAATTGTGAGTTCAGAGACCCCAAACCTCTATCTGCTCCCAAAGGGAAATTACACTTAAAAGATATTTCAAGGCAATCCCCATGTTACCCTATGGGAAAGATAGTCCTTGCAATAGTGAAAAAAATGAAATTTGCAGTATTTCACTATTGGGACATGTAAAACACCCCAGTACATGTTCTGCCTTTTAAATACACTGCACCCTGCCCATGGGGCTGCCTGGGCCTACCTTAGGGGTGACTTACATGTAGTAAAAGGGAAGGTTTGGGCCTGAAACGTGCGTGCACTTGCCAGGTCGAAATGGTAGTTTAAAACTGCACTCACATACATTGCAGTGGCAGGTCTGAGACATGTTTGCAGGGTTACTCATGTGGGTGGCACTATCAGTGTTGCAGGCCCACTAGTAGCATTTGTTTTACAGGGCGACTCCTCTGTACTGGCAGAGGAGCATCGCCCCACAGCCCAGTACCAGCAGATGATAAGTAAAATAATGTTATTATCATTTTATTTGTGCTGCATGAGCCGCGCATTGAGAATTGGGCAAGGCGGAGCTGGCCATGGTAGGGAGGAGGAGTAGTATGCACTTATAAGTGCTCATGTTGGTTTGGCCGGGCCGTCTTAGGCAGGCCAAACAGACATGCGCACCTATGTTTCTCCAACTGAGCCGGGTTGGAGAAATGCCACAGGCTCTAATGCACTGTCTGAGCGGAAAACGAGGCCGCTCAGACCAATCCTGGCGTTGCATTCATAGCATGAGAGCAGCGTTTGGATTGGGTGGGGAGCCTGTGCCTTGAGGGCTCATCCTGAGGGGGCCGGCAGCGTCAGCAGGAGCGGACCGGCAGTTAAGTCTTTTTTCTTTATTATTTCTATCTCTTCCCCAACACAAACCCCCCTACCCCATCGGCGGTCACCACTGCTGGGCATACCTGGTGCTCTTTACTAGGGACTTACTAATAAATCAAATATGCCAATCATGGATAAACCAATCACCAATAAAATTTAGTCAGAGAGCATATGCACTTTAGCATTGGTTAGCAGTTGTAAAGTGCCCAGATTCCTAAAACCAACACCACAGGTCAGAAAAAAATAGAAGGACGAAGGCAAAATGTTTGGGGATAACCTTGCAAAAAGGGCCAGGTCCAACAACAGGAATAAAGGATGAGCAAATCTTAAAAGTAACCACAAATCTTGGGAACTTGTAAGACAGTTTAGGTGACATTGATCCTAGAGAAAATTTATGAAAAAGTGTGGGAATAGGGGTCGAAGTGAATCAGTGAAAATTTATTTTGTATGTGTCTTAATCATCTTTCATTGTATTTTGTATTTGGTTTAATCATCTTTCATAGGGGATATAACACCAGGAGAGTAGTGAAATGCTGTCAGAAAACCAGACGTGTCCTAATGAAGATGTCGAGGATAGAGATTTGAAGGAAAACATTTACTCCTAGAACGTCCGCTGTGTCTTCATAGCTTCACTGTGCTTTGTTTCTTTGCTTGCACTGTTCCATTGTCTAACTAGTTACTCTAGAGTCTGTGCTAAGATTCTTTTTTGGTTTTCTCCAGGATTTCTGCACCTGTCTGCTTGCTAATTTTGGGTAAGTGAAAAACTGTCAAATTTACCTTGTTGAGAATTTGTTTATCTCCTGATTTTTAGTTTTGTGCAAACAAATGAGTAATATCTTGAAGTAATAATGGGTGTGTGCAGTAAAATCACATTAGTGATAGGATAATAGTACATTACATGCTGGTTTACCTAAAACTTTAAATGCACACAAATTTGAGAAGTACATGGTAATAGGGGTACGGCGCAATTTTAGGCACAATTTTAGGTCTTGCCTAGAGAGAACTTAAGCTGTCTGTCAAAAGAGCTTTTGTGTGCTATATTAATAGTAAAGTGGGCTTTGGTTCAGCCCATTGCTTATCATATGTTATTTTTCTTACCATCCTATGCTGCTGGCTTCATATTTGATTGCTTTCTTTCCTCTTCTAGTATCTGCCCCTGCCCTGGAGCATAGCTGTTTTACACTTTCTACTGGATGGGTTTTAACCTTATACTTCTTACAATCAGAGAACTACTTTTTTCAGTATTTCACAGGAGTCCATGTGCTTTTTCATCACTCTCCCTTGTCTGCTTGTTTTCTTTTAATTGTTGAAATCATCGATTGCTCTCACACTTTTTCCTCCGCTTCTGTTGCTATTCACTTCTTACCCTCCAAATTCACCCATTGATCTTTCATCGCTCCCTCCAAGCTCCTGCATAGTTTTTTGTCACACCACCAGCGGTGTGTGTGTGCAGATATACAGTGTCAGTGGCTCCCCATTCCTAGCTATTTTTGCTTTTATTTATTTTTCAAATTATTTTGTGCACTGAGCTACCAGGCTCCTTGCTGCCTCTTATTGTGCAGCATCATGTGCCTAGTTTATTTATTTTTCTAATTTAATGTTCGGAGATGGCCAGCCTCTATCTAAGAATGGTAAATTAAAAATAAACTAAAATCAGGAAGTGGCCACTCTGTGTGCATGCGCGTGAATGGCAGACATCTTTGAGTGATTTTTCTGAAAGCGTAAGAAAAAACATTCCAAGGTGGATGCTGTGCAAACATATGCATACACGTCAGCCATTTTTGAATGTTTTTATTATACTTTTAAAACATCATTCAAGAATGTCTGCAGTGGTTTCGTATGCCTACATAGTGGCAATCCAGTGACTTTTTTTATTTTTATTATTCTTAATTTACCATACCAAGATGGTGAATGGCCAACTCAGAATGGTTAAAAGAACAAGCCTTGGCAGAGCCAATAGTTTTCATGTCTGAGACCAGTGGGCTTTGCCAATGCTTGTTACATTTATATATACATCTATATGAACTTTGTAAACATTTGCACTGTCACAACTCTATCACCACTGTTAGTGCCTCAATTAGAGGAGAGTGGTGGTAGGGCATCTACCAGAAAAGGCAGCTATTAAATCCACTCTGTTCCCAATAGATGAGCCGCTAGTGGGAACACCCTGAGAGGTGGACCCAGTGTTCGCAGACATGGAGCCTTTTCTCTCCAGGATCCAGGATCGTCATGTAGTCCTTGGTGGACTTGGACAGAAAAGTCATCATATGCAATCCCATCCCCCTACCTGAAGATAGCTCCCAGCACATGAGGGACATGGGTGGGACACATTTGCAGTGCCGCCACAGCAAACATATAGGTACTGATTGTTTTCCCACATAGTGACTCCCGCCATGCACTCAGATGCTGCATCTGGGGAATATGCCTAAAGTTTGCTCCCTAGTTGTTGCATGCAGGTGGCTTGGTGGCCAGGCCACTAACTGATTAACGAGTTTCTTAGTGTTTGTGCTTTTTTAACTTTTTTTATTGTGGGCAGGTAATTGTTTAAGCTTCTTTGTTTTTCTTTGTTATTCATTTGCTGTTTACCACTGTACTATTTATCCTGCCTAGAAGAAAATGCACATGCTGTATTTCAGTAATACGTTAGAGAAGAAAGGAGCAAATTAATTTATTCCCCGAGGATCTACAAAACTATGCAAGCATGCCTATTGGCTGCACTCTGGAACAGGCCCCCACCTCCTAGCAGACCTGCCCCCACAAACTCTTCCAAGGACCAATGCTTTTCAAAGAAGTCAAGAGGTGATCCATAAGAAACGCCGAGAGGGGCTTGCAACTACAGCAGATGTCATGTCCCTACTTACTACAACCAACCATCGCTCTAGCACATCTGTTTTCACAAGATCCCAAGAGAACCTAATGGAGACTCCCAGACACCTCTTCCCTCTCCTTATTTTAAGATTAACAACACCATGTCCTTATTCTGAGGAGAACCCCAAATTCTCCAAAGAATCCAAGGATTGGTGTAATACTGAAATTCATAATATTGTTCTTCAATGCCAAAAGAACCTTATGACTGGTGCTACATTAAAACCAACGTTGTCTTAGTTTTTAAATAAAGACATTTTCTTAACTACCAACAAAATAATCCATTTTAAATCCTTTTTCACTTGAGCACCACTTTCCTTTCGCTGGTGTCAATCTTTACTTTCGATTTGAACTTTATTGAAACAAAATGAATGAAATATTGAATATGTGAATATAGAAAATACGCAACATAAGTGACATGTTTTTGATGTGTATGCTTGCTTACAAACATTACTCCATAAAAATTGATATTGACACAAATATATGATGAATTTTATTGATTGTTCTTCTCTTCGAATTTACGCTGTTTGTGTTCTGAAGTAGTCAAATAAAAAAACGGCGGATGCATTTTGTTTATTTATTACTCATTTGAGTCCAGCCCCCCTTACGTTACAAGGACCCATTCCTACTTACCTGCAATGGATTGCCCACTCGGCCAGCGCCCCTTTGTTCCTCTACCCGCGTCATTATCTAGGAGTTTATTTGCTTTCAGGCCTGTGACATCTCATTTTATGTTAATAGATTTTCAGTAGGAAGCTGGTCAACAGGGCTGAGGGGGGGAGAATTTCTTTTCTTGCTATGCAGTCAATGACAACGAGCGCTCCAGCGCCATGTAATGTGACATTCTCCCTCTTGATAATCGTGACAGAGGAAAATTATAGCCCATTAAAATGTGCAGCCATTTTGTACAGCAATTCAGGGTGCTGCTAGGTGAGGACTGAATTCCAGAGGATGCTTTCACTGAAACTTCTCCCATAGATGGTGAAAAGCGTCAACAAGCGATGTTTGATTATGTGAGGGGAGGCCTCTTTCAATCTCCAAACATTATCCCAAGGCATGTGAGTCGTGACGCATGCGAAGGAAGGCACGTACTACAAGCACGCAGTATGCATGCTTCCACCCCAAAAAAATCCAACAAGCTGCATGCATGATTATAGCAAATAGATTCCCAGAACACACTGACTCAGGTCAAAACTACATCAGTACTAGGCTTGGGCAAAATGTCAACATGTGTGTTACGCTGGGCATAATTAGTATAATTTCTGTCATTTTGCCTTACACGTGTTAAACAAAATCCTTGAAATTACACTCTTAAGCCACATTGTATAATTACGTGCTGTTCGAGGCAAACATTTACAGTGCATGATTTTTTACCACAAGCATACAGCAACAATGTGAATGACAGAGGTGCGAGTGGCTGTTGTTGGCAGTTCCTTTGTTTTGTTGTGCCCTATTTTTTTTTTTTTTAGCGCAAAATGCATCCTTGCATTTAAAAAGGATGGGAGGACGCACTTCTTGCTAATGTGCAGCGTCAAATCCAGTTTTGTACTTCAAGTAATTATGCATTATTTTGTTGAATTTTCCTGATATTTTCCAAAAATTGCACAAAAACAATTACACAAATTTACACTCCCCTGATCAATACCATCTTAGGGCTGAGTTACATGCATTGCACTGGTGACTGAGCAATTTTGCACTGGTGTCCAGAAAATGTAGTGCAGAAATTGCACTGACCAATCAGCACACAATTTGATTTCCAGTCACTGTAAACGTCGTTTTTTAATCAATGAAAGAGTCATTCTGTACTGGTCACTCAGTAAAAATGAAAGTTTTAAAGAGTGCCCATCACCAGTGCAAAATTGCTCACTCACTGCCCCTGGTCTGCCACACCTCAAAGGGGCAGATGCTATTTCACCCATCTTCACAGCGTTCTGTCTTCCCTAAGAAATTGTGGAATGATCATATTGGAATTATTGAATCTGTTTGACTCATACCAAATGTTATGGTTGAAGACCAAGCGAAAAGGATTTCGGAAAGTTTGGGACGATGAGTGTTTTGGACATTAACGACAACTTGCTAAAACTCATACGTTTGCAAACATATTTTTGAGAATTGATCATGATAATAGTGCTATAAAACTTTCAGCAAAGTGAGTGAGAAGTTATAATACACGTCACAACACATAATAGGGAATGTTGCAGACCATATAAGTGGACCTTATTACGAAGCACACAAAGTGACAATGGGCCATACCCGATATTTGCGCCTAGTTTGTGTTATTTTGTTGCTGGATCAAGTCATGTTTTTTGGGGTGTCCTCCAAATCAGGGACAGCCCGCAGCTGCCAACTCATTCCCCATTATAGAAAATGGCAGAGCGGAGCTACACATCCCCAGGAGACAGGTGGTCTATAAACTGTGGCCCATGTGACGCAGGCGTTGGCAGGAGGTCAAGATAGCCCTATGGTCCCTCCAGAAGGCCCAGAGTGAGCCAGCACACAGGGACTAAGAAATTACACGTCTGGAGAAAATTCTGTTAGTACTGTTTTTTTCAAGGATTATGCATTACCGACCTTCTCAAAATGCAGTTTGATAAGTGAACTGACATAAAATAACAAGCATTTGCAATGCAATAGGTCTTGCATTTACGAGAGTTTGAGCTATTGGCATTGTAAATGAAAATGCCTTTTATTTATGTGTTGTTTTTAAAACAAATAAATAAAAGGCATCGTCATTTACAATTCCAATAGCTTAAACTCTCGCAAATGCGAACCCTATTGCATTGGAAATGCGTGCTATAAAACAAAAATTAGGAGAAAGCTATTTGAGAAAATAGTGCTCGGAGGCTGTAATTAAAGCCTACCGAGTAAACGTAACAGGTGTCACCATAGGAGGTTACAAAATGAGACAAGGCGGTACTAAGGAGGGACTACTAAGCCTTTTGACCAATAAACAGCCACAGTTTACAGTGGACAATGACACAAGCCAGTGAAAAATATGGGCGGAGAGTGGGTGGAGCTTCAAGTCCCCACCTGAATACAGCATGCCTCAAAGAGCAGCGCATGCGCTGCCCAGGCTCAACCTAAAAAAATGACTTCTCGCTACATTTTTCTCTGACTAAAACAAACAGAAGTCGGAGGAGCTAATATTCAGTGAATCAAAATAGAAATTCGATGTTAAATATACATTTATCATGGAAAAGAACAATTCTGACTTCATGCCAAACTTTTGAAAATAATCAAAAGAAGCCGAAAATGTAAGGAAACCATCTAAACATATTCGTAGATATTCTCACAAATTTGAAGTAAGGATTATCTGCTTTGCTATCTTCCTTAGAAACGTACCTTTTGGTCCAAATTATGATCAGCCTATTGGAAATATTCCTAAGACATGCTTCTCATTCTTAGAAAGGACTATCTTTTTTAGTGTCTTTTAGATAGAAAAATGTCTTAGTGGAGAAAATGTGAACAGCATTGTACGTTTGACATTTCTTAGCTCCAGCTCAGACATCTCAACTATGCAGAGATGCCTATGCATCACTGAGGATAAATGCAATCGAAAATTATTTCATGAAATTACACATTAAGGATCGTATATTAGAATACTGTTTTGCTGATATAACATATGCCATTATGAGGTGGATCTATCATATTGCAAAGATAGAGCACCACATCGAATCGCAATGCAGATGCTAAAAGCTTGATTTAGTGTAGGGTGATAAAGACAAAGGGGCATATTCACAAGGACTTATCGCCGAGTTATCCCCACCTTAACGCATCAAAAGTGGAGATAGATTTAACGTCCCATTCACAAGCGTGTGCAAACTGCAGACATCGCCAGTATTCCCGCGATAACTGCCGCAAATTTTACCCCCACGGGTCACATCACCAACTAACCCTAATGAGATGCAGAGTAGGCGTTCCCGTGCAAAAACACACGAAAAAACCACAACACCACTTTCACAACGAACTGCCAGATCTGCGATGCGAACCAAAAACAGGCGATAAGCCGCGGTAGCAGCAGGGAATTAACACCTGCCTTTTGCCGGTGTTAAGCAGGACGACTACCTGCCGCATGAAAGGGAGCCCAGCCAAGAGCCACATCTGAAGACCCACAGATGCCATGGAGCCAATGATCATGCAGCTCGGAGACCCATGAGGGCCACAACACCCACCGCCACCAACCCCAGGGCCGCCACCACCCCCAGGACCCGCCCCGCCCCCCCCCCCGCCCAGACCACCACAGAGGCAGCGTACACAAAGACAGCGGACCCACCGTAAACGCACCAGCCGCACAGACCGAACACCAGAGGAGGACATTGCCCACTACAGGCCCAAAAGGACAACCATCCCCCGCATCCTGACCCACATCGCCCACCTGCTGATGGTACCAACACAGCGGACAACCAACATCCCTCCACAGACAAAGCTGCCGGCTGTGCTGCACATGTTGGCCTCTGGTACCTTCCAACCCACAACTGCCAGAGTCGGAGGAGTCACACAGCCAGCCCCATCCAAGTCCATCACATCTGTCCTGGATGCCATCATCAGCCTGGTACCCCAGCACCTCCACTTCACCCACACTGCGCAGGAGCAGCTGGAGACCAAGCAAGGCTCCTACGCCATAGCTGGATTCCCTCACGTGTCGGGGGCAATCGACTGCACACATGTACCCCTCGTGCCCCCTGCCGACACTGCACACAACTACCGCAACAGAAACCACACGCATCCCATGAATGTGCAGGCAATAGTGGACCACCCGGGACTCCTCAACAATGTCGTGGACAACTCCCCAGGCAGAGTGCATGATTCCTACATCGCCCGACAGTCCATCATCAACCAGCGCTCCCAGGATGGCACCTCTGGAAATGCAGTGCTCGTTGGTAAGTACCAAATGAACACACCACACACCTCCACCCCACAGTCATGCAACTCACGACACTGGCAATGGGCACGCAGCAGAACTACATGCAACATGCCACACAACATGCCAACCGACCAGACACGACAACGCGACTCCATTTGGAACCTGGGCTTGCCATGCACACAACCCAGCCACGGCATGGCACCACAGCCACACAATAGCAGAATGTGAGGAGAGGCTTGGAGCAGGCCTGTGCGAGAGCGGCAAGTGACTAATGAATGAGAACCTACCCAATGCCAGGTGTGGCGTGGATGTGCCGGACAGACTTCAGTGTGCAAACCACGGAAATGGCCATGTGGACATTAACTGCTGGTGCATGGAGTGTAGTGGCCAGTGGACGCTACCATGTCCCCACAAGCTGTGGGGCAGAACGCGAAAATGTCGCACGTTACGTCCCCCCCTGTATGCGCTGGCGGAGTGGGTTGGCCCTGCGTACGCCAGGCCTGTGTAGGGGTGTGAATGAAAAGCCTGTCGCACTGGGCGTGGTTCTCATTCGGAATGGCCAACGTGTCTGCCAGTGCGGCACCTCTCAGCCCGCCACGAGGCCAGCGCGTGCGCGTCGGGGCCTGCGTCCCTGTGCGCCTGCTGCACCCCGGGCCGCTGGTCCCCAGACCCGTCATGCCTGCCCCAGCGCACCAAGGAGGCTCCGCTCACCTGCCGACACCGGCGTGTGTCAAAGAGGGCCCACCACGTGCCGGTGCAAGCTCCAAGCCCCAGTCCCGCGACCTTTGCAGCCTCCGCAGACCATCGCTGGCCTCCACGAGGCTGGCCCACAGCACTCCTTTTTCATTGACATACTCCACCGGCGTACTCTTCGGCCCAGTTGTTGGCACATGTTGTACTGAGTCGTGAGTTAAGAATGGCAGTGACCCCAAGTCCGTGGCAGCGTCCACATCACTATACTCCCTCCGATCAGTGAAGCCAAAGTCTGCATCGCAAGCCTGCGACACGTGGTGCCACTAACCCTGTCCAACGCAAGCCGGCGACACGTGGTGCCACTAACCCTGTTCAACGCAAGCCGGCGACACGTGGTGCCATTAACCCTGTTCAACGCAACCCGGCGACACTTGGATGAGGGGTCAGGCCTACACCTCGGCCCAGTAGGTCCCACATGTGGAACTGTGTCCTGAGTCTTGAATGGCAGTGACCCCAAGTCCGTGGCAGCGTCCACATCACTGAACTCCCTCCGATCAGTGAGGCCAAAGTCTGCATCGCAAGCACACGACACGTGTCTGTGGGCCCGTGCTGACCGCTGCCCCCGGCCTACACTGCGGTCCAGTAGGTCCCACATCCAGCACTTAGTCGTGATTCATGAATGGCAGAGTTCATACCAGTGAACGCACGGAGAGGAGTAAGAGGAAGATGCGGCTCAGTCCGGATGAAAGCCGAATCCTCGTCACGGAGGTGACCGAACACTAGCAACAACTGACCTGGTGCCACCAACCCTGTTCACCGCAAGTCTGCGTCCCGTGGTGCCACTGAACCTGAAATACGCAGGCCGGTGGGACCATCCAACATAAGCCGGCGACACTCAGTGAATGGCCCCTGCTGACCGCTGCCTCAGGCCTACACTGTGGTCCAGTAGGTCACACATGTGGAACTGTGTCTTGGGTAAGATATGGAGGAGTCCACACCATTGGACACGCCTCATCGCAGGCGGCCTCCCCTATCAGCACTGGTGCCACTAACTCTGTGCGCAATGAGTCATGGGCACTTTCTGGTTGGACTTTGGTGGCGTCTGAGTCCATGGCCTGGGGGTTGTCTACAACATCATCTGGCTGGGACGGACTTGGTGTTCGACATGTGTCTGTTCCATTCATCTCCACCATAGTGACTGTTTCTGCGTGGTTCTGCACTCTGCATCATGCCCTGGGGGTACACCTTCCACTGTCCACCGAGACACTCCGCGACAACCCCCTTTGTCATCTACGAGAACCTGCTCTGCTCTCGTGACCCTGCCCCAGTGCACCGCAAGTCAGCGGCCCGTGGCGGTAGGCCCGTGCAGGACGCTGTGCATCCGGGGCCACTAACTCTGTGCAGCTCATGTCATGGGGCCTTTATGGTTGAATGGTTGTGTCCTTAACGATGTACACTGTTGTCGTTTTTTGTCTGCACCAGGCACTCCATGACGGCTGGTGTACACACACCCCACACACATCCAACACAGGTGTCACTCGACATGTGAGCCTGCTAATAAAAGTGGCTGGGCGCACGTGCCCATAGCCATTCACACCATCTAAGCAAGTGTGTCCGTGTGGTCATTATGTCAGCATGATGGGCCCGAGCCCTGCAACATCACAGTGTGCTGTCTTCAGCGGACGATCCATGTCACCTCAGCAGTGGCTGAGACCTTGGACATGTAGCTTGCCCGCCCCCCCCCTGCATGCACAAGCGGCGTGTGCTGGTCCGGCGTACGTCAGGTCAGCGCAGGGGTGTGCTGATTCGGCAGGGGGATCAGGGTGTGGCTCTGGTCTGGCCTTGAGCAGGAAGTGCGGTAAGCGTGTCTCTGTGTTGGAGTGTTGTCGCCACCGGGGCCACAGTAGTTGATGTTGCAATGTAGCATGCACCCGGAGGGCGGGCCTGCACGTACGGGGAAATGTAGGAGCGCAAGACCGCTCGGGGTCTTGGCTCATACATGCCAAGTGTTATGTGTATCAGTCCTGCGGCTGCATAAGTCAGATGCCTAGCCTCATTCGCAGCGCGATCACAGCCAGCCATGGACTGTACACCTGTGTCCGCCCTGTCCAGACCATTGGCCTACACTCACGTGGCCGCACAGCCTCAACGGCCAGCTTCACGGTGTTGTTGGCATGCCGCTGGACATGCGCAGACAGGCATGACAATGGGGTGCCGTAGGAGTGCACGTGATACAACCGCGCAGCGCACACAAGTGTGGGGCTCGTGGGAGGGAGGAGCAGCTGTGAGTCAACGTGACACCCAGTGTGGCCACTCATGTGCCACGTGCTCGGCATATCATCCATGATTCCCTGGGTCGCAGACATCCCACCCCACCCACGACAGGCCTCTGTACATCTCCTGTATGCAAGCAGATGGTGAAGTTACTGTAGGGATGAAAGGTCCTTTGTCTGAACTATCAGGCGGTAGCACATCTGCAGCTCCGAGCTGGGACTTGCATGTGCCCAGCACCCCCTGACAGATACGATAGCATTTGCTGGCGACTCCCACACTATGCACTGCCCGACGTGAGACCAACTTGTACACATCCCACACTCTGAAGTCCTTGGTCGTAGTTAGCGTGCGTGAAATGGCCTTCACACGTACTCCCACCCCACCCCAGGCCTGCACCCGTTGCACACAGACACTGCTCATTGCTCCGAGCTGTGGCATTTCATCCACAGGACTGGCGCGGGTCAGCACAGTGCCGCTTTAAGCAGAGCCACTGACGCAATGGCAGACCATCCCGGACACATGCACAACTCCAGTCACGTGGACCCGTACCGTGCACGTCTGCTGCATGTACTGGGGGCACTGCCATTGGCAGTGCTGCGGATCAGTTACTGGCTAAGCTTCCGCCTTGCCAACGTCACCTGCGTTCAGCCTGTGTTGCATTGTCGCTCGTGCATATTCGAGTGGACCATGGATGTCTGCCTCTCCAACGTAACGGTAGCTGAGCTGGATTTCGACGTGTGTGTGCGCCCCCTGTTGGCCCACGACCAGGAGTGTCACCGTGATGCCCGTTTGTGGCATGCCTGGATGATTGGCATGCATGCTGGCAACTGGACCTGGGAGATTGCACGAGTCGTCGTGTGCAGTGACCACATTGAGCCGCTCCCCTATTGGGCTTTAGTGCCAATTGGGGCCAGGGGTTGGAGTCAGCACATCTGTCCGGGACAGCTGATGGGTTACGTCGCCGACATGTTAGATGTGGTGGACAACGAGCTCTCATTGGAAATGTTGGCCTACGCTGCTGCACTCGCGTTCATGGACGAGTGACAACGTACCTGCAGCCACAACTGAATGTGACCCATTGCACGTGTCCCGACGCCTGGTTGCATGTTGGGGATCTGGTCACATGTCCCAAGACGACAGTGGACATGGCTGCATTGGCCTGGACTCCAGTTCCATGCGCGGACAACCAACGCGGGTTGGCACTGACTTGTGTGGGTGATGGACTCCCCCGGGGGGACATGGGCGCTTTCCAACGTTCCTCATTCAGACATGCTGCTGCATTGGTCTGCATGTCGTGGCACTTCTCTTGGCTGTACTGACACGCAATTGTTGATAAAGTTTCCGCACCTTCACTTGTCTCCAACTGTGATGAGTGTTGATTTGTATGCCAATGTGTGTGTCATGGCCTATCTGGGTCCATGCCATACATGCATTGCTATCCCATCAGGGCTGTGGGTTTGTACTTGTGCATTATCATGTCCCTGTTTCGTGCTTTGCCAGATGCGTATGGCCATTTACCGGCCACAAGCGGGTGCACTTGTGTCCTGTGTTCAGTTGTGCAAATGTTGCTGTTTGTGCCACATTGTGTTTGATGTTCGGGTGCTCTGCTTCCTATGTGTGTGTGCTGCATTGTGTGTGAGATGTCCCTTCAGCTCTGATTTGGCTCACCCTTCTCCCTTTCAGGCAGTGTGGTTTTCACTTCTGTGCTTCTTCAGTGGTGTGATATTGCCGAGTTGTGTGACTTGTGCTCTTGGTTGTTCTTTTTACTCTTGGGCATGGTTTGTCTGCAGTTGTGCTGTGCTTAATTGCGCATGTGTGCCATTGTGCCCATCTCCCCCCGCCCCCCCAGTCCCTGGTCATTCCTCTCCCTGCTGCTGTTATGTCTATTGATTTTGAGCAGTTTCCGGTCCCCGACTCCTGCCACCATCTCCAGACTGATGTGGTGGACACCATTTCCTCCATGTCATCCAGCTCCTGGTGTGGCGCTGGACTCCCACCTCCGGTGTGCATTGCTGCCTTCTGGTTGTTGGCGTGTTTCTGCTTGTTTGTGCGTTTCGCATCATTCCACCTGTTCTGGTTTTCTTCCATTGTCCTCCTCCGCTCTCTGGCTGCATTCACCTTGTCCACGATGGACTGCCATGTACAATGTTTTGTTGCCAATGGGGCTTGTGGGGTTGTGTACTAGCTCCGGCTGCCTCCATTGTGCTTCGCTGTTGTTTTCTGTTTGGTTTGTCTTCCTTTTTCCTGCTTTTGTTGTGCTTATTCCCGCATGCCGTGTGTATGTCGCGAGCCTGGCGCTGCTTATCGCTGCTTTCCTCATCGCGAATGGGCTCATTGCACGTTTTTTGCTGTTGGGGGTTTTATCTCCGTCGAGGTGGTTGTATCGCGGACATTGGCCGCGTTTTCGGCAGACTATCGCATGGTTCCGCCGTGTTGTGAATTCCATGTTCACACGGGGTTATTTTCCCGTGATAGACTGCGATTTGTAGAGTTGCGTTAACATTTTTTGGAGATGTTTAGCGCACGTTCTTGTGAATATCCCCCAAAGCCTTCTATTGGTGGAGAAAGTGCTAAAGGCCACATGTACTACACACTGGTCGCAAAATATAGGTTGCAATTTGCAACCAGTGTTTTTGCGATCAGTGTGGTATTTTGCAAACTGATCTATGTGATAATGGGTCAGTTAAAAAAATACCAAATTGTAGAGGGTTGCCATTCGACCTACCTCATGAATATTAATGAGGTATATCACAAATTACGACTTGGAGGCCATCACAAGGATAGTGGCCTGCTGAGGTCAGCATACCACTATGTCTGTGATTGTATTTTAATAAAGTTAACTTAAAAAAATGCAGACAGTTTTCCTTAAAGGGAACAGGACTGCATTTAAAAAGAAAAATGGCCTTTTTTTTGTTTAAGAGGAGGCAGTGGTCCCATGGACCAGTGCTTCCTCTTAAACATTTTTTTCACATTCACCAAAGTGAAGGAAATTTGTCCCAAGAGGACCCCTTCCCTTTTGTGAATGGGGTTACCACTTTCTTTGAGGTGTCGGTAAAATATCAATGTTTCAATGTTTTGTGACTAGATTTCAGTCACAAAAATTGATAAATAGCATGCCAGTACAGTATTTGGAAGAGACGCCTACAACATGCCTCTTCCTAATACTTAATTGGTATCCATTTCTAAACACATTTAGCAATTTGAACACACTTATCTGAATCGCTAAATGCATTTAGTACATAGAAAAAAAGGTGTTAGCATTCGCAAACTCTCTGATTTACCGATTCTGGGGGTTTGCAAATATTAAAACCCTTTGTACATCTTACCCTTAATCCTTTATTGTATTGTATCACTCTCATCTGAGGAAGAACCCATGAACGGTCTTTCCTCCACCATTGCGACCGAATTGGAGAAGAAATTCAACATGTGCATGCTCCAACAGATTCGAAGTCTCCAATAGAGGAGACTCTTCTCCACACCATACCCCGCAATGTTTAAGATACATCTTGAGTGAAATAAGATTTAAAACATTTCAATACCAATGTGTAGTGTTGGGTATGAGCTAATTAGCTGTGTTAATGAAGATGTTGGCTCCCAATGAGTCAGGGGTTTGTGTTATCGCACTGTAGACATGTACCTGCTACCGTCACACACTCATTCCAAGCACTTTTAGGTATCAGTAGACCTATAAGATAGATATGATTTAAATAAGAAGCTATCCCCTCCTATCAAGATCATGACTACACAGTACCTGATGTGCCTTAAGGTAACACAGTTCCTTGCCTAAAGATGTGCTTTGCAGTGACTTAATTGCTCACAGTGCAAGAATTGTTAGTAATTGTGTATCACAAGTAGGGAGGAACCCAATAGGCTTCCATTTCGATGATGCATTTTCCCTTATTCACAGAAGATAGTTATGAGCAAAATGGATTTTCAACTTTTATTTCATCTATTGGTTGGTCAGCCTAATTTAAGTGTTGTATTTAATAATCCTTGACTTATGACAGGGTCAAATGCCCATTTATGCTGCCGCCTATTTATTAATGCAAACACAAGGAGATGATGGACGGAGTGCTGAAACTTTTCAGACACTCACCCCCAGTCACAGATCTGGGTTGAATCCATCATCATTCTTTAGCTCACTTTGCCACCTCAGTTCAGACCCAGCTATATGCAAATCAGTCTTGACCCTGTGCCTCATGGGAACAGTCCAGCCCGAACTGCCAATCCAGGTCTTCCCTGAACCGGAAACAAGCATCCTGGGACCGGTTTCTGGGTAACACCCTTCATCAGCCAGGCTAGCTTGAATCCAGTGGCAAAGTGAGCAAGGGACCCACGTCTGGGCATACCCTGCCAACTTAGGGCGAACAAAGCAAACACAAGGAGATGATGGACGGAGTGCTTAAACGTTTCAGACACTCACCCCCAGTCACAGATCTGGGTTGAATCCATCATCATTCTTTTAGCTCGCTTCGCCACCTCAGTTCAGACCCAGCTATATGCAAATCAGTCTTGACCCTGTGCCTCATGGGAACAGTCCAGCCCGAACTGCCAAGCCAGGTCTTCCCAGAACCGGAAACAAGCATCCTGGGACCGGTTTCTGGGTAACACCCTTCATCAGCCAGGCTAGCTTGAATCCAGTGGCAAAGTGAGCAAGGGACCCACGTCTGGGCATACCCTGCCAACTTAGGGCGAACAAAGCAAACACAAGGAGATGATGGACGGAGTGCTGAAACTTTTCAGACACTCACCCCCAGTCACAGATCTGGGTTGAATCCATCATCATTCTTTAGCTAACTTCGCCACCTCAGTTCAGACCCAGCTATATGCAAATCAGTCTTGACCCTGTGCCTCATGGGAATAGTCCAGCCCGAACTGCCAAGCCAGGTCTTCCTGAACCGGAAACAAGCATCCTGGGACCGGTTTCTGGGTAACACCCTTCATCAGCCAGGCTAGCTTGAATCCAGTGGCAAAGTGAGCAAGGGACCCAAGTCTGGGCATACCCTGCCAACTTAGGGCGAACAAAGCAAACACAAGGAGATGATGGACGGAGTGCTGATACTTTTCAGACACTCACCCCCAGTCACAGATCCGGGTTGAATCCATCATTATTCTTTAGCTCACTTCGCCACCTCAGTTCAGACCCAGCTATATGCAAATCAGTCTTGACCCTGTGCCTCATGGGAACAGTCCAGCCCGAACTGCCAAGCCAGGTCTTCCCTGAACTGGAAACAAGCATCCTGGGACCGGTTTCTGGGTAACACCCTTCATCAGCCAGGCTAGCTTGAATCCAGTGGCAAAGTGAGCAAGGGACCCACGTCTGGGCATACCCTGCCAACTTAGGGCGAACAAAGCAAACACAAGGAGATGATGGACGGAGTGCTGAAACTTTTCAGACACTCACCCCCAGTCACAGTCAAAGTTTCAGCGCTCCGTCCATCATCTCATTGCGTTTGCTTCGTTCACCCTAAGTTGGCAGGGTATGCCTAGACGTGGGTCCCTTGCTCACTTTGCCACTGGATTCAAGCTAGCCTGGCTGAGAGGGCTGTTAGCCCGAAACCGGTCCCAGGATGCTTGTTTCCGGTCCAGGGAAGACATGGCTTGGCAGTTCGGGCTGGACTGTTCCCATGAGGCACAGGGTCAAGCCTGATTTGCATATAGCTGTGTCTGAACTGGGGTGGCGAAGTGAGCTAAAGAACGATGATGGATTCAACCCAGATCTGTGACTGGGGGTGAGTGTCTGAAAAGTTTCAGCGCTCCGTCCATCATCTCATTGTGTTTGCTTTGTTCGCCCTAAGTTGGCAGGGTATGCCCAGATGTGGGTCCCTTGCTCACTTTGCCACTGGATTCAAGCTGGCCTGGCTGATGAGGGCTGTTAGCCCGAAACCGGTCCCAGGATGCTTGTTTCCGGTCCAAGGAAGACATGGCTTGGCAGTTCGGGCTGGACTGTTCCCATGAGGCACAGGGTCAAGCCTGATTTGCATATAGCTGTGTCTGAACTGGGGTGGCGAAGTGAGCTAAAGAACGATGATGGATTCAACCCAGATCTGTGACTGGGGGTGAGTGTATGAAAAGTTTCAGCGCTCCGTCCATCATCTCATTGTGTTTGCTTCGTTCGCCCTAAGTTGGCAGGGTATGCCCAGATGTGGGTCCCTTGCTCACTTTGCCACTGGATTCAAGCTAGCCTGGCTGATGAGGGCTGTTAGCCCGAAACCGGTCCCAGGATGCTTGTTTCCGGTCCAGGGAAGACATGGCTTGGCAGTTCGGGCTGGACTGTTCCCATGAGGCACAGGGTCAAGCCTGATTTGCATATAGCTGTGTCTGAACTGGGGTGGCGAAGTGAGCTAAAGAACGATGATGGATTCAACCCAGATCTGTGACTGGGGGTGAGTGTCTGAAAAGTTTCAGCGCTCCGTCCATCATCTCATTGTGTTTGCTTCGTTCGCCCTAAGTTGGAAGGGTATGCTCAGACGTGGGTCCCTTGCTCACTTTGCCACTGTATTCAAGCTAGCCTGGCTGATGAGGGCTGTTAGCCCGAAACCGGTCCCAGGATGCTTGTTTCCGGTCCAAGGAAGACATGGCTTGGCAGTTCGGGCTGGACTGTTCCCATGAGGCACAGGGTCAAGCCTGATTTGCATATAGCTGTGTCTGAACTGGGGTGGCAAAGTGAGCTAAAGAACGATGATGGATTCAACCCAGATCTGTGACTGGGGGTGAGTGTCTGAAAAGTTTCAGCGCTCCATCCATCATCTCATTGTGTTTGCTTTGTTCACCCTAAGTTGGTAGGGTATGCCCAGACGTGGGTCCCTTGCTCACGTTGCCACTGGATTCAAGCTAGCCTGGCTGATGAGGGCTGTTAGCCCGAAACCCGTCCCAGGATGCTTGTTTCCGGTCCAGGTAAGACATGGCTTGGTAGTTCGGGCTGGACTGTTCCCATGAGGCACAGGGTCAAGCCTGATTTGCATATAGCTGTGTCTGAACTGGGGTGGCAAAGTGAGCTAAAGAACGATGATGGATTCAACCCTGATCTGTGACTGGGGGTGAGTGTCTGAAAAGTTTCAGCGCTCCGTCCATCATCTCATTGTGTTTGCTTCGTTCGCCCTAAATCGGCAGGGTATGCCCAGACGTGGGTCCCTTGCTCACTTTGCCACTGGATTCAAGCTAGCCTGGCTGATGAGGGCTGTTAGCCCGAAACCGGTCCCAGGAGGCTTGTTTCCGGTCCAGGGAAGACATCGCTTGGCAGTTCGGGCTGGACTGTTCCCATGAGGCACAGGGTCAAGCCTGATTTGCATATATCTGTGTCTGAACTGGGGTGGCGAAGTGAGCTAAAGAACGATGATGGATTCAACCCAGATCTGTGACTGGGGGTGAGTGTCTGAAAAGTTTCAGCGCTCCGTCCATCATCTCATTGTGTTTGCTTCGTTCGCCCTAAGTTGGCAGGGTATGCCCAGACATGGGTCCCTTGCTCACTTTGCCACTGGATTCAAGCTAGCCTGGCTGAGGGCTGTTAGCCCGAAACTGGTCCCAGGAGGCTTGTTTCCGGTCCAGGGAAGACATGGCTTGGCAGTTCGGGCTGGACTGTTCCCATGAGGCACAGGGTCAAGCCTGATTTGCATATAGCTGTGTCTGAACTGGGGTGGCGAAGTGAGCTAAAGATCGATGATGGATTCAACCCAGATCTGTGACTGGGGGTGAGTGTCTGAAAAGTTTCAGCGCTCCGTCCATCATCTCATTGTGTTTGCTTCGTTCGCCCTAAGTTGGCAGGGTATGCCCAGACATGGGTCCCTTGCTCACTTTGCCTCTGGATTCAAGCTAGCCTGGCTGAGGGCTGTTAGCCCGAAACCAGTCCCAGGAGGCTTGTTTCCGGTCCAGGGAAGACATGGCTTGGCAGTTCGGGCTGGACTGTTCCCATGAGGCACAGGGTCAAGCCTGATTTGCATATAGCTGTGTCTGAACTGGGGTGGCGAAGTGAGCTAAAGAACGATGATGGATTCAACCCAGATCTGTGACTGGGGGTGAGTGTCTGAAAAGTTTCAGCGCTCCGTCCATCATCTCATTGTGTTTGCTTCTGCCTATTTATTAATGCCACTCAGTGCTTACATTGTAAATAATAAGTGCCAGGGCACAAATGCCTGTGAAGGACACTATCTAAGGTTAGGGACTGAGTAGTCTTCATTCCACCTCATGTTTTTTTAATCCATCACCAGATGCTCCCTCTTTATGTCACTCTTGCAGGTTGTTATTCATCTCTCTTTCTCCCTTTGTCCCTCTTTTTCTGTCTTTCTCTTCCTTTCCTTCTTTTGTGTTTTTCTCTCGCTTGCTCCTGCTCAAAATCTGTTGAGGAAATATTAGTGGCTGCCAACTGAAATGATTGCTGGTGGGCCCCACCTGTAACCCCCGGCTCAAATTAAGCACTGAGGCCACTAATCTGCATTGCATGCAACTTGGAAGTGAAACTCAATTAGAAAATACATATTTAGTACCCTCTTATGAATATTGCCCGATAAACATAATCTGTTGATTGTCCACACTTGTCCTTTCTGTGTGTCAGCACATTTGGTTCAGTGACGAGGGCTCTCATTACGAGCACGTCAGAATAGGGTGGGATTGTTAGCACATGTGGGAAATACCATTACCCCAGGGTGAGTTATTTACCACTTGTGGTAAACACCTCCTAATCTGAATTTTTTAAAGGAAAATGGGCGTAACATGAAGTATAGGTTTTTAACATACCGAATTCTGCATGTTGTGCCTTTTTCCTGGCCTTTTCTCTTAATAAATTTTATCAGGTTTGACCTGCTGGAATGTATTAGAGAAACCTGCCAGAGTGTGGGAATGATCACAACTTGTAATTCCCATGTAGACCATATTTACATGAGGAAGCTCTTCAGGCTTATGTACGCACCTCAGCTTCCCTTGTGCTTGCCTTCCACACCTAACTGAGGTGGGACACATTTAGACCATCCCGAGCCAGGGGCGTAGCTTAGTCAGTGAGATTCAGGGGAGCCGGGGGGAGGTGAATCGCAAATTTTCCAACTGAAAAACAGTATGCTGAAGGGTGGAGGGATGCCCAAGGTTTGGGATACACTGCTACCAAGAGGAACAGGTTCAATACTGATTTGCATTAGGTGGGCCTCCGTCTAAGTTTCTGATAAAAATAAAATGAAATAACAGGTTAAAACTTTTTAGTCAAATAAGCACGACGAGAAAAAACAACAAAGGCATAGGAGACCCAACTCAGGGCACCCAGACCAAACTCTCAAGCCAAAAATGCATATATTTGGGGGGGGTTCACACCCCAAACACCACCCCTGAAGCTGCGCCCCTGTCCCGAGCACAGACAAAGGTTGCAATTCCTGGTGGGAGAGGTTGTTGGTCCATGTGCTTTGATGAGGCTTGGGCCATAGGGACAATCATGCAAGCAAACACTTCACAAGAAGGGGATCCAGTTAGAAATGATTGATTCCGCAGCTCGAAGACAGAGTGCTAACGCTTGGCCTGTGCAAAGGAACATGATAGAATAAATTTGTTCTGTGGAGACGATGCCTTAAATATTACAATGCAGGTACAAAACTAAATTGTGTCAGATTTCGACACGTATAACTCTTTTCAACAAAGAACTTATACATATTATCTTATACCTCGGTAGAAGTACCTTTAAATATACACACAGCCACGGTCCGTGCTGGTAACAGCGGTGGGGCCGTGTAAGGCGGGATTTCGAGGGACGATGCCGAGGGAAAATTAATTATTTATTTAATTTTCCCTCTGCATTGTCCCTCGAAATCCCCCCTTACCCGGCCCCACCGCCCCACCGCTGTTACCTGCACGGACCGCGGCTGTATACACATACAAATTATAACTTTGAGAGAAGAGTCAACTACTTCTTCCAACACAGGGCATAAATGTGTCCTGCCACCTGATTCCTAGGCTGGCTTAGCCTTTTCTTCCTCTCATCCTGCTTTTACTCTATCTATCTATCTATCTATCTATCTATCTATCTATCTATCTACATCCCTACCTATCTCAGTGTCTCCTCTCCACCTTGTGATTTCATTTGCTTTCCTTCTTCCCTTTCTCTCTTTTTCTTTCTCTCTCACACACACTGGATTTTACTCTTTCGGTCTCCACCTCTCTTGCTCTCTCTTTCGTTTTTTTCACTTTCTCTCTCTTTCTGTCTCTTTTCTCATATTCCGTTTCTCCTTTCCTCAATCACTTTCTCACTCTCTCCTCCACTGATCTGTCTCTTGCTCTGTATCACTTTCTAGCTCTCATTCTATTTACACCCTTTCTCTCTCAATCTCTTTCCTTCACCCTTTCCATCTTCCTCTTCTCCATTCAAATATATTATTTTCATTTACAAAAGATCTCCATCTGTGTCCCTGTCTAATTATCTGCATTTAGCCAGGCAGATCAAAAGTTGCCCTGGTGCCTTCAAAACATGACTTGGAGACAGAAAATCGAAAGCTCAAGTCCTTGGTCTCAAATGACACTCTACGTCTTCGCATGCCTTAGGAATGCTGTCCGAGCATGGCGCTAATTGGTGCGGCTTTCTAATGGAACACACAGAGTCCTCAGTCCTTTCGTCTCTAAGAACCACCTAAACACATTACATGGATTATTATCCTCTACTGACCTCTTGCACACCTAACAAATCAATACAATCTCATTAAAAGATACTTGTTGCTTGGAAAGCTGCCCACCTAGACACAAAGGGCCTCATTATGAGAGCCACAAATACTGGGGTGTCAATTTCACACACCACTGGGGGTCCTATTGACACCAGGGGCCGTATTACGTATTGGCATTGTTTGCGCCCAGTGCACCTTTGAAAAGGTGCGCCGGGCGCAAACAATGCAAATGCGCCCTATTATGGTGAATTCGCTGCCCTGGGGCAGCCGCGAACTTGCGCATTCATGAGAACACACGGATCAGCTACTCCATGTTTTCATAGTGCAGGCGGCACCTGTCTGCACTTTCAAAGGGGATTGGAGATCCACTTGCAGGCGGGAGCAGTCAGTGACTGCACCCGCCTGCAAGGGGATGCCTGGGGGTCCGTTGTACCCAGTGGTCGAAGTGGGGGGAAAAAAGTAGGGGAACTGTGGGCGGAGAATCAGAGGACGGGAATAACCCGTGGATTGGGTCAGTGGGCGGAGTCAGAGGTGTGGCAGAAAGACCAAAATATCCCAATTTTTAGTATTTGTTTCCCATTTCCCTAACCGGTTACAGCTTATTACGTTATTTAATTTAACCAATAGATACACATGTTTATTTACGGTTTAATATGAGTTATTGACATTAAAATACATTCACAAAGTGGTATACGTTTCCAATCACAGAATGTCCCAAATATCCTTAAAAGTGGAATCGTAAGCCATTTGTCTCCCAGCCTTGGAGTTTGTCATCAGCACGTCTCCTCCCTTTTTCCACAAGAGCAGTTCAAACATGAATGGCAAAATATCCTAGTTTGCAAATGTTTTCCACATAATTATGGCTCTGCCATATTTGCCACATAATACATCATCTGCTGCATAATCTGACGATTTTAACTAACAAATTGTTTATAGCTCAAACGGATCAAAAGTTACTAAAAAATGTGACTTGTGCTGCTGTGATGTGAAGTGGAGGGCCATTTGCAAAGGTTGACTAGTCACCTTTCTCACTGCTGCAGTTGTATGTTCCACTGGAACTAATAAGGAAAAATCTTTGCAGAGACTGTTAGCATGTGTAAAAATGTCAAAATAATAAAGTATCAGAAAATTTACAGCACCATTAATACCCGTGTAGGGTGTCAGAGCACTTTACATCACACATATTACACAGAGACATACATGTGTAAATCACTGTATAGGAAATGTTACATAAGACAAAGGACTACAAGGTGTAGGAGTCACATGACAACCATTCTAGTAGGCAGCATAGTTTAATGGTGATTGGTCTGGAGAAACACAAACTCAGAATTTAAATTGTAATACCATGGTTGGGGGTTCGCTTTAATAATCAGAATTGATTTCTACCCAAATGAACCCTTTTTTGCAACCTTAGGATAATGAAAGACTGGGGAAAAAACCATAACGCTCTAATTTATACCTTGCAGTTTGCATACAGCTCTTACATGACAGTTAATAGCTCACTGTTCTATGTTAGGATTTTAACTTATTAACTGTAAGTAACAATAGGGTTCTCTGACAAAAGCAGTAACCCACTGACCTATTTACATTATGTGCACTTTGTGATCTGCATGGTACATGTTCTTAGCAGCAGGCACATTTACCCTCTGCGCTTTCTTTTCATGAGTCAAAACTTCCACTAGACAAAACACCATCTCTCTCTACTAAGAACATTAATCACTGGAGTTATCATGACATTTTTATTGTTGCCGAAAATTGTTGGAGGCCAGGAAGGAGGCAGCAAGTGCTTTTAAAACCATATTATACTTACAAACACGACGCCCCCACCTGAAGTCAGCGCCCGGTGCGGTCGCACTGCCCTAGAGCCACCCTGCTCAAGGGTCCTGTGACCTCAGTGACAGAGTCACTGTCACTCTATGGTGTGCTGCTTCATAGGCCTGCCCGCAAGACTGGAGGTGAACTTCATGGATTGTGGTGGACAGGCCTTCAAGGTTAACCCACACTTGCCACAGCTAGGGTCCACCTGACGGTGCTAAGACACCAGGGCTTTTAAGATCTTGCGGGCCTTCTAAGGTCTAGCATGGGAATGTGCTCCCTCACGGGGAGTGGTCTGGTGGACTGGTCATGAAGACTGAACCTGGTTCCCCAGTTCTAAATTCAGCAGCTCTGACCATAGTGCCACATCCTCTCCCCCACTGAACAACATACTGCCCCACTGAGAGAAACTTGCACTGCACTGACCCGCTATAAACACCTGGATGTGACTCAATTCAAATTACGCACTAGACAAGAACAATATGCTGCCTAAAAAAAATTAACAACATCCTAGAAAAAGAAAACACTCATAGGGAATGCAAGATTAAGTAAAGCATGTGAAATGTAAGCAGGAACAACATGGTTACCTTTTTCCTTTTACACTCATTATTCAGAAATAAGTGAGTGCTTTTGCCTGAAAAGTTAAGGCCATGACTACAGGGCCCAGAAGGGACCCGTTTCAATGCCCATTGCTCATATCCTTACAAAACGTAAGCAGTATGGTTTAAAAAGACCACATTTGTGAATACAGAGCCGCAGTATGCATTTTGTTTTCCAATTCACCCATCAAGCAGGTATTTCAGTACCTCCAGGATTGGCGCACTTTCCCACCCAGGGAAAACAATGTTGTTCAAAGAGCGACGAGAACACAAAAGTAGCGCTTCTCTGGCAAACACTGTAAAGTTGCGCTAATGTGTTTAGGTGTGAAAATATCAATCTGGCCAGCTTGCAACCACTCTGTCTTGCTTTAGTTAGTTAGTTATTTATTTTTCATATTTGGAATGTTTTATTTCTCTCCACCCCGAGGCTGCACTTAGAAATTGAAAAATGTGAGAAAAAGACAACGTTTCCAGCAAAAGTGTTTTTCTTTTTTGGATCCATTTCACAGGGGAGCAAATAAACGAAAGGAGGAAAGAGAGGGTAATACCTGTTTCTTGAAGTCTCGGTTTTCACTAGATGAGGAGGAGCGAGACAGAAAGAGAGGGAATAGGGGGAACAAAGAGAGGTGGGGGGGCAGCTGCAGGAGAACTGGACACTGTCCTTGTCTTCTCTGGGCACGAAGGGAAAGACAGAGTCCTTTTCCCTCTCTGCCCGTCCCCAAAAGCCGAGCCTTAACTATGGCCTTGGCGATTTCTGCCGATTTCTGCCGTCCGGAACGCATGTTTAAAATAAGAAAGTAGGGGAACGGAATCTATGAAATTAGAGAAGTAGGGGTACGCCGTGCCCTGCCGATCCCGTCCACTTCGACCACTGGTTGGACCCCCTTTACCCCCTGCAGAGGGCTGCTGTCAGGAGGCGCACTGACAGTGCGCCACCTTTTAAATGGCACACTGTCAGTGCGCCTTCTGAGGGCTTCTTTGGCTCTGCACCCGCATCTGTAATATTGTGCGGGCGCAGAGTCAAAGGAATTCACTCATTTGCATAGGGCACGCCTCTATGCAAATGAGGGAACACCCTCTGTTGATAGCGCTAGCGCTTTAAGTGCGCCAGCGCTATTGGTATCATAGAAGGGGATGCACAAGCGTGTGCTCCCCCTTCTATAATACCAAAGTGCTCCAGGGCGCGCAAAGCGGGTGCAAATGCCCGTTGCGCCCCCGGGGCACCTTATGTAATACAGCCCCAGAAATGTGGAATCAATGGCAATCCCAAGGGGATTCCTTAGACTTCCCTAAGAAATGAGGAAATACAAGCAGAATATGTAATCCCACGTCTGATTCCTCTCCCCCCCACATTTCCCTTAGAGATTTTGGCTGCTTTCAACAGCTGAGGTTCTTCTGGGGAATTTAGGGGTTGCCAGTAGAGCTACAAATCTCGAGATCTCAATGGGCCAGTAACGCCTGTTACTGTTCCCTTCAAAGATTCTGTGGAACTTGGAATTAGAGCCAAAGGTTCTATTGCCAGTTTTCATCTAAAGTATTCCAATGGTACTCATCTAAGTATTAATCCTAGCTGAGAGACACTTTGGATCAGATATACAAAGCCCTTGCTTTTCCTTTGCGTCACACAAGGCGATGCAAGGTAACGCAAGGACATAAGCGAGATTTACCAAGCCACTCAAAGCCACTTTCCATTGCTCTTTGTGGCTAGGTATATCCAGAATAATGCAAGGTAGCGCAAATCGCTGCATTGAGTTACTCTGCTTTGGGACAGCGTTCCATGGCTGGAGCATGGGTGTTCCCATGCATCCCCCTTGGATTTTTGATGCAATACCAGATTTACTAATCAAGTAGTAACCCTGGTATTGCATCAAAACGGTACACCATCCTAAAAGAGGCGCAGCAAGGAGAAATATCGTAATTTCTCCTCATTATTTCCTCTTTCTGCGTGGGCTGCATTCTCTCTAAGGATTGTTTTTGTGTATGAAGGTGTCCCTTCCTGCAAAAAAACAATCCTGCCTGTAAAGCTGGCAGCCTTGCACCATGGCACAAGGATGGCTGCTTTGGCACTAGGCAGCACTCAGTTTGCCAGGCCATGCAGAGAGCAGAAATGCATCATATCTTATGAGATATGGCGCATTCCTGCTCTCTCCCTGTCAAGTTGTCTTGCTGCGTTGCATTGCATGACTTTTTGATAAATCTTCCCCTTTCTTTCCAACACCGATTAGACATCTGGCAGAGCATGCGTAGACAACATTGAAAGTTTGTTAACTAATGCACTCTCAGGCCACCCAATGCAGATCTTAGAAGAGGATGCATTTGATGAAAACAGTCATGTGGCCAAATTATTTTTGACTAAAGCTTTTCCCAATAACATATTACATATATAATTAGTCAGCATAAGTAGATCAGCAGTCATGTGCAATTCATATCCTCTGTTATCAATGCAGCTCAGTTACACAGTTCCACGGGCTTCACTTGAACACAACAGTTGATAGTGATCTGGGATGGAAGCCATCGTTCTTCTTCCAGGATCATGAGGCCCCTTACAATAAAGCCATTTTGGAAGCCACGTCTCCATGCAAATGAGGGAATTCCCTCTCATAACAGCGCATGGAGTACGGTAATAACTGAAGGCCATGGCCTTGGCCCACAGCCCCTTTTCTAGGACCAACAATTTTGTTATACAGGGTTACTAATACACTGATTAGATCATTGTTTAGATACTGCCAGGTCTGATACAAATCAATTAGTATGTAGGGAACAGGCATTTATTCAATATATATATGTAGAAATATTCATCCACCATAAATAATCAGGGTCCGATACAAGCTAAAGTCAATTTATTCTGAGTTCTTCGGGAGCAGAAACAACAGTAACACGTGTTTCACCCCATTGAGGAGCACAGGCCAGGGGCTTTCTCATGGTTCATAGACTTGTGAGATGTTTAGTAGCCAATCTCACTAAAGGTCACTGGGGTCAATTAATCAATTTCAGTCACATTTAGAGTTGAACGGTTTTACAGAGGCTGCTTTGAAAAAATGGAAGAATGGGGGTCCTCTTGTCATCCAGGAGTGAGTCTGCACAGTCAGTCTCATGCTGTCTGGGTGGATGTGATTCTAGGATCAAGTTATGTTACACACGGCATGGTTGAAGGTCAGACCTCGTAATCATACCCAGCTGAGCACAAAGACTACGCCCTTCAAAATTGAGAGTACTAGAATTGTGCGCAGGGCATGGCCTCATCTTTTTCACTCCGCTCAGAGACTCCAAGCTGAACACCATATCCTGGAAACTCTGGGGGCAAGAGGACTAAGGATGGGACATGGTCAGAACCTATACTCTGTGCCTAGAACCTTCAGAAAAGAGCCGCAGAGATCTGAAATTCCCAGTTTTTGATGAGCTACATAACCATATCATACCAAAACAATGCTCATGACCTCAATGACATCACAAATGCTACCTGAATGATGTCATCATTGACTTCACTGGTGATATAATACATTACATCACTAAACACAATATTGATGACATGCAAATTATGTACGGTTTTTCAAGTGAAAGAACCTAAGCTCTGGGTAGAGGTACATAGAGGTTGTGGACAGAGGCCATATCCGGAATGTCCTATGCATAGGGTAAGGTTGTAGGCAGTGCTTTGTGGAAAGACATACACAGTGATAGATCATGCCTTCTGCACAGAGAAAAAAGTGCAGTCCATGCTCTGTATGCAATACAAACATGGCATGATCTCTTTTCACTTTTTCACATTCACTAAAATGAACACATTTGGCATTTTAGCTGTGCACACAGTGGCAGCCCATACCCCCATCTTTTTACAAACATGAAGAGTGTCTGTCATGCTGAGCAAAGGTCAGCCTGACAGACACTCTTCTTGTTCGGGACAGTCTGTCAGGTGCTGTAGTTGCGCTAAATACACAGGCAACCGGCTGCCTGAGCTGAACTTTGCCAGGCTTAAGATGTCACAGCCCTGTGGGCATGATCTCCTCAGCCGGAAAAGCACTTGGTGAGGCACCCACTCATGAGGAGGAGGAACCTCGCTGATAGCCTCGGACCAAGGTGCTTCTATTTAAAGACCCCAGGGCTGAGGGTCCATCAGTGACACTCGTCACAAAGTGGGGTGGGTTCAGCAGTTTCACTGATCCCATCATATTCTGTGACGAGCAAGGAACTGCTTCCTCCCCTCATTGGCTGACCCATAACAAGGTCAGCCAATGAGAGGAGGCAGCAATACCATCATCAGGAACCAGGAAGGCTTCCCTCCTGCCACCCGAGATCACTGCTGTGGCCCAGAAAGTTGTATTTTATTAAATTACTGTTTGTTGCATGCATGCGTGCTTGTATGTATGAATGTATGTGTATTGGTTATTGCGTGCTGTGAATGCGTGCATCTGTGCATGTGTATGCGCTTGTGAATAATGGGTGCATGTGTGCACAGTTATGAATGCATGGGTGTGAGGGAGTGTGCTTGTGTGCAAGTGTGGTCACCCGCTCCCCCTGCTCAAATTACCGGCCGCCACTCTGCATATTTTGGTCTTCTGGTCTTGTATTACCCAGCGAATGAGTCAATGTGTGTCTTACACTAATCAGTCAATGTAATCACCCATTGCCTTCTTCTCTTTTCCATTATTAGCTATTCTTGAATTCTGGTTGCCAATCTGATTGGGAAAATACACTGTGATTAGAAATGTGTCCGTGTTTTGGCTCTCAGGTTGTGGTCAGGTTCTTTGTTCAGGCGCTGCGCTGTTTAAGTGAATAAGCAACTTTTTGGCAGGGCTGGACTTTGGCATGGACGAGCTGGACCAGGTCAGGCGCTGACCAACAGAGAGGTGTGTGCAGCTGCCTCCCTACGACCTAACTCCAAAGAAGTGTGTGCTCGAACACTGTTTCTGCATACGCTCCTAGCATCCTGTTCATCTGCAGCTCTGCGCTAAAGACTCAGGAGCAAGGAGTGTGTGTGACAGTCTCACCCTCAAAATACACATAGGGTGTGAGGAATATTTTTCAATAAAAGAAAGGGCAGGGCACCAAACGTTCTATCGCGGGGGGTCATATCTGAGCAAAGGTCAACCCTGCATATTAGAAACCTAAATGAAACAAACAAATATAACAGATGTAGTGGCAATTGCTCACATCTAAAGGAAAGGTCTGTATGATGCCAAAGACGATGTAACATAAACCCTGGAAATAATTCTGTTATTCCACTAATAGTTATCCATAGCACGGCACCTAGTACTTTGTAGGGCATATTCTCAAGGAGTCATCGCCAATTTATCGGCACTTTAGCGCTGCAAAAGTGGAGATAGACTTATCGCCCTATTCACAAGCTGGTGCAAACTGCCGTCATCGCCAGTTTTCCTGCGATAGCTGCCGCAAAACACATCGCCACGGATGAGAGCGACAATTAACGCTAATGATATGCAGAGTAGGCGTTCCCGTGCAAAAACACACGAAAACACCACTTCGCGATATTCTTAACGACCAGCCAGATCTGCGATGCCGGACAAAAACAGGCGATACGGCGCGTTAGCAGCAGGGACTTAACACCTGCTTTTTACTGGTCTTAAGTAGGACAAAAACCTGCAGTACAAAGGGAGCCCAGGCCAGAGCCACATCTGAAGACCAACAGATGCCATGGAGCTACTAATCATGCAGCTTGGAGACCCAAGAGGGCCACAACATCCACCGCCACCACCCCCAGGACCACCCCCACCCCCAGGACCAACCCCCCCCGGACCACCACCGAGGCAGCGCAGAACAAGACAGCGGACCTTCCGAAAACACATCAGCCTCACAGACTTAACGCCAGAGGATGTCATTGCCCACTACAGGCTCAAAAGGACAACCATCCTCAGCATCATGACCCACATTGCCCACAGGCTGACGGTACCAACACAGCGGACAACCAACATCCCTCCGCAGACAAAGCTGCTGGCTGTGCTGCACCTGTTGGCCTCTGGGACATTCCAACCAACAACTGCCAGAGTCGGAGGAGTCTCACAGCCAGCCCTATCCAAGTTCCTCACACCTGTCCTGGATGCCATCACCAGCTTGGTACCCCAGTACTATACTTCCCCCACACTGCGCAGGAACAACTGGAGACCAAGCAAGGCTTCTACGCCATAGCAGGCTTCCCGCACGTGTTGGGGGCAATTGACTGCACACATGTCCTACTTGTGCCCCCTGCCAACACTGCACACAATTACCGCAACAGGAAGCACATGCATTCCATCAATGTGCAGGCAATAGTGGACCACCGGGGACTGTTCACCAATGTCGTCGCCAACTTCCCAGGCAGTGTGCATGATTCATACATCTTCCGACAGTCCATCATCAACCAGCGCTTTCAGGATGGCACCTATAGAAATGGACTGCTCGTTGGTAAGTACCAACGGAACACACCACACACCTCAATTCCATAATCACACAACGCACAACTGTGGGAATGGACACGTAACAAAATCACATTCAACATGCCAACCAACATGCACACCTGCCAGACACGACAACACAAGTAACCGTGGTAAGAGGGGCCAGAAATGTGAACAAACCATACACTAAGGCATAGCCCCTCTGCCACACATTTGCAGAATGTGGGGAGAGGTGGGAACCACGATTGTGCGAAGGAGGCAATGGACCTATGAATAACAATGTACACAATGCCAAGTGTGGCGGTGATGTGCTGGACAGTCTTGAGTATGCAGAGCACAGACATGTCCATGTCGACATATACTGCTGGAGTCTGTAGTGTCGTGGACAGTGGACGCAACCATATCATCACAGGCAGTGGGGAACACCTTGGACAAGTAGCCATGTCGGCCCCCCTGTAAGCATAAGCGTAGTGGGCAGGGCCGGCGCACGCCAGTCCAGCATAGGGGAGTGACCAAATAGGCCGGGGCTCAGGGAGTAGTTCACCTCCGGGACGGCCACCGAAGTAACTAATGCGTGTGGCTCTGTGTCCGCCATATCCTGACCATAGGCCTACACACACCTGACCGACCACCTACAATGGGCAAAGTCACACCGGCGACGAGGTGGCTACGTCCCACGCCACCCGGCGCACATCTCGTCATCGCCTGCAGTGGCGTGTCTGCCAGGGCGGCGTCCCTCACCTTGCCACGAGGCCGCCGTCGTGACCAGTGGTGCCTGCGCAATCCTGTGCGCCTGCCACACCCCAGCCCGCTGATCCCCAGACCCGACCTGCGCCCAGCGGTGAATGCCCGCCCCTGCGCACCCAGGCCTCACTGGTCACCTGCCACCACCGGCGTCTCTCCAAGAGGGCCCACCACGTGCCAGTGCAATCTCCAAGGCCGGGCTCCGCGAGCTTGGCAGCCTCCTCAGCCGATCGCTGGATTCTGCGCAACAGGCCCCCAGCGCACCCAGCGGCACCGCACCGCGGAGTTGCAAGTTGGCTACTGCTGCCTTCTGACCACACTGTGGTACAGCAAGTAACAGACACATCCTTTCCAGTCCGCCCCTCCAGGCCTGCTGCATCATCGCAGGCTGCACCTCCGCTCAGCTCTTCCGGTGGGCCTACCTCAGTGCACCGCAAGCCATCGCCACGTGGCGGTTGGCCCGTGCCGGACGCAGGGCCTCAGGTGCCACTAACTCAGTGCACCACAAATCACTGTCCAGCCACCAGGCCTGCTGCATCATCGTAGGCTGCACACCTGCTCAGCTCTTCCAGTGGGCCGAACTCAGTGCACCGCAAGTCATTGTCCAGAGGGGCTACCCCACAAGTCCGCCTCCAGTAGCCAACAGCATGTCCTCGGTAACGCCACTGGAGCCCTTCACAGTCACGGGGCCACCCCCGTCCCAGGCAGGCCGCCGGTAAGTCTGGGTAGATCGTCTGGAGACGTACTCCGAAGCGCGCGACATCCAAGCGCCGTGGCGGCGGCGCACGCGTGTGAGGAATGTGGAGAAATGGCCCGGGGCTCTGGGCGTGGTTCAGTTCTGGGCTCTCGGCATGGTTCAGTTCCGGCCTGGCCACAAAAGTGACTATGGCGTGTGTCTCCGTAGTAGTGTCTGCGCCACCCGGCCTGTAATCGACAATGTTGCAATGTAGCATGCACCAAGAGGGCTGCCTCGCCCGAATGGATTAATAAAGGAGCGCGAGACCGCTCGGGGTCTCGGCTCATACATGCCAACTGTTGTGTGTGTATCTACATTGCCGCAGCCTGAACCGAAGGCCTAGCCTCAATATCAGCGCGAGTTCAGCCAGGCCAGAACTCCACATCTGTGTCCGCCCTATCCTTACCATAGGCCTACACACACGTGACTGCCCACCTTCAACGGCCAACATTACAGTCTTGCTGTCAGTCCTGTGGACATGCGCAGACAGGCATGACAATGGTGTGCCGTAGGAGTGCAAGTGATGCAACCGCGCAGCACACACAAGTAAATAGGCTCGGTGGGAGGGAGGAGCAGCTGTGAGGCTACGTAATACACATTGTCCTACCACATTTGCAAGCAGCAATACATGGCTAACAAGAATCCCAAGGTCGCACAAATCACACACCACGAAACTTGTATGTCTGCCAACACAGCATGCAGAACCACCAATTTACACTAATCTCACTTACCTCTCACAGGTGATCAAGGATATGCATTCTGCCCGTGGATGATGATACCCCTCCGAGACCCGAACACCCCGGCCCAGAGGCAGTACAATGTGGCCCACAAACGCACCAGGGGCATTGTTGAACGCACATTTGGCGTGTTGAAATCACGTTTCAGGTGCCTGGACATCACCGGTGGAAGACTCTTGTACAGCCCATAAATAGTGTGCAAGATGATCACTGCATGTTGTGTATTGCACAACATATGTGTACGCACCAATGCCCCAAGGATCCAAGTCCCAGAAGCACCGAACGATGATGAGGAAGATGATGCAGGTGGACCACACCCCACTGCAGCCGCAGCAGGAATAGCCCCAAGGAACACAATCATCAACAATTTCTTCGCATGAGCACGTCACATTGTAACTGTCCATAGCAATCATGGCACAGTAAAAGATGACCAGCATGTGCAAATAAAATCTTAGCAACACACATTCCACGTGTGCATGTCAGTCCTCTGCATTAGCACATTACTCTGTCGGGTGTAAGTGCAACATTGAGTGCTAACATTCGCATATGTTGCAAGAAGAGATGGTGTGTATGTCACCTCTGTACCGAGAGGCTGTTTAGGGCATCACGTATTCGATATGCCATATCAGGGTGTCACATGTAGTACGTCATGCCACTCATCAGCGTCCCACGTGTACATGAACATGACATGAAGGCCGTCATTGGTGTTCAGGAAAAGACAACAGGGTGCCATTTGTGGTCAGAGATGTACCTGCCTGATGCAAATATACACCCTGTGTGTTGAGTCCCACAACATGAACAACATGGCCGTAAGGGGGATGTGGGCACAGTGGACACCTCAGCAACATTGGGAGATGCACACCAGCCTAGAAGCCAGCAGGTCCACCTTGCGTGGAACACACCAAGGTGTCCCCTGGTCAAATGTGCCATGTACAGGTCACATGTGTACACGGACATCATCCATCAAGAGTAGTGATCAGTGCCAGCTAATAGGTGCAAGGTGAGTGGTCAACCGCCTCCTCACAGCTACCTGCACCCATCACTGTCAGACTGCAGCAAAACAACACTGCTCCATCAGAGCATGCAATACTGACCGTGAGGGCACATACATGGCTGGTAAGGGTTCAACCATGCCGGAAGGCGAAGCAGTGACATCCCCCCACCCAATCCCCATCACATTTCCAGAATGCAAGCAGATGACAAACTAACATTGTGGATGACAGCCCCTCTGTCTGAACTAGAAGACGGTAGCACATCTGCACCTCCGACCTTGGGAATGCATGCGCCCGGCACCCCCTGAGCGATACCATTGCAGCTGCTGATGGCTCCCACACTACGCACAGCGCTAACCAGAGACCAACGTATACACACCCCACACACTGGAGTCCTTGCTCGTAGTTCACTTGCATGGTATGACCTTCACACTTAAGCACCGACCATCCCAGGAGTCCAAGCACTCCACACTCAAACCAATCATTGCTCCGAGCTGTGGCTTCCACATAACTTTGACTTTGCCTTTGTGACACACAGCCCTATTTCATACATTGACGTGGGGCTAAGTTTGGAAATAGCGAGATTGTTGTTTTGGAGCAATGAGGCCACAGCTAGTTCACACATTCCCAGTCATCTCACTGCCTATCTGGGTCACGGACATACATGTGCATTGAAATCAGTTCCCAGGGAGCACCGTTGTTTGGAATCACCTCCCCTACATACATCCATACTGTCATACTTGCTTGATCATGGACATGACTCATCTGTGTGAATTTGAATGTCTTAATCACATTAGGTGGAGTGGTGAAGGTGGACCAGTACCTGGCCATGCACACGCTACTTTACAATGTTGCCCCGTGGAGGGCCAGCCAGGGTCCTTTGGGGAGAGAAAAGTACATCGTAGGAGAGGGAGTTCAGTCCACAGTCTGATTTCTGTGTCATCGGTTGCCTAAACAAATGTAGCAGTCCATGTCGGGGGCCAAGGTGAGTGTCGCAGAGTGTTAAGGGGGACAGTGGAGGGTGTTATTCCTGGGCATGATGCAGAGGGCAGAACCAAGCAGAAAGAGGCCATATGGCGGAGATGAATGCTACCGCTTCCTACTTCGCCCAACGGCAGATTCATCCTCATCATCGTCCTCCTATGTGTGATGTGCCTCACATGTGGGTGGTGGTGTTTTGTCTGTGCGGCTGTGTGGCAGTGACACATCAGGGGCCGGAGGTGGATTGTCAGCCGCACTGTGAGGCACTGACACATCAGGGGGCGGTGATGTGAAGGGAGTAGTGGCAGCAGCATTCATCTGCGCGAGGCCTTGTGGTCGCACTGCCATGATGAGGATCTGCAGGGCATGGTAGATCCCTGCTACATCTCGCTGGTGTGCAGCCGTGGCAGCCATTCTTCCCGCCTGCATCCGCTCCATGTTTGCCATGTTCCTCCCCATGTTGGCCAACTCACGGCTGAGATCGCTGGAGCAACTCTGACTAGACAGTTGTTCTTGTCTACGAGTCATGACTCCGGCGATGTCAGCCATGGATTGTTGGAGACCATGGAGCGGACTGTGGGTGTCCGTTAGGGCCTGTAGGTGGACCCTGATGGGACTTGGACACCCACGTATGGCATCTAGTTTGGCTGCCATGAGGTCGAACCCCACCCGCACCTGCTCTGCCATCCCCTTCTGGCCCTGCGACACACGGCGTTGGAATGCCATGTGTTGCTCGTGGGGATCCTGGGAGACGGCCGTGGTGGTGGGTGCTTCCTGCTGTGTGGTCTGTGCAGGGGGTGGGTTCTCCTCGATGCTGCTGGGCTGCCCTGCTCCTGGGGGTGGGGTGCTGAGGGTGTCCATGAGCTGTTGGAGGGCGTCGGGGTCGATGGTGTGTAGGTCCTCTTCATCATCGGTGATGAGGAGTACGGTCTGCTCTGCAGGAGGTGATGATTCTCCCTCTGCAATGTGAAGGGGAGATGCAGTTTGACATTGTGTTCACATGTATGTTGACGCATTGGCCAAGTTTACAAACAGACTGCATGTCAATGTACATTGTGACTGTTTGTGTGGAGATGCCTATTTAATGTTGGACAGTTGACATTTTGCCACCATCACGGATGTGAGGTTGTATTTGTCCATTATCATCTCACAGTTTCCTGCTATGCCAAATGCGAATGGCCATTTTCTACACACAAGCGGCAGCAGTTGTGTCCTCTGTTCTGTTGTGAAAGTGTTGCAGTTTGGTTCACTTTGTTGTAAATGTTGAGGTGCTCTGAGTGTTATGTGTGTGTGCTGCATTGTGGGTGATTTGCCCCTTCAGCTCTGATTTGGCTGGCCCTTATCCCTTTCAGGCGGTGTGCCTTTCACTTCTGTGCTTCTACAGTGCTGAGCTGTTGCAGACTTGGGTACATGGGCTCTTGGTCGGAGTTGTGACTCTAAGGGCATGGTTTGTCCGCAGTTGTGCTGTACTTACTTGTGCATGTGTGCCATTGTGCCCATCTCCCCCCGTCCCCCCAGTCCCTGGTGGTTACTCACCCTGTTGCTGTTGTGTCAGGTCATGTTGAGCAGTGTCCGGTCCTCCGACTCCTGCCACCGTCTCCACACTGATGACTGTGGACACCATTTCCTCCATCTCATCCAGCTCCTCCTGTGGCACAGGACTCCCACCCCCAGTCTGCATTGCTGCTTTGCGGTTGTTGGCGAGTTTCAGCTTGGTTTTGCGCTTCACATCATTCCAGCGCCTCTTGACCTCTTCCATTGTCCTCCTCAGCACTCCGACTGCATTCACCTTGTCCACGATGGACTGCCATATTCCATTTTTTGTTGCCAATGACACAGTGGAGGTGACGAACAATTGTTGATGGTGTTCTGTCACCTCCGTATCAGGATCCTGTTTTCCTGCGGACTGAACCACGTCTTCCTCTTCTTCTTCTTCTTCTCCTTGCCCTTCCCTGACCCCGAGGTCCCAGGCTGGTCCTCCGTGGGGCTTGTGGGGTTCGGGTTGTCCTCTGTGCTTGCTCCGGCTACCTCCATGGTGCTTTGCAGTTGTTTGTGTTTTGTTGTATTTCATTTTTGCCGCTTTTATAGTGATTTTTCCCGCCTTACTTGTGGGACTTGCGGGCCTGGTGCTGCTTTTTGCTGGATTTTTATCGCAGTTGGGCCCATCGCAACTTTTTTCACGTTCGGGTTTCCTTTTTTATTGCCGTCGCGATTGTTGTATCGCGGACATTTGAGGCGTTATCGGGAAACTATTGCATGTTACCGCCGTGTTGAGAATACGACGTTGACACTGAGTTATTTTCCCGCGATAGACGGCGATATGAAAAATTGCGTTAGCCTATTTTGGCGATGTTTATCGCACGTTCTTGAGAATATCCCCCTAAATTGGAGTGACTGATCCTCAAGTTTCATTATTGTCCGAAGCAAGAGTAAAAACATTTAAGCAATCCTGTACCCGAAAAGCATCACAATTGTCTGGTTTGAAAGCATATTTCTGCGTGAACCCTGTTTGCCATAAAGCATGAACACAAGAGTTGAGTCCGGCTAGCAAGACGAAAGCACTTCAGAATCAGGTAAACCATGCTTTATATTAAAGTATAGTCTTTATAATATTTCAAAGCTTATTTAATGTGTTTTTTCGTGCAGGGAGGATTACTCCACTCTCTTCCATTGTTTCTTTTCTGATTAGTATTTGTATTGCAGAATAGCTATGAAAAAGTTTATGTAAAGACGAAGCAATCATGAAACATATGTATTACCCAGCAATATTTCACTTACTTTTACACAGCGGCATTCAGAGAAAACCTTAATCTCTGAATGATTTGTGTTACCCTAACACCAAGGGCAGAGTTTATCATCACTTTGCGCTGGAGGAAATTCACCAAAAGTAATGCAAACCAGCGCAAAGTGTGGATTTGATATTTTCTTTCTAGAGCAAAACTTTATTTGCACTTGAAAGTTGGCGCAAAGAAGCGTAAAGTAACTTCATGCTGCTTTGCATTGAGGGGCATACCATGGGTGGTATATGGGCGTTGTAACTCTACCAGCCATGGTTTTTGGTGAAAATCACTTCTACTTACATTTGAAGACAGGGCTTTGGGACAAAGAAATACACCTCCTTGAGGCAGGTACAAAGTTGGAGAAAAGTATTTTTTTCTTCCCAAATTTTCAAACTTTGCATTTATGCTGAACTATAAAACACACATACAAAGTAGGAACATATTAAAAGATTGTATGGGCATAGTATTTTGCACTGCTAGACTACACTTCCTGAACAATACCTATGCTAGACATCACACGCACACCTATGCATTATGTTGAAAAGGTGTATGCGTGGCACAAGTCAGCCTAATGGTGCACCAATGCTTGTTGAGAGAGCAGCTGGCCTGCTCGTTCCCTCGCATGCAACATAGTGGTCTGTGGCATCAAATATCTGTAAATCTGCACCCATGAGTCAAATAAAAGGTAAGCATTTGTGCTGCAAACTAATTTGATTTTTTTTTCCTACACATTTCCGGATATTTATACTCTGAGATGTACATTGGTGTTTCAGTATCCTACCTAAAGTTTGTTTTGCCTAGTTTTGATCCTAAGCAAAGCTTAAGTGACATCTGAAATATCCAGTTTTTGAAAAAACCTATGATCAAGACCACGAAGAGCAGAGATCAAGTGTTATCAATATTTTAGAATGAAAAATCTACAAAACTGCTCCTTGGAGAAGGAGAAAAGATGGTGGGGCATATTCACAAGAATGTGTGATAACTACCGCAAGTGTAGCTTAACGCAACCCTTCACATCGCAGTCTATCGCGGGAAAACAACTCCGTGTTAACGTGGTATTCACAACACGGCTGCACCATGCGATAGTCACAGGACAACGCGTCAAATGAACGCGTTAAAAACAACGTGACGCCACAAAAATGCGAAAATAGTAGCGATGACGCCAATCGCGATACAAAAATCTACGAAAACCAGCCACAGGCCTGCAATTCCCACGCCTCATGCGGCAAAATGCACCATAAAAGTAGAAAAAAACATACAAACAAAAGCCAAACAACAGCGAACCACAATGGAGGCAGCCGGAGCAAGTACAGAGGACAACCAGAACCCCACAAGCCCCACGGAGGACCAGCCTGGGACCTCGGGGTCAGGGAAGGGCAAGGACAAGAAGAAGAGGAAGACGAAGTTCAGTCCGCAGGAAAACAGGATCCTGATAACGGAGGTGATAGAACACCATCAATCACTGTTCGTCACCTCCACTGTGTCACTGGCAACTAAAAATGGAATATGGCAGACCATCGTGGACAAGGTGAATGCAGTCGGAGTGCTGAAGAGGACAATGGACGAGGTCAAGAGGCGCTGGAATGATGTGAAGCGCAAAACCAAGCTGAAACTCGCAAACAACCGGAAGGCAGCAATGCAGACTGGAGGTGGGAGTCCAGCGCCACAGGAGGAGCTGGACGAGATGGAGGAAATGGTCTTCACAGTCATCAGTGGGGAGACGGTGGCAGGAGTCGGGGGACTGGACACTGCTCAACATGACCGGACACAACAGCAACAGGGTGAGTAACCACCAGGGACTGGGGGGACGGGGGGAGATGGGCACAATGGCACACATGCACAATTAAGCATAGCACATCTGAGGACAAAACATGCCCCAGACCCACAACTCCCACCAAGAGACCAATGCACACAGGTATGCAACATCTCAGCACTGCATAAGCACAGAACCCAGAGGCACACCGCATGGAAGGGAGAAGGGCAGGTAAATGCGGCACACACACATAACATGCAGAGCACATCAACATTGACAACGAGGTGGTACAAACCGCAACACGTCCACAACAGAACAGAGGACACAACAGGTGCCGCATGTGCGTAGAAACTGGCCAATCACATATGGCACTGCAGGGAAATGTGAGTTGACAATGTACAAGTACAAACTCACATCCGTGATGTAGTCGGAATGTCCACTGCCCCGCATCAAATAGGCAGCTCCCCCAAACAGTCACAATGTACACTGTCATGCAGTCTGAATGCAGACATGTACAATGCGTCAACATACATGTGTACACGATGTTAAACTGCATCTCCCCTTCACATTGCAGGGGGAAATCCAACACCTCCTGCAGAGCAGTCCGAACCTCTCTTCTCTGATGACGAAGAGGACCACCACACCTTCGACTCAGACGCCCTCGAACAGCACGTGGAGAGCCTCTGCAGCCCACTTCCAGGATCAGGGCAGCCCAGCTGCCATGAAGAGCCCCCCCCTTGCACAGTACACACAGCAGGCAGCACCCACCACCACGGCTGCCTCCCAGGACCCCCACGACGAACACATGGCCTTCCAACGCCGTGTGTTGGGGTGCCAGGAGAAGCTGGCTGAACAGGTGCAGGTGGGGTTCGACCGCATGGCAGCCAAACTAGATGCCATACGTGGGTGTCTAAGTCCCATCAGGGACCACTCACAGTCCCTAACGGACACCCACAGTCCGCCCCATGCTCTCCAATGGACCATGGCTGACATCGCCAGAGTCCTGACTCTGCGACAAGAACGACTGTCTAGCCAGAGTGCCTCCAGCGATCTCGCCCGGGAGTTGGGACACATGCGGAGGATCATGGAGAACATGGAGCGGACGCAGGCGGAAAGAGCGGCTGCCACGGCTGCACACCAGCGAGAGGTAGCTGGGTCCCTCAATGCCCTAAAGACCCTCCTCATGGCATTGCTGCCACAAGGCCTGGCGCTGATGCATGCTGCTGCTACCACCCCATCCACATCTCCGGCCCCTGATGTGTCTGTGCCACACAGTGCTGGAGACAGTACACCACCACCCACATGTGAGGCACATGCAACAGCAGAGGACGAAGATGCGGATGAATCAGCCCTCGTGGTCAGGAGGACGCAGTAGCATTCATCTCCGCCATGTGGCCTGTTTCTGCTTGGTTCTGCCCTCTGCATCATCACCTTCCACTGTCCCCCGATGCACCCTGCGACACTCACCTTGGACCTCGACATGGACTGCCATATTCTGTTTGGTCACCAATGACACAGCTATCAGACTGCGGACTGAACTCCTCCTCTCCTGATGTACCTGTCATTCCCTGAAGGACTCTGGCTGGCCCTCCACGGGCCGACAATGTGAAGTGGGGTTGGCATGGCCCTGTACTGCTCCAGCTGCAACACTCCCTTGAATGTTTAATAAACATTCATATCCACACAGATGTGTCATGTCTATGATCTTTCAAGTGTGGAAGTATGGATGAATGTAGGGTCAGTGATTCCCCCTTACGTCCATGTTGCCCATGTTGTGGGACTATTGTCACAGGGTGACAGATTGCCGATTCCGGTCCATGTGGCGCCAACACTACAACGGAGACACATCCATTAGTCACTTCCTTGTCCAGCCCAGGACGGAACCATGCCCAGAGCCCCGGGGTCATTGTTCACACCCTTACGCTGGACTGGCATACGCCAGGACAGCCCACTCCGATTAGGCACACAGGGGGGGACGACAACGCTACATGTCCCAGGTCTTCACTGTGGGGATCTGCAGCTCACAGGTCTAGTTGTCAGCATGCCACAGCCACTCCCTCACGGCTGGTGTACACCCACACCACACCCATCCAGCACTGGCATCACAGGACATGTGACCCTGGCAATAAAAAGGGCCTGGCGCACGTGCTGGACGCCATTTCCACTCTCTCTGACTGGGTGTCTCCGTGTAGTTCTCATGTGTGCATGAGGGCCTAGGGCATTGCCATCTCACATTGCCCAGTGCCGGGGGTGACATGATGGCGTCCGCACAACGGGACTCAATCATTAAGGGTCCATGGCTAACGGTGCACAGACTTGGTGGCACCGGATACACTGCGGCAGGCACAGGTGCCACGGGACGGTGTCTTGCGGTGCAGTGAGATAGGGGCACCTAAAGTGCTGAGCGGGTGCGCAGCCTGTGATGATGCCGTGTGCACTGATGTGGTCTCTGCCATTGCGAAATCAAGAGTCAGGTGTGTGACCTGGTGGCCCACGTTGCGGGGCTGCATGATGTGGAGGGTGCCATGGTCACGGGCACCGGGCTTGGAGATCCCTCCGGAACGTGGTGGGCCCTCTTGGAGACACGCCGGTGGCGGAAGGTGAGCAGTGAGGCCTGGTTGCGCAGGGGCGGGCAATCACCGCTGGGCGGCGGGAGGGGCTGGGGTGCAGCAGCCTGTGTGCGCAGGGGCGGGCAAGCGATGATGGCGTGTGCAACTGTATGGACTCTGCCATTCATGTCTCTGGAAACTGTTTCAGATGAGGGACCTGGGGGACTGCTGTGAATACCGGCACGTGGTTGGAGACACACCGGTGGCAGCAGGTGAGCAGTGAGGCTTAGGTCCGCAGTGTCGGCACTCTCTCCCTCTCTCTTTCTCTCTCTCTCCCTCCCTCTCTTTCTCTCTCCCTCTCTCTTTCTCTCTCCCTCTCTCCCTCTATCCCTCTCTTTCTCTCTCCCTCTCTCCCTCTCTCCCTCTCTCCTTCTCTCTTTCTCTCTCCCTCTCTCCCTCTCTCTCTCTCTCTCCCTCTCTCCCTCTCTCTCTCTCTCTCTCCCTCTCTCCCTCTCTCTCTCTCTCTCTCCCTCTCTCTTCCTCTCTTTCGCTCTCTCTCTCTGTACTTTGATGGGCGCATGGCACACCTTCTGATCCAGATTTCTGTTTTGCAGGCTGTGACTTACAGAATGTCCTGAGACGACCCGCCATGCCTCTTCAGAATTGTTTTTTTTGGTTTGTTCTGTAATAAACGTATTGTTTGGATATTTTGATATGGGTGTATGATTTCTCTTTTTCTGGCCACACATGTATGTTGGGTGTTGTGATTGTGCGACTTCAGGCGATTTGTTTTGTTCATGATTTCGTGGGGTTGATGTGCAATATCTTTGTCCATAGGGGGGGGGGTGTGGGGGGTGCCCGGGGTAGGGCCCCGGGGGGGGAGGGGGTAGGGGTGGTGGGGTCCTGGGGGTGGTGGCGGTGGGTGTTGTTGACCTATTGGGGCTCAGGCCTGCATGATGGGTTGCTCCAGGGCATCTGTTGTTCTTCATGTGTGGCTATGGGCAGTGCTCCCTTGTCTGGTGCCGGTTGTCGTCCGACTTTACACCAGGTAGGGGCAGGTGTTAGTTTCCTGCTGCTAACGCGCCTTAGCGCATGTTTTGTGATCTTATCGCCGATCTGGCTGGTCGTTGAGAATGTTGTGGAGTGGTGTTGTCGCGGCTTTTAACACGGGAACGCCTACTCTGTATATCATTAGCGTTAGTTGCCGGGCTCCTCTGTGGCGATGTTTTTTGCGACTGCTATCGCAGGTAAACTGGTGATATTGGCTGTTTGCACCAGCTTGTGAATGGGGCGATGAATTTATCACGACTTTGGCTGAGATAAAGTGCCGTTAACTCGGCGATAGTTCCTTGAGAATATGCCCCGAAGTGTTGCAACGTTTTCTACGAGTGTGAGAAACCTTTTCTTACACTAGCAAAGTTTTACAAATTTTCCAATTTTAGTTCTTCAGGAAGGTTGCAAAGTTTTCACGATTTACCCTTGCCCTAGCAATTTTTTTTCTGAAATCCTGGATATTTGCGACTGAATAGTGAGATAATTTTCTATATAAACTAATTGAACCCTCTCATGTGGGAAATGCATACAGAATGTGTCTCTGCAAGCTGGCCTTTTCCAATGTTTTTCTATCTACAATGACAAATATTTGCCGAATTTTTCTCTGGAGGTTTACTGCATGTGGATTTAATCTATGCACAGTGGCATTGCTCATGAAAATATCATTAAGGGCCCCAATATAATTGCCCTGTGATATCCCACCTTATCCCCCTCCCAGTACGTACTAATAACTTTGGGGCTGATTACGATGGCGATCCGCCCGCCATCATAACATGAATTACCCACCGCCATATTAAGATGGCGGTGGGTATCGCGGCGGACGGAAAGTCCGTTCGCCGCTTTTCCGCCGGTCGGCAATCGTTACGATTGCCGGCCGGGCGGAGCTGGGGCACATATATGGTGGCGGTGCCTAGCAGGCACCGCCATGCATATTATGATGTTGGTTTTTAAAGGCCTTTCCATGGCGGCGATGCCGCCATGGAAAGGCTAGCGGGGACTTGCCTGGGGGGCCCGTTGCGGGCCCCCGGGAGGGTGGGGGGGTGCACTTGGGAGGTACCTATGGTACACCCCTGCATGTCCATGCATAAGGTGGCAGGCACATGGCATTTTACCATTGCAGCGGGTGCTGCAGCCAGCAGCACCTGCCGCAATGTTAAATCGCCAGATGCGACCGCCGCTGTGGCAGTCGCATCATAATTTGGGTGGCGGGACCGCCGCGTGGCAGGAGGGCGGTCCTGTTACCACTAGGGTGGCGGGCGGACTGAAGTCCGCCCGCCATCCTAATGACCCCCTAAGAGAGGATAACTTGTCAGCTTATATGTTAATGCAAAATTCCAACTGGTTAATGTAGTGTCTTTACACTCAATATGTGATATAAAAACTCAGAATTTTACGATTTCTCATGCAACAATACTACCATGTATTACCTAGCGAAATTCACGTAGTGAAAAACCTCAATGCTTTGTAATTTTTGCAAAATTGAGAATCCCATTTTGGTCATATGGAAATGGTAATGTGGCGCTCAGAATGATGTTTTACATGGAGTATATCCAATGCAGTACCCTCTTGTTAATGTAAAACGGGGATACAGGAGAAATGCATTGTTGCAAAAGACATTTTCAGCCATAGGTGGCAAAGTGAAACTCTTGGCAATCTTCATGAAGTTGCAAAGTTTCCATAGACATTTATGAATAATGAATAAAAGAACTTTGCAACTTGGCCCACCCTTTTGAGTTACTATGAAAATTTCATTACAAGCCTCACTAAAAAAACTACACAGAGAAAATCAGAGGATGTAGGCAGGCAGAATAAAGATGCTGTTTAGTGCAAGGTCAAACGACTTGTCTGACACAGTCGTCTACTCTTGCGCCACATCACATTATTGAGATAAATATGGTAAGTAACATATGCTATTTTCATTGCTAGAAATTTAAGAGTTGATTCACAAGCATTGAAAGGTGAGAAATCTACATATCATAGGTTTACTACTATGATTTGTGCACAATTCTATCTTTTGAGAGGCTCAAAAAAGTCCTCAAGAATATGCATAGTTGTTTATGTAAATCATACATCTATTCTCCGTGGTGTCCTCTTCCCCTCAGTTGTTGGCCCTCTACATTGAATCTCTCAAACAGACAGAAGAAATCCAACCCCTGAGACTTCACCACTATGAAGTGAAACTACTTGCTTATTCAGATGACATCACCATTCTAACCCCTGCTCCGAGTAGGGGTTTACGTGCAGTAATGGCAGCAGCCCACTCATTTGGGGAAGTTGCAGGCTATAAGTTAAATTCTGATAAGACTCTGATCTTATCCAGCCTGGCTTCTCCTGACCAGGATCAGAGGTGGGTACAGTGTCTGGTTTATCTCGCGGTCATTTTAACAATTAATACTCTGGAGATCTTGGAGAATAATTATGAGAAGCTGTTTTGGTTCAACATTCAGTAGAAGTTTTTCTTAAATGGAATGATTTGCATCTGGGGCTTTTAGGTCACTGCAATCTCATCAAGATGATTATTCTCCCTCTGTATCTTTATTTTTTCCATTGTATCCCACTTTTTCTTCCGGTGGCCTGTTTCACCAAAGTCGAGACATTATGGAAGAAGTTTATCTGGTCCTACCAGAAGCCCAGTGTAAGATTCAGTTTTTACAGCAGTCTAAGGAAGAGGGTGGGGTTTCACTCCAGATTCTGTGGTTGCATTATTTAGCGTCATTCTTCTCTCGACTCCGGTTGGTACTGGCCTCTCGGCCGCATGTTTAGTGAGTTTCTCTTGCTGGGCGAATCGATATTTCCCGGAATGGGCATCGTCAATACATTATACTTCAAGCAAACCCGGTTCAAGACTTTAAAAGTGTTCCACCTGATTTGGGGCTCTTATAAGAGAATATTTCCCGGTACTACCCTGTTTAAGCAGCTCGTGTATCTGGGGTATAATCCCAACTTTCCTAATGGTATTCATGAATGTTTCCAGGAGATCTGGCGGAAAGTCAATCTCTTGACTTTAGGCCAACTTCCTCAAAAATAATTATACCATGCTAAGCAAGGCTGCACGTCAAATCACCAGGCAGATGTCGAATAAGATAGTGGGTGTAGGATTTTGGTATCGTTTATTACATCAGAAGGCTCATAGTGAAGAGATTATTATGAAAGAACTCCAGAAAATTCATTCTGAGACAGGGTGTAAATTTAACACTAAAGAATGGCAGCAGCTCAGTGAGATAATGAGTAAAGCACTACGAGGTGCTAATTTTAAAAGAATGAATTTCCTATCCAGTTGGATGGCATATTACACCCCATTGAGATTGCATAAGATGTTCCCAACGAATCAGAACCAATATTTTTGATGTAAAAAACAGGATGAAGGGGGCTGGGTACATATATTTTTATGAGTGTATTGGTCTACAGCAATTTTGGAAGAATGTTTTTAGTTTGATTACTCGCTGTTTGTCTATAACAATTGTTCCATTGTGTATGTTCATTTTATTTGGTTCATCGGGGGGTAAAATGCCTAAAGAAAGTTCAACAGTATTTTATAGTAATATCTATAGCAGTTGCAAGGTCACTCGTTCTACAAAATTGGAAAACAAATAATCAACCATTGGGTTAATAAAATGTGCAGGACTTACAGATTTGAGGAGGCCTATGCAAAGCGTGTAGGAGCCACTGTCAGATGTAGAGCTATTTGGGCAAACTTCTCCTCTTATTTTATGACTTAGTAAATCACATTCCAATTGTATAGCACTGTCTGTAGGGATTTAGGAGGTCATTACGATGGCGGACGGAAAAAAAACCGACCGCCATGGTAGCGGGAAAACACCGCCCGCCGCTACCGCGGGAAAACCGACGGCTAGATTAGGATCCCCAGCGGTAAAACCCCAACCGCGGCGGAAAGGAGACCCGAGAATCCGCCGTACGCCTGCGGAAAGGGCCCAAACCCGTCCGCGGCGGTCGGTGTCACAGCGGATACAGGCCAAACGCCTGCAACCACAGCGGAGACACCGCCATCAAAATTATGATATTCCCGACATCCCCGCGGTGCAGTGCGCTGTTTCCGACCGCCGCGGTCGACAACAGTGAAGAATCAGTGAGACGGCGGAAGCGCCATAGCCGAGCCACCACTGCGGACGCTCCGTCAAAAAAATGGCGGTCGCTAGAAAAACACACAACATGGCCACAAAGTGCACCAACCATACAAGGCATGCACCCAAAAATAGCTAACACAGCCCAAAGACACACCCCCATGGGAAACGCCAAAACTACAAATCCCAGGTACACACACACACCACACCTGCAACCAATACCCCATCCTGACACACCCACAGACACCAGTATAAATCCAGCCCCCAACAGACCACAATCCTTTGCAAAACTCCACAACTGAGGGGAAATCCACCACAGATGACAGGAGAGGCAAATCTGCACAACACACACACATCACCACCACCACCACCACTTCCACACCTGCACCTCTAACACCTTTGCACAGCACACACTATACACATCACAACCACCACCACCACACCCAAACCTGCACCCTAAACACCTTGACACATCACACACCATGTCACCACAGAGAATGCCCAAATTCACTGAGAGTGAGTTGAGGGTCATGGTCGATGAGATAATCAGGGTAGAACCACAATTGTTTGGTAACCAGGTCCAACAGACACCACTAGCAACAAGGACGCAAATGTGGAGAAGGATAGTAGAGAAGATCAATGCAGTAGGGACCGTGCCACGCAATAAAGATGAAATCATGAAGAGGTGGCACGATCTGAAGGCAGTGGTCAAAAAGAGGAGAGCCAAGAACCATGAGCTGGCTCAGAGGACAGGCAGTGGCCCTCCCGTTCCACTCAAAACATTCACTGAATGGGAGGAGAAGGTGCTTGGCATTCTACATCCAGAGAGTCTCTCAGGAATACCCGGGGGAGTGGAGGCTGGTAAGTACAAACAAATGCCTAACATCACACAAATGTACTGTCTTGCCCTATTACAAAATAATACCTCCTAGGTACAAAATCATTCATGTGCACAACACTCCCCCCAACACATCTCTCACAGATACAACAGACACTCCCCCTGAAGCCCCCCAAAGGTAGTTAGCAACATCACCATGGGCATGCTGCCAGCACTACAACTCCCACCAGGCCCCCTTGTCCCACAGCTGAGCAGGATGGAGCACTCCCCCCACCCAGAAGCAAGCCTCAGCCATTGTGTGCTACACCCTCACCTAACAGGTAGGTAGCCATCTTCACAGGGAGGTGGGTGGGTGTTTGGGAGGCCTGCACTACAACTCCCACCAGGCCCCCTTGGCCCACAGCTGAGCAGGATGCAGCACTGCCCCCACCCAGAAGCATGCCTCAGCCATTGTGTGCTACACCCTCACCAAACAGGTAGGTAGCCATCTTCACCGGGAGGTGGGTGGGTGTTTGGGAGGCCTGCACTACAACTCCCACCAGGCCCCCTTGTCCCACAGCTGAGCAGGATGGAGCACTGCCCCCACCCAGAAGCATGCCTCAGCCATTGTGTGCTGCACCCTCACCTAACAGGTAAGTAGCCATCTTCACCGGGAGGTGGGTGGGTGTTTGGGAGGCCTGCACTACAACTCCCACCAGACCCCCTTGGCCCACAGCTGAGCAGGATGGAGCACTAGTCCCACTCATAGGCATGTGACGTCTGTGCAGCCGCACATGATACCATGCCACTTAGTCCACAGTCACCAACACAAATAATGCAAAACAGTTGTGTTGTAGTCACCATGCACAAGTCTCTGTTCAAAATTGACCCACATTGTGTACACTGTGCCAGGCGTCACACACTGCAACACTAACAACGATCATGCTGCCCTGCAGCAGTGTCTGGCCGTTTGTATGGCAAAGTGCAAATCACCCATGTCATACCACAGTGTTGCAATGTAAACAGTGGAAGTGCAGTGCACCCAAAAACTATACTGCAGCTGGGACACACAATGCTAAAATAAGCAGAACCCAAATGTCCTGCAACACACCCAGCTACCACAGTGCTGCACTGAATTGCAGAACAGCACCTTGTCTGAATTAAATAGTCAAAGGTGTCTTGTTTGGACCACCAATGTGTGTATGCATTGACAATGTTCACATCTCACACTGTCTGTCTGAACAGTGCTGGTATAGTCTGGCCCCAAAACCATACATTGTCTGCACAGGGCTGAGTACATCTCACACACACACCACTGTTGATCACAACATGTCAGTGTATGGATGCCCTGGAACAACTGCTACACCAGTACTGGGCTCATGTTCTCAGGTCCACAAATACCATGAAACCATGACAGTGTGGAAATGTATGCTCGGTGAGATCTACACCCTGCTGTATGTCACCACTGTGCTACGAGACCATACCCCTTGCCCAATTGTGCCTTCAAATGTCGGGGGAGTGAACCCCACAGCCAGATAGCTGGGACAACAGTGATGGGGGGCTATACCCCATGACCAAATGTAATCTGAAATCAATGGGTACAAAAAGCCACACACACATCATGCTCACCACACGCACATTCCATCCAAAGATTTCTATTACCAAGTCACATAGCCATGTCATTGCTCACCTTCGCCTCAAACGGTAGTTAGCCATCTTCACAGTGAGACGGTGCAGTGTGTTTGGCTATCCGTCCCACAAAATGCAACATGCATGCTGTCCCACCACTATGGAGGATGGGACACTACACCCCCAATAAGAAGCATGTGGCAGGCAATGTATGCTACCCACCCAACTCACAGGTAGGTACCGCATCTCACAGGTCGGGGTGTGTGGGGCTGGGAAGCTTGCACAACAACTCACACGGGCCCACCTGACCGCCAGTACACAAGACCCATCACTTCCTGGCACCAACATGCATGTGTCAGTCATTGCAATGTACACTGCAAAAGAACTGGCATGTGGACATATCATGCTGACTTGTCCCACACTGGACCAAGATGGAAGCCCTCATCCTACACACACAGAGAGGTCTCACAAATACAAGGAAAACACAGCAAACACAACATATCTACAGCCACAACATGCAGCCAGATATGCATTTAAAAAAACATGTTGGCATAGGACACCAGGCCTCTCAATGCACAACTGCACACCCAGATAGCATTGGCAACTATAGTGTGCACACACCTAAGAAAATGAAACTGTGACAGCAACCAAAGTGTGAATGACTGAAACACATGTCGATGGAACTCCGAGCACAACCATGCACACCACTACATGCCATCTGACAGTAGCAGTGGACCAGACCACCTAGGATCTAATTAAAGCAAACTTAAGCATGTCTGGAATTGCAAATACAGATATCTACACCACATTGAAAAGGTATGCATGAAACTACAATGCTCACTCACTGTGCAGAGAGAACCGCTACAAGGGCTCTACAAGTGACACATACGCGTAAATGGATGACATATGATTGATCAATAACAGGATGCCAACATGAGACTGTCAATGTCAAAAAATTATATTGTGCATGTCATGTCTTGACAACTCCCAATATGGACAAGTAATGTATGTACCACAACAGCTTGTAATGCATCACTGGATGTCGGTCAATGCTAATTTGTACAGTGAACAACTGCTGGATGTACAAACAGTTGATGTAACACTGCTAACACAAACTTTGATGGGTGCAACACAATGACCATTTCTCATCTGACCCACAAATGACCTAGAACTCACTGCAGAGGATGACACCACCCTGCAGAGCCAGTCCCCACCCCCCCGGAACAGAGACAACTGGATGAGGACTCCCTGGATACATTGGATGAGGAGCTCCACGCTGGCCCATCTGGTGTGGCAGGCCTCAACCAGTCCCAGGCACCCATTGTCCCCCAACCACATCAGCTGCAGCCCCTGACCATCCTCTGACAGCTGCTGTCACGGCCTGTGTGTCAACCACCACTATCACCACCACCACCACCACCACCACCACAGCTGGCCGCAACACCCTCCCTGCCCCAGGGGTTGAGCAGCCCACAACATCGACTGCGGAGGCCAGGGAGAGGATGCAGCGGGCCAATGTGAGGACCGGACAGGACCGTGGCAGCAGTGCAGCTGGTCGGGACAGGCTCATGCAGAGGGGGACTGATCCTGGGACGGAAGCCCTGGGCCACATCGACAGAGTCCTTGGGGCATACCAACAGGCCCAGGGACGAATGGGCCGGTTAGAGGAAGAATCTCGGGAGCACCTCCTGCTGCTGAGGTCCATGGACACACGCATGGGACAGATTGTGGACCTCTTGGGGCAGCTAGTGGCGGTTCTGAGGGACAGGCAAGCGCAACATTCTACCCCTCTGCCTCCCCCGTTGGGCAGCAGGATGACACTACATCATCCTCCCCTGCGTCCACAGAGGGGGGTGAGTCCTCAGACACCACAGCCCCTGCAGCAGTGGCCCCTCCAGTGAAGCGCAAGAGGGGCCGTCCAAGGAAAGGCCAGGGGGACTCACGTGCCCAAGCACATGCCAAACGCTAGTCCCCGAACCAGCCATGATGGCAGACCACTGCACCACTGCATTGACCTTTTGGACTATCCTTCACCACACTGCCATGTGAATGGCATCCATCTGTTGGACTGGGTCTCCACATCATTGTGGGGACTACTCAAGTATCACATTTACCATGACTGTCAACTCACTTCTTCAATTCCCCCTTCACATTTTCTCCACCCTTGCATGTCACAGTTGTAAATAAATACACCTTACACACATGTTGTTGTGTCTGCTCCATCTTTAATACAGGATGTGCAACCTTCACCGTGTAGGACATGGTCCAGGGGAATGGACTGTAGGTAACAAGTGAGATGCTGAAGGGACCTAGGGAAAACCGCAGAACAAGAGTCACTTGTATGGGTGTGGCATTGCACACATCACACAACACTTGTCAACAAGGTACTCAGATCTAAAAACTTTACACAGAGCAACCGTCACCATAGAGACAATCTGTATCACACTAACCAATCACACATACATTGGCAGGCAGCAATGAGTCAACACCAAGCTGCAGTCAGCAAGCTCACATACACCCACACAGCAACAGCAACACCATCAGACCATTTCGTCCCTTCTACATCGTCACTCACCTTCAAGTGAAGTAGCGGGTGATGAGCTGTTGACGCATGTCGACCCCTTCCTCCTCTCCACTGCCCTCGTCACTGGATCCGGCTTGATTTGCAGGTGGCGGCCTTGGCTGCTCATCATCGTCTTCCAGGATCAGGGGTATTGCCTTGCGAATGGCCAGGTTGTGGAGCATGCAGCATGCCACCACTATCTGACACACCTTCCCTGGCGAGTACATAAGGGCCCCCAGTACGGTCCAGGCACCGAAATCTTGATTTTAGGAGACCAAATGTCCGTTCTATCACACGCCGTGTCCTCCCATGGGCATCATTGTATCGCACATCAGCTGGCGTGACGGGGTTCCGCAATGGGCTCAGCAACCACGGGCGGTTTGGATATGCCGAGTCACCTGGGTGTGAGAGACACAGATTAACCTTGCAGTCCCAAAATGCAACACAACAGCATGTCACACACACACACCACTCTAATCCACTATGCATACTCACCCACAAGCCATGCACGCTCAGGAAGCAGATTGGCCATCAACTGAGGAACGATGCTGCTGCGCAGGATGTGGGCATCATGGGCTGAACCGGGAAACTTGGCACACACGTGTGAGATGATCATGTCCGCCAGGCACACCACTTGAACATTTACCGAGTGTGAATGCTTCCTATTGCGGTAAACCTGTTCACGTGCCTGTGGTGGCACAAGCCCAACATGTGTGCAATTAATTGCACCAATGACATGGGGGATATGTCCAAGGGCATAGTAATCGCCCTTCACAGCCACCAACTCAGGCCCCCTGGGAAAATGGATATATCTGTCTTTGTACAGCATCATGGCCGACAGGACATTCCTCAGCACCATGCTGAACATCGGCTGTGACATCCCGCCTGCACTTGCGACCGTGTGCTGGAATGAGCCCGTTGCAAAGAAATGCAGGCATGCCATCACCTTAGATGTTGCGGTGAAAGCTGTTGGATATGTCCTACGTGGCTGCAGGTGGGGCTCCAACATGGCACATAGGTTCTGCAGGGTTTGTCGGTCCAGCCTGAATTTGCGGATTATCTCCTCATTCTCCATGTCTGCCAGGACTGTGAACGGACGATGGATATTGGGCCTCCTCCTCCTAGGACAGATCACAGTGCACAGATGTCAATGCAGAAGACCATGAAATGTGCATCACATCAATTTCTTCTACAGACACATTCCCAAGTCTTACAACATGCACCATTTACCGACAGGGCACTTCACAAGTAGGTTCACATCAGGCACACTACTCGTACACCTGTCCCCTTACCAGCAGCAATTATCTGTGCACCCCTCCGGCTCATTCGCATACACAGTGTGATATACTAACAGATATGGGTGCATACCTGTGAGTATGACCCCCAGCATATGTTAATAATTGCAATACTACCCGAACACACCATGTTGCTGGCCCTGATACACCTCCCAACACAGGTTGCACATGGCACACATCAACTGCACACTGACCACCGGCTGAGCGTGGGGGACACGTGTGTGCATGTGCATTGGACAACCTTAGTCTCATCCCTCACACGGTGTTGAGCATGCGTGTGACTATACCAATTCATTTAACACATGTACCATATCGGTACCGTAAGAACAGTTCCAAGAGATACGTGTTTTGTACAGTGTTACATCCCACATTTAAATCATGTTTTTCCTTCTCGTTTTGTTTGCAGGTTATTGACCTGAGAGTGTGGTATGTAGGTTTTCACTTACCACTCTGTGTAGATAGCATTGACAATTGGTCCTGAAGAAGTGCCTTGATCCCCCTGACACACAGGGCACGAAACATGTTGACCGACCGAGAGTAGGGCACATACAGCTAGATACCTTGCATCTAGTTCACCGCCACTCTCTATATATTTTTTAACTAGGCAGTTTACCTTCCTGAATAAATCACTGTTAGGACTAACTGACCTATTTTAACTCACTTCCCTCCCACATCTACACTCACTAGGCCCCTCACCCCCACTGCACCCAACGGCAGGAACAAAAGATCCCCGCTAAAGAGCCCCGTACTGGGTGCCCGTCAGGTATTGCAGCGCCGACCTGACGAGGGGCAGGCTCATATGATGAAGCATGACACCTAACTTACTAGGTGTGTGAGAGCCCTAGTTCCGAAAAGGGGATCTCCCCTTTCACCTTCAGTGTGGGGCCACCACCATCCCCACCCCTAGTATCTCCCTGTTCTTTCACTTGGACTCAGAGGAACTCCATATCCTTCGTGCATATAGTATTGTTGGGGCATGTATGTTGGACCTCTTTAAACCTGCCCCGCTGTCCCCCCTTTTTTGATTCATTGGACAATGTGCCAGTTGCTGATGCCCCTAGTCCAGTCAATGAGACGACTTTGTGCGTTACATTGCACACACAGACAGTGTCCATTATCTCCATATGCTATGCAACACATTTACTGGACAGTCTACATTTCATTACACAGCACATGTGACATGTGCGAGTGTATGTGCCCATGCAATGTATTGGCGACCCATATATGGTATGTGTTGGTGACGTGGAGTGACATGTCCCTTTTGTGCATTTGCCCTCATGAGGACCCTTCAATTGTTGAGACCCTGGGCACTGTACATGTTGGCCTATGCAGAGAGCTGGAGGACACGTTAGGTGCAGCACAGCTACTCCACAACTCCATTAATGCTCACTCCAGGCACTGTCTGGCAGACATATGGCAGTGCCTACCGCCTGGCCACTGAGGTGTGGCACCGCCCATAACCCATGCACGATCGCGGGAGACACCGCCAGATATGTATGTGACAATAGCGGTCACCATGCACCGCTACCCAAATCGCGGTCACTCCAGGCACTGTCTGGCAGACATATGGCGGTGCCTACCGCCTGGCCACTGAGGTGTGGCACCGCCCATAACCCATGCACGATCGCGGGAGACACCGCCAGATATGTATGTGACAATAGCGGTCGCCATGCACCGCTACCCAAATCACGGTCACTCCAGGCACTGTCTGGCAGACATATGGCGGTGCCTACCGCCTGGCCCCTGTGGTGTGTCACCGGAATGGACCATGCCCCTGCAGCCAATGGGAAGCAGCCTCGCGGTAGCCTGATGCGAGTTTGAAACTCGCGGTAGGCGTGCACCACCCCCGCGGAGGCGGTCACTGGAGGCATTCAAAAGATGCACCACCGCGGTAGCGCGCACATGCATCCTACGGTGTGTCACCGGCATGGACCATGCCCCTGCAGCCAATGGGAAGCAGACTCGCGGTAGCCTGATGTGAGTTTGAAAATGGCGGTAGGCGTGCACCGCCACCGCGGAGGCGGACATTGGATGTATTTGAATGAGGCAGACCTGGTACACCAATTGCAGCACCCTGGGACCACTGACACAGCCCCAGGGGCCTATATATGTGTGGGAGGGCGCACCACATTCCCACAGCTACCAGGGACTGCTGACTGACAACCCTCCACCTGCTGCTGCTGCCTCAAGGGACTGCTGGCTGCCACCCTGCACCTGCTGCTGCTGCCTCAAGGGACTGCTGACTGCCACCCTCCACCTGCTGCCTCAAGGGACTGCTGGCTGCCACCCTGCACCTGCTGCCTCAAGGGACTGCTGGATGCCACCCTGCACCTGCTGCCTCAAGGGACTGCTGGCTGCCACCCTACATCTGCTGCCTCAAGGGACTGCTGGCTGCCACCCTGCACCTGCTGCTGCTGTCTCAAGGGACTGCTGACTGCCACCCTCAACGTGCTGCTGCTGCCACATGTCCATTGTGATGTCGAGGACTCAGAAGATCCGTGCCAGTCCCTTCACCAGTGAGGAGCTTGGGGTCCTGGTAGACGGGGTGCTTGCACAGTACCCAAGGCTTTATGGCGGCTCTAATGTCGTGGTAAGTCTCCCAGACTGTGAGTGAGAGTGCAGGGTGTGCACACGTGGGGTGGAGGTGCTTCGGTATGTGTCAGTGGTTGTGGGGCTCTGACATGCACTGCCTATCATGTTTACTACAGCGGGAAGGGCTTGGTGGGCTCTTTCACACGTTACCCTGTATGCCTATCCTGAGTAGAGGGACATGTCCTGTAGTGTCAGCCATACAGTGCAGCTGCATTTTGGTGATGCAGGAGTCTGGCCAGTTAGCGTTTGTGTGAACGGCTGTGTTGCTCCCAATTAACCCACTCAGTGTCAGTCGACCTGCCCTGCACAGTCCCCACCGAATGCCACATGTCCACATCACTGCATGTACAGTGTGTACCATGTGTGTTTGGCTCACGCCTCTTCATCTAAGTCCCATCTCTGCCATGTAGATTGCACAGGAGCAGGCGTGGGGGAAGGGTGTGTGTATGACAGTTGTTGTCACTCTATGTGAGTTCCAAGACACAGTGAGGCTTTCACAGGGCTAGGACACTTAGGTCTGCGCAGTGTTGGACACAGTGAGTCCAACAACATGACACATGTTTTGCTATCTTCTCTATGTGTAGTTGTAGGTAACTGCAGACAGTAGCTGCAGGCAGACTACACGTTGCTTGCTGTGTTGGTATCCTGCATGTGAATGGGATGTGGAGGTACTGTGTCCACCATCGAACATGCATGCCTGTACGTCTGATTGACCAATGACATTGCATCATGTTCAGAGCAATTGTTGGCTATGTGACAGTTGTAGCTGGAGTTTTGGATGAGTCACTGTCGTGCTACAGCATTTTCGTTGTGTTGTTATTGTGCACTGTGTCACTGGAACATCACCCCTCTTGTCTCCCATGCCTGCAGCTGAAGGTCCACCAGCGTAAAGCCGTGTGGAGGGCCATTGCCTCCAGAGTCCGGGATCTGGGTGTGTCAAACCGAAGGCGCACCCACTGTCATAAAAGGTGGGACGACATCTGCCGGCTGAGCAATAACGTGGCCGAGATGACGCTGGGGCTGCTCCCTCGGACTGGCAGGTTGGCTAGGCGCATCATGACACCACTAATGGCCCGCATCCTGGCTGTCACACAACCTGAGCTGGACAGACGACTGAGGGAGCATCAGCAGCGAGCCAGGGGTGAGTATGTGTTGCAGGCTGCCTTTGGCTGGGAGTGGGTGCATGTGTCTACAGAGTGTGCAAATTGTCAGCTGTGTGACGTTGGTTGTGTGGTGCAATGTTTTGTGAGTGGCCTCTGTGCTGGGTGTATGTGCCATGCTTTTCCACAAACGGGGCTTCATGAAGTGAGTTTTAGCACTGTGCATCTCTCTTACATTTGGAGTTGTGGCCTTCAGGTACCTTCTGCTGTGGGGTAGTGTGTGAATTCTGATGGATGGTAATGCCAGTGTGCCAACTGTGAATGCGTTTCAATGAATGCGTGCAATTCCAGACCTCAGATGTCTGCCAGTCAGACATCTGAGGCCAATGTGCAACAGTAGATGTGCCCATGGACTCGATATGGTGGATGGCATGTGTGCAGGGTCATTGTGGGCTGGTATGTTGTAGTCTGTGTGGTCCCCTACTGCTCCACACATGTAGGTGATGTGCACCATGTCGTGGTGTTCATCCTTGCCAACATCGGGACAGTGTGTGTGCACAGGCCATTTTGGGGCTGTGTCTGATGTGAGCCAACTGCAGGATGGTGTGCTGTGTGAATCACCTGGGGCACTTATGGCAGGACGTGTGGCGGACCGTGTGGTGCACCGTTGTGTCGAAATTTGGGTGTCAAGATATATGTGTGCACAGGGTGGCATGCAATGTGCTGCACACCTCTTTCTAGGATGCAGATGTATTGGCACGTGTTAGTTCTGTTGATGCCACTCATCTCACAGTACTTCTCTCTCCCTATGCAGCAGCTCCCGTATGTGCAGAGGGAGAGGGGACGGACACCAGTGGTGAGGCTTCCACTGCAACAGCCGCACCGGAGCTGACTGACACAGATGTGACCAGCGCCGAGGAGGGGGACAGGAGTCTGCTAGAGGATTCACAGCTGGAGACACAAAGCTCTACCTCATCTGACGCCAGCGGTGACACATCCATGTTGGGGGTACAGGGAACGGGGACTCTGCCTCCTCTTCCGCCACACAGCGTCCAGTGCCCAGCCTCCCTTCAACCTCCACTGGTGCTGCCCGTGTCCGCACGAGTAGGAAGGGAAGAGTCACCTTCACCCCAGGCACAGCTGCCCCAGCCCATGTCAGCCCTGCTGCCCTCAGTGCAGAAGCAGTCGAGCTATTGCGCCAGCTGTGTGTGGGGCAGACACCACTTCTCAATGCCTTCCAAGAGCACGACTAAAAGTTGGGGCAGGTTATAGCTTTCATGGAGGGCTTACATTCCGACGTGGGTGGGCTACACCGCACTGTGCAGTCCTTGTCATCAACTGTGACAGCAGCCCTGCAACAGGCACATAGTCAGGAGCGGCTCCCAGCACTCGGTCCGGCCCTGTGTCACTGTGCACCTCTGACGACAGTGACAATGCCCAACGGACCCCAAAGTCCCGATACAGAACCCGCAGCACACAGGAGCAGCAGCAACCCAAGCGTACTAGGGCACAGACACCATCCCCACATAAGAGTAAGGCCACCCCAGAGCGCAGAGAGAAAAGCCCATCAGGCTACAGCAAGGGCCACAAAGCAAAGAAAAAAGCATCAGGGTCACAGGCCTCACCTTCCTCCCCTGCCAAAGACTCCCCTGTCCCAAAGACGTCTCGCAGAGGCAAAAGACAGTTTCCACACCCACTGAGAAGGTGTTGCCTGCAAACATTACACAGGATGAGGGCCCCATGGATAATCCATCCTTGACCTCCACTCCCATCCCAAGCCCTGTGAAGCCAGCCCGGGAGGACACTGTAGGGGACAAAGCTGGTGGACAGAGGGAGGCAGGGCGGCGGCAAACACCAGGCAAGCGCACAGCGGGTTCCAGCATGTCCCCAGAGGGGGGGTCACCTTCCACACCAGAATCAGCTTTGGTGTTGGGGTCACCTGTTGTGTCTGCCCCAGTTCCCCTCAATCCCCTGACAGGGAAGCCTTTCAGGATCCCCAAGAAGTGGAGAGGCACCCCTCCACAATCTCCGGCACACACTGTGTCTCACCAGGGCATGAGTCCACCTCCCGGGCCACCACCCCACCTGGTCCAAGCAGCCCCCAGCTACCACATGCACAGTTGGCTCTTCCACAGTTGTTACTCCCACTGCCCAGGGTAGTCCGCCAACAGACCCCAACACACAGTCAGCTCCAAGTCCGACAGACAGCCCCATCTGAGTGGTGGTCACCCTCACACACCTGTCTGTCCACAGGGGTGCGTGTGATGCCCATTGTCAGACCCATTACTCTGTTGCTGGGCATGGCATGTTAGAGTTGCATACATTCCCTGTGTAGCTTCTGATGTAACTACTCTGCACATTGTACTTGCCTTGTGTTTCACTGCTGTGTGCACCCTGCCTGTGCAGCTTCTCATGGACTCACTCTGCACATTGGACTGGCCACTGGCCTTGCTGTTCACTGCTGTGTGCCTCCTGCCTGTGCGGCTTCTCATGGACTTAATCTGCACATTGTACTGGCCACTGGCCTTGTTGTTCACTGCTGTTTGCCACTTGCCTGTGCAGCTTCTCATGGACTCACTCTGCACTTTGTCCTGCCCACTGGCCTTGCTGTTCACTGCTGTGTGCCCCCTGCCTGTGCAGCTTCTCATGGACTCACTCTGCACATTGGACTGGCCACTGGCCTTGCTGTTCACTGCTGTGTGCCCCCTGCCTGTGCAGCTTCTCATGGACTCACTCTGCACATTGTCCTGCCCACTGGCCTTGCTGTTCACTGCTGTGTGCCCCCTGCCTGTGCAGCTTCTCATGGACTTAATCTGCACATTGGACTGGCCACTGGCATTGCTGTTCACTGCTGTTTGCCCCTTGCCTGTGCAGGATCTAATGGACTTCATCTGCACATTGTACTGGCCACTGGCCTTGTTGTTCACTGCTGTTTGCCACTTGCCTGTGCAGCTTCTCATGGACTCACTCTGCACTTTGTCCTGCCCACTGGCCTTGCTGTTCACTGCTGTTTGCCCCCTGCCTGTGCAGCTTCTCATGGACTCACTCTGCACATTGGACTGGCCACTGGCCTTGCTGTTCACTGCTGTGTGCCCCCTGCCTGTGCAGCTTCTCATGGACTCACTCTGCACATTGGACTGGCCACTGGCCTTGCTGTTCACTGCTGTGTGCCCCCTGCCTGTGCAGCTTCTCATGGACTCACTCTGCACATTGGACTGGCCACTGGCCACTGGCCTTGCTGTTCACTGCTGTGTGCCCCCTGCCTGTGCAGCTTCTCATGGACTTAATCTGCACATTGTACTGGCCACTGGCCTTGTTGTTCACTGCTGTTTGCCACTTGCCTGTGCAGCTTCTCATGGACTCACTCTGCACTTTGTCCTGCCCACTGGCATTGCTGTTCACTGCTGTGTGCCCCCTGCCTGTGCAGCTTCTCATGGACTTAATCTGCACATTGTACTGGCCACTGGCCTTGTTGTTCACTGCTGTTTGCCACTTGCCTGTGCAGCTTCTCATGTACTCACTCTGCACTTTGTCCTGCCCACTGGCTTTGCTGTTCACTGCTGTGTGCCCCCTGCCTGTGCAGCTTCTCATGGACTTAATCTGCACATTGGACTGGCCACTGGCATTGCTGTTCACTGCTGTTTGCCCCTTGCCTGTGCAGGATCTAACAGACTTCACCTGCACTGTGTCCTGGCCACTGGCCTTGTTGTTCACTGCTGTTTGCCCCTTGCCTGTGCAGGATCTAATGGACTTCACCTGCACTGTGTCCTGGCCACTGGCCTTGTTGTTCACTGCTGTTTGCCCCTTGCCTGTGCAGCTTCTCATGTACCTCACCTGCACATTGTACTGGCCACTGGCCTTGTTGTTCACTGCTGTTTGCCCCTTGCCTGTGCAGCTTCTCATGTACCTCACCTGCACTGTGTCCTGGCCACTGGCCTTGTTGTTCACTGCTGTGTGCCCCCTGCCTGTGCAGCTTTTCATGTAAATACTGTGCATATTGAAATGCCCACTGGCTTTGCTGTTGCCCAAATTTGTTGTGTCAATATGCAAATTGTGAATAAACACAGTTGGTCCTGCAGTGAGTTGTGTCAGTGTCCTTCCTGAATAAAGTTGTTTCTGTGTGTGCATGGTTTACTGTGTCACAGGCTCAGTATGCCACTTCGACATTGCCAATGGGTTGTTTCACATTTCATTTTTTTGCAGGGGTGGGAGGCACTTCATTTCTACATGACTGTGATACTTATGGGTGCAGTGCAGGTGGTTGGCAATGAGGTCTTGTAGTCATCTTCCTTCTTGGCTCATGTTATCTATGGTGGACACATGTCAGGTTTGTGGGCAATGGCAGCACAGGGTGGGAGTTTGGGCACGGGCTTACAGGCAGGCAGGCCAGGGTCATGGGGTCTGTGTGAGCTTCCTTTCTGTGTGCCAATCAGTGTCGGTGTATGGTCATCTTGTGGTGATGAGTTATCCAGGTCCCATGGCTTACTTCCAATGTGTGCACTTGGGTGGTGGAGAAGTGTATGGTGTGAAGGGGGTGGCTTTGTTGTGACTGTGGATGTGTGTGCACATGCATTGTCAACTACTGCCATGTGTGACCCTGGTGTGGTGTGCCTGTATGTGTACTTGTTTAGCCCTGTGGTTGTGTTTTGTGCACATGGCAGTATTGTGTGTTGCTGTTGTGGGAGGAGGTATGTGTGACATATCCTACGTGTGCTTGGCTGTCATGTAGTGTGTCACTGGGCCCTGTGTGTTGTGCAGCAGACGTTGTCTTGTCCAGTGTTTGGATGCCTATGTGTGGCTGGTCAGTGTTTGTGTTCAGGGCCTTCCTTACATCCCTGTGCCTATACATGTGTGTCCTTGCTGTCTACAGGAGTTGTAGCATTGGGGTGACCGTGGTTTGTGTTGACTGACTGTGTCAGCCATGTGTGCTGTGATGGGCTGTGTGTGTTCTCACATGTGTCTTGTCTTGCATGTGCTTCACACATGCTTGATGGTTGTGTCACTGCCCTTCCATTTGTTGGCACCTCACTTTGGCTTTCCTATATGTTGTCCTCCATTACTGCTGGCACGTGGTGTGTGTATGTAGCTGTGAGTCAGGGTGGTGTGTGTGTGTGTGTGACTTGTCAGGTAGTGTGTGCAGTGAAGTGTTTGGTCCTCATCTGTGTGTGTGTACATTTTGTGCCTGGCCTCAGTGTTCTTGGCTTGTGTGTGAGGTTGTTGTGGTGTGTGTGTGTTGGCTGGGGCCTGGGCTTCTGTGCTATGTGTTCCTTTGCAAAGGGTCCTGCTGTGGCTGTATATGCAGTTGTTGGGACGTGGGGCATGGTGTGGCTGTAGTTGTGTTGTTGTTGTGCAGGAGTGGCACTTGTGAGACACATGTTGTGTCCCTTCAGGGAGGTAGCTGGTGTGTTGTGGATGGAGTTGTGGCTCTGTGCAATTTGTACGGTGCCCTTGGCATGCGCTGGCCCTGTGCTCTGCGTTGTGTGCATGGTTTCATGCACACTGACCGCGGCGGTGACGTGACCGGGACATTTGTTCATGAATGCGGTACATGGGTGGGCAGTATGTGGCGCAATGTTTTTGTGACAGGTGGGACATGTGTGTGTGCAGTGATGGCTGTGTGCCTGTCCCCACAGGGGTGTGTGGTGTTCCCATGCGATGTTTTCCCCCCCTGGAGCTGTGTATTGTGTTACTTGCACTGTTGTGTCTGTACGTACCTGCGGAAGCGTCCGCGGCGGTGGATAACTTGTAGGTGGTGGATCATGTACAGCACCGGGAAGGCGTGTAGGGCAGGATCCATCGCGGTGTGTCCCGGGTGTTTCTTTTCTGTCTCCGCTGTGATGTCTCCGCCGTCTTTCGCTGTGCGGTTTCTCCGTCGCGGTGCGCTGCCCTGTTTCCGGCATTGTGATATCTTCGGCGTACGGGACGTCATTCCGCACGGCGGTGTGTGGTGATTGGCTCACTCCGCCGCGGTGGCGGGCGCTGTTCGATGGCGGTCGGCGTCACACCGCGGCGAACGGTAAATGCCTATGTTTTCCCATCCTAATATGGCAGGCGTGAAGACCGCTGCTGGCGTGTGGTAAAAGGCATTTTTCCGCACCGCCGCCACCGCGGTCGTGCCTCCGCCCGCCATCGTAATGGGCCCCTTAGTCTTTGCACTCCATTAAAATATTTGCTGCTAGTTGCACAGGCACTTTAAATAATTTTGGATACTAATATAATAGAGAGAAGTAGTTGCTATATTGATCTGGAAATATTAATTGGGCACTAATGGCTACTAGTAAATATATGTATTGGTTGTCCTAGAAAACTACCAGAAGGAAGGAAATGCCTGGTAAGCTATGTGAATATGGTCTAATGTGGGGGAGGGTCGAACATATTTCATATATAACACTTTTATTCACGCATTTTAGGAACTGGCTTTTTATCAATCACTCAACAATGGATGATAACTCTGCTTGATACTTGGTATCTGCTATTTTCATCTTTTTATCCATCCTGTAATGTGGTGTTTTTTGTTATTCCTGCTCTAATAAAAATATTCTAAAAAGACTTTAGGCCAACTTTTTGAGGATGTTGTTCTTTCTTCATTCAGTAATCTACAGCAATGCGTCCCTCTTCCGTCTACAGTTTTCTTTAGATATCTGCAGATGCGGCATTTTATCTCAATGAAGAGGACTTGTGCTGCACTGATAACCCCTGTTTGGACGTTATTAGGAAAGCCCCATTTAAGAGATATATTGGGCTGGTCTACAAGTCAATCTATTTGTCATCTCATAGTCAGGTGTATTAACTGTTTCAGTTAAGGACCAGTAAGTGGAATGCTCGGTAATGGGCGCTGATCTCTAGTTTAGCAATCTGTTGTTTTATTCAGCTTCGAATGTATCCCGTATTAAAGTGCATCACCTTAAATATATTAATGATTGGTATTATACCCCACGTCGTCTCTTTACTATGAATTTACGACCGGGCGATCATTGTTTTCACTGTGGTGTTGAAGGAGCAGGCGAAATTCATGATTTTGCATCTTGCACCGCGCTACGCCTGTTTTGGGAATTTGTCTTTGACAAGCTAGGGGGCATTTCTAACTTGGTGGTTGTGGTGGATCCGAAGCTGATTATGTTGGGCCACTCACCAGTCATTCCTCCCTACCTATCTGGGTCATACTTTTTCTCTATTGCGTTAGCTAGACTGGTTCTGGCACAATTAGGGCTCTCTAGTGAGTCTCCCGATCCATGGATCTGGTGGCAGGAATTTTTTAATATAAGAAGATTGGAGATGGTGTCAATCGAAAACGATCCACGGAGGAAACGGCTAGGTCAGACTTGGGATCCTGTCCAGGGCTGGCTGGCGGAGCTGGCTAGTTTTCAGGACTGGTCCACCTAGTTTCTTAGTTTTATTTTTTTTTCACAATGCTTTCCCCCACCTATGTTTTGCTAATTATCACACAATTTCTGTTTTATTTGTTTTCCTATTGGTTTTTAATGCTGTGAAATATATGTCATCATCAAGGAAACTGTTATGTATGCTCTTTCCTAATAGGATATTTTGGGTTTTTGTCGTTTAGCTGGCTCAATTCCTCAGCTGCTTGATAAGCTATGTATCGGTCCCTTTGCTTTTGGTACCTGATGGTTTCTCATTATCTAATATTCAATAAAAATAAAAATAAAAAAATGTGTCGATATTTCCTAAAATAGGGAACTTTTTATTAAGGCTATTAGTATGTGCATTGCTGGCCCCTGGGATTATTGTGAGTGTTAGATTAGATTAAAAACTTCTATAGCACCTGGTTACTCCAAACGGAGTGTTCCCGCGCTAAGAATTCCTCCTCTCTGTACAGTGGGCCCTAATCCAAAATAAAGGTTATTTTAGCACCAGTCTACCTGAGATGACCTGAAGAACCATGTTTTGAGTTTTCTACGGAACAGCACTTCTGAGGGCTGCATCCCAAGATCCAACAGCAGTTGGTTCCAAGCTTTCGCTGCTAAGAAGCTAAAGGATCTACCTCCTAATCGCACCCTTTGAATTTTAGGCACTGTCAGCTTCGCAGTGCCAGCAGACCTAATACTCTGAATAGGCCTTTAAGGGGTGAGTAGGGGCCAAAGATAGCTAGGTCTTTTCTCATTCAAAATCCTTTGGCAGAAGCACAAAGCTTTAAAAGTTACTCTGTCCTGCACCAGTAACCAGTGCAGTTCCTCAGGGCCGCTCCCACTGGGGAGCCTTGGGATGTTTAATAGTATTCGGGCTGCAGCATTCTGGACTTTCTGCAGCATTCTCATATTACTTTTGGTGACCCCTAAGTAGAGAATGTTGCAGTAATCCAATCGAGATATATTCAAAGCCTGAATAATGGTCTTTTTGCTACCAAAGGTAGAAGATCTAAAATTTGCCGTAGCATCCTTAATAGGCCAAAACAGGTACTGGCCAGATCTGATATCTGTTCCGCGTGGATCACTGACAGAATATCGACAACAACAATATCGACCTACAGAAATATTGTGACAAAAATATCGTTGTCAAAAATATCGACCTACTATCTTCATAATGGTAAGTACAAAAATATCGGAAAAAAAAATATCGTTGTAAAAAATATCGATGCATAAAATATCGTTTTTTTATATGTATAAAAATAATGTAAAACAAACTAAATAATAAATTAAACTTTTAAAAAATTATTTCGATTTATTCGTAAATGTTAACAATTATAAGTAATAAATTTAATGTAAAAAAAAATAAACATACATATATAAAATGTAATGTATATATATTTACTTAAAAACAATTAATAAATAATCATTTTAATTAATTTTAAAATGTTATAAATATATTAAAAATAATAAATAAATAAATATACATACACCTGTAACATAAAAATTAATACAAAAAAAATGTATATTATAAATTAAAATATTAAAATATTTAATATTTTTTAAACCTACATTTTGCACTACATTGAGGGCAACAGTAGAGAAAGTGTTGGATAGCCGAGGGGTAAAAATTTCTATTCCCACTCCAGGAGTGCAACAGTAGGGAAAGTGTTGGATAGCGGAGAGGTAAAAATTACTATTCCCACTCCAGCGAATGCAACAGTAGGTAAAGTGTTGGATAGCGAATAGGTAAAAAATACTATTCTCACTCCAGGAAATGCAACAGTAGGGAAAGTGTTGGATAGCGGATAGGTAAAAAATACTATTCCCACTCCAGGAAATGCAACAGTAGGGAAAGTGTTGGATAGCGGATAGGTAAAAATTACTATTCCAACTCCAGCAAGTGCAACAGTAGGGAAAGTGTTGGATAGCGGAGAGGTAAAAATTAGTATTCCCACTCCAGTGAATACAACAGTAGGTAAAGTGTTGGATAGCGGAGGGGAATAATTTACTATTCCCACTCCAATGAGTGCAACAGTAGGGAAAGTGTTGGATAGCGGAGGGGTAAAAATTACTATTCCCACTCCAGCGAGTGCAACAGTAGGGAAAGTGTTGGATAGCGGAGGGGTAAAAATTACTATTCCCACTCCAACGAATGCAACAGTAGGGAATGTGTTGGATAGCGAAGGAATAAAAATGACTATTCCCACTCCAGCTAGTGCAACAGTAGGGAACGTTTTGTTTAGCGGAGGGGATACAATTACTATTCCCACTCCAGTGAGTGCAACAGTAAGGAAAGTGTTGGATAGCGTAGGGGATAAAATTACTATTCCCACTACAGCGAGTGCAACAGTAGGGAAAGTGTTGGGTAACGGAGAGGAAAAAATTACTATTCCCACTCCTGCAAGAGCAACAGTAGAGAAAGTGTTGGATAGTGGAGGGGAAAAAATCACTATTTCCACCTCAACAAGTGGAACAGTAGGGAATATGATGGATAGCGGAGGAGTAAAACTTACTATTCCCACTCCAGCTAGTGCAACAGTAGGGAAAGTGTTGGATAGCAGAGGGGATAAAATTACTATTCCCACTCCAGCGAGGGCAACAGTAGGGAAAGTTTTGGATAGCGGAGGGGAAAAAATTACTATTCCCACTCCAGCGAGTGCAACAGTAGGGAAAGTGTTGGATAGCAGAGGGGTAAAAATTACTATTCCCACTGAAGAAAATTTAAATTTAAAAACAAACAAAATATCAACTACAATATAAAAGATAATTCCAAAAACAAAACATATATAAAACAATGAAAAAATTACAAAACATAGAAACAATATAATGTTAAATAAAACTAAAAATTACATACAAAGATTATTTTCTAAAAATTTTAAAATAATTTACAAACAAATGAATATTTTATAATAAAAATTATTTATAATCAAAAACATTATTTATTACATAAATATAATATTTTTGTACCTACTCTATAACACCACACAATTTACAACACACATCTACATTTTTAAAAAAGTGTACCTCCATAATTAACACAATTATGTATCAATTAAACAAATATTATTAATTAATTTTTTTTTAAAATCAGATGAAAATTAAAATACTAGCCAAACATTACACCTATATAACCAAAATCCACAAAAAAAACAAAAAAACAATTACCAAAAATATTTGTCAAGTAATAAATAACTATTAATGATCAAGTAATGATTAATTATTTTAAACTAAATTACTTTCCACCCTCTACCCCAATAAACACCACAACACACACCTGAAAATAATTACACAATTTCCATAACTAATTTTACAATGATAAATTAATATCAATTAACCACAAATCATTAATTAATTTACAAAAATTTACTTCCCACCATTTGCCACTATAAACCCCACAACTCACACATCAAATTAGTTACACAATTGTCATATCTAAATCTTAATTAATTGATTAGCATTAATTAACAAATAATTAATTATTTAAAAATAAATTACCTCCCACCCTATTCCCCTATAAACCTCACCACCCATTTCTAAAAACATGACACAATTAACATAATTAATTAACAAATAATTAATTAATTAATAACAATTAACAAACAAATTATAAATAATTATTAATAAATTAATTCCCACAATTAACACTACAAAGTAAAATTAAATAAATATTATATAAAAAATATTAATAAATATATTAAAATAATTAAATTACTTCCCACCCTACTCCCCTATCAACCCACAACCCGCTCTTAAAAAAATGACACAATTAACATAATTAACAATTAATTAATAATAATTAACAACCAATTAATAAATAATTAATAATAAATTAATTCCCACAGTTAACACTATAAAATATTAAATGAATAAATATTAATTAATAAATAATAATAATTTAATTATAATTAAATTACCTCTCACCCTATTCCTCTATAAACCCACAACCCGCTCCTAAAAAATGACACAATTACCATATTTACCAATTAATTAATTAATTAAAATTAACAGCCAATTATTAATTAATTAATAATAAATTAAATCCCACAATTAACACTATAAAATCGAAATTAAATAATTACTAATAAATAAAAATTTATATTTAATTTATTATAATTAAATTACTTCCCACCCTATTCCTCTATAAACCCACAACCCGCTACAGAACTAAAACGCAAAATTAATTTAAAATAAATTTAATAACTACTAAAAAATTAACACATATATTAAAAAACAAAAGCAATACTTAGACAAAAAAATAGAGCGCATACATTTAAAATACATACTAAAATACATAACACTAATTAAAAAAACGATATTTTTAACAACTATATTTTTGCAAACGATATTAATGACTTCGATATTTTAAAAAACAATATTTCTTACCTTAAACTCGATATTCTTGACCACGATATTCTTGCTATTGATATTTCTGTGTCTCGATATTTCAAAGTCGATATTAGTGCAAGTCGACATTTCCAACTCGATATTCTGACTCTTTACCGTTCCGCATAAGAGACGGTGTTGTTGCACCATACTCCTAAGTTTTTAATCTTAGGTTTGGGAACCGAGGTCGGCCCTATGTCTTCCGGCCACCAGATATGAGACCAAATGGAAGGCTGTTTACCAAATACCATAATATCAGTCTTGCCTGCACTTAATTGGAGGCAACTGAGATTCATCCAGTTAGCCAGATCAATTAAGCAAGCTTTAAATTTTGGCGCAGCCTCTACATCCTTCTGTTCTAACGTGATGATCAGCTGAGTGTCATCAGCATAGGACACCAGCTTCACCCCATGTTTTAGGACTATGTCCACTAGTGGACGCATACAAACGTTGAATAACCTTGGGCTAAGGGCAGAACCCTGTGGCACCCCTTGTAACAGGGGTCAGATTTCTGACTTAACGGGCCGTTGCAGGACTTGAAAGGATCTATCCTGTAGGAAATGCTTGATCCGTTCCCAAATGCTGCCTCTGATACCTGCATCCCACAACTGTTCCAAAAGAAGGCCGTGGGATACCGTATCAAAAGCTGCACTTGAATCCAACAGGATCAGTGCTGTTGTCACACCTTCATCCGCTGCCAGTTTTAGCACTTCGGAGGCTAGGAGTAAAGCAGATTCAGTGCTATATAGAGCCCTGAAACCAGACTTGGGGGCATATTATCTAGGGTTGGCGATAATTATCGCTGAGCGCGCTTAGCGTGCTTTTCTTTATCGCCGGCTATCACTGGAATATCTCGCCAAGCTAGCGCTGTATTACCAACGCTCAGCGCTATGGCGATAAATATTCCAGCGATAGCGGGCAAATGGGCAAACATCGCCTAAAAAACAGCGATGTCCCTCCCAAAACGGCGATGATCTTGGTGATAAGGCCCTGTGGCCTTAACCCCATAATCCACCTCCCATGTTAGGTATGCCTAACACAGGAATTTAGCAGACGTTAAATTCCTGCGTTAGGCCAGAGGTAGCGCGATTATTATCATCGCTACCCCTCCTTGCTAATATCGCGAAGCTGCCTTCGCGATATTTTCCCATGGTGTTTCTGTCAGCCACGCCTACTTTGCATCTCATTATCGATGCGTAGCGAGTGGTGACAGAAACGGGAGTTAAATCAAGGATACACGCGCTAGCGGGTCCTTGTTAATAATGCGTTAGAATTATCGCCGCTTTTCGGCCGAAAACGGCCGCTAAAGTGGCGATAATTCTCTTGATAATATGCCCCTGAGTTTCATGGAGTACCTGGTTTTCTTCCAAAAACATGGGGGCATATTAGCAAGACCTACGTTAAAATTATCGCCGTTTTAGCGGCAGGAAACTGCCGCTAAAACGGCGATAATGGGCTTGCTAATATGCGTTATGGAATTCCAATAGAAGCCCAGGTTAGATGTCCTGCACATCTAACCTGGGCTTCTATTGAATTCCATAACGCATATTAAGCGTCTATTATCGCCGTTTTAGCGGCAGTTTCCTGCCGCTAAAACGGCGATAATTTTAACGTGGGTCTTGCTAATATGCCCCTTGGTCTCTTGTAAGTTTCGAAATTTCTCTGCTATTTTAGCAAAGAAAGGTAGCAGTGATACAGGTCTCACATTTTCTGGGAGCTCAGGGTCCAAGGACGGTTTCTTCAGTAAAGGAACCACCATCGCGTGTTTCCAGTTACTAGGAACTTGTCCAGATCTAAAAGATGAGTTCAGCTAGCTTGTAAGCACTGGTGCAATAGCTTCCTTTCCTCGTACAGCATGTTTGGGGGGATGTTATCCATGGGAGAGCCCGATTTTACTTCTGAGATAAGCTGTAGTATATCTCTTTCGGCTGCTGGTTGGAAAATGAACATTCTCTCATGAGATGTTGTGACTGTAAAGTTTTTTTTTAGTTTAAAACAAAGTCCTCTTTGTGTCAATGCTGAAGGTCAGCATCAAAGATAGAAAAAGAAGCACAAATCGAGGTCTTTGGAACAAACGTTTCATGATGTACCTGATCGGTGGCACCTTTGTTAGAACCCGCCAGTGCACTTTCATAGTTGTTGAAAAATGCATATCTGAGTGGTGTTGAATTTACGTTTGTAGTTTACCGCCAACCTATTCTCTCTTTCTAACCTTGTACCTATGTTTAGCGCAGGTTGTTTCAGTTGTACATTATATATTTTTGAAGAAATTGTTTATGATTGTATAGTTAGAGGAAGCATGTGGAGGTTGTTTCATGTACTACTATTAACTATTCAGTTATTATATTGTTTTGATTTTGATGTCTGCTATTATTAAAAAACATTTAAAAAATCAATGCTGCTTGAACATGAGTGTGTCATTATGTGGCAGCTGTGGAGTGGAATACTTTTGTTCTCCACGCTGACTGTGTTTGACCTGGACTTTAATAGCATCAGACTGAGGGCTGAACATATTCACATCTTCCCTGCACCCCATCAAGGACATCACGTTCGCTCACACTGTCCATTGTCACAGCAATGCATGTATTCTAGAACCATTGTGAATGACTTCATGCGAACATTCTCGATGAAAAGAAGCTGTGCATCTGCCACCGACCAAACCAAGCCATTGTATTCCTGTGCAATACGGATGAATTGGTTGGAAATACCAATTAAGGGTTGCACTTGAATGGATGCACGGGAAGAGGCATGACACACAGTTCCAAGACCTTTCCATGGCCAGCACTTATGAACACTTAGCAATGACAGAGGGCACAGGGAGTTTTCATCCCTTGCAAGGGGTTCAACAGGTAATCTTTGGGTTTGCGTTTTATGGGGCTCTAATTGTTAAGTATGGACTGAAGCAGGAGTAGTAAACAATATAGATTTAATCTCGTAAATGGAAGCACCACCGGTTACAGGTCTTCAGGCACCGGGCAGCACCGAGCAACTGTCAACTTTGCCTACTCTGACTCAACGGCCCGATCCCATGTTCTAGCGTAGAACATTAGGCTTGTGCCATGAGACAGAGTATTCAAAGGATGACAAAGAGCACAGAGTACAAGCACGTGCATGCAAGCACGAAAATGGCAAAGAACACAAGCACGTGCATGCAAGCACGAGAATGGCAAAGGACACGAAATATACAAGATGTAACACACCTTCCCCCCTTAACGATGTCTAAAAAAAAACTATTTAATAAATTTATTTTTTACAAAGGAAACAAAATCAGACATCCAAATGGGCTTTTTTCTAGAACGTTTACCCAAATCCTCAGAACTAACAGTGTCATTTTGGATGCTGGCACCATCTGGAATAGAAACATGGCTGCTACTAATTTCATCATCAATATCATCCAGGTAAGTAGAATCAGTAAGATTAAATTTCTCATTAGTGTAGAGATCAATACCTGAATACACATTTTTATCAGCCTTGAGAATGGCAATTCTACTCAAATTCCAAACCTTGTTGTCAGAAAGTCTTACAGAATTTTTCAAAACCTCCTTAACTACAAAAGGACCCATAAATTGGCTCTCCCCTTTTTTAACTTTCCATGGTTTTTTAACTTTTACAAACATGCCCTCCTTGACAATGGGGTCTTGCTTTGAACCTTTTTTATTATCAAAATACTCTTTATTAATGGCATGGGTTTGAGCAATCTTTTCTTTAACAGTTTCTAAATCCAGGTTAGATGAAGTGGAGGAAGATAACCATGAGGGATTAGATTTTGTCCTAGGAACTCTACCTCTCATGATTTCAAACGGAGAACACCCAGTCATAGAATTCATGGTCGTTCTGTACATCCAAACAGTTTTAAGAACTTGTATCTCCCACTTGTCACTGACTACTCCTGCAGCTTGTATGGCATTCTTGAGAACCTTGTTAAATCTCTCAATAACACTGTTACCACTAGGATTATACAAAGAGGTGGTAGAATGAATTATACCAACCCTCTTGAAGTAGTCTTTGGCCTTGTTGGATAAAAACTGTACGCCATTTTCGGTGATAAGACGAACAGGTAAACCTTCTTCAGTAAACGTTTCATCCAAAAAGTCAAAACAGAATCGGTGTCAATTTTCTCTACAACTTTGATCACGGGCCATCTTGAGAAAATATCAATGGCCGCTAAAATGAATTTGGAATTGTAACCAATGGGCCCCATGATATCCATAGCAATAGTGCTCCAAGGATTGTCAGGAATTATGTGATCACTCATATTAGGTTTGAGAGTAACAAGGGACTTATCAGAGTTGGCGCAAGTGACACAGTTTCTCACAATACGTTCAATGAACATATCCATACCCGGCCACCAATAGAACTTTTCACTGTCTGTTTTGTTCTCACAATTCCACTATGACCCTCATGACCATGCAGTACTAAAGAACGTCTTAGTTTGCTAGGGGGCACAGCACGATCCCCTCTTTTAAGTATATTGTTAATGCATGACAATTCATCCCTAATTTCCCAGAAACTTCTGAGCTCTGAACTAATGTTCTTTTTGTTAGGCCATTCACCTAAAATGTAACTCTCTACTTTTTTTAAAAGGGAATCATTATTAAATTCCTTGCACCATAAGGTTTGGTCAATAGACATAGGCCCCTCATCATGTACAAAAGCAATTTGTAAATCATCCCATTCATTGTAAAGATCTTCTCTGATGGATAAAGGCATTCTAGATAAAAAATCAGCCATTACATTCTCTTTCCCGGGAACATACACAATGGTGTAAATAAAGTCTTGTAGGCGCATAGACATGCGTGCAATGCGTGCAGAAGCTCGTAGCATACCCTCGGTAGTGAGTAAACGCACTAAGGGTTTGTGGTCACTCCTAATTAAACATTCCTTACCCCAAACAAACGGTCTAAAGTGTTCTAAAGACCACACACAGGCTAAAGTTTCCCTTTCTATGGTGGAATATTTTTCTTCTGCTGGAGTGAGTGCCCTGGATGCATGTGCAATGATACACTCTTTCCCTGAGTCTGACTTCTGTGCCAGCACGGCCCCCAAACCTTTGGAACTTGCATCCGAGGTAATAATGCACATAAGATTAGGGTCAAAACGAGAAAGAGCAGTGGCAGTGCAAATAGCTTCTTTCACATCCCGAAATTCAATTTCACAGTCATTTGACCATACAAACCTGTTTTTGTTTTTAATTAATTGTCTAATGTTAAAAGTGCGACAAGAAAATTTCGGGATGTACTTAGCGTAAAATTCAGTCAAACCCAGAAAAGATCTGACATCATCCTTGGACAAAGGATGTGGTGCTGCTTGAATAGCTTCAATTAAATCTGATTTAGGTTTTATACCTTCCTCACACAACTCATGACCAAGGTAAGTTACAGAATGCACACCAAACTTGCATTTGGCATGCTTGATGGTCAAGCCGTGGCCGTTAAGGGCACCTAGAACTTCCTCTAATGCTGAAACATGTTCTTGCTCATTGTTGCCAAATACCAATATGTCATCCTGAAAACAGACTGCATTTCTGCAATTGATCAAGATGTCTTGCATTACCCGTTGGAAGATGGCAGCAGCGGACGCTAGTCCGAAAGGCATCCTATTGTACCTGAAACATCCAAACGGGGTGATGAAGGCAGTGAAATCTTTGCTACTATCATGTAATTCAATTTGGTGGTAAGCCGCAGATAGATCTATAGTTGAAAAATACTTTGACCCCCAATGGTTGCTAACATTTCAGAAATGCGCGGTAAAGGAAATTGATCTATGATTATGTTGTTATTTAGATGGCGCAAATCAATGCATAATCTAACCTTGCCGTTGGGACGTCTGGCTACAACTATGGGAGAAACCCATTCAGAGGATTCTATCCTTTCAATAATGCCTTCTTTGACTAGTGAATCAAGCTCATTCTTAACTTCTTCACGTACTGCAATGGGAATATTGCGTGCCTTATGAACCTTAGGGCACGCACCCTCCTTTAAGCGTATTTCATGTTTAAAACTTACTAATTTACCTATTTCAGTTTTAAATACATTTGGAAATTTTTTGAGCATCAGGTCGCTAATATCATTTTGTTCACCAACAACCATGACCGGATCTGGGCTATTTGGGTTTAGAATAATGTCCAATTTCCCTTGTTCAAACCAACTAAGTACAGATGGACCTTTTTTAGAAATATACAATTTAGCAGTGCATTGGCGATTTTTAAATCTAAACACAAGGGTTCTAAAACCAAGAATATCTATTCTTTCACCTGAATAACCCTCAGGATTAATATCAGTCTTTTCTAAATTCTCTCCTAATCTGCTGACAAATTGAGATTTCCAAACAGACTCATTTACAATCGAGTATGGAGAACCAGAGTCAGCATACATATGAATTTTTACCCCACCAATAGTCATTTCACAAACAGGTTTTTTTTTTACAACAGTATTGTCAATGTTTAAAATGGTGAGATCAGGATCTTTAATGTTGAGTACGAATGAACTGCTTCTAGAACCTTTACCGTCTTCTTCATCCTCACTGTCCTCACTATGGTCAATACATTTGACTTTATTATTCCTGTTCCTCCTGCAAGCAGTGGTAAAATGACCAATGACTCCACAATTCGAACACTTTTGTTTAATTGCAGGACAGAACTTGTAATTGGCTAAATGAGATTTGCTGTTGCACCTGAAACATCTCCAATTCTCCTTGTTATCATCAATCTTTCCTTTGAAAGTATGAATCTGTTTTTTCTTTGCAACATCTTCTTTTTTGTTTGAGTATTTAGGATTAATTTTAGAAACAATCTCTCTGTTGCTATTCAAGTCACTACCTTTAACTTGTTTAGCACTTCTGCACGACATTTCTGACTTCCTCACTATAGCTAAAATGCTTTCTAGATCTGCGTCACCATTCACCCAAAGTCTCTCCTGGATAGTAGAATTACTAACATGCATAACCACCTGATCTCTAATCAATTCTTCTTGTAGTGTACCAAATTTGCAATCAAGGGATAAAGTTTTAAGGGCAGAAACATAATTGTCTACGGTCTCATCAGTGAGTTGTTTTCTTTGAAAAAACTTATATCTGGAAATACCAATGCACACCTTAGGTGAACAGAAACGGTCAAAATCTGAAATTGCCTTTTCAAAAACATTAATATCACCCTCACCTTCTGTTCTAGGTAATTGGTGGTAAGCTTTGAGACCCTCGGGACCTAAAGAATGTAAAAATATACCCTTTTTCTCTGCAGCTTTCATTTTACCACTAGCGTCTAACGTTTCAATGTAGTTTAGGAAATACGCTTTCCATTCAATCCAAGGCATACAAGGTGTACTGCCAGCAGCCCAAAAACATTGTGGAGGAGATAAAGTATAACCCTGAGCACACATCTTGGAGATAATAATAAAGTAAAAATAAGTTAAAAAAAACAAGGAGAAAAGAAAGCAAAGAGATCTGAGGATAAACAGTAATGGAGAAAGTCTGGAGGAAAGAAATAAAACGAGTCTATACTTCACCCAAAGCTGCCAAAACGGTTGAGGAAAATAAACAGTCCATGGGGTGATTAAAGCATGTGGTCTTGTAAAACTCTTTGTGAGGTAGGATATCCACTTCCTCCAAGTCAAGATGTGCGTTATAATGCCACTGAAAGCGGATAATCAACAAACCTCTGAGGAGTTAAATAAAGATCTGATTATTAACTGCATCGCTAAACAGAGCGCATGCGTAAGGCTCTGCACACAAATGAACCCTGTAGGCGATCTGTGCGCATGCGTAATGCTCTCCAAGAGTGATAGAGATCTGACGTGAAGCGTCGTCGTGAAGCGTCGTTGGTTACTGAGCACAGTAACGTCGAGCGTGTGCAGGAGAGCTGCATTGAAGGTCGTGCGCGTATGCTGGAATCCCTCCGATGAAGATTCGTCTCCTGGAATGGCGCTGACGTATACAGGTAAGGCGTGCGTCTGTCGAATACCAGTAAGAAGAATGCAAAAGACTTTGTAATGAAATACAAAAGGCTTTAAGTTCGGGGAAATCCTTGAACGATATGCGGCGATGTGCTCTAGGAGCAAAGAGGTGTCCACAGGGTTGTAACTGCTGGCGGAATGGCAGACAACTCGCATCAAAAACCTCCAAATCCGTCCAAGCACATCTCACAAATCCAGCAAACAATCCGAGTGAAATTCAGGAATGTAGCAATCCGTTCTCTGCGAGATAGCCAAATGAGGCATAAAAAAAAACGCAGAGTACGTGGTAGAAGTTCTCCCTTCCTTCTTTTAAAATGAGCGGAGCAATAGAAAAAAAAAAAAAAATGAAAGGAGTAGGTGGTGCTTCCAGTAGTTCTTCCCTCTACTCGTCGCCAAATTGTTAAGTATGGACTGAAGCAGGAGTAGGAAACAATATAGATTTAATCTCGTAAATGGAAGCACCACCGGTTACAGGTCTTCAGGCACCGGGCAGCACCGAGCAACTGTCAACTTTGCCTACTCTGACTCAACGGCCCGATCCCATGTTCTAGCGTAGAACATTAGGCTCGTGCCATGAGACAGAGTATTCAAAGGATGACAAAGAGCACAGAGTACAAGCACGTGCATGCAAGCACGAGAATGGCAAAGAACACAAGCACGTGCATGCAAGCACGAGAATGGCAAAGGACACGAAATATACAAGATGTAACATGGGGCTCTACACTTCTGTCTAAAATGCCGTCCTTATAACAGAAAATCATTATTAGGTATGGCTTGCCTGCAAAGCCGCCTTTGTACCTTATGTGATGAAAAGAAAGAGCATTTCTGAGAGAGAGGATTTGGCTCTCCCATAGGTTGATCTTTCTTCCTATAGTGTTTGGTTGGTCAGTGGTTGTGTGGTTCTACTGAAGAGGAGTGCTTGAATCGCGCTTAATGATGTGTTGGATAGCTTCTTATCAATAATATAGCAGGCCTGAGTTGGTTATGGGGACAAGCTAATGATGCCACACATCAGTTGCCATGGCTCTGATTGGTTTATTTTGAAAGGTTATAACAAAAGTAGTAGGCCTGACTTATTTATAGTGAAAAACATATTTTAATGCTGATAGGCATTAGGAGTGCATTGGTATTTCACTTTGTTAAAGCTTATATACAGGTGTTTTTTTTTTCATGGAATCTCATAAATTACTGTAGTAGACAAGGGTTTTGGTGTTGGTTTGCCCCATTGACAGATCATGGGGTAGAACAATTTGCAATGTGCTTGTTGGCTCTCTTTGAGTGAGTTGTATATAATTTTGACAACTGAAATTTTGTACATATTTGTAATTTTGTTAGTGTCTGATTATTATCGTTTGAAAATGCCTATGCTCAATACAATAGGCCCGAGGTGGGTAAGGTGACAAGCCAATAATAAAGGTTAAGGTTAAGAGCCTAATTTGTTCTTTGGAAAGAGTTACGATAGATGCCATAGAACTGAATTGTTTATTATGAAAGGTTATGACAAAGGGAGTAGAGATGACTTATGTACAGTGAAAAACATATTATAAAGTCAATAGGTCTATAAGGGTGGATTGTTATTACACAGTGTTAAAGTCTGTAGACAATATTTTGCTGCGTGTCATATCACAGAGTAGGTAAGGGTTCTTGTGTTGGTTACTGCCTCTGACACAACTTGGTCTAAAAGATTTGGACTTTCATACTCCTTGCTAGGCCATCTTAGGAAAGGTTGCATATTTTTCTGTAACTGTAATTGTGTGCAAATTTGTAATTTTATGCATGGTATGTTGCTGTGTGTGTATTAGCACAATGTTTAGATCTGGCCTGACCTTTTGTAATTACAAATCACAAATAAATGCACATAGGTACATACAGGGGCTTTAGGCCAGTCCTCCTCAGCTACTGATCTGTTCAAGAGATATTTACATCTTTCACACATGACTGCATACAGTTGGAGGCAATGGGTCAGTTCACCTCAGCCATTAGCTCTATTGACAAGTAAGTGATGTACTCTAACCTGATTACATATGCCCATCGTCCTCAAAATGAGTGTGCTTCAGTGCAAGTCCTTTAGTTTTCCATAGTGTCCCTTCATAAGTTATGTTAGACTTGGCCTTCTTGGCAGGGTCATCCTCAAACTTTTGCCTTCACCCTCCTGTGTTTTCAACCTGTTTTTGTTGGCTGTTAGGGCTCTGCCCACTTTACCACTGCTAACCAGTGCCAAAGTGCATGTGTTTTCGCCTCTAAACTTGATAAAATAGGCTTTTGGCACATTTGATTTACTTGGAAGACCCTAGTAGGGTGGTGCTACAGGTACCCAGGGTATGCAAATTAAATGCTTTTAGTGGGTTTGCAGCACTTATTGTGCCACCCACTCACATAACCATTTAAACATGTCTCAGGCCTGCCATTGCAGCCTGTGTGTGCAGTTTAAACTGGCATTTTGATCCGGCAAAATAAACATTTTGCAAGGTCTAAACTTTCCTTTTTAACACATATAAGTTACCCCTAGAGAGACCCTAAACAGCTCATGAGCAGTGCATAGTGTATTTAAAACGTATTTCCAACTGAAAAACAGTATGCTGAAGGGTGGAGGGATGCCCAAGGTTTGGGATACACTGCTACCAAGAGGAGCAGGTTCCATACTGATTTGCATTAGGTGGGCCTCCGTCTAAGTTTCTGATAAAAATAAAATGAAATAACAAGTTAAAACGTTTTAGTCAAATAAGCACGACGAGAAAAAACAACAAAGGCATAGGAGACCCAACTCAGGGCACCCAGACCAAACTCTCAAGCCAAAAATGCATATATTTGAGGGGGGTTCACACCCCAAACACCACCCCTGAAGCTGCGCCCCTGTCCCGAGCACAGACAAAGGTTGCAATTCCTGGTGGGAGAGGTTGTTGGTTCATGTGCTTTGATGAGACTTGGGCCATAGGGACAATCATGCAAGCAAACACTTCACAAGAAGGGGATCCAGTTAGAAATGATTGATTCCTCAGCTCGAAGACAGAGTGCTAACGCTTGGCCTGTGCAAAGGAACATGATAGAATAAATTTGTTCTGTGGAGACGATGCCTTAAATATTACAATGCAGGTACAAAACTAAATTGTGTCAGATTTCGACACGTATAACTCTTTTCAACAAAGAACTTATACATATTATCTTATACCTCGGTAGAAGTACCTTTAAATATACACACAGCCACGGTCCGTGCTGATAACAGCGGTGGGGCGGTGGGGCCGTGTAAGGCGGGATTTCGAGGGACGATGCAGAGGGAAAATTAATTATTTATTTAATTTTCCCTCTGCATCGTCCCTCGAAATCCCCCCTTACCCAGCCCCACCACCCCACCGCTGTTACCTGCACGGACCGCGGCTGTATACACATACAAATTATAACTTTGAGAGAAGAGTCAACTACTTCTTCCAACACAGGTCATAAATGTGTCCTGCCACCTGATTCCTAGGCTGGCTTAGCCTTTTCTTCTTCTCATCCTGCTTTTACTCTATCTATCTATCTATCTATCTATCTACCTCCCTACCTATCTCAGTGTCTCCTCTCCATCTTGTGATTTCATTTGCTTTCCTTCTTCCCTTTCTCTCTTTTTCTTTCTCTCTCACACACACTGGATTTTACTCTTTCGGTCTCCACCTCTCTTGCTCTCTCTTTCGTTTTTTTCACTTTCTCTCTCTTTCTGTCTCTCTTCTCATATTCCGTTTCTCCTTTCCTAAATCACTTTCTCACTCTCTCCTCCACTGATCTGTCTCTTGCTCTGTATCACTTTCTAGCTCTCATTCTATTTACATCCTTTCTCTCTCCTTCTCTTTCCTTCACCCTTTCCATCCTCCTCTTCTCCATTCAAATATATTATTTTCATTTACAAAAGATCTCCATCTGTGTCCCTGTCTAATTATCTACATTTAGCCAGGCAGATCAAAAGTTGCCCTGGTGCCTTCAAAACATGACTTGGAGACAGAAAATCGAGAGCTCAAGTCCTTGGTCTCAAATGACACTCTACGTCTTCGCATGCCTTAGGAATGCTGTCCGAGCATGGCGCTAATTGGTGCGGCTTTCTAATGGAACACACAGAGTCCTCAGTCCTTTCGTCTCTAAGAACCACCTAAACACATTACATGGATTATTATCCTCTACTGACCTCTTGCACACCTAACAAATCAATACAATCTCATTACAAGATACTTGTTGCTTAGAAAGCTGCCCACCTAGACACAAAGGGCCTCATTATGAGAGCCACAAATACTGGGGTGTCAATTTCACACACCACAGGGGGTCCTATTGACACCAGGGGCCGTATTACGTATTGGCATTGTTTGCGCCCAGTTCACCTTTGAAAAGGTGCGCCGGGCGCAAACAATGCAAATGCGCCCTATTATGGTGAATTCGCTGCCCTGGGGCAGCCGCGAACTTGCGCTGCCCTGTGGGCAGCGCATTCATGAGAACACACGGATCAGCTACTCCATGTTTTCATAGTGCAGGCGGCACCTGCCTGCACTTTCAAAGGGGATTGGAGATCCCCTTGCAGGCGGGTGCAGTCAGTGACTGCACCCGCCTGCAAGGGGATGTCTGGGGGTCCGTTGTACCCAGTGGTCGAAGTGGGGGAAAAAAAGTAGGGGAACTGTGGGCGGAGAATCAGAGGACGGGAATAACCCGTGTATTGGGTCAGTGGGCGGAGTCAGAGGTGTGGCAGAAAGAGCAAAATATCCCAATTTTTAGTATTTGTTTCCCATTTCCCTAACCGGTTACAGCTTATTACGTTATTTAATTTAACCAATAGATACACATGTTTATTTACGGTTTAATATGAGTTATTGACATTAAAATACATTCACAAAGTGGTATACGTTTCCAATCACAGAATGTCCCAAATATCCTTAAAAGTGGAATCGTAAGCCATTTGTCTCCCAGCCTTGGAGTTTGTCATCAGCACGTCTCCTCCCTTTTTCCACAAGAGCAGTTCAAACATGAATGGCAAAATATCCTTGTTTGCAAATGTTTTCCACATAATTATGGCTCTGCCATATTTGCCACATAATACATCATCTGCTGCATAATCTGACGATTTTAACTAACAAATTGTTTATAGCTCAAACGGATCAAAAGTTACTAAAAAATGTGACTTGTGCTGCTGTGATGTGAAGTGGAGGGCCATTTGCAAAGGTTGACTGGTCACCTTTCTCACTGCTACAGTTGTATGTTCCACTGGAACTAATAAGGAAAAATCTTTGCAGAGACTGTTAGCATGTGTAAAAATTTCAAAATAATAAAGTATCAGAAAATTTACAGCACCATTAATACCAGTGTAGGGTGTCAGAGCACTTACATCACACAGAGACATACATGTGTAAATCACTGTATAGGAAATGTTACATAAGACAAAGGACTACAAGGTGTACGAGTCACATGACAACCATTCTAGTAGGCAGCATAGTTTAATGGTGATTGGTCTGGAGAAACACAAACTCAGAATTTAAAATGTAATACCATGGTTGGGGGTTCGCTTTAATAATCAGAATTGATTTCTACCCAAATGAACCCTTTTTGCAACCTTAGGATAATGAAAGACTGGGGAAAAAACCATAACGCTCTAATTTATACCTTGTAGTTTGCATACAGCTCTTACATGATAGTTAATGGCTCACTGTTCTCTGTTAGGATTTTAACTTATTAACTGCAAGTAACAATAGGGTTCTCTGACAAAAGCAGTAACCCACTGACCTATTTACATTATGTGCACTTTGTGATCTGCATGGTACATGTTCTTAGCAGCAGGCACATTAACCCTCTGCGCTTCCTTTTCATGAGTCAAAACTTCCACTAGACAAAACACCATCTCTCTCTACTAAGAAAATTAATCACTGGAGTTATCATGACATTTTTATTGTTGCCGAAAATTGTTGGAGGCCAGGAAGGAGGCAGCAAGTGCTTTTAAAACCATATTATACTTACAAACACGACGCCCCCACCTGAAGTCAGCGCCCGGTGCGGTCGCACTGCCCTAGAGCCACCCTGCTCAAGGGTCCTGTGACCTCAGTGACAGAGTCACTGTCACTCTATGGTGTGCTTCATAGGCCTGCCCGCAAGACTGGAGGTGAACTTCATGGATTGTGGTGGACAGGCCTTCAAGGTTAACCCACACTTGCCACAGCTATCGTCCATCTGACGGTGCTAAGACACCAGGGCTTTTAAGATCTTGCGGGCCTTCTAAGGTCTAGCATGGGAATGTGCCCCCTCAAGGGGAGTGGTCTGGTGGACTGGTCTGGTGGACTGGTCATGAAGACTGAACCTGGTTGCCCAGTTCTAAATTCAGCAGCTCTGACCATAGTGCCACATCCTCTCCCCCACTGAACACCATACTGCCCCACTGAGAGAAACTTGCACTGCACTGACCCGCTATAAACACCTGGATGTGACTCAATTCAAATTACGCTCTAGACAAGAACAATATGCTGCCTAAAAAAAATTAACAACATCCTAGAAAAAGAAAACATTCCTAGGGAATGCAAGATTAAGTAAAGCATGTGAAATGTAAGCAGGAACAACATGGTTACCTTTTTCCTTTTACACTCATTATTCAGAAATAAGTGAGTGCTTTTGCCTGAAAAGTTAAGGCCATGACTACAGGGCCCAGAAGGGACCCGTTTCAATGCCCATTGCTTATATCCTTACAAAACGTAAGCAGTATGGTTTAAAAAGACCACATTTGTGAATACAGAGCCGCAGTATGCATTTTGTTTTCCAATTCACCCATCAAGCAGGTATTTCAGTACCTCCAGGTTAGGCGCACTTCCCCACCAAGGGAAAACAATGTTGTTCAAAGAGAGAGGAGAAAACAAAAGTAGTGCTTCACTGGCAAACACTGTAAAGGTGCGCTAATGTGTTTAGGTGTGAATATATCAATCTGGCCACCTTGCAACCACTCTGTCTTGCTTTAGTTAGTTAGGGGCATATTATCAAGGGCTAGCGATATTTTTATCGCCGCGTTTGCGTCCGTTTTCGGATGAAATGCGACGATAAAAATATCGCTTTATTTACAAGAGCACGCTAACGCGTGTTCAATGGGATTAGCGCTGGCTTCAACATCGCATCGCCTTGCATCGCTAATGAGATGCAAGGGAGGCGTGTCCCGTGAAACAACATGGGATATTATCGCTAACCCAGCTTCTCTCTATTTACAAGTGTATCGCTAACACGCCATAGCGATATTAATCAGCGCTAACCGGGTATTTCGCCGGTTTGTAACGCCTGCTATTTTTCTTACTAAGCCATATCTATAATGGGAGGTGGATTGTTATGCTGAGTCCACGTCTCCCTATCTACAAGGTTTTCCCTAACGTGGTTTTCTATCGCTGGAATTCCAGCGATTTTGACTCTTTCCGCCGCTTTTGCCTGGATTTCTATCGCCTCAGCGATGCGCGTTGCTGATAGTGCGCTCACCGGGCAATAGAATCCGGCAATAGGCGGCGTTAATTTTCTGCACGCTAAACACGGCCAGCGATAATTATCGCTGGCCGTTGATGATATGCCCCTAAGTTATTTATTTTTCATATTTGGAATGTTTTATTTCTCTCCACCCCGAGGCTGCACTTAGAAATTGAAAAATGTGAGAAAAAGACATCGTTTCCAGCAAAAGTGTTTTTCTTTTTTGGATCCATTTCACAGGGGAGCAAATAAACGAAAGGAGGAAAGAGAGGGTAATACCTGTTTCTTGAAGTCTCGGTTTTCACTAGATGAGGAGGAGCGAGACAGAAAGAGAGGGAATAGGGGGAACAAAGAGAGGTGGGGGGGCAGTTGCAGGAGAACTGGACACTGTCCTTGTCTTCTTTGGGCACGAAGGGAAAGACAGAGTCATTTTCCTTCTCTGCCCGTCCCCAAAAGCCGAGCCTTAACTATGGCCTTGGCGATTTCTGCCGATTTCTGCCGCCCGGAACGCATGTTTAAAATAAGAAAGTAGGGGAACGGAATCTATGAAATTAGAGAAGTAGGGGTACGCCGTGCCCTGCCGATCCCGCCCACTTCGACCACTGGTTGGACCCCCTTTACCCCCTGCAGAGGGCTGCTGTCAGGAGGCGCACATACAGTGCGCCACCTTTTAAATGGCACACTGTCAGTGCGCCTTCTGAGGGCTTCTTTGGCTCTGCGCCCGCGTCTGTAATATGGTGCGGGCGCAGAGTCAAAGGAATTCCCTCATTTGCATAGGGCACGCCTCTATGCAAATGAGGGAACACCCTCTGTTGATAGCGCTAGCGCTTTAAGTGCGCCAGCGCTATTGGTATCATAGATGGGGATGCACAAGCGTGTGCGCCCCCTTCTATAATACCAAAGTGCTCTAGGGCGCGCAAAGCGGGTTCAAATGCCCGTTGCGCCCCCGGGGCACCTTATGTAATACAGCCCCAGAAATGTGGAATCAATGGCAATCCCAAGGGGATTCCTTAGACTTCCCTAAGAAATGAGGAAATACAAGCAGAATATGTAATCCCACGTCTGATTCCTCCCCCCCCCCACATTTCCTTTAGAGATTTTGGCAGCTTTCAACAGCTGAGGTTCTTCTGGGGAATTTAGGGGTTGCCAGTAGAGCTGCAAATCTCGAGATCTCAATGGGCCAGTAACGCCTGTTACTGTTCCCTTCAAAGATTCTGTGGAACTTGGAATTAGAGCCAAAGGTTCTATTGCCAGTTTTCATCTAAATTATTCCAATGGTACTCATCTAAGTATTAATCCTAGCTGAGAGACACTTTGGATCAGATATACAAAGCCCTTGCTTTTCCTTTGCGTCACACAAGGCGATGCAAGGCAACGCAAGGACATAAGCGAGATTTACCAAGCCACTCAAAGCCACTTTCCATTGCTCTTTGTGTCTAGGTATATCCAGAATAATGCAAGGTAGCGCAAATCGCTGCATTGAGTTACTCTGCTTTGGGACAGCGTTCCATGGCTGGAGCATGGGTGTTCCCATGCATCCCCCTTGGATTTTTGACGCAATACCAGATTTACTAATCAGGTAGTAACCCTGGTATTGCATCAAAACGGTACACCATCCTAAAAGAGGCGCAACAAGGAGAAATATCGTAATTTCTCCTCTTTATTTCCTCTTTCTGCGTGGGCTGCATTCTCTATAAGGATTGTTTTTGTGTATGAAGGTGTCCCTTCCTGCAAAAAAATAATCCTGCCTGTAAAGCTGGCAGCCTTGCACCATGGCACAAGGATGGCTGCTTTGGCACTAGGCAGCACTCAGTTTGCCAGGGCATGCAGAGAGCAGAAATGCATCATATCTTATGAGATATGGCTGGCGCATTCCTGCTCTCTCCCTGTCAAGTTGTCTTGCTGCATTGCATTGCATGACTTTTTGATAAATCTTCCCCTTTCTTTCCAACACCGATTAGACATCTGGCAGAGCATGCGTAGACAACATTGAAAGTTTGTTAACTAATGCACTCTCAGGCCACCCAATGCAGATCTTAGAAGAGGATGCATTTGATGAAAACAGTCATGTGGCCAAATTATTTTTGACTAAAGCTTTTCCCAATAACATATTACATATATAATTAGTCAGCATAAGTAGATCGGCAGTCATGTGCAATTCATATCCTCTGTTATCAATGCAGCTCAGTTCCACAGTTCCACGGGCTTCACTTGAACACAACAGTTGATAGTGATCTGGGATGAAAGCCATCGTTCTTCTTCCAGGATCATGAGGCCCCTTACAATAAAGCCATTTTGGAAGCCACGTCTCCATGCAAATGAGGGAATTCCCTCTCATAACAGCGCATGGAGTACGGTAATAACTGAAGGCCATGGCCTTGGCCCACAGCCCCTTTTCTAGGACCAACAATTTTGTTATACAGGGTTACTAATACACTGATTAGATCATTGTTTAGATACTGCCAGGTCTGATACAAATCACGCAGGGGCATATTAACAACGGCCAGCGATAATTATCGCTGGCCGTGCTTAGCGTGAGGGATCCTATCGCCGGCTATCGCTGGAAATTATCGCCATGCTAGCGCTGTATTAACAACGCTTAGCGCAAAGGCGATAATTTTCCAGTGATAGCGATGTTTTCCATGGAACATTGCTGGTTTTCCAGCGATGTCCCATGGAAAACGGCGATATACTTGGCAATAGGGCCTGTGGTCTTAGCCACACAATCCACCCCCCATGTTAGGTATGCCTTAGTCAGGAATTTAGCAGACGTTAAATCCCTGCGTTAAGGCATACTTAACGCAATTTAAAATATCGCTAACCCACGTGGCTAATATGGCGATACCTGGGTTAGCGATATTTCCCCCTGTTGTTTTCACAGGCACGCCCCCTTTGCATCTCATTAGCGATGCGATGGGAGGCGTGCAGAAAACGGACGCTAAGTCAGGAATCACGCGCTAGCGTGTCCTTGTTAATTCGGCGATAAAATTATCGCCGCTTTTCGTCCGAAAACGGACGCTAAAGCGGCGATAATTCATTAACGCCGCCTTGTTAATATGCCCCATAGTATGTAGGGAACAGGCATTTATTCAATATATATATGTAGAAATATTCATCCACCGTAAATAATCAGGGTCCGATACAAGCTAAAGTAAATTTATTCTGAGTTCTTCGGGAGCAGAAACAACAGCAACACGTGTTTCACCCCAGTGAGGAGCACAGGCCAGGGGCTTTCTCATGGTTCATAGACTTGTGAGATGTTTAGTAGCCAATCTCACTAAAGGTCACTGGGGTCAATTAATCAATTTCAGTCACATTTAGAGTTGAACGGTTTTACAGAGGCTGCTTTGGAAAAATGGAAGAATGGGGGTCCTCTTGTCATCCAGGAGTGGGTCTGCACAGTCAGTCTCATGCTGTCTGGGTGGATGTGATTCTAGGATCAAGTTATGTTACACACGGCATGGTTGAAGGTCAGACCTCGTAATCATACCCAGCTGAGCACAAAGACTACGCCCTTCAAATTTGAGAGTACTTGAATTGTGCGCAGGGCATGGCCTCATCATTTTCACTCCGCTCAGAGACTCCAAGCTGAACACCATGTCCTGGAAACTCTGGGGGCAAGAGGACTAAGGATGGGACATGGTCAAAACCTATACTCTGTGCCTAGAACCTTCAGAAAAGAGCCGCAGAGATCTGAAATTCCCAGTTTTTGATGAGCTACATAACCATATCATACCAAAACAATGCTCATGACCTCAATGACATCACAAATGCTACCTGAATGATGTCATCATTGACTTCACTGGTGATATAATACATTACATCACTAAACCCAATATTGATGACATGCAAATTATGTACGGTTTTTCAAGTGAAAGAACCTAAGCTCTGGGTAGAGGTACATAGAGGTTGTGGACACAGGCCATATCCGGAATGTCCTATGCATAGGGTAAGGTTGTAGGCAGTGCTTTGTGGAAAGACATACACAGTGATAGATCATGCCTTCTGCACAGAGAAAAAAGTGCAGTCCATGCTCTGTATGCAATACAAACATGGCATGATCTCTTTTCACTTTTTCACATTCACTAAAATGAACACATTTGGCATTTTAGCTGTGCACACAGGGGCAGCCCATACCCCCATCTTTTTACAAACATGAAGAGTGTCTGTCATGCTGAGCAAAGGTCAGCCTGACAGACACTCTTCTTGTTCGGGGCAGTCTGTCAGGTGCTGTAGTTGCGCTAAATACACAGGCAACCGGCTGCCTGAGCTGAACTTTGCCTGGCTTAAGATGTCACAGCCCTGTGGGCATGATCTCCTCAGCCGGAAAAGCACTTGGTGAGGCACCCACTCATGAGTAGGAGGAACCTCGCTGATAGCCTCGGACCAAGGTGCTTCTATTTAAAGACCCCAGGGCTGAGGGTCCATCAGTGACACTCGTCACAAAGTGGGGTGGGTTCAGCAGTTTCACTGATCCCATCATATTCTGTGACGAGCAAGGAACTGCTTCCTCCCCTCATTGGCTGACCCATAACAAGGTCAGCCAATGAGAGGAGGCAGCAATACCATCATCAGGAACCACCAAGGCTTCCCTCCTGCCACCCGAGATCACTGCTGTGGCCCAGAAAGTTGTATTTTTTTTAAATTACTGTTTGTTGCATGCATGCGTGCTTGTATGTATGAATGTATGTGTATTGGTTATTGCGTGCTGTGAATGCGTGCATCTGTGCATGTGTATGCGCTTGTGAATAATGGGTGCATGTGTGCACAGTTATGAATGCATGGGTGTGAGGGAGTGTGCTTGTGTGCAAGTGTGGTCACCCGCTCCCCCTGCTCAAATTACCGGCCGCCACTCTGTGCATATTTTGGTCCTCTGGTCTTGTATTACCCAGCGAATGAGTCAATGTGTGTCTTACACTAATCAGTCAATGTAATCACCCATTGCCTTCTTCTCTTTTCCATTATTAGCTATTCTTGAATTCTGGTTGCCAACCTGATTGGGAAAATGCACTGTGATTAGAAATGTGTCCGTGTTTTGGCTCTCAGGTTGTGGTCAGGTTCTTTGTTCAGGCGCTGCGCTGTTTAAGTGAATGAGCAACTTTTTGGCAGGGCTGGACTTTGGCATGGACGAGCTGGACCAGGTCAGGCGCTGACCAACAGAGAGGTGTGTGCAGCTGCCTCCCTACGACCTAACTCCAAAGAAGTGTGTGCTCGAACACTGTTTCTGCATACGCTTCTAGCATCCTGTTCATCTGCAGCTCTGCGCTAAAGACTCGGGAGCAAGGAGTGTGTGTGACAGTCTCACCCTCAAAATACACATAGGGTGTGAGGAATATTTTTCAATAAAAGAAAGGGCAGGGCACCAAACGTTCTATCGCGGGGGTCATATCTGAGCAAATGTTAACCCTGCATATTAGAAACCTAAATGAAACAAACAAATATAACAGATGTAGTGGCAATTGCTCACATCTAAAGGAAAGGTCTGTATGATGCCAAAGACGATGTAACATAAACCCTGGAAATAATTCTGTTATTCCACTAATAGTTATCCATAGCACGGCACCTAGTACTTTGTAGGGCATATTCTCAAGGAGTCATCGCCGATTTATCGGCACTTTAGCGCCACAAAAGTGGCGATAGACTTATCGCCCTATTCACAAGCTGGTGCAAACTGCCGACATCGCCAGTTTTCCTGCGATAGCTGCCGCAAAACACATCGCCACGGATGAGAGCGACAATTAACGCTAATGATATGCAGAGTAGGCGTTCCCGTGCAAAAACACACGAAAACACCACTTCGCGATATTCTTAACGACCAGCCAGATCTGCGATGCCGGACAAAAACAGGCGATAGGGCGCGTTAGCAGCAGGGACTTAACACCTGCTTTTTACTGGTCTTAAGTAGGATAAAAACCTGCAGTACAAAGGGAGCCCAGGCCAGAGCCACATCTGAAGACCAACAGATGCCATGGAGCTACTAATCATGCAGCTTGGAGACCCAAGAGGGCCACAACACCCACCGCCACCACCCCCAGGACCAACCCCCCCCCGGACCACCACTGAGGCAGCACAGAACAAGACAGCGGACCTTCTGAAAACGCATCAGCCTCACAGACTTAACGCCAGAGGATGTCATTGCCCACTACAGGCTCAAAAGGACAACCATCCTCCGCATCATGACCCACATTGCCCACAGGCTGACGGTACCAACACAGCGGACAACCAACATCCCTCCGCAGACAAAGCTGCTGGCTGTGCTGCACCTGTTGGCCTCTGGGACATTCCAACCAACAACTGCCAGAGTCGGAGGAGTCTCACAGCCAGCCCTATCCAAGTTCCTCACACCTGTCCTGGTTGCCATCACCAGCTTGGTACCCCAGTACCTATACTTCCCCCACACTGCGCAGGAACAACTGGAGACCAAGCAAGGCTTCTACGCCATAGCAGGCTTCCCGCACGTGTTGGGGGCAATTGACTGCACACATGTCCTACTTGTGCCCCCTGCCAACACTGCACACAATTACCGCAACAGGAAGCACATGCATTCCATCAATGTGCAGGCAATAGTGGACCACCGGGGACTGTTCACCAATGTCGTCGCCAACTTCCCAGGCAGTGTGCATGATTCATACATCTTCCGACAGTCCATCATCAACCAGCGCTTTCAGGATGGCACCTATAGAAATGGACTGCTCGTTGGCAAGTACCAACGGAACACACCACACACCTCAATTCCACAATCACACAACGCACAACTGTGGGAATGGACACGTAACAAAATCACATTCAACATGCCAACCAACATGCACACCTGCCAGACACGACAACACAAGTAACTGTGGTAAGAGGGGCCAGAAATGTGAACAAACCATACACTAAGGCATAGCCCCTCTGCCACACATTTGCAGAATGTGGGGAGAGGTGGGAACCACGATTGTGCGAAGGAGGCAATGGACCTATGAATAACAATGTACACAATGCCAAGTGTGGCGGTGATGTGCTGGACAGTCTTGAGTATGCAGAGCACAGACATGTCCATGTCGACACATACTGCTAGAGTCTGTACTGTCGTGGACAGTGTACGCAACCATATCATCACAGGCAGTGGGGAACACCTTGGACAAGTAGCCATGTCGGCCCCCCTGTAAGCATAAGCGTAGTGGGCAGGGCTGGCGCACGCCAGTCCAGCATAGGGGAGTGACCAAATAGGCCGGGGCTCAGGGAGTGGTTCACCTCCGGGACGGCCACCGAAGTAACTACTGAGTGTGGCTCTGTGTCCACCATATCCTGACCATAGGCCTACACACACCTGGCCGACCACCTACAACGGGCAAAGTCACACCGGCGACGAGGTGGCTACGTCCCACCCCACCCGGTGCACATCTCGTCATTGCCTGCAGTGGCGTGTCTGCCAGGGCGGCGTCCCTCACCCTGCCACGAGGCCGCCGTCATGACCGGTGGTGCCTTCACAATCCTGTGCACCTGCCGCACCCCAGCCCGTTGATCCCCAGACCCGACCTGCGCCCAGCGGTGAATGCCCGCCCCTGCGCACCCAGGCCTCACTGGTCACCTGCCACCACCGGCGTCTCTCCAAGAGGGCCCACCACGTGCCAGTGCAATCTCCAAGGCCGGGCTCCGCGAGCTTGGCAGCCTCCTCAGCCAATCGCTGGATTCTGCGCAACAGGCCCCCAGCGCACCCAGCGGCACCGCACCGCGGAGTTGCAAGTTGGCTACTGCTGCCTTCTGACCACACTGTGGTACAGCAAGTAACAGACACATCCTTTCCAGTCCACCCCTCCAGGCCTGCTGCATCATCGCAGGCTGCACACCCGCTCAGCTCTTCCGGTGGGCCTACCTCAGTGCACCGAAAGTCATCGCCACGTGGCGGTTGGCCCGTGCCGGACGCAGAGCCTCAGGTGCCACTAATTCAGTGCACCACAAATCACTGTCCAGTCACCAGGCCTGCTGCATCATCGCAGGCTTTACACCCGCTCAGCTCTTCCGGTGGGCGGAACTCAGTGCACCGCAAGTCATTGTCCAGAGGGGCTACCCCCCAAGTCCGCCTCCAGTAGCCAACAGCATGTCCTCGGTAACACCACTGGAGCCCTTCACAGTCACGGGGCCACCCCCGTCCCAGGCAGGCCGCCGGTAAGTCTGGGTAGATCGTCTGGAGACGTACTCCGAAGCGCACGACATCCAAGCGCCGCGGCGCTGGCGCACGTGTGTGAGGAGTGTAGAGAAATGGCCCGGGGCTCTGGGCGTGGTTCAGTTCTGGGCTCTGGGCATGGTTCAGTTCCGGCCTGGCCACAAAAGTGACTATGGCGTGTGTCTCCGTAGTAGTGTCTGCGCCACCCGGCCTGTAATCGACAATGTTGCAATGTAGCATGCACCAGGAGGGCTGCCTCGCCCGAATGGATTAATAAAGGAGCGCGAGACCGCTCGGGGTCTCGGCTCATACATGCCAACTGTTGTGTGTGTATCTACATTGCCGCAGCCTGAACCGAAGGCCTAGCCTCAATATCAGCGCGAGTTCAGCCAGGCCAGAACTCCACATCTGTGTCCGCCCTATCCTTACCTTAGGCCTACACACACGTGACCGCCCACCTTCAACGGCCAACATTACAGTCTTGCTGTCAGTCCTGCGGACTTGCGCAGACAGGCATGACAATGGTGTGCCGTAGGAGTGCAAGTGATGCAACCGCGCAGCACACACAAGTAAATAGGCTCGGTGGGAGGGAGGAGCAGCTGTGAGGCTACGTAATACACATTGTCCTACCACATTTGCAAGCAGCAATACATGGCTAACAAGAATCCCAAGGTCGCACAAATCACACACCACGAAACTTGTATGTCTGCCAACACAGCATGCAGAACCACCAGTTAACACTAATCTCACTTACCTCTCACAGGTGATCAAGGATATGCACTCTGCCCGTGGATGATGATACCCCTCCGAGACCCGAACACCCCGGCCCAGAGGCAGTACAATGTGGCCCACAAACGCACCAGGGAGATTGTTGAACGCACATTTGGCGTGTTGAAATCACGTTTCAGGTGCCTGGACATCACCGGTGGAAGACTCTTGTACAGCCCATAAATAGTGTGCAAGATGATCACTGCATGTTGTGTATTGCACAACATATGTGTACGCACCAATGCCCCATGGATCCAAGTCCCAGAAGCACCGAACGATGATGAGGAAGATGATGCAGGTGGACCACACCCCACTGCAGCCGCAGCAGGAATAGCCCAAAGGAACACAATCATCAACAATTTCTTCGCATGAGCACGTCACATTGTGACTGTCCACAGCAATCATGGCACAGTAAAAGATGACCACATGACCAGCATGTGCAAATAAAATCTTAGCAACACACATTCCACGTGTGCATGTCAGTCCTCTGCATTAGCACATTACTCTGACGGGTGTAAGTGCAACATTGAGTGCTAACATTCGCATATGTTGCAAGAAGAGATGGTGTGTATGTCACCTCTGTACCGAGAGGCTGTTTAGGGCATCACGTATTCGATATGCCATATCAGGGTGTCACATGTAGTACGTCATGCCACTCATCCGCGTCCCACGTGTACATGATCATGACATGAAGGCCGTCATTGGTGTTCAGGAAAAGACAACAGGGTGCCATTTGTGGTCAGAGATGTACCTGCCTGATGCAGATATACACCCTGTGTATTGAGTCCCACAACACGAACAACATGGCCGTAAGGGGGATGTGGGCACAGTGGACACCTCAGCAACATTGGGAGATGCACACCAGCCTAGAAGCCAGCAGGTCCACCTTGCGTGGAACACACCAAGGTGTCCCCTGGTCAAATGTGCCATGTACAGGTCACATGTGTACATGGACATCATCCATCAAGAGTAGTGATCAGTGCCAGCTAATAGGTGCAAGGTGAGTGGTCAACCGCCTCCTCACAGCTACCTGCACCCATCAATGTCAGACTGCAGCAAAACAACACTGCTCCATCAGAGCATGCAATACTGACCGTGAGGGCACGTACATGGCTGGTAAGGGTTCAACCATGCCGGAAGGCGAAGCAGTGACATCCCCCCCACCCAATCCCCATCACATTTCCAGAATGCAAGCAGATGACAAAGTAACATTGTGGATGACAGCCCCTCTGTCTGAACTAGAAGGCGGTAGCACATCTGCACCTCCAACCTTGGGAATGCATGCGCCCGGCACCCCCTGAGCGATACCATTGCAGCTGCTGACGGCTCCCACACTACACACAGCGCTAACCAGAGACCAACGTATACACACCCCACACACTGGAGTCCTTGCTCGTAGTTCACTTGCATGGTATGACCTTCACACTTAAGCACCGACCATCCCAGGAGTCCAAGCGCTCCACACTCAAACCAATCATTGCTCCGAGCTGTGGCTTCCACATAACTTTGACTTTGCCTTTGTGACACACAGCCCTATTTCATACATTGACGTGGGGCTAAGTTTGGAAATAGCGAGATTGTTGTTTTGGAGCAATGAAGCAACAGCTAGTTCACACATTCCCAGTCATCTCACTGCCTATCTGGGTCACGAACATACATGCGCATTGAAATCAGTTCCCAGAGAGCACCGTTGTTTGGAATCACTGCCCCTAAATACATCCATACTTTCAAACTTGCTTGATCATGGACATGACTCATCTGTGTGAATTTGAATGTCTTAATCACATTAGGTGGAGTGGTGAAGGTGGACCAGTACCTGGCCATGCACACGCTACTTTACAATGTTGCCCCGCGGAGGGCCAGTCAGGGTCCTTTGGGGAGAGAAAAGTACATCGTAGGAGAGGGAGTTCAGTCCACAGTCTGATTTCTGTGTCATCGGTTGCCTAAACAAATGTAGCAGTCCATGTCGGGGGACAAGGTGAGTGTCGCAGAGTGTTAAGGGGGACAGTGGAGGGTGTTATTCCTGGGCATGAGGCAGAGGGCAGAACCAAGCAGAAAGAGGCCATATGGCGGAGATGAATGCTACCGCTTCCTACTTCGCCCAACGGCAGATTCATCCTCATCATCGTCCTCCTATGTGTGATGTGCCTCACATGTGGGTGGTGGTGTTTTGTCTGTGTGGCTGTGTGGCAGTGACACATCAGGGGCCGGAGGTGGATTGTCAGCCGCACTGTGAGGCACTGACACATCAGGGGGCGGTGATGTGAAGGGAGTAGTGGCAGCAGCATTCATCTGCGCCAGGCCTTGTGGCCGCACTGCCATGATGAGGATCTGCAGGGCATGGTAGATCCCTGCTACATCTCGCTGGTGTGCAGCCGTGGCAGCCATTCTTCCCGCCTGCATCCGCTCCATGTTCGCCAAGTTCCTCCCCATGTTGGCCAACTCACGGCTGAGATCGCTGGAGCCACTCTGACTAGACAGTTGTTCTTGTCTACGAGTCATGACTCCGGCGATGTCAGCCATGGATTGTTGGAGACCATGGAGCGGACTGTGGGTGTCCGTTAGGGCCTGTAGGTGGTCCCTGATGGGACTTGGACACCCACGTATGGCATCTAGTTTGGCTGCCATGAGGTCGAACCCCACCCACACCTGGTCTGCCATCCCCTTCTGGCCCTGCGACACACGGCGTTGGAATGCCATGTGTTGCTCGTGGGGATCCTGGGAGACGGCCGTGGTGGTGGGTGCTTCCTGCTGTGTGGTCTGTGCAGGGGGTGGGTTCTCCTCGATGCTGCTGGGCTGCCCTGCTCCTGGGGGTGGGGTGCTGAGGGTGTCCATGAGCTGTTGGAGGGCGTCGGGGTCGATGGTGTGTAGGTCCTCTTCATCATCGGTGATGAGGAGTACGGTCTGTTCTGCAGGAGGTGATGATTCTCCCTCTGCAATGTGAAGGGGAGATGCAGTTTGACATTGTGTTCACATGTATGTTGACGCATTGGCCAAGTTTACAAACAGACTGCATGTCAATGTACATTGTGACTGTTTGTGTGGAGATGCCTATTTAATGCTGGACAGTTGACATTTTGCCACCATCACGGATGTGAGGTTGTATTTGTCCATTATCATCTCACAGTTTCCTGCTATGCCAAATGCGAATGGCCATTTTCTACACACAAGCGGCAGCAGTTGTGTCCTCTGTTCTGTTGTGAAAGTGTTGCAGTTTGGTCCACTTTGTTGTAAATGTTGAGGTGCTCTGAGTGTTATGTGTGTGTGCTGCATTGTGGGTGATTTGCCCCTTCAGCTCTGATTTGGCTGGCCCTTATCCCTTTCAGGCGGTGTGCCTTTCACTTCTGTGCTTCTACAGTGCTGAGCTGTTGCAGACTTGGGTACATTGGGCTCTTGGTCGGAGTTGTGACTCTAAGGGCATGGTTTGTCCGCAGTTGTGCTGTACTTACTTGTGCATGTGTGCCATTGTGCCCATCTCCCCCCGTCCCCCCAGTCCCTGGTGGTTACTCACCCTGTTGCTGTTGTGTCAGGTCATGTTGAGCAGTGTCCGGTCCTCCAACTCCTGCCACCGTCTCCACACCATTTCCTCCATCTCATCCAGCTCCTCCTGTCGCACAGGACTCCCACCCCCAGTCTGCATTGCTGCTTTGCGGTTGTTGGCGAGTTTCAGCTTGGTTTTGCGCTTCACATCATTCCAGCGCCTCTTGACCTCTTCCATTGTCCTCCTCAGCACTCCGACTGCATTCACCTTGTCCACGATGGACTGCCATATTCCATTTTTTGTTGCCAATGACACAGTGGAGGTGACGAACAATTGTTGATGGTGTTCTGTCAACTCCGTAATCAGGATCCTGTTTTCCTGCGGACTGAACCGCGGCTTCCTCTTCTTCTTCTCCTTGCCCTTCCCTGACCCCGAGGTCCCAGGCAGGTCCTCCCTGGGGCTTGTGGGGTTCGGGTTGTCCTCTGTGCTTGCTCCGGCTACCTCCATGGTGCTTCGCAGTTGTTTGTGTTTTATTTGAATTTCATTTTTGCCGCTTTTATAGTGATTTTTCCCGCCTTACTTGTGGGACTTGCAGGCCTGGCGCTGCTTTTCGCTGGATTTTTATCGCAGTTGGGCCCATCGCAACTTTTTCACATTTGGGTTTCCTTTTTTATTGCCGTCGCGATTGTTGTATCGCGGACATTTGAGGCGTTATCGGGAAACTATTGCATGTTACCGCCGTGTTGAGAATACGACGTTGACACTGAGTTATTTTCCCGCGATAGACGGCAATATGAAAAATTGCGTTAGCCTATTTTGGCGATGTTTATCGCACGTTCTTGAGAATATCCCCCTAAATTGGAGTGACTGATCCTCAAGTTTCATTGTTGTCCGAAGCAAGAGTAAAAACATTTAAGCAATCCTGTACCCGAAAAGCATCACAATTGTCTGCTTTGAAAGCATTTTTCTGCGTGAACCCTGTTTGCCATAAAGCATGAACACAAGAGTTGAGTCCGGCTAGCAAGACGAAAGCACTTCAGAATCAGGTAAACCATGCTTTATATTAAAGTATAGTGTTTATAATATTTCAAAGCTTATTTAATGTGTTTTTTCGTGCAGGGAGGATTACTCCACTCTCTTCCATTGTTTCTTTTCTGATTAGTATTTGTATTGCAGAATAGCTATGAAAAAGTTTATGTAAAGACGAAGCAATCATGAAACATATGTATTACCCAGCAATATTTCACTTACTGTTACACAGCGGCATTCAGAGAAAACCGTAATCTCTGAATGATTTGTGTTACCCTAACACAAAGGGCAGAGTTTATCATCACTTTGCGCTGGAGGAAATTCACCAAAAGTAATCAAAACCAGCGCAAAGTGTGGATTTGATATTTTCTTTCTAGAGCAAAACTTTATTTGCACTTGAAAGTTGGCGCAAAGAAGTGTAAAGTAACGCTATATTGTACTTCATGCTGCTTTGCATTGAGGGGCATACCATGGGTGGTATATGGGCGTTGTAACTCTACCAGCCATGGTTTTTGGTGAAAATCACTTCTACTTACATTTGAAGACAGGGCTTTGGGACAAAGAAATACACCTCCTTGAGGCAGGTACAAAGTTGGAGAAAAGTATTTTTTTCTTCCCAAATTTTCAAACTTTGCATTTATGCTGAACTATAAAACACACATACAAAGTAGGAACATATTAAAAGATTGTATGGGCATAGTATTTTGCACTACTAGACTACACTTCCTGAACAATACCTATGCTAGACATCACACGCACACCTATGCATTATGTTGAAAAGGTGTATGCGTGGCACAAGTCAGCCTAATGGTGCACCAATGCTTGTTAAGAGAGCAGCTGGCCTGCTCGTTTCCTCGCATGCAACATAGTGGTCTGTGGCATCAAATATCTGTAAATCTGCACCCATGAGTCAAATAAAAGGTAAGCATTTGTGCTGTAAACTAATTTGATTTTTTTTTCCTACACATTTCCTGATATTTATACCCTGAGATGTACATTGGTGTTTCAGTATCCTACCTAAAGTTTGTTTTGCCTAGTTTTGATCCTAAGCAAAGCTTAAGTGACATCTGAAATATCCAGTTTTTGAAAAAACCTATGATCAAGACCACGAAGAGCAGAGATCAAGTGTTATCAATATTTTAGAATGAAAAATCTACAAAACTGCTCCTTGGAGAAGGAGAAAAGATGGTGGGGCATATTCACAAGAATGTGTGATAACTACCGCAAGTGTAGCTTAACGCAACCCTTCACATTGCAGTCTATCACGGGAAAACAACTCCGTGTTAACGTGGTATTCACAACACGGCTGCACCATGCGATAGTCACAGGACAACGCGTCAAATGAACGCGTTAAAAACAACGTGACGCCAAAAAAATGCGAACCCCAACGCGAAAATAGTAGCGATGACGCCAATCGCGATACAAAAATCTTCGAAAACCAGCCACAGGCCTGCAATTCCCACGCGTCATGCGGCAAAATGCACCATAAAAGTAGAAAAAAACATACAAACAAAAGCCAAACAACAGCGAACCACAATGGAGGCAGCCGGAGCAAGTACAGAGGACAACCAGAACCCCACAAGCCCCACGGAGGACCAGCCTGGGACCTCGGGGTCAGGGAAGGGCAAGGACAAGAAGAAGAGGAAGACGAAGTTCAGTCCGCAGGAAAACAGGATCCTGATAACGGAGGTGATAGAACACCATCAATCACTGTTCGTCACCTCCACTGTGTCACTGGCAACTAAAAATGGAATATGGCAGACCATCGTGGACAAGGTGAATGCAGTCGGAGTGCTGAAGAGGACAATGGACGAGGTCAAGAGGCGCTGGAATGATGTGAAGCGCAAAACCAAGCTGAAACTCGCAAACAACCGGAAGGCAGCAATGCAGACTGGAGGTGGGAGTCCAGCGCCACAGGAGGAGCTGGACGAGATGGAGGAAATGGTCTTCACAGTCATCAGTGGGGAGACGGTGGCAGGAGTCGGGGGACCGGACACTGCTCAACATGACCGGACACAACAGCAACAGGGTGAGTAACCACCAGGGACTGGGGGGACGGGGGGAGATGGGCACAATGGCACACATGCACAATTAAGCATAGCACATCTGCGGACAAAACATGCCCCAGACCCACAACTCCCACCAAGAGACCAATGCACACAGGTATGCAACATCTCAGCACTGCATGAGCACAGAACCCAGAGGCACACCGCATGGAAGGGAGAAGGGCAGGTAAATCAGAGCTGCAGGGGTGACTCCCCCAAAATGCGACACACACACATAACATGCAGAGCACATCAACATTGACAACGAGGTGGTACAAACCGCAACACGTCCACAACAGAACAGAGGACACAACAGGTGCCGCATGTGCGTAGAAACTGGCCAATCACATATGGCACTGCAGGGAAATGTGAGTTGACAATGTACAAGTACAAACTCACATCCGTGATGTAGTCGGAATGTCCACTGCCCCGCATCAAATAGGCAGCTCCCCCAAACAGTCACAATGTACACTGTCATGCAGTCTGAATGCAGACATGTACAATGCGTCAACATACATGTGTACACGATGTAAAACTGCATCTCCCCTTCACATTGCAGGGGAAATCCAACACCTCCTGCAGAGCAGTCCGAACCTCTCTTCTCTGATGACGAAGAGGACCACCACACCTTCGACTCAGACGCCCTCGAACAGCTCGTGGAGAGCCTCTGCAGCCCACTTCCAGGATCAGGGCAGCCCAGCTGCCACGAGGAGCCCCCTGCACAGTACACACAGCAGGCAGCACCCACCACCACGGCTCCCTCCCAGGACCCCCACGACGAACACATGGCCTTCCAACGCCGTGTGTTGGGGTGCCAGGAGAAGCTGGCTGAACAGGTGCAGGTGGGGTTCGACCGCATGGCAGCCAAACTAGATGCCATACGTGGGTGTCTAAGTCCCATCAGGGACCACTCACAGTCCCTAACGGACACCCACAGTCCGCCCCATGCTCTCCAACGGACCATGGCTGACTCTGCGACAAGTCCTGACTCTGCGACAAGAACGACTGTCTAGCCAGAGTGCCTCCAGCGATCTCGCCCGGGAGTTGGGACACATGCGGAGGATCATGGAGAACATGGAGCGGACGCAGGCGGAAAGAGCGGCTGCCACGGCTGCACACCAGCGAGAGGTAGCTGGGTCCCTCAATGCCCTAAAGACCCTCCTCCTGGCATTGCTGCCACAAGGCCTGGCGCTGATGCATGCTGCTGCTACCACCCCATCCACATCTCCGGCCCCTGATGTGTCTGTGCCACACAGTGCTGGAGACAGTACACCACCACCCACATGTGAGGCACATGCAACAGCAGAGGACGAAGATGCGGATGAATCAGCCCTCGTGGTCAGGAGGACGCAGTAGCATTCATCTCCGCCATGTGGCCTGTTTCTGCTTGGTTCTGCCCTCTGCATCATCACCTTCCACTGTCCCCCGATGCACTCTGCGACACTCACCTTGGACCTCGACATAGACTGCCATATTCTGTTTGGTCACCAATGACACAGCTATCAGACTGCGGACTGAACTCCTCCTCTCCTGATGTACCTGTCATTCCCTGAAGGACTCTGGCTGGCCCTCCACGGGCCGACAATGTGAAGTGGGGTTGGTATGGCCCTGTACTGCTCCAGCTGCAACACTCCCTTGAATGTGTAATAAACAGTCATATCCACACAGATGTGTCATGTCTATGATCTTTCAAGTGTGGAAGTATGGATGAATGTAGGGTCAGTGATTCCCCCTTACGTCCATGTTGCCCATGTTGTGGGACTATTGTCACAGGGTGACAGATTGCCGATTCCGGTCCATGTGGCGCCAACACTACAACGGAGACACATCCATTAGTCACTTCCTTGTCCAGCCCAGGACGGAACCACGCCCAGAGCCCCGGGGTCATTGTTCACACCCTTACGCTGGACTGGCATACGCCAGGACAGCCCACTCCGATTACGCACACAGGGGGGACGACAACGCTACATGTCCCAGGTCTTCACTGTGGGGATCTGCAGCTCACAGGTCTAGTTGTCAGCATGCCACAGCCACTCCCTCACGGCTGGTGTACACCCACACCACACCCATCCAGCAGTGGCATCACAGGACATGTGACCCTGGCAATAAAAGGGCCTGGCGCACGTGCTGGACGCCATTTCCACTCTCTCTGACTAGGTGTCTCCGTGTAGTTCTCATGTGTGCATGAGGGCCTAGGGCCCTGCCACCTCACATTGCCCAGTGCCGGGGGTGACATGATGGCGTCCGCACAACGGGACTCAATCATTAAGGGTCCATGGCTAGCGGTGCACAGACTTGGTGGCACCGGATACACTGCGGCAGGCACAGGCGCCACGGGACGGTGTCTTGCGGTGCAGTGAGATAGGGGCACCTAAAGTGCTGAGCGGGTGTGCAGCCTGTAATGATGCTGTGTGCACTGATGTGGTCTCTGCCATTGCGAAATCAAGAGTCAGGTGTGTGACCTGGTGGCCCGCGGTGCAGGGCTGCATGATGTGGAGGGTGCCATGGTCGCAGGCACCGGGCTTGGAGATCCCTCCGGAACATGGTGGGCCCTCTTGGAGACACGCCGGTGGCGGATGGTGAGCAGTGAGGCCTGGTTGCGCAGGGGCGGGCAATCACCGCTGGGCGGCGGGAGGGTCTGGGGTGCAGCAGCCTGTGTGTGCAGGGGCGGGCAAGCGATGATGGCGTGTGCAACTGTATGGACTCTGCCATTCATGTCTCTGGAAACTGTTTCAGATGAGGGACCTGGGGGACTGCTGTGAATACCGGCACGTGGTTGGAGACACACCGGTGGCAGCAGGTGAGCAGTGAGGCTTAGGTCCGCAGTGTCGGCACTCTCTCCCTCTCTCTTTGTCTCTCCCTCCCTCTCTTTCTCTCTCCCTCCCTCTCTCCCTCTCTCTTTCTCTCTCCCTCTCTCCCTCTATCCCTCTCTTTCTCTCTCCCTCTCTCCCTCTCTCTTTCTCTCTCCCTCTCTTTCTCTCTCCCTCTCTCTCTCTCTCTCTCCCTCTCTCCCTCTCTTTCTCTCTCCCTCTCTCTTTCTCTCTCCCTCTCTCCCTCTCTCTCTCTTTCTCTCTCCCTCTCTCTTCCTCTCTTTCGCTCTCTCTCTCTGTACTTTGATGGGCGCATGGCACACCTTCTGATCCAGATTTCTGTTTTGCAGGCTGTGACTTACAGAATGTCCTGAGACGACCCGCCATGCCTCTTCAGAATTGTTTTTTTTTGGTTTGTTCTGTAATAAACGTATTGTTTGGATATTTTGATCTGGGTGTATGATTTCTCTTTTTCTGGCCACACATGTATGTTGGGTGTTGTGATTGTGCGACTTCAGGCGATTTGTTTTGTTCATGATTTCGTGGGGTTGATATGCAATATCTTTGTCCATAGGGGGTGTGGGGGTGCCCGGGGTAGGGCCCCGGGGGAGGGGTGGGGGTGGTGGGGTCCTGGGGGTGGTGGCGGTGGGTGTTGTTGACCTATTGGGGCTCAGGCCTGCATGATGGGTTGCTCCAGGGCATCTGTTGTTCTTCATGTGTGGCTATGGGCTGTGCTCCCTTGTCTGGTGCCGGTTGTCGTCCGACTTTACACCAGGTAGGAGCAGGAGTTAGTTTCCTGCTGCTAACGCGCCTTAGCACATGTTTTGTGATCTTATCGCCGATCTGGCTGGTTGTTGAGAATGTTGTGGAGTGGTGTTGTCGCGGCTTTTAACACGGGAACGCCTACTCTGTATATCATTAGCGTTAGTTGCCGGGCTCCTCTGTGGCGATGTTTTTTGCGACTGCTATCGCAGGTAAACTGGTGAAATTGGCTGTTTGCACCAGCTTGTGAATGGGGCGATGAATTTATCACGACTTTGGCTGAGATAAAGTGCCGTTAACTCGGCGATAGTTCCTTGAGAATATGCCCCGAAGTGTTGCAACGTTTTCTACGAGTGTGAGAAACCTTTTCTTACACTAGCAAAGTTTTACAAATTTTCCAATTTTAGTTCTTCAGGAAGGTTGCAAAGTTTTCACGATTTACCCTTGCCCTAGCAATTTTTTTTCCGAAATCCTGGATATTTGCGACTGAAAAGTGAGATAATTTTCTATATAAACTAATTGAACCCTCTCATGTGGGAAATGCATACAGAATGTGTCTCTGCAAGCTGGCCTTTTCCAATGCTTTTCTATCTACAATGACAAATATTTGCCGAATTTTTCTCTGGAGGTTTACTGCATGTGGATTTAATCTATGCACAGTGGCATTGCTCATGAAAAGATCATTAAGGGCCACAATATAATTGCCCTGTGATATCCCACCTTATCCCCCTCCCAGTACGTACTAATAACTTAGGGGCTGATTACGATGGCGATCCGCCCGCCATCATAACATGAATTACCCACCGCCATATTAAGATGGCGGTGGGTATCGCGGCGGACAGAAAGTCCGTTTGCCGCTTTTCCGCCGGTCGGCAATCGTTACGATTGCCGGCCGGCCGGGCGGAGCTGGGGCACATATATGGTGGCGGCGCCTAGCAGGCACCGCCATGCATATTATGATGTTGGTTTTTAAAGGCCTTTCCATGGCGGCGATGCCGCCATGGAAAGGCTGGCGGGGACTTGCCTGGAGGTCCCGTTGCGGGCCCCCGGGGGGGTGGGGGGGTGCACTTGGGAGATACCTATGGTACCCCCCTGCATGTCCATGCACAAGGTGGCAGGCACATGGCATTTTACCATTGCAGCGGGTGCTGCAGCCAGCAGCACCTGCCGCAATGTTAAATCGCCAGATGCGACCGCCGCTGTGGCGGTCGCATCATAATTTGGGTGGCGGGACTGCCGCGTGGCAGGAGGGCGGTCCTGTTACCACTAGGGTGGCGGGCGGACTGAAGTCCGCCCGCCATCCTAATGACCCCCTAAGAGAGGATAACTTGTCAGCTTATATGTTAATGCAAAATTCCAACTGGTTAATGTAGTGTCTTTACACTCAATATGTGATATAAAAACTCAGAATTTTACGATTTCTCATGCAACAACACTACCATGTATTACCTAGTGAAATTCACGTAGTGAAAAACCTCAATGCTTTGTAATTTTTGCAAAATTGAGAATCCCATTTTGGTCATATGGAAATGGTAATGTGGGGCTCAGACTGATGTTTTACATGGAGTATATCCAATGCAGTACCCTCTTGTTAATGTAAAACGGGGATACAGGAGAAATGCATTGTTGCAAAAGACATTTTCAGCCATAGGTGGCAAAGTGAAACTCTTGGCAATCTTCATGAAGTTGCAAAGTTTCCATAGACATTTATGAATAATGAATAAAAGAACTTTGCAACTTGGCCCACCCTTTAGAGTTACTATGAAAATTTCATTACAAGCCTCACTAAAAAAACTACACAGAGAAAATCAGAGGATGAAGGCAGGCAGAATAAAGATGCTGTTTAGTGCAAGGTCAAACGACTTGTCTGACACAGTCATCTACTCTTGCGCCACATCACATTATTGAGATAAATATGGTAAGTAACATATGCTATTTTCATTGCTAGAAATTTAAGAGTTGATTCACAAGCATTGAAAGGTGAGAAATCTACATATCATAGGTTTACTACTATGATTTGTGCACAATTCTATCTTTTGAGAGGCTCAAAAAAGTCCTCAAGAATATGCATAGTTGTTTATGTAAATCATACATCTATTCTCCGTGGTGTCCTCTTCCCCTCAGTTGTTGGCCCTCTACATTGAATCTCTCAAACAGACAGAAGAAATCCAACCCCTGAGACTTCACCACTATGAAGTGAAACTACTTGCTTATTCAGATGACATCACCATTCTAACCCCTGCTCCGAGTAGGGGTTTACGTGCAATAATGGCAGCAGCCCACTCATTTGGGGAAGTTGCAGGCTATAAGTTAAATTCTGATAAGACTCTGATCTTATCCAGCCTGGCTTCTCCTGACCAGGATCAGAGGTGGGTACAGTCTCTGGTTTATCTCGCGGTCATTTTAACAATTAATACTCTGGAGATCTTGGAGAATAATTATGAGAAGCTGTTTTGGTTCAACATTCAGTAGAAGTTTTTCTTAAATGGAATTATTTGCATCTGGGGCTTTTAGGTCACTGCAATCTCATCAAGATGATTATTCTCCCTCTGTATCTTTATTTTTTCCATTGTATCCCACTTTTTCTTCCGGTGGCCTGTTTCACCAAAGTCGAGACATTATGGAAGAAGTTTATCTGGTCCTACCAGAAGACCCAGTGTAAGATTCAGTTTTTACAGCAGTCTAAGGAAGAGGGTGGGGTTTCACTCCAGATTCTGAGGTTGCATTATTTAGCGTAATTCTTCTCTCGACTCCGGTTGGTACTGGAAGGGGGCAGTGGCCTCTCGGACGCATGTTTAGTGAGTTTCTCTTGCTGGGCGAATCGATATTTCCCGGTATGGGCATCGTTAATACATTATACTTCAAGCAAACCTGGTTCAAGACTTTAAAAGTGTTCCACCTGATTTCGGGCTCTTATAAGAGATTATTCCCCGGTACTACCCTGTTTAACCAGCTCACGTATCTGGGGTATAATACCAACTTTCCTAATGGTATTCATGAATGTTTCCAGGAGATCTGGCGGAAAGTCAATCTCTTGACTTTAGGCCAACTTCCTCAAAAATAATTATACCATGCTAAGCAAGGTGCACGTCAAATCACCAGGCAGATGTCGAATAAAATAGTGGGTGTAGGATTTTGGTATTGTTTATTACATCAGAAGGCTCATAGTGAAGAGATTATTATGAAAGAACTCCAGAAAATTCATTCTGAGACAGGGTGTAAATTTAACACTAAAGAATGGCAGCAGCTCAGTGAGATAATGAGTAAAGCACTACGAGGTGCTAATTTTAAAAGAATGAATTTCCTATCCAGTTGGATGGCATATTACACCCCATTGAGATTGCATAAGATGTTCCCAACGAATCAGAACCAATATTTTCGATGTAAAAAACAGGATGAAGGGGGCTGGGTACATATATTTTTATGAGTGTATTGGTCTACAGCAATTTTGGAAGAATGTTTTTAGTTTGATTACTCGCTGTTTGTCTATAACAATTGTTCCATCGTGTATGTTCGTTTTATTTGGTTCATCAGGGGGGGGTAAAATGCCTAAAGAAAGGTCAACAGTATTTTATAGTAATATCTATAGCATTTGCAAGGTCACTCGTTCTACAAAATTGGAAAACAAATAATCAACCAAGGATCAACCATTGGGTTAATAAAATGTGCAGGACTTACAGATTTGAGGAGGCCTATGCAAAGCGTGTAGGAGCCACTGTCCGATGTAGAGCTATTTGGGCAAACTTCTCCTCTTATTTTATGACTTAGTAAATCACATTCCAATTGTATAGCACTGTCTGTAGGGATTTAATCTTTGCACTCCATTAAAATATTTGCTGCTAGTTGCACAGGCACTTTAAATATTTTGGATACTAATATGATAGAGAGAAGTAGTTGCTATATTGAACTGGAAATATTAATTGGGCAGTAATAGCTACTAGTAAATATATGTATTGGTTTTCCTAGAAAACTACCAGAAGGAAGGAAATGCCTGGTAAACTATGTGAATATGGTCTAATGTGGGGGAGGGTCGAACATATTTCATATATACCACTTTTATTCATGCATTTTAGGAACTGGCTTTTGCTACCAAAGGTAGAAGATCTAAAATTTGCCGTAGCATCCTTAATAGGCCCAAACAGGTACCGGCCACATCTGATATCTGTTCCGCGTAAGAGAGGGTGTTGTTGAACCATACTCCTAAATTTTTAATCTTAGGTTTGAGAACCAGGGTCGGCCCTATGTTTTCTGGCCACCAGATATGAGACCAGATGGAAGGCTGTTTACCAACTACCAAAATATCAGTCTTGCGTGCATTTAATTGGAGGCAACTGAGATTCATCCAGTTAGCCAGATCAATTAAGCAAGCTTTAAATTTAGGCGCAGCCTCTACATCCTTCTGTTCTAACGTGATGATAAGCTGAGTGTCATCAGCATAGGACACCAGCTTCACCCCATGTTTTAGGACTATGTCCACTAGTGGACGCATACAAACGTTAAATAACGTTGGGCTAAGGGCAGAACCCTGTGGCACCCCTTTTAACAGGGGTCAAATTTCTGACTTAAAGGGCCATTGCAGGACTAGAAAGGATCTATTCTGTAGGAAATGCTTGATCCATTCCCAAGTGCTGCCTCTGATACCTGCATCCCACAACTGTTCCAAAAGAAGGCCGTGGGATGCCGTATCAAAAGCTGCACTTGAATCCAACAGGATCAGTGCTGTTGTCACACCTTCATCCGCTGCCAGTTTTAGCACTTCGGAGGCTAGGAGTAAAGCAGATTCAGTGCTACATAGAGCCCTGAAACCAGACTGAGTTTCATGGAGTACCTGGTTTTCTTCCAAAAACTTGGTCAATTGTAAGTTTAGAAATTTCTCTGCTATTTTAGCGAAGAAAGGTAGCAGTGATTCTGGTCTCAAATTTTCTGGGAGCGCAGGGTCCAAGAACGGTTTCTTCAGTAAAGGAACCACCATCGCGTGTTTCCAGTTACTAGGAACTTGCCCAGACTTGAAAGATGAGTTCAGCAAGCTTGTAAGCACTGGTGCAATAGCTTCCTTTCCTCGTACAGCATGTTTGGGGGAATGTTATCCATGGGAGAGCCCGATTTTACTTCTGAGATAAGCTGTAGTATATCTCTTTCGGCTGCTGGTTGGAAAATGAACATTCCCTCATGAGATGTTGTGACTGCAAAGTTTTTTTTTAGTTTAGAACAAAGTCCTCTTTGTGTCAATGCTGAAGGTCAGCATCAAAGATAGAAAAAGAAGCACAAATCGAGGTCTTTGGAACAAATGTTTCATGATGTACCTGATCGGTGGCACCTTTGTTAGAACCCGCCAGTGCACTTTCATAATTGTTGAAAAATGCATATCTGAGTGGTGTTGAATTTACGTTTGTAGTTTACCGCCAACCTATTCTCTCTTTCTAACCTTGGGGCAGATTTACAAGCCCCTTACGCCACAAATCATGCGCCATGCTGCGGGGGATTTACAACGTGGCGCATCTAGGGAGATGCGTCAGGTTTCATGTGGGCGTGCCGGCGCAGGGGCGTTCCTGCGCAAGGAAGCCCCGTAAAGTGACGCAGTGAAATCTACAAGATTTCACGGAGTCACTGCGTCCCTGCTGCGTCAAATCCTTACGCCTGCTTCAAGCAGGCGTAGAGTGACGCAGCATGTTGGAGTATAGGGCACCCCTGAGCAGTACTGGAGTTACGTCGCACTTGCGACACGACTCCAGTACTGCGCCACCCTTCCGCCGACAGATGCGTCACGCATCTGTTTATCCTTGCGCCATGATGCGCCGCATTGTAAATGCGGCGCATCTGTGGTGCGCAAGTGTAAACTGAGTCACGCATCTTCCTGGCGCATCCCTGCTGATTTGCAGGGATGCGCCAGGGAACGTAAATCTGCCCCCTTGTACCTATGTTTAGCGCAGGTTGTTTCAGTTGTACATCGTATATATTTTTGAAGAAATTGTTTATGATTGTATAGTTAGAGGAAGCATGTGGAGGTTGTTTCATGTACTACTATTAACTATTCAGTTATTATATTGTTTTGATTTTGATGTCTGCTATTATTAAAAAACATTTAAAAAATCAATGCTGCTTGAACATGAGTGTGTCATTATGTGGCAGCTGTGGAGTGGAATACTTTTGTTCTCCACGCTGACTGTGTTTGACCTGGACTTTAATAGCATCAGACTGAGGGCTGAACATATTCACATCTTCCCTGCACCCCATCAAGGACATCACGTTCGCTCACACTGTCCATTGTCACAGCAATGCATGTATTCTAGAACCATTGTGAATGACTTCATGCGAGACATTCTCGATGAAAAGAAGCTGTGCATCTGCCACCGACCAAACCAAGCCATTGTATTCCTGTGCAATACGGATGAATTGGTTGGAAATACCAATTAAGGGTTGCACTTGAATGGATGCACGGGAAGAGACATGACACACAGTTCCAAGACCTTTCCATGGCCAGCACTTATGAACACTTAGCAATGACAGAGGGCACAGGGAGTTTTCATCCCTTGCAAGGGGTTCAACAGGTAATCTTTGGGTTTGCGTTTTATGGGGCTCTACACTTCTGTCTAAAATGCCGTCCTTATAACAGAAAATCATTATTAGGTATGGCTTGCCTGCAAAGCCGCCTTTGTACCTTATGTGATGAAAAGAAAGAGCATTTCTGAGAGAGAGGATTTGGCTCTCCCATAGGTTGATCTTTCTTCCTATAGTGTTTGGTTGGTCAGTGGTTGTGTGGTTCTACTGAAGAGGAGTGCTTGAATCGCGCTTAATGATGTGTTGGATAGCTTCTTATCAATAATATAGCAGGCCTGAGTTGGTTATGGGGACAAGCTAATGATGCCACACATCAGTTGCCATAGCTCTGATTGGTTTATTTTGAAAGGTTATAACAAAAGTAGTAGGCCTGACTTATTTATAGTGAAAAACATATTTTAATGCTGATAGGCATTAGGAGTGCATTGGTATTTCACTTTGTTAAAGCTTATATACAGGTCTTTGTTTTTCATGGATTCTCATAAATTACTGTAGTAGACAAGGGTTTTGGTGTTGGTTTGCCCCATTGACAGATCATGGGGTAGAACAATTTGCAATGTGCTTGTTGGCTCTCTTTGAGTGAGTTGTATATAATTTTGACAACTGAAATTTTGTACATATTTGTAATTTTGTAAGTGTCTGATTATTATCGTTTGAAAATGCCTATGCTCAATACAATAGGCCCGAGGTGGGTAAGGTGACAAGCCAATAATAAAGGTTAAGGTTAAGAGCCTAATTTGTTCTTTGGAAAGAGTTACGATAGATGCCATACAACTGAATTGTTTATTATGAAAGGTTATGACAAAGGGAGTAGAGATGACTTATGTACAGTGAAAAACATATTCTAAAGTCAATAGGTCTATAAGGGTGGATTGTTATTACACAGTGTTAAAGTCTGTAGACAATATTTTGCTGCATGTCATATCACAGAGTAGGTAAGGGTTCTTGTGTTGGTTACTGCCTCTGACACAACTTGGTCTAAAGATTTGGACTTTCATACTCCTTGCTAGGCCATCTTAGGAAAGGTTGCATATTTTTCTGTAACTGTAATTGTGTGCAAATTTGTAATTTTATGCATGGTATGTTGCTGTGTGTGTATTAGCACAATGTTTAGATCTGGCCTGACCTTTTGTAATTACAAATCACAAATAAATGCACATAGGTACATACAGGGGCTTTAGGCCAGTCCTCCTCAGCTACTGATCTGTTCAAGAGATATTTACATCTTTCACACATGACTGCATACAGTTGGAGGCAATGGGTCAGTTCACCTCAGCCATTAGCTCTATTGACAAGTAAGTGATGTACTCTAACCTGATTACATATGCCCATCGTCCTCAAAATGAGTGTGCTTCAGTGCAAGTCCTTTAGTTTTCCATAGTGTCCCTTCATAAGTTATGTTAGACTTGGCCTTCTTGGCAGGGTCATCCTCAAACTTTTGCCTTCACCCTCCTGTGTTTTCAACCTGTTTTTGTTGGCTGTTAGGGCTCTGCCCACTTTACCACTGCTAACCAGTGCCAAAGTGCATGTGTTTTCGCCTCTAAACTTGATAAAATAGGCTTATGGCACATTTGATTTACTTGGAAGACCCTAGTAGGGTGGTGCTACATGTACCCAGGGTATGCAAATTAAATGCTTTTAGTGGGTTTGCAGCACTTATTGTGCCACCCACTCACATAACCATTTAAACATGTCTCAGGCCTGCCATTGCAGCCAGTGTGTGCAGTTTAAACTGGCATTTTGATCCGGCAAAATAAACATTTTGCAAGGTCTAAACTTTCCTTTTTAACACATATAAGTTACCCCTAGAGAGACCCTAAACTGCCCATTAGCAGGGCATAGTGTATTTAAAACGTTGGACATGTACTTTTAACTTTTACATGTCCTGCTAGTGAAAAACTTGTAACTTTGTTTTTCACTACTGCAAGGGCTAACACTCCTGTAGGATAACATTGAGTTACCTTATCACATTTACTAAGTGATAACTTTCAATTGGGAGTAGGTAGAAAAGTTGAGTTTGGTCTCTAAAGAATTTTAATTTAAAACCATCTTTAATGATAAAGTTGCATTTTAAGTCACAATTCTGAAAATGCCACTTTTAGAAAGTTGTCATTTTCTTGGCCTGAATATTTGTTGCCTACAGCCTGTGCTCTGGGTCACATGATTAGGTGTAGCTGGCACTTGGTTTTTGTGCATTGCTCCCAGACAATGAGACAAAGGGAGAATAGATGTTGGCACAATGAGCCATCTCTGACTTGATAGGGGGCAGAGCTGTCACCTACCACACTTGCACATCACAAAGACTTTGCCTCAGTGCACTCACAATGGGCTTCACAATAGTTTTTTGTGCCTCAAGACAAGCAAGGAGGCAGGGAATTACAGACACCTCTGTAGGAGGGAGGATTTTGGAGGCTTCTGTTACTTCAAAGTGGGCACCAGGTATGAGTAGTGGACCCTCAGAACAAACTCTTTAGTACACTTCTGGACCTGTGGAAGACTCAAAAGAAGGACTACTGTGTTGCTCCGCTTCAAGAAAGACTGCCTTGCTACTCTGCTGCCCTTCTGCCCTGCTGCCCGACTGAGAAGGACTGGACCTGAACCCAGGACCAGAGTGACTCCAAGTGCTAGTTGGCTGACCTTCTGATCAGAGCCCTAGGGATTGAAAAGGCTTCAACCATCCCCACCAAGTGGTGCCCTTCCAGTCTTGGACCCTCGGAAGCCGGGCTATAGGAGTCCTGCCAACCCAGCTGTGGTTTCTACCAGAACCGACACAGCGCAACGCAAACCCGATGAAGCTCTTCACAGCACTTCATTTAAACAGAACCAACGCAGTGTGGCCCAGCCCCAACATAAGCCTGCATTGCATTCCTTGCACCGAATCAGAACTGCCACTGTGTGACACATCCTCAGCGCGGACATCGTATATCCTCATCAGAACTGATGCATCACAATGCAGCCTCGACACAAGTCTGCATTATCACTGCACATCAGACCTAACACTGCGTGATGCATCTTTGAAGCAGGAGCTCACATCTCTCCTCAGGACTACAGCTGCACAGCACAACACTCCACAGCCAAGATTTAAAAGGTACATTTCTCAGTGGGACTAAGTTGGCCTCTGTATCCGGCCTACGCTCTATCGCGGTCGGCCTGAACTTGTCACTTTATCCTGGTCCAGCATGAACAGATAACCACAGTCGTGCTTTATGCTTTTAAGCACTATTTTTACCTAAACATATAAAATTGCACATCTCTGGTTCAAATAATTGGGTGTTTGTTGTTTTGGTGTTAAATAATCTATTACATTTTATCCTTTTTTTCTAAATTGGTGTGGGATTTTTCTTGTGTTGTGTCTTCACTTTTTTACTGTTTGTGTGCTGAATAATTACTTTACACATTGCCTCTAAGTTAAGCATGACTGCTGTCCTGAGTCTTGTGCGACTTCTACAATAGTGCCGGTTTTTAAAAAAGGTAACAGAGATAGTACTCACTGTTACAGACCGATAACCTTGTTAGATTCAGTGGTCAAGGTGGTGGGACGAGTGCTCTTGGCTAGGTTGACTACCTGGACAGAGGAATATGCTATTTTGTCGGATATTCAGTATGGGTTCGGTCCGGGTCGGTCAACTATAGCCCAGTGTCTTAATTTATCCATGATCCTGAATAAATATACGGTTGCCCACTCTGGTACTATCTACCTAGCATTCATGGATCTGTCTTCCGCGTTTGATCGCGTGAATAGGAACAAACTATGGCAGTCCATGTTGGCCATTGGGGTAGATGAAAATATCGTTTACTTCTTGGAAAACCTTCATCGTTCAACTAAGGCGCAGGTTAGATTCTCACAAGATCTAAGAGTCTCTCGCACCTTGGCTATAAAACGAGGTGTACGACAGGGCTGTATTTTGGCCCCTTTTCTGTTCAGCCTGTATATTAATGATTTAGATAATGCATTACAAGCTACAAGGGTTGACTATCCGCAGGTAGGCCGACGAGGCCTGCCGGTCCTATTATATGCGGAGATGCGGTCCTTAGATCTAGGAACGCCAGGGGCTACAAACCCTGCTTGACTCCTTCTCCGCTTTCATGAGGGATCGAGATCTAACCATAAATGATTCTAAATCCTTCGTGATGCAGGTGGGCCTTTATAGCAAAAAGACCTTCCAGTTCAGGGTAGGTACTGCTCAGGTTCCCCGGACTGATGTTTTTTCGTACTTGGGGGTTATATTGGATGAGAAGTTGAAGTGGGGCCCACTATAACAAAGGAAGAGGGGAGACTTAGTTCGGGCAAACACGGCCATTTTTAACTTTGCCTCTAAATTAGGCAAAAGACCAATAGCGGCACTCCTAAAGATATATCAGGCAAAGTGTGTCGCGATTGCCTCGTATGGCAGTGAAATTTGGGGACAGGTAGCCATGGATGATTTGCAAGGGGTCGAGAACGCGTTCCTGAAGCGTCTATTGGGTGTTCCAATTGGTACCTCTAACATGGTGGTGCACGAGGAACTAGGGGTCCCCTATCTGGATGACACATTGGCTCTCCGACCATTAATATTTTGGCTTAAAATTTGGAGGAATGAAGAATTGACTTTAAACCGGTCGATTCTGAAAGAGTGCATGTCTCTTGATCACTCGCTTCGCATTCCATGGCTTAGCTATATAAAGACTAGCTTTGCCAGGTTGGGCAGAGCTGATTTATATTTCAATCCTGAAGTGTTCTCCAAGAATAACCTGGGTTGGGTAAGGGAGTCCTTCTGTAGCCTAATGAGAGTAGAGAGGGAAGAGCTGGAACTGAGAAAACCCAGTTTTCGACGATTTTTAACGCTGAAACTACGTCATTTTTTTAACCTTATCTTTTGGGAACATTCAGCACATATGAATGATTTTTGCTGACTAGGTTCCGCCTGGGTTTTTTTCATTTTATGTTGGCCTTGCCTAGGGGGAGTGGCAGAGGAACGATTTTAGCACCCTGTGGCTGCGACGGCATGTCTCCTCAGGATTTGCTCAATTTTCTACTATTTTGTAGGTTCTATATGACCCCCCGAAAAAATTTTATTGTCCCGATTTTAAAAAGGGCGAATTTTAGGCAGGCTCGTCCAGCTCTCATCTACCTTCAGTTGTTGCACGAGGACTCTGTTTTATTTGTGCTTAGCTTCCTCAACTCTGCAGTAAAATGTTGGGCCTATTTAGAATAGATGTTAACCATTCTGTAGGTCATTAAAGAATTTTATTTTCCCCTCTACGATACATGTACATAGGATCGCGTGTGTCACTTATTCTATCATTGGTTCATTGAATCATTATTAGGGGATTAATGGTATTTTATATCGTATTTTATCTATGATTCGGTTTTGGCATTTATGTATTGATTTGTATAATGGTTTTATGAGATTTTATTAATTACTGTTTTATATATTTACAACTTTTATGGTTTTATATCTGAAAACCGAATAAAGTCTTGATTGATTGATTGATTGATTGACTGCTTAAGTACCAAGCTACCAGAGAGTTAAGCACAGGTTCATTTGGGGTTTGCTTGTGTTTCACCCTGAGAAGAATTGTCGTTGCTAATTGATTAGGGGTTCACTTCCCTCAACCAGTAAACCAATTTCTCACAGGTCCACTTCAATATCTTTCCTTTTTTAGGTCTCGCCTGAGCCAGCGTGCATGCGCTGCCCTGGCGAGACTTTTAGTAAGCGGGTTTTGGAAGTGCAAACTAGTGCGGACTAGCCTGCGTTCACGCGAACGTGCACGCGCGATCAGGCGCCATATGGCTTCCCTCGCCATCTGGACGCTCACGTGAATGCAAGCTGGTCGCCAGCAAAAGTGTCAGTTTCACGGCCGCGCGGCCATTGCTTGTTTCTATTTCTTTACTTTTTAAGCAATTGCGGCATCTGCGCTTTAGCTTCCGATGTATACAGCTAAAGTGCGAATGGCACAAATGTCTCGCATTTGCCAAAGTTTGAAGTATTGGCATTGTAAATGACAATGGCTTTTATTTGGTTTTCAAAACACATAAATAAAAGGCATTATCATTTACAATGCCAATACCTCAAACTCTTTCAAATGCGAGACTATTGCATTGCAAATGCTTGTGTTAATTATAAGCTGTGGTCTGCCTAGTCGCAGACAGAAGAGGCCCATACAGAACCCCACCCCCCCATTTACCACCCATACAACCTCACATCCCCCCCCCCCTCGTACCATCCAGATGTGAGGCACCGCCCCATGTATCACAGCCAGCCCCCACCCCGTTCTCCTTATCTGTAACATTCTTTCCTTTGGACGACCTCCTCCCCCATTAAACCTTGTAACCAGACACGTCGCTGCCTCTTCTCTATCTGCCCAAACCAGTGCCCCCTGCCCCCCCTCCGGCGCACCTCTGTCTCTGCCCCAACCCCAATCAGTGTGCATGCGTCTGCCTTCCTGAGCCCCCTCCCCTTTACCTGACCCGCATTGATAACGCCCTCCCCACCATACTCCAAAACCACCCGATCGTGCTTACTCCGCACAACCCCTCACATAACATCCTGTCGGGTTCCCATCCAAACCATCATATCTGCCAAGTAGATCAAAGGACCCCAACCGACCTCAGAAGGATGAAAGGCTTAGGCATAAAGACCAGCCTCGAACCGCCATCAAATGACACACGCTGCTCCCCCAACCCTCTCACCATACGAGTTGGAGCCAAAGCGGCAATCACTTCTTGGGCAGAGGACCGACACCCTCCCCCGCCATAGACAGACCTCCACAACGTCAAACATTCTTCCTGTACTTTAGAAGGTGACCATGTTTGTACACCTGGGTTCCGCTCCCCCTCTTGGAGGTGAGCCGCCGCACATCTGGGGTGGGGAAACTGTCTGATTCATTAAGTGCCTCTGTGGCTCAAACTTTCCCACAAGTGAGTTCTGACAGCCCGTCCGTCCCTTTGCAGTTATGGCATTCTCGTGAGCAGGTCCGTGACTGCTGGGAAGTCATGCAACTTTCTCTGAAAAGCTGCAGTTTTAGCTGGACAAATACTATAAATAGACACCATTTCTTACAAATGTCTTTTTATTTTTATTTATGACGGACACTGTGAATCGGAGGCAAGTAGGGTATCTGATATTCCTTTGTTAACGTGCGTAATGGACGACGTGCTCTACTGTTTTCATGTGTTTTTTGTAACTTTTTGCAAGGTTCCTTTGTTGATGCTCGTGGGATTAGAGGACGATTAGACCCCTGTGATTTTGGTCAATTGTGCATCCCCTCACAACCCCTTCCCTCCCGCACTGCTGGGATGTTCTGTCCCGTTGTCTCCTAGCGGCGCTGTTGAGGCCTCCAGGTTTTTGTGAGCATGCCAGCTGGGCATGATGGGGGAACAAGAGTGCTCACACCATTCGTTTGTGTACTGATTAATGTTAAATTTGGCCTCCGTGTTCACTGTACGTCTCAAGTTGTGCAGCGAGTGCATGCACACTGTTGGCAGGTTTTCAATGTGGTGCCAGACTTTAATAAAAGGTGCAATGTGGTTCATGTAGGGGGTAGTCTTGGGTGAGCCTTTTGAGCACACCGGCCGGGCGTCATGGGGGAACAAGGGTGCTGGATTTATTCATTTGTGTGCGGCATAATGTTAAATCTGACCGCCGTGTTCACTACGCATCACGAATTATGCAGCACGTTGCGTGCGGGCTGTTGGCGAGTTTTTCGAGTGTTTCAATGTGGTGCTTGATTTAATAAAGGGCGCAATGTGGTCGGTTTATGGTGGGGTCTCAACGGCTAGGTGGGCATTGTTCATGGAGCTGCAGGTAAGGGAGCTTAGGGGCTGGCTCGGGTCCTTTGTCCTGAGTGTGCACCCTGGTTTTCTCTTGTTATTGCTCTGTTCTTGTTCCTGATTTATAAGCACACCAGCATGAAAACTGCTATATGTTTGGAACGCTGAAACTTGTTTGCTTTTCTTGCCCATGGTTTCCTCGCTCTTCTTTCTAAAATTCACTGTAAACCATTTCTTGGCATCTAACGTTGCTGCAATCTCGGCGTCCTCTATTCCTCCCAGACTTTTTGTGTTACCTCCTCTCTGTCCTCTCTTCCTTCTTACTGCCCTCATTTGTCTTCCTCTCTGCCCTGCATTTAAACTCCATTGAAGGCGTACTGTCCTGTGAAAGGTTTAAATCACCCTTTTAATTCAAGCATTTTGTATCTTATTTGCACCAAGGTTAAGCTTGCAGCCCACAACCAGTGATCTCTATGTGCAATTTACATAACCCAATTCAAGTAATCCATTGCTGTGAACACTGGCGTTTGTAAATGTAACTCACCACTTTGCATACTCCGTAAGTAAGAACGAATACTGGGGCCCTGATAGCGCTGGATCTGTCAGTCGCCTTCAACACTTTTACCTCTCCATATAAGCGCTGTCATCATAAACCCCACTGAGAAGATATAACTTACTGAGCACTAAAGATTTCAGCACTTTTATGAATATGCAAATGACGTTACAACATATGAATCCTTTTGGGAGTGCAGTTCAGGTTGAATGAGTACTTAGATCAGAAGGAGAGGCTCGAGTAATCCCCAACTTTAAAGAACATAGGCTGAAGTCGAGGAACTAACTTGCATGTGAAAATATCTGCCTGGGCTCACTGAGGATGAAGAATAGGGAAGGCTCCTGGGTGAGGGGTCTGTTCATTTTGTGGCAGGTGAAGGGCTAGGGATCAAGCCTGTCTGCTGGACTATGTCTTTTTCAATAGACGTGATTTATGTAGCCGCCATAACCCAATGACAATCTTTACTTATTAGCACAAGTATAGACATGGTCTGCTATATTTTTCAGTGCCTATCTGGCCCTGTTGGGAAACTGACCTCGTCTCCTTGTATCTATGCCAGTGATGCAGTCAGTGGTCAAGCTGTGTCCTTGAAGGCAAGGATGCTTTGTCCTCCTGCCTTTTGGCCATTGATTTATTAATGAATTGTAACTTCTACAAAATGAACCTGATATGATGCTGGCTAGTGTCCTTCTCATTTACTGACCCTGACCTAAATCTCAAGTACAACCCCTTCACCTATTTTTTAAGTGTGAAATCTAAAAGTGGTCATGAATATAAAGCTGTTTTGATACCACACATTTCTTTTGTGGTGAACGCCGGCTTTAACCACTTATGCATCAACAAAGCACTCCTCGTGTGTTTTTTTAGTAATTTCCGTAGAGAACAAGCTGTCATGTGTCTGGCGCTGTCAGGATTAGAGTGCGTTGTCTCCAGATCTGTGATATATCTACCCAGACACTGCAGTAGCTCCAGAACCAGGCTGTTTACACAGTGTCACATCAAACTTTAGTTGCATGCGCTGTCAACTATTCATGAACTCCCCTAGCAAATGGTATAATAATTAGTACTTTTTCTGTCCCGTTTTTAATGAACAAACTTCGGTTCGACAGAAAGTTATTTGCAAATCGGTTCAAATACATATTTGTAAAGTAATAGAAACAAGCATTGGCATAGCCAATAGGTCTCGCCTTGGGGACCTTATAAGTGTTTAGCCATGCAACAGTTGATGTTGTTGCACCAAGGATATTGTGCTGCTTAACTAAATACTTATAAGGTCCCAAAAGCGAGACCTATTGGCTATGCCAATGCTTGTTCCTTTTTTGTGTGTGTTTTTAGCGTGCAGGGAAGCTCAACAGACAATATTATTAGGCCACTCACTTTCTGCTCATTTCATCAACAGCATGTCATGTCCCACCTACCCACTGTTTCTAACCAGGTGACCATATTTGAATGATATTGTTAATAGTTTATCATTGTTTTACAGTTCCAAGATGACCAACATGTTTAGAAGCAATATGCCAGCTATCTTGGACCAGCACAACAACAATACAATACGCAAAATTCCCTTCCTAGATGGCTACCTGGTGCGGTGTTTGCTGTGCAGCCATGCTGGACCTTTAAAACAATGATAAACATTCGATGATGGTCGGCCACTGCTCTGTTTAAATTTGTACTTATTTTTTATTGCAAGCACATGCCTTCCATGTTCAGCTGCATTCTTTCTTTTTTTCTACTTTTATTATTTTATTGTTTCTTGATGAGTTTTGTATGTGTTTTATTGTAAATGGGCAAATACAAGAATGGGTTAGTAGGTGGAGAATTGGATACATGAGTGCACGGAATAGTGACAAAGAATATGTATGATGAGTTACAGAGTGCCTAAACTCACCAGCGACAGAAAAGACTTTCAGTTAAAAGCTAAGCCTGCTGTCGTTGTCAATGCTTCATTGTTTTGTGAATGATAGGCATCCATAAAATTGTTGTGAAGAATTGGATTATTAGTTGGGGTGGCTGTGAGAACCATATCAAGTAATAATTCTACTATTATGTTCAATATCAGGCCCAGTTAGGTTACTTTATTTTAAACCTTAGCTCAGTCCTCGGTAGCAGTCAGGGCAGGCGCAGAGCAGTCAGGCTTAACTCAAAGGAAAACAAGTGTAAAGCATTTATCAGTACTAAAACAGTTTATAAGTAAAAAGCGCAACACATTAATAACCCCACACTAATTTATAAAAAAGAATATATATTTGTATCTTTAAATAGAAACCACAACTACAAACATTTAATATAGAGAACTGGAGTTATGATTTTTCAAAGGGTTTCATAAATCACTGCAATGCACTCAAAAAGTTTTATGAATCCATGCTTTTCACTTGTAGCGGTAGTCTATAAACCTCGAATGCAAGGGTCTCTGTTCAAGTCAAAGTTTCAAGCCGACCGTAATGGAGCATCGGTCAGATGCAGTGGCCAGGTTGATCCCAGTCAAACATTTACTTTCACACTTAGAAACTTTTCTGGTACTTTTCTTTATTGATGGGGCTCATCGGCTGGATACTCTGCAGCTTGAATCCAACATTGGGTTCAACATCAGCAGACAGACAAAGTCCGGCAAAACCGGCAAAACTTTGCAAAGGGTGCAATCTGATGTCAGCGACCCAGAGAGGTTTCAACGAGGATGGGGAGTTGAGTAGCAGTACTGCGGTAGCGTCAAGCTTTCTTTCTAGGCCCACAAGTTACTGTTCTTTTCAGGTGAAAGAGTACACTCTAGTACCAGCTAATGTTCCAGGAGTTTGAGGGGAGGCACCTCTTGGAGACTAGGACTCAATTTTCTCAGATTCACCAACAGCGTCCAGGGCAGTTCGAGTTGGAACTGGTCAGCTTGGCTCTTGTTTTACAGCGCTTCTTTAGCTTTTGAGTTCCTGAGTTGCCAACTGCCCCTTGGAGCCCCCTCTCTGGTCCTTAGCACAAGCGGAGAGCAGGCCCAGCCCTTGGGATCTCTTTCCATGACTTTAACAGCAGGAACAGTCCTCACTCTGAAGTCATGTCTTTGGTTCAGCAGGTACAGTCTGCCTTGGTGCAGACTTACTCTCTAAGGACCACAGGTTCAGCAGGTGCAGTCCTTCTTCTGTTCTTTCCGAGTCCAGTAATATTCTGAGGCTACTACAAAGGGTTGCCACCTTTATGCCAGTTTCAAGTTTGTGGGAGGGAGAATAAACAAGCCGATGAGGATAAAATTCCCATGGGCGGCCCTACTTACTCTTACACTAAAGAGAAACAGTGGTCCCTCAAGGGGGAAGTGTGAACCTCTACTTCCTTGGAGAAAAATACTTTGACCATCAAAAGATTGGTTCCAATTCTAAACAAGACAGTTGCATTCAGTTTGCTCAACAGAAGAAACAAATCTTTGCATTTATTTATTCAAGTCAAATTGAAAGTAAAAAGGTGATCCCAAACTGCGGAACCACACGATGAAAGTCAAATAGGTGAGTGTAAAGTGCACTAGTGCTACACAATCTATGTACATAAATAGTGACTGATCCGGGATGCAAAAGTGGGTGGTGCACACTCTGACACAGAGTGAAATGCACCAGAATCAGAATGAAAACAGTACACTATTATTTTATCAACATTTCGACCCTATGCATACAATTTAGACAGGGTCATCATCAGGATGCAGGTTTGGGAAGGACCTGCCCAATTGTTAGGATGATTATGAAAATGCTTCTGAGGGGTACTGATGTATAGGGTGGCACAGGAGTGGCAGGGAATAAATCCCAATCTATGGTGTATGGTACCCAGTCTGAACATGTGTGTAACAATATGGGATTCCGGGTCAGAGCCATTCTATGTGCAGTTGAAAGCCCTCTCTGAATAGGTTTCTCAATAGAAGTAAAATGAGATAAGGAAACCTGTGGCACAAAGTTGCCTCAATGCGCTTCACTGGATTGTCTCTGAATGTAATACCCTCAACTGAGTGCAGTGATTAATCAAACCTTCATGGGAAATGTGACCACTTAGAACGAAGAATGAATCCTCCAACTTCCATAACGATCGCTTGTGTGCAGAGTTGATTGTTTCGTGAGACTAATCCGATGTGCTCTAGACCCTCGAGACGACATTCAAGAGCTTGCCCTCCATGCCCTGAAGGTTTAAACCTTGAAGGAAGAAATGGTCACAAGGCGGAAAAATTCCATTTGTCCCATTAAAGACCGTCCTCCATGTAGAAAATCAGCCCATAAAATACAGTAAAAAAATCAACCACACAACAGCCATTTCATCAATTTACAAAAACCCCAACTTGAGACGTGGATCAGATCTGAATTCTTCTGACTCATGTATTGGGCTACACACCTTATGCATGATACCCTAAGCTAAAGACACCAAAACTACCAGTCAGTTATTTTCCTGTTGTGGAACCTGGAACTCCCTTTCTGATCTCGTCTTTCCTCCTCTTCCTACGAATGGTGAGGGTAATACAATAGTTCAAGAACTTCATTATTTGGGAAACAATTGTGCCCGTAGATGAACATCTTTCCTGCTGCAAAGAATGCTGCTTCTGTCATTTTCTCGCTCATCTTTCAAAGAGGACCTATAGTACAACGCTTGACACAACATATGCCCTCAACTGATCCCTAAATGGTCAATGCCGTTTACAGACCACTTTCCATGGTTTTATATAGTCCATATATTATTATTTGTAGGGTGATCCACTGAGGCTTTGAATAGTTTAGCACTTAAACATGTTAATAATACATATGAATGTATGTGCCATCCATTCATTAATAGATGATGGTCCCAAAGGAACCACTCATCCATTAGACTTCTGGAAAACTAGAAATATCCCCAAGACAACCAAAAGATATCCATAATCGATAGAGCAATATACTGCGCTATCATCCTATATTTTACTTTATGTATTGTCATGTAGGTATCCATATAGCGCACACCTAGAACTGGAGGATAGTGTAGCATTTTACATAGAACAGGGAAACACATGCCATCGATGTTACCATGGGCAAGCAGGGATTTTTAATTGTTCCAAGGAGTACACGAAGTAAAACATGTTAATACATTTTGGATACAGGTTAAGAAGGAGCAGCAGAAAGGTTGAACTGGAGGTTGGTCAGAGCAGGATGAGGAAAATATTTTTGGGCAGGACAAGGACCTGGTGTAAATGTTGCTTTTGAGCTCCTTCTTGGCCTAAAAATTGGAAAATCTGTGATCCAAGTGAAAGTTGTTGCTGCACCTTGGTATACAAACGATGAAGACTTGCTCTCTTACCCGTTACTTATTGGAATTTAGGTTCTGTAGCATTGCGAGCAGAGACACAGGGTTATGGGGCTCATTTGCTAATGCCCTCCTTCTTTTAGTTGTTTGCTTTATTGCTCACCCAAAACATTTGGATTTGATGTGGGGTAGTGGGGAAGAAAGTAGAGTTGTATTAAACTGAGGCGAGGAGTTCACATTTCTGCTGACTGGTGCATGCAGGTAACTTTGAGTGGTGAAAAGGTTAAGTCCATGGTAAAAATTAGCAGAACATTTTCCCCTGGATGCAGACCAGGGCGGGGGCTGGAAGATTTGAGCAAGGGTATCTGAGGCAGGAATGCCTTCATTTTGTGCAGAACACTCAATTGGTACCATGCAGTCAGCAACTTCTTTTTTACTTACTTCTCTAAATAGAGATTGCTATCTCGCAGAAAATTAAATCAGTGAAGCAGGTGACAGAGCGGGAACAGTCTCTTAGTTTCCTATTGGAGAGCTAGAACTGGTTCCAGAGCTTAAGATTGCAACTGTTGATAAGCAGGTAGACTTTTTTGGTCCAGCTGAGTCACAGATAATGGACATTCAAGTTTCGATGGTGCTTAAACTGCTTCTGAGTGGCTGGATATCACTTGCTAATCACACTTTGAGGGATAGATTGTAGGGTGAGCAGGACACTCAGTGGCTGAACAAATACACTGAACAACTACACACATGAGAATGGCACTGTGAGGACACCACCAGTAACTGGGAGGGGCAGGGATCTGTTGCCGCTTATTTGAACAAACCTGCATCTGTCTGAAAAGAAGCAGGGGAACCAATTCATAATTATATGGAAGATGCTAAAAGAGAAGGACAAAAATAGAGTCTGATGTAACTTGGTGTTAAAGACCTTGCAAGTTTAAAAGGACTTGGAGGCAACAATATCTATTTCCTGCTGATTTTTTATGGCATCAGTTCTGCTTGTATTAATGTTGATGTAGTGATGCTGCATTGGCAGTACATAGACTGGGAGGGTTAGAGTATTACAGAGGTTACACTAACGTTACAGAATGCACAAGTGTTATGGGATTTACAGAATGTTTGAACGTTTGCATATTTTCTCATATTCAAAGTTTGGGCTGGTTTGAGCAGGTAGCAGTTATGGATCAGTGGGGGACAGACGTTGCAAGAAGAGTAAGATCTTAAATTCCTACATTAATGTTGCGAGAGACGCAGTCAATCTTATGTGGGGTAGGGGGACTGTTCTAGATCAAGGGGATGATTAAGGAGACTGCTGTACAGCATAGAAGAGATCTGGTCTAGAGTCCTAGGGCGCTTGGGTGTCTTAGTGTCTTCCAAGTCGAACCAAGTTTGAATCCTGGCTGCTGTTCTTGAATAAAAGTCGTGCGATTCTGGGAAAAATTCTTAGAGCTTGATTTAGAGTTTGGCGGACAGGTAACTCTGTCATAAACCTGATGGATATCCCATCCACCTTATTACAAGTGCTGTCATAATGCACCTGTAATAAGGTGGACAGGAAATCTGGTACATTTGTGAAGGAGTTAACCCTTCCTTGAAATTCTAAATCTGCCCCTTAATTTCCTTGTGTTCCGAACTTGTGAAAGGTAACGTAATGCAAAGACTGACATATATCCCTCCATCGCTCCTCAGTCGGGGTTGTGGTACATAACTGCGTGTTTGTGTTTCTTGCCTTGCCTCTCCATCTGTTTCCACGTATGTAAATCCAGGCCTGTCTGCCACAGAGACGGGCTGCCCGGCGTGCTCTATAAAACATGGAAGTAAATAGGCTTTCCTAAAGCCGTGGCTGTAAGCAGATTTGTAAAGTATTAGTACTAAACATTCCCGCCTTTTCATCAGGTTGTTTATGCTTCTTTTCAGCAATCGCAGTATGTTAGCTTGGTGAAGATAATGCCTCTTTTTTTTATATCTATGACACACAGATGCAATGGACCTATTGCCTCCAGGCACCACTGCAGCTCACCCCTTGATTCGAGCAGTGCTCCTGTGTCATGACTGACTTTCCCTTGTTGATCTTTTAAGATATCCCAGGCCACTTCCTTCTGCAACCGTGCAAGGCTTTCACTTCCTCTAGCCTCGCACTGTTAATGGCATTGACCCGTCATGAGGACTGTGCTGAGCTACATCTCTTCCTGTTTCTATTTTTCTCTCTGAAGATGGACGCACGGACGGACAACAGGATGTAAATATTGCAGTATATATGTTTTACATTAATGCAATCCCAACCTTCTTATACTTAGAACTAATGTCTTTGCACAGGCTTAAATGTGTATTGTATGTATATGATTCTGGACCATTCCTTATGGAGTAGTGTTTAGAGACAATGGCGTATCGTTCAGTGATGGGGCTCCCCTGCAGATTTTGATGAGGGACCCCTGAGTCTCTCACATCTCACAAATATTCATTGACCTTGTGCTGAATGGGGCCCCTTGAATGGCTGGGGGCCCTTGGAGGGTTGGGCCCGCTGCAGGGGCCTGTGTTATGCCCTGCTCAGGAACACTTTGACGGATCTCCTTTCTGCGGTGATCATTGGTTTGCTGCCATGATTTAACCCTATAAAGAGTTTAGTTTATAATTTAGGCCTCCCTGAGATCTGGCTCTCCCCGACACACCACGCATGAGAGATAAGTATGTTGCAAAGACAAGGTACAGAGAGTGGATAGAGTCTTTAAATCTGGAATCTTTTGCAATGCCACCCAGAGACCACACCTATCTTGCTCATTAAAAAGGTATTACATTTAATTTGAGAGTATCACCAATTGGTGACAAAGAAATGGAGCAATACTTTATCTCAGTCTGTCTCTGTCAGGAAAATGAGTTTGAAACTCGTTTCCATCTTCTATTATAATATCTGTTGTTAAGGCCGGACTGGCCGTACCGGGCATCGGGCGTTTCCTTGAGACGATGGAAGGGTGGGGGGGCTGCTTTTGTAACTGGGTGTAGCAGTGCAGCATTTTTAGAAGAAAGCACAGCAGAGTTCCTTGTGTATCTAACAGTTTTCAGGCAACAATAAAAGTACCAAGATAACTCTGATGATTTAATGTACCTCCTGGAGAGAGATTGGAGTTTTGTCTAGTGGCAGTGTTGACTCATCTAAGGTAGCACAGAGGGATAATATGCCTGATGCAGAACACAGAACAGGGATTTATGTGGATAGCTCAGTGGGCTACTGCTTTTGTCACAGTGATCCTTGTATTGCTCTGCAGTTTATAAATTACAATTGTAATCTAGGTTCAAAATGTATGGGCCCATTCACAAAAGTAATCTGAGACAGAATCCTAACTTTATGACTTTTGGCATTCACAAAGGGCATTTAGGAGTAGTAAAGTTAGGATTTTGTCTCAGTTAAACTTAAGTTTTGGTCTTAAGTTTTGGTCCTAAGTTTAAGTAAAGACCAAAACTTAAGTTTAACAGAGACAAAATCCTAACTTTACTACTCCTAAATGCCCTTTGTGAATACCGAAAGTTGTAAAGTTAAGATTTTGCCTCAGATTACTTTTGTGAATCGGGCCCTATGTTTTTTCCCTGTCTTTCATTATCCTAATTTTGCTAAAAACGGTTGGTTTGGGTAGAAATAAATTTTTATTAGTAAAGTCAGCTCTAACCATTGTGTTAGGTTCTGAATCCTGAGTTTGCGTTTCCCCAGACCAAGGACTCTTAAAAAATGCCTACCAGTATGGATGACGTGAATCCTACACCTTGTAGTGCCCTTTGTCTTATGTAACATTTTCTATACACTGATTTACACACGTAAGATTCCTATTCTTTGTATGTTTGTGTGCCATAAAATGCTCTGACACACTACATTGATATGAGAGGCACTACAAAACAAATTAAATACATGTAAAAGAGGGGCTATGGAGAGATGAGAGGCAATGTTGGAGGGTGGTCGTGAGGGAATCATTGAAAAGCCCCAATAAAGACTATCATAACCTGATGCACTGTAAGGTCATCATTTACTTGCCTTAAAAATGAATACAAATGAATATATAATTAAAAATTGGTTGTAGAATGCACCATTTCCCACCAGATTTTCTTTGGCGGAGAACCACCCCAAGCCTTCTTGTAGTGGTCAGGCTCGCTCACTGAGCTCACTCTCTATGCACCGTATGGGGGCTGGTTTGACAAAATTTGCCAGGGCTGCTTTGGGTTCCCAGTCCGGCCCTGTCAGTTGTGTGAGGATGTTACTGATGGAGCAGGGGAAACAAAATATTTTTGTGTACCCCCTTGGAAGTTAATAACCCCATAACGATTAATGATACTAACCATTTGAAACGCATGAACTAATCAACAAATGCACCTTTTTATTAAACATTACACGTGGGCAACTTGCTGGCATTGCAAAAATCAAATTTATTTACGAATGTGAAGCAAAATAACGTTAGTACTGTGATTTGTGTAGTAAATAGAGTAAAATTGCATGATTTGTGTTGCGTAGTAAATTGCACTGTGGCAAAGAATGCAGATGGTAAGTAAAATGGCTTTAAATGTCGCTTCTGCTAGGTAATACCTAACGCGGGTCTTTAGAATGGCGGGTGGTAAACAGAAAGGCTTATTTTCCGTGTTATAATTTCTGTTGTGTTTGTTCTTATTTTAGTTTCGTTCGGGCCTGCTAGGCCATGCTTCGAAAATGGCCGCTGGAAAGGACGAGATGGCGTGCGCTGAATAAAATGGCCCCTGCGCATGTGTAGTGTAAATGCTCCAGTCACGTGTATGCGGCCTGAGCTCGGAGTGAGAGATGTCAAGGCCAGTTTGACCTGGAACGAGGATCGTGCCAAGAGTTCAGCATATATGCATGGGAACGGATGAGAAAATCGAGCGACAAAAGGATGAACTAATATGTGACCATCGGAGTTTGTTGCAAAATGGATTAACAAATTGGACTACTTTTAAAATATCGTTGGTCATGAGACTTAATGTGTGCTTTATTGTCCCCAAACCGGTTTGAACAAGGAGGGCGATGAGGTGACCATCACCACCCCTCCAATGGACCAATTAGCGTGATTTCTGCCCCTAGAGATTGCAACTTTAAGTGTAGCAAGTCAGAGAATAGGGTATAAGAGAGTCTGCTCTTACGTTGTGCGAGTCTACTATGTCTACCTACGTTGTGCAAAGCTCGCTCAACTTCTTCGCTTCTACTATCCTGATGCTGTGAGAGACTCTGTCATTTTGGACTTCGAAATTTGACTGGGGAAGGAACGAGACCGTTGCGGGAAGTTGCCCAGGAGGAGATTGCATCCGAGGAGGTTAGCGGGACAGTTAGTCAGTTTGGGAGTCCTATCCTGTGATCTGCGGTTCATCTTTCTTACCTGGTGAACCATTCTTGTCATCGCCCTATGGCCAAGGGTAATGAGTATTTTCTATCTTAGTTCTTAATCCATTACTTAAATGCTTACTGATATAATAAATGTATTTGTCTAATTATGAATTTTACTTATTTGCTCAAAGAATTTAGATAAAATTACATGCTAACTCTAAATGAGTCTGTGGTTCTTTAAATAAAATTGTGATTAATAAAATGTTAAAGGTTTTAATTGTGATTGAGCTGGTCTTAATCGCCATCAACTGATTCTACTAGTTGGTCCATCGACCGAATAGCGGAATACCTTGATGTTTAGAACCGACAGGATCCGAAGTTAATGTATATAATGTGTAGGTTATAATTCTGTCGTTTTAATAAGGTATCCCGTTCGTCCAGCAGCTCATTTTTCCTTAGCGTTGATCCAGAAAATTGAATGAATGTATGTATGCGGTGTTATGGGCCCCACCGACATGAGGTATCATAGTGATTCAAGGTTGAGTAAGTGTTTTTCTGGATTTAGTGTCATAAGGAAAAATTTATATTAGCCGCGCTGGATCAGATTTCTTGGTAGCAGAGTTATGGTTTCTATAGATTAGTTTGGTGATTATTGATTATCGATTTTTTCATGTCTAACACTCTATGTTGGGTTTGTATTACGTTATGTGTAGTCAGAATTTTGAAGCTTCCGGGAAGTAGGAAGTGGACACGTGTGACAAGAGAAGTCACATGGAATTGTGCATTGTCTGATTTCAAATTTGGTGATAACACAAGACTGTGTTATGATAGGGAAATTTCACGTATGAATTGCATTTGAGTGAAATAGCAACAGGTTTTCTTGTGAAACTTTGGCCTTAATTCTCAGGAGCAGTGTAGTCTCCACATGTGTTTTATCCCCAGAGAAACGGGTTTACCTCTTGCTTGAAAGAAGGGTAAGGTAGAGAGAAGTGCTACACTTATCGAACGAAACAGTATTCTTGTGAGTTAGAATAAACTATCTCTTTTGCTTAGAGAAACAGACAATGGAAATGTGTTTTACGTTGTAACTAATCGATTTAGTTTGAAAAGAAAAGTTAAAGAAAAGTGCCGATAATTTTTGTAAAGGAGGGGTCAGTAGAAGCAGGAGTAGAACTGATGTCAACGAGAACCGCGCTGGTATTGGCCAGTTGTGGAAGAACGTTGAGCTTTCTGATTGGTGCGTTGGTGTGAGACGCGCTGGGATAGGTCAGAATAGCCGAGCGGTAGAAAGAACCGATTGGTGAAAATTGTGTGAAATAGCTTCGGTAAAACAACAGTGAAATATGGCTTATTACAATGAATATGAAAGAGAGAAACCGTCATGGTTTGCGAAGCTTAAAAATCTTTTTAAGAAGGACAAAAAGGTTGTGACTAGGGAAGGAGAAGTACTTCCTCCGCCGAAAACACCAGCATCTTATATGATGGTGAAATATGGCTATCATACTTGTATTTGGTTGGAAAATTGGGCGAAATATACCAAAGACGATGGAGTATTGGCATTTCCGGAAAATGGTTCATTTAGCACAGCTGTACTTCGAAATTTGAGAGAAAAAATGATGAAACTTGAACTGAGACCTAGACCGACACAGTTCGAAGCTTTAGGTGAATGGGAAGATGAGATGTATGAAAGGGAAAAATACAGAGGTGTAAGGAATTATAGTTTTGTTCATGGAAGAGTATGGGGTGTGAGTCATGAAGACAGGATGAGACGATGGCGGTATGCTAACATGACGGATGGTATGTTTCCTACGAGAACAGTTGAAGAATTTACAGGGGAAAAGTGTACGGAGAAAAAGAAGCATGCAGTACCAGAGAGATATGGGTATGGAGTTAGCGACACAGAGGATGAGTTGCTGGAGGACATTTTAAATAAAAGACCCCCTCCATATCAACAGGATTCTGTGGTGGTGACACCAAATGCACCGCCAATGGAGAACTGTAATAAATCAAAGCCCTGAACAAATTGTCTGAAATAAATAGTCCATGTAATAAACTAGAAACACCACAGACTATGAAGACATAGATAATGGTAATGCAGCCGAACTAGCCAGAACCACAAGAGAGTTGACTGAAAAGATAAGAGAACTGACGAAGAATATGGAAGCTGTGACTGTGCCAGTAACTATAGGGCCAGTAATCCCAGTATTTGAAAATCAAACAATAGACGAACATTCCCTAATAATTCCATTAAATTCTAGTATGCAAAAAGTAAGAGAAGGGACAATTCCAGAAAATAGAGAGACCAAAGATTCTGTTGGTCCATTTAGGTCAAGTCCACCTGTAGAATTTGACAATTAATGAGAGTCCGATGAATCAAGACTCCTATGGGAGCTGAGTCAACAACTGAAACCCCGGAGAGAAGTGTAAACAGGGTAGAATTAACACAAACCCCTGTGGGTCCGACTGCAGAAGAATTAAATGATTGGGTGAGGAGCTTGCAGAAAAAGGATGCCGAACCACAACCTTTGGATGTGGTCAGATTAAAGATAGATATGGAGGAATTGATTCTAGGGACTATTGGTACCGATCGATTGAAGTCCTATCAAGATGATGAATTAATGTTTATGTGTAAAAGCATCACTTGGAGAGCTAGGAACTTGCATGAAAAATTGGAAGAAACAGCGAACGAACTAAGAGTAGAGTTTGCAAAAATCAGGGGATTGCAGAAACCGTACAGGGTAGATTTTTGTGAAAAGGACATAGGAAATCTGAACACTTCAGGACGACTAACACAGATAAAAGAACTAATTGTTTTGCTGAGAAAATGGGGAGATGTAGACAAATGGAGAAGTAGGTGGATAAGGAGAAAAGAGGGAACAACTGATAAAGCATCATTGGCTTTTCCAGTAAAAGAAAAAGAACCAACGGTAGTAGAATGTCCAATGAGAGAAATTCCAGGAGGAGGTTATGTACACGTCCCATGGTCCAGACAAGATATATTGTCAATTTACAAATGATTTTCCAAGATTGAGAGAAAAGCCTGTAGAATGGTATAGACAGGTAGAAAGGTTTGTAAAGGTTTCAAAAGTATTGTGGGAAGATCTGGATGGATTGTTTGAGATTGTTGTTCCTGCAGACTTATGGACAGAATGTAAAATTACAATTGACTGGCCGAAGGAAGAATATCCTAGAGATGCAAAAACAGGAGCCCCAAGTTCAGAAGTAATGAGAAAATATGAACAGGCAATTACATTCCTGAAAAATAAGATTCCATCAAAAGAAACGGACTGGGTAAAGATTGATAGAACAACTCAGGAGAATAAAGAATCTGTACATGCTTACTATGAAAGGTTGCTTTTGGCTTTTAAACAGTATAGTGGATACGAGAATTTGAGTGAAAAAGACATGAGTCATTTTGTGTATCGATTTGTGTATGGTTTGAGACCTGAGATAAGTGAAATGATTAAGCAGCATATGTTGTGTTGGCAGACTAGCACAGTAGATGAGGTACTACGGTATGCAAAATATTGCAGTGATGATATTGAGTGCAGACAGCGTAAACTCAAGGAAAAGGCAATGTGGGCACAAGTAAAGGTTGCAGAAAAGCAAGAAGCTCAGATGGAATAATCAGTCTAGTGACGCAGGACAGACCAAGTCCAAACCGAATATTGGTAAGGGAAAAGGTCAGATGAGTATAGAAGAAGCTAAAAAGAAATGGCCATGTCATAATTGCAGAAAGTTAGGGCACTGGAGAAACGAGTGTAAATTACCTCCGAGAGTTAATACCGAGAATCAACCATTAAATCCACAGGTGCAGAATGAGGTGAGTTACCAACAGCTGCAACAGCCGCAGGTAGTTACTCAACAGTGTCAGGTGCCGCAACCACCTCTTCCAAAAAAAAAAAAAGAGTGTAAATCCTCAAAGGTACAGTACAGAGACAGGATTCTACGGAGGAGAGCAGGTAACAAAATTGCCGCGCGCAGCTGCTGTTTCACAATATTGGTTACGGCAAAATGGAGATGAATCGGATGAAAGCTTATGACGGTGCCTAGGAGAGGAAGAGGAGTGCGTGCTTGGCGCAACTCTAGAGGTAGATCAGTCAGGTCCATTTGTGGATGGAAAAGTGAGTGGTGTAAATGTTACTTTCCTTGTGGACACTGGTGCTACCCGTTCTACTGTTAGATCAGTGGAAATACCAAAGCTTCCTCTCTCAGGAGAATATATCCAAGTTGTAGGTGTTTCAAACAGGCAAATTAAAACCCCTCTTACAGAACCAGTAGAGGTGGTAATTGGTCCATTCAAAGACATGCACCGCTTTGTGGTGTGTGATTGTAGTCCTGTAAATTTATTAGGACGCGATCTGCTTTGCAAAATGAATTGTACTATCTACTGTACTCCAGATGGTATTGCTTTCCAGACACCAGATGATGATGTTCTGTATAAAATGACAATGGCAGAACTAGAACCAGGAATGTATGATATGTTTCCTGTGTTCGATGCAGAGAAAATCCCTACTGAATTGAAAGGAACAGTCAGGTCTGATGTATGGGATTTCACAGGTGAAGATATTGGACTAATGAGAGAAGTTGATCCTGTAAAAATTACTGTAAAAGAAGGAACGAATTACCCAAACACCCCGCAGTACAAACTGACACCAGAAATTATTGAAGGAATAACACCTGTAATTAATAAGATGATTGAACAAGGAATTTTGAGAGAAATAATGAGCAGTCCATGTAATTCTCCTATAATGGGATTGAAAAAGCCAAATGGAACATATAGAATAGTACAGGATTTGAGAAAAGTGAACAAAATTGTTATTCCTTGCTGCCCAATTGTGCCAAACCCTGCTGTAATACTGTATCAAATCCCTCATGATGCAGAATGGTACACAGTTATTGATTTGTGCCATGCATTTTCTCTATTCCATTGCACCCTGACAGCCAGCCATTATTTGCATTTCGGTTTGGAGAGCGTATTTTGGCATGGTGCCGAATTCCTCAAGGGTATACTGAAAGTCCTTCTATTTTTAATCAGATTCTAAAGAAATCCTTAGAAGATTTGAAAATGCCTGAAAAATCTGTGATGGTCCAATATATCGATGACCTATTGGTGGCATCAAAGACCAGAGAAGCATGTGTTACGGACACAATTGCTTTACTGAATCATTTGGCAGAAGGAGGACACAAGGTGTCCCCATCAAAACTGCAATTCTGTCAACAGGAAGTACAGTACTTAGGTCATAAGATTGAGAAGGGGATAAGAAAAGTGATAACAGAAAGAATAAGGATTATTAAAGGAATGAGAGCCCCGATGACACAAAGAGAGGTGAGAATGTTCCTTGGAATGGTTGGTTATTGCCGACAGTGAATAAGTGGATTTTCATTTATTGCAAAACCTTTACAGCGATTGACAAAGAGGGATGTCAAAGATCCGATTGCATTGGATGAGGAAGAAATGAAGGCTTTCGAGGAATTGAGAACAAGTTTGTGTGAGGCACCAGCATTGGGAATGCCTGATTATGAGAAAGAATTTGAGCTGTATTGTAGTGAGAGAGATGGATGTGCACTTTCAGTATTAGTGCAGAGGCATGGAAGAATGAAACGACCAATAGCTTATTTTTCAGCTGTTTTAGACCCGGTAGCAAAAGCGTTGCCTGGATGTCTGAAAGCAGTAGCTGCTACTTGTGTGAGTCTGGAACAGAGTGAAGGCATTGTGATGGGATATCCTTTGAGAGTATATGTCCCACATTCAGTAGAAATCCTTCTAACTAGAACAAAAACACAATTCATGACACATAGTCGGCTGACTAGGTATGAAAAAGTGATTTTGGGTGCAGACAATGTAACCATTGTAAGATGCACGAGTGTGAATCCTTCCACCTTACTGCCAGATGCAGTAAATGCAGAAGACAAAGATGAGGTTGATCATAACTGTTTGGACGTGCTTGAATTTTGCACAAAGCCAAGGCCTGATATTAGAGACGAACCTCTAAAAGAGTCAGATTATGTGATGTTTGTGGACGGATCGTGCCTGAGGACAAATGAAGGAGTTTTAAGTGCTGCGTATGCTGTATGTACGGTGGCAACCATAATGGAAGCATCTTGTTTGAGAGGAATACGTTCAGCCCAAGTTGCTGAGCTGATTGCTCTGATTCGAGCGTGCAAACTGGGAAGGAATTTCCGAATTACTGTGATCACTGATAGCCAGTATGGCTTCGGAGTGGTCCATGATTTCTGACAGATCTGGTCCCAGAGGGTATTCCTGACTTCCTCAGGGTCTCCTATTAGGAATGGTGAGTTTGTGAAGAAGTTGCTTGAAGCGATACAGCTGCCTAAACAGATTGCGGTGGTAAAATGCACTGCTCACAAAAATGGAACTGATTACATTGCAGTGGGTAACAATTTTGCTGATGAATTAGCTCAATATTGTGCCAGAAATATGACCTCAATGAATCGGAGAAGGGAAAAAGAAAATGTTCCATGTCCCTTGCTGTTTACTAACCCAGTTGAAACATGGGAAGAGGTGAAACAATTGCAGGAAGAGGCAAGTGATGAAAAAAAAGACGTTTGGATAAAATCAGGTTGCAGACGGAGGGAGGAAGATGAAGTTTGGGTTTACAGGGATGAAAGACCAGTTATGCCTGATAGCATGATCTCTAACATGGCACGGATGTACCATGGACAGGCACACATAGGTAGGGATGCCATGATCAGACTTTTCAAACAGACCTGGTACAACCCAAAGTTTAGGGCTATAGCTGAAAGCCTTTGCCAAAGATGCCTTATATGCCAACAGATAAATCCTGGAAGGAAGACAGTAGTGAGTTTGGGAACAATAGGACGTGAAGGAGGTCCTTTTACCAGAATGCAGTTGGATTTTGTTGAAATGCCCCCAAGTAACAGATTGAGGTATGTCCTGGTGGTCGTCTGTTTGTTTTCTCGTTGGGTGGAGGCCTATCCGACAAGAAGGAATGATGGAGTTACTGTAGCTAAGCTCCTACTGAGAGAATTCATTCCTAGATATGGCTTTCCAGTAACGATAGAAACAGATAGAGGAACACATTTCCAGAATGAAATTATCCAACTAATATGTGAAGCACTAGACATTCAACAAAAGCTGCATTGTGCCTACAGACCAGAGGCTTCTGGAGTGGTAGAGCAAGTAAATGGCACAATAAAGAATAGGTTAGGGAAAATGTGTCAAGCCACAGGACTCAAATGGCCCGATGCCTTACCACTGGTGCTGATGAGCATAAGAAGCATACCTGACAGAAAAACAGGTCTGAGTCCTCATGAGATTATAATGGGACGAGCAATGAGACAAGCATACGTACCTGTCAACAAACTGCTGACTATAACTGATGATCTCATACTGGACTATTGCAAAGGATTGGCTGATGTGGTGCATTCTGTGTTTCATCAGGTTGGGCCGGATGCGACCACTCATGAGAGGAAACCAGCACATGATCTGAGTCCAGGAGACTGGGTCCGCATAAAAGTCCACAGAAGAAGAAATTGCTTGGTTCCACGCTGGGACAAGCCACGTCAAGTGATTCTGGTGACAACGACTGCAGTAAAGTGTGCAGGTGTGAAAAATTGGATTCATGCCAGCCATACTATCAGAGTTCCAGATCCTGAAGCTCGACCTGTAAGTCGACATCTGGAAATATCAGATACCAGCTCGGCATCTGAAGCAGAAATTGAAACCATCAGAGTTCCAGATCCTGAAGCTCGACCTGTAAGTCGACATCTGGAAGTAACAGGTACCAGTTCGGCATCTGAAGAAGAAACTGAAATAATCAAAGTTCCAGATCCTGAAGATCGACCTGTAAGTCGACATCCGGAAATATCAGATACCAGTTCGGCGTCTGAAGCAGACCAACCTGAATCCAGTGGAAGACAAATAAAAGAATTCGAAAAGCAAAGAACTGATACTGAAACAGGAGAAACTGAACTAATAGACAGTGATGGTGAACAGCCAAGTACAAGTTTTGGGGAAATTCCTCCAGAAATTATAGAAATAACTCAAGGAAATTCAGATTCAGACAGAGAGATAGAGGAAATTGTGGAAGAAACACGAGGAGGATTAGACTCAGAATTACAAGCAGAAGAAACCCAAGGAGATTCAGATTCAGACAAAGAGACAGAGATCATAAAGTTCAAAGTTAAAGGAAGTGAAGTGAGATCTGAGACAGAATCTGAAGAAAGTGAAGAAGAAATAAGGCAAAGAATAGGACCAAGAAAGAGAACTTGGAGAGCGGAACGAGGAGAAAAGGAAAGTGAACTGAAAAGGTCAAGAAAAGGAGACAATTGGCCCAACGAAATTAAAAGACTGAGATATAAGCTAATAAATTTGAACAAAGACAATGCAGAAAAAGTAAATGAAATAACAAGTCAGAAAAAACAAAGAAAAACGAATGAAAGACAATTGCAGAGACCAAAAAGAGTGAAAAAACCTAACCTGAAATACAAGTCACCTGAATGGGTATACATAGCACTGCCTGACATTGAAGAAGTGGATAGCAGTCACGAAAACCCAGACAAAGACTGTGAACAAGTGGGTGAAAGTGAACTGCGCCCATCCTGAAGAGGAGAAAAGACCAAAAAGTGCGTCAAAAGCAGTTGGCTCCAGTCAACACTTAAAGAAAGGGTAAAACGGCAAAAAGTCATTTGAGGTGTGGAAACACATTTTTCTGTATATATATTTAGATAAATATTTCAACATGGAAGACACTGAGAATAGAAGAGCTAAATGTGAGTTTTTCCGAAGATGGTGTAGGATGTGTTTCTATTGTACAGGTTTACTAATGCTTATTTGATTCATTTTAGCAATTATAATTCCACTTAGATTAGTTGTAGAAAATACATCTGCAATCATGAATGACACTAATAGTGACAAGAAATCTAACATAAAGAACACTGCAACACTGATAGATAGTACTGAATTTCATAGGGATAAGTCAATAACTGATTTCTCCAAGAATGTCTTCACAAAGCTTTTATATGAATATGTAGAAACAATGGATGTTAGAGATTGTTATTTATGCATGCAGTTACCTGCGTCTGTAGCAGAAGGTGTGACGTATCATCACCTTCCTTTGACGTATGGAATAACCTGTAGTGTTTTAGCTAGCTTATTTTACAAAACAGGTAAATTAGAGTATTATTACACTGACACAGATGCTGTTTTTGCTAAAGTTCCCGTAGTCCCTGAACTAAATAAGGTAAAACTTGCAAAGATTTTTGGAGAATTTTTCTTAGAAACGAAAGAATTAACATTAGATTATGCATTTAGACATAACCTTACTTGTAGGTTAAGAAAGGAAGAAAAGGTTTTCTTAGACATGGTAGAAGACAGAAGGGTTAAGTTTCAAAGAAAGGCAACAGGAGAAAAGACAAAAACCCCACCTTGGGCGTTTGAAGAGGGAAGTTATGACAAAGGCGAAACGAATGCAGCTATGGTTTTAGATTGGCCTCAACAGGGAAAATTGTGTGTTAGTAGAGATAACACTATGTATGATAACTATTTCGTGGGTTCTAGTGAGTACCGAGATACATACAAAATTTTAGGGGGTTGGGGATTCAAAGGAGGAAAAGATCCAGTATTCCCAGGGATCTATTATATTTGTGGAAATAGAGCCTATTATAGGTTGCCGGACCATTGGTACGGAACATGCTATCTAGGCCTGGTCTTTCCAAAGATTTTTCATCTGGAAAGAGGAACAAAAGGAATTCACGAGATAGGTAAACCATTAACCCGTAGGAGAAGGGAAAGCTTCTCAGAGATAATAGGTGACATTTTTGGAGCATTGATACCAGCAGTGGGTATATCTTTAAATGCATACAAGATTCGGAAATTGTCTACAGTAGTAGATCGTTTATCAACGAATACTGCTGGAGGGTTCTTGATGGTAAATACCGAAATAGTTGCCATGAGAGCTATGGTAATGCAAAATCGACTTGCCCTTGACATTCTTTTGGCGAAAGAGGGAGGAGTCTGTGCAATGCTGAAGGTACAACATTGTTGTACTTACATTCCAGATAAAAGTCAGAATATACAGAAGTATATAAAGAACATTACTGATTTGCATAAAGAAATTGCCCCACTGGAGGTTGAAGGTGCTTGGGAGAAACTTGGTAAGGGTTTTTCCTCAATAAGGAAATGGTTCACCGAAATAGGTAGTTCTCTAATTGGGAAAATACTAATTCCAGTAACCATAGTAGTAGTGATAATATTGATGCTGAGATTAGCATATGTGTGTATTAAAAGGAGAAAAAGACAAAACAGAGCAAAAAGAGAAAATGAGAAAAATAAGGAAAGAGAACGGGAGATGGGAGAGATCAAATTGGAAGAATTTAAAGAGAACATGTACAAAAGGTCTAAAAGACAAGATGAAAAGAACACAATTGTCTAAAATAACAAATGCAAGTGGACAAGAAACATTTTCTGATAAATTTTGTAGGGATAGGTTTTAGTGGTGATGCTAAAAATCACCAAAGGGAGGAATTGATGGAGCAGGGGAAACAAAATATTTTTGTGTACCCCCTTGGAAGTTAATAACCCCATAACGATTAATGATACTAACCGTTTGAAACGCATGAACTAATCAACAAATGCACCTTTTTTATTAAACATTACACGTGGGCAACTTGCTGGCATTGCAAAAATCTAATTTATTTACGAATGTGAAGCAAAATAACGTTAGTACTGTGATTTGCGTAGTAAATTGAGTAAAATTGCATGATTTGTGTTGCGTAGTAAATTGCACTGTGGCAAAGAATGCAGATGGTAAGTAAAATGGCTTTAAATGTCGCTTCTGCTAGGTAATACCTAACGCGGGTCTTTAGAATGGCGGGTGGTAAACAGAAAGGCTTATTTTCCGTGTTATAATTTCTGTTGTGTTTGTTCTTATATTAGTTTCGTTCGGGCCTGCTAGGCCATGCTTCGAAAATGGCCACTGGAAAGGACGAGATGGCGTGCGCTGAATAAAATGGCCCCCGCGCATGTGTAGTATAAATGCTCCAGTCACGTGTATGCGGCCTGTGCTCGGAGTGAGAGATGTCAAGGCCAGTTTGACCTGGAACGAGGATCGTGCCAAGAGTTCAGCATATATGCATGGGAACGGATGAGAAAATCGAGCGACAAAAGGATGAACTAATATGTGACCATCGGAGTTTGTTGCAGAATGGATTAACAAATTGGACTACTTTTAAAATATTGTTGGTCATGAGACTTAATGTGTGCGTTATTGTCCCCAAACCAGTTTGAACAAGGATGGCGATGAGGTGACCATCACCACCCCTCCAATGGACCAATTAGCGTGATTTCTGCCCCTAGAGATTGCAACTTTAAGTGTAGCAAGTCAGAGAATAGGGTATAAGAGAGTCTGCTCTTACGTTGTGCGAGGTCTACTATGTCTACTCTTACGTTGTGCAAAGCTCGCTCAACTTCTTCGCTTCTACTATCCTGATGCTGTGAGAGACTCTGTCATTTTGGACTTCGAACTTTGACTGGGGAAGGAACAAGACCGTTGCTGGAAGTTGCCCAGGAGGAGATTGCATCCGAGGAGGTTAGCGGGACAGTTAGTCAGTTTGGGAGTCCTATCCTGTGATCTGCTGTTCATCTTTCTTTCCTGGTGAACCATTCTTGTCATCGCCCTATGGCCAAGGGTAATGAGTATTTTCTATCTAAGTTTTAATCCATTACTTAAATGCTTACTGATATAATAAATGTATTTGTCTAATTATGAATTTTACTTATTTGCTCAAAGAATTTAGATAAAATTACATGCTAACTCTAAATGAGTCTGTGGTTCTTTAATTAAAATTGTGATTAATAAAATGTTAAAGGTTTTAATTGTGATTGAGCTGGTCTTAATCGCCATCAACTGATTCTACTAGTTGGTCCATCGACCGAATAGCGGAATACCTTGATGTTTAGAACCGACAGGATCCGAAGTTAATGTATATAATGTGTAGGTTATAATTCTGTCGTTTTAATAAGGTATCCCGTTCGTCCAGCAGCTCATTTTCCTTAGCGTTGATCCAGAAAACTGAGTGAATGTATGTATGCGGTGTTATGGGCCCCACCGACATAAGGTTTTATAGTGATTCAAGGTTGAGTAGGTGTTTTTCTGGATTTAGTGTCGTTAGGAAAAATTTATATTAGCCGCGCTGGATCATTACCTATATAGTGATATAACACTTTCAATCTTGTCACCGTGGAGGAATACTAATTACACTCTACATTAAATTTAAGCTCTGAGCTGCATTATAAGAAACTTGAAAAGACAATATTATACAATACTATAGTCGGCTTAGACCACAGATTCTCGAGAACCAGTGCAGTAGGATGGATATGTAGATATCCAAGTTGAGTAGCTTCTATGGGGCAGCCCTTTTGTCACTACTAGTGACAACCTTTCATTCTCAGATGTTTTATGTAACGGTTAGAGAAAGCAGAATGTTGGTCCTTTCGTGACTTCTAAGCTAAGTTCAGCTCCCTAAATTTCTGCTTGCCCTTCACGTTTGAATTTTGGCAAACATTGAGAATTGGACACAGTGCTTCTAGACTCTCACTTTCATGTTAGTCATTGGTTTTGGTCCCGAACCAAAAATGGAATATGGCATTTTCTTATACATATATGTAAAAATATTATTCAATTTGTTTTGTTCATTTATTTATTTTGAGGGGGATCTAATGTTTGTTATATATGTTGGCCTTTCTGTCTTTGAAGTGATGAGACGAGTTTTGGCTCTGCTTCACATAAAATCGTTTCCTATTTATCGCTCCGTGCTTGCTGTTTTTCTTGGATTCATTAACATTATCTGTTCTTCCCTGCGATCAACAGACCCAAGGGATAGGAACCACTTTCTGATTGGCCCCACTCTCAGAAGCACAGGCCACAAACACAGCTGTTGTTAAGCTTCAAGTGGCAGCTTTACTAACTTTCACCCCAACAAAGGGCAGCAAAGTTGCTGTGCTGGTCTTCGTGGAAGCGAGAGAGCAGAACAGCACCCTATCTACCAAGATATGGCACTGTTTTCCTCTCTCCTTGCTATCAGGGCCGGACTGGCTATAGCGGGCAATGGGAGTTTACCCGGTGGGCCGGAAGGGTGGGGGCCGGTTTTGCACCGGTTGGGGCCGTTTTTGTTACTGGGGGCCAGTTTTGCAGCGGTGCTGCAATATCGGCCCCCTGTAACAAAAGCAGCAGCAGCGTTTCCCACGAGCTCCCCTCCCCCCACCGCGGGCAGGTCCAACTTAATTGTCAGAGTTGGTTTGCGTTCTCAGGCCGGCCCTGCTTGAGCTAGTGCACTTTAGACTGCCATGCCCCAACACACACACCTTTGCGCTATAGTGCAAGGCTGCATGCATTCTATCAACCACAGTTTTTGCACCCTTCCAGCATGAAAGCTATGCTTTAATACTTCCCCATTTTGTATGTGTGCTGTCCAATGCAGCACAAATGGAAAGTTGCAAAAATGTGTAGAATTTTAAAACTTGCTCCAGAGTTATGGCTGGCTTGAAGAGGCACAAGGTTTTGGCACCAGTCCCTGTCTACCAATGTTAGTAGATAAGGATTTGCGTCAAAATCCATTTGTGTTTGCATGGAAAAGCCCATATACCACCCTTGTGCACCTCCTTGAAGCAAAGTAGCCTAAAGTAGTGCGTACTGTAACTTTGGCCAACTTTCCAATGCAAATCCTAATTTGCGCTGAAAAGTAAATGGCACTAGAAGACTTTGAACCGGGATTGCATTCCAAAACTGGGGTCCAACATACTGCTAGTGTCATTGCTATCTGTAGTCGCTAACAACGCTGAGTTTTGTCAGATTTCCTTTATGTTTACAGTTATAGCACACATAACCCAATGGCATTCACATTAAAAAAATACACCAGGAGTCAAACAGAATGTTCTTGGCTCTACCTAGTGCTCAGTAAAGACTGATATAGGTAGTCTTCGGTGCTGAAAGGATCACTCGATAACTGCAAGAACAGTTGTATTTTGTGAAGTGCAACAGTGTTTCCTATCATGGCTTTAGGTGCATTCAACAAAGCTATGCCGGTCCAAAGGGTCAAGATAGCATTTGACCTCAGGAGCTGGAACAGGATTTTTTTCTCCTTTTGGACAGATTGACATTTCCATCCCAGCTTTTGCATTAAAGCATTTCCTTTAATTATTACGCCTTTGGCTATATCTATCAAAGCGGAGCTTCATCGTTTTTTCTGGAAGGTCAGGCTGAGGTATTACTTCAGACATTCACCATCCATGCTCTCGACATCCCACACGGGCCCCAGGGTTCCTTCGACTTTCATGCCACCGAGCCATATGATGTCTCACAGGATTATGACATATGAAAGCATGGTACTCAAGGATGCCTTGAAGATATACGCCACCAAGCAATATGTCAAACACAACGTCACTGCCGCAGAACGAGAGGCGCTCATCTCCCTCAAGAACAACAGGTCGATTGTGATTAAGCCAGCCGACAAGGGTGGAGCGATTGTGGTACAAGACACCAATGACTACAAGAAGGAGATCTATTCCCAACTAAGGGATGGGGTCAGCTACATACGGCTTAATTCGGACCCAACCAAGGATATCAGTAAACTGATTACACAGATTACGAAGTTAGGCAAAGAATCTGGTTTCCTATCAGATTTGGAATTTAACTATCTAAACCAGAGTCAGCCTCGTCTTCCCACCATTTACACCTTACCAAAGGTACACAAAAATTTCGAACAACCACCGGGACAACCTATTGTCTCCGGATGTGGCTCCGTACTTGAACCCCTCTGTAAATTTGTGGATTTCTTTTTGAAACCTCTAGCTGAAAACACCAGGTCATACCTCCGTGACACTATGGAAGTGATCAATTTGGTGGATGAGATGCCTTTTGATCCAGAATCCCAAATTTTGGTCACTATGGATATTGTGTCATTGTACACTAGCATTCCCCAGCGTCCTGCCCTTGAGGTAATCCGGAAAGCACTGGACGGAAGACCACATCCATCACTGATCCTAACAGAATTTATCCTCCAATTGCTGGAGATTGCTATGATGAGGAACTTCTTCTTTCAAGGTGAATACCACTTGCAAACCAAAGGAGTTGCTATGGGTGCCAGCTTTTCCCCGGATCTGGCAATCCTATTCATGGATAACTTTGAGGAGGAGTTCATTTACAGTGAACATAATCCATTCAGGAATCAGGTGACGTACTGGAAACGGTACATAGATGATGTGCTGCTAATATGGACGGGCAGCCCGACGGATCTTCAAGAATTTTATGACTGGATCAATGGTAGATCCAACGACATCAAATTTACCATCCACTGGGATAAACACACAATCAACTTCCTAGACATATCCATCAAAGTCAACAACCAACATCTATACACCACTCTGTACAGAAAACCGACGGAGAGAAACACACTGTTGGGATATGGGAGCCACCACCCGAGAGCCTTACAAGACAATCTGCCCTTTGGTCAGTTCCTCAGGATTCGGAGGAACTGTTCACGCAAGGAAAATTACTTTGATGAATCCGACGACCTCATCAACCGATTGGTGGAACGTGGCTACCCCAGAAGGTTGGTGAAACGAGCAAGGAAGCGGGCATGGTTCAACCCGAGGGACTCACTATTGACGCCTAAACAACGCTCGACGGATACCCTGGATAGGATGATCTGCGTCACAACCCTCAACACGAGGAGCAACGAGATTAAACAAATTGTTAATAGACATTGGAAAGTTGTCGCCGACGAATTGGAGATACCAAATCCCCCTATGCACTCTTTCAAAAAAGGCAAGAATATAAGAGACTATGTAGTTCGATCACTTCTTGAGACACCGCCACAATCCACCATTCAAACAATGTGGCAGTTATTGGAGATTACAGGTCATTACAAATGTGGCAAATGCAAAGCCTGTAAACTAACCATTGAAACTAAACAGTTCTGCTACCAACAGCATAAGATTGACTTAAAAGTACATACGAATTGCAATACGTCTGATGCAATATACGCTATCCTCTGCCCTTGTGAAAAGATCTACATTGGCCAAACAAGACAGAAGGTCAAGGCACACATACTGCAACATTGCAGTAGGGTCAGATGTGGCACCATAGGGGCACCACTGGTAGAACACTTCCAGGCTCTGGGCCACCAACCAGAATCCATAAGGTGGGTGGTTCTTGAAAAAGTCACATTGGGAATCCGAGGTGGCGATCTGAACTCTATCCTAAACATCCGGGAATGCAAATGGGTGGACTCTTTGGACACCGTCCGAAATGGCCTAAACGAACTTGATGCCACATATGCACAACTTTCCTGTTTAAGTAGTGACTGATTGACACACACCCCTCGACACACTGGGCATTATTTTCATGACACGCGTAATTTGTTTTCATAAATCACCCGTGACATGTGCACATTACGTAAATATTATCCATGTCATGCGGAACAGAAGCTAACACCACATTGTCCCGCATTTTCCGTCTGTTCTCTGCCATACTACCGTGAGGGGCGGACGTTTATTTAATTTATTTTATTTGCCCATTTTGTTAAGATTAGGACTCTGCACTGAGGATCAAACTTGGTTCCTAACTGTGTCATCTCATCTGCACTTATAACTATTGTGATACTGTTATTCATAATGAATTCATAGCGCTACACGTCTATGTTTATATATCAACCTCTGCATGGCCTCCCAAAAAATGTGAATAATAAAAACAACTGTATATATGTGTTCCTTTTGCCAAGGAATATGAACATGTAATGTATTACCATGTATTTTCTCATCATGTATTTTATGAACGGGATGACCGATTTACACTGTGCACCGTTGGGAATAATGCCACACGTCTATTATATTATTATTTTATGACAACCTCTGCATGCCTCCACAAAGTTGAATCATGAATAACACTTGTATATATTTGTTCCTTTTGTTAAGGAATATTAATATGTAATATTGGATTTTCACATCATGTACGTTATCAACATGATGAGTGGTGTAGACTGTGCGCCGGTATGCAACTATTGCCGGTCAGCCTCTTGTATCCATTAATGTTGCCTGATCGATATGACAGGTTAGACAGGAAGTAATCATACGCACGTCATTTTGCTGAAAAATCGTTGCATCACTGTTAGCATCCAGCGCCTTTCCCTCAAACGCGCCTACGTGCACGTCTTTGAACGCGTTTATATGAGGGCTCCGGCACCGTGACAGGCTGCTACTCGGATTTTGACCAGAGCTGCCGTTAGGTATGTGCCGTGCATTCTGTACCTCGCACCCCATTTCCCAACCATGTTGGGTGTTAGCTCGTTATGCCCCCCTCCACTTGATTTGGGGACATCATAGGTGTCGTCTCAGCCCGGTTCCTACGAAGCCACTGAAGCCATTGCTCAGACTTCAAGGCAACCTTTTCCGTAACTCATGCTTACTTGCAATTGTGCCCCTCATGACCAAACCCAGCGGGTGACTAGGCACACCCGGGTTTACGGCACACTTATTTTATATGGATTGAGTGTTGTCATCATCCCCCACTTAATTATGTATGCCCCCCACGGTATACGGCAGTGGTGACTACCGTCACTACCACGGCCAGCTAGACACTAGCTTGCATGTTCACATAATTGACTCTACTGTATTATGTATGCCACACGACTCGGGCCTCAATCATAAACCTTTCTTCATCGCAGGTTACTAATCAACCTTTGCTGGATTCAGACGAGCATTTTGACACCAACCACCTCCACTTGCGAACGTGGTTCATTCCAAATCTCTCACAGTAAGTCTCTTTCACTGAGCTGTAATGTTTAGAATGTGCCCATTTACGTTACTGGTGGTTCATTTAGGCCTTCTCTTTTGTTTCCTTTCGTCTCCGACATTTAGGAGCTTACAGGCCCTCCTTTTTATTCCACAGCCGAAATCGTCGTGCTGTTTTACGTTGGTAATTACCTTTGCGTCTTCCTCATATATTGACACTTTCCCACGCTCATATCACCAGAATAATGCTTGACATTTAATTGCTTCTAGGTGATTACATCCCCCCCTCACAAGTCCCCTTTGGTCCTGATGAAGACCCCCCAATAAGGCAGAAACTCCCTTTATGCTTACAGGGGTCGAAACGTCAACATTTGGGTCATTATTTGTCAAACATAAAACACAGTCAATTTCCTGAGCTACAGTCACTTAGTTTAGGCACAATTAATCCACACAGTATTCTTCTTAATGTATTTCTTCTTTAATCTTTATTCTGTATCCTTCGTGGTACAGTCCGTTTTTCAGTTCTTGAATAACAGAACAGCAACAGAACAGATAGCCACAGGTAAATGCCAACACGTGTTTCGTCCTCTGGATTTAACCAAAGACTTCCTCAGGGCGCCAACTGCGGTATCCAATATGCAATAAGCTACACGCCGGGACTAGATGCGGATTACTCTCCGTATCATGGACGAGGATTCCAAGGACGGACATCAGCCTAATTTTTTCTGGTATTGAGTGATGACTACTTATTATGCTTTCACAACATCGCCTCTGATGGATGCACTTTGAATTTTGACGTTATATACTTGAAAACAGCGATAGCCATTGAATTCCAATTGCATATTGGATACCGCAGTTGGCGCCCTGAGGAAGTCTTTGGTGAAATCCAGAGGACGAAACACGTGTTGGCATTTTCCTGTGGCTATCTGTTCTGTTGCTGTTCTGTTATTGAAGAACTGAAAAACGGACTGTACCACGAAGGATACAGAATAAAGATTAAAGAAGAAATACATTAAGAAGAATACTGCGTGGATTAATTGTGCCTAAACTAAGTGACTGCAGCTCAGGAAATTGACTGTGTTTTTTGTTAGAAGTGTGTGGATTGCTCCACACTGTTGACAACGTTGGGTGGTCGTTGCCCAATTTCCTTTGAGCTTTTGTCCTAGCAGGAAGGAGATATTGGTGATAATTACTGTTCACTTAACCTTGCACAGCTTATTCCCCACTACCTTTTTTGTATGTGATTTGTCAAACATAGGCGACAGAGATTCTGTATTTGTACCTTGATTACCTTGTTATGATTTGCCTTATATGGTTTTGCCAAGTTTTTGGCTGGATTGGTTTAACAAACTTTTGATGTATATAATGCACGTTACCTTCCCTTTCCTCTGCACCGTCACTCTATCCGGCCCAAACACTCACCCCTCCCCTTCCGAGCACCAATTTTATGGTAAAATTTGGACATGGACTGCCTTACCTGTTTGATTTATTCTTGCGATATCCATTTTGTGATTAAATAAAATCACATTCATTTTTTGGTTTCTCATGGTGATGTCTAAATTGTTCTACTCTTACTGCATGTTTAAGTCTGCTGTTTCTATGTCAAAGTTCAATTGACTACCACTGTGACTATTCCTTTTTTGTACCATACAATACCCGGGTCCAGTGGTCTTACGGGTTACCCCATTGATATATAACTCTCTTTATATCTATTTGGTCGGTAGAAGAAAAAAGGCACCTTCACCATCAATAGCAATATTAACATTTTAGGTGGACAACATGATCATCTTTCTAGTGGCCAGGAGAATGAATCCGAAAACCCAGAAATTCACAAGAGTTGGAGGCTATAAGATTAATAATTTTAAAACAGAAATTTTTATTCATTTCTACCTTGGAAACACTTCTTCCTTCTCTGTGAACAGGTTAGTTAATGACAATGATAAACCTAAGGTTACTACGTCCCCATGTCTCTTGGATGTGAAAAATATCAAGATTTAAGCAATCTAAAATATATTCATTAGTTAAAAAAAAGTTAAAGCACTGTTGACAAACTGCCTTTATCTGTTGTGGGCAGATTAGCCTTAATTAAAATGATGATTTTGACCATTATTTCTAGTCGTACTGTGCAACTCTCTATGTAAATTGTACACTAATTGTTTTAGCACATCAAAAGGAATGGTCAAAACCTTTTTGTGGAATAGTACAAATGATTGTGTGAACTTTTCATAATGATACCTAACCAGAGAGGAAGGAGGAGGAGGAGTTGGTTTACCTAGTTTTGGATTGCATTATAAGGCTGCATTCACTAATAGTATCACTAGCTTGAACCTCCCTAGCTAGAAGAGGGTTTTTGATACCTGTCTTTTAATTAAAGCTACACGAATTTGATATGAATTGACCACAGTTTATTAAAGTGCTTCACTCTCTTAAAAATGTCTGTACAAGTCTTAAATATATTATATTTAAGCAAAAGGATAGCTGATTTTTTCCAACAATAAACAATTGCTGTTAATAATGCACAAATTACATTGCAGTATTGTAAAGGGCTAGTTTGGATGATCAGGCTTTGAGGAAGTGACTGGGTACTGGTATAACATGTATGTATGTAGGTATGTATGTGTATTTCTATAGGGCGAGCATAGCCAAAAGGCAGTGGAGCACTGTACATGGTCAAAAACCATGCATAAGGTCAATGATTAAGAGAAAGAAGCTGGATTGTGGATGGTTCATATATTGTGATGTAGTGTTCTTTAAAGCGGTGAGTCTTCAACTCTTTCCTCAATTGGAGCACTTTGGGGTGGTCCTGATGATTACAGGGATGTTGTTCCAGATTGTGTGTGCATAAGTCAAAAGTCAGCTCAAAGTCCTGTTCCTCGACCGTTCCCTAGTGAACTGATAGGAGCAGCCGGAGCACTGAAGCAGACACCTCGCACCGCTTCGACTCTGTGTCCTCAAGACTTCTACCCCCGCCTCGCCCCTGACCCCGTTATCGTCACTCCTCCCCGAAAGTGGAGCTCTGCTCATGACAGTAACTTTCCTCTAAGACTTTCCAAGACCTCAGCGCCTCATGGTTACGCTACGAATTGGAACTCTCCGTCCATGACCTATACTATTAATGTATTGTGTGATTTTCTGCAATGCAACTGGTGTAAAGCGCTCCGATACCCTCGGGTCAGGCCAGCGCTATATAAAACTTCTTAAATAAATAAATAAAAAATAAATAAATGAAAAAATGTCTTCTAGCTTGTTTTTTTCTTTTTTTACACTTCTTAGTCTGCAGTCTGATTCTGTTCTGGCTGCAGGAGTGCCAAGATCTACTAGAGATGGTGAGTTTATCTGCAAGATAAGTGAGGGTGCTGGTCTTGATAGCTCTGTAAATGATGTAGCTGGTTTTCAAGATGGTGTGCGCCATGAAGGGGAGCCAATGGATTTCCGTCTGTTTGGGGGTGATGTGATTACATTTCTTCAGGCCCTGAATGACACGTGCTGCAGCATTCAGGATGTCCCTAAGAGGTTCCAGTGTGGAGTCTGGAAGACCATGGAGAAGGGTATTGCCACCATTAAGTTGCAAGAGTGCAAGGCTTTGAACAACAGTTGTGAATTTGCTTTACGGAAATAATGGATTGACTTTCTTTAGAAGAGAGAGCTGATACCAGACCATCTTTGTTTTTTGATGTCTTTCTGTCTTCCTTTGTATAGGGCTCTTCATGCGTTCCTATGCTCTATTAGTTTACCTTGGCTGTGGTCAGCTTTGGATGGGATCTGGGGATGGGCAACTGGATGGTACACCCCTACTTGTTTCTCCATTCTGTCCCACACAGGTGCACACTCACCTACTTGCCTACACACATGTTTGCGTTGGTCCTGTGTGTATTTAGGATTGGGCCTATAGACCCCCGAGAGCAACCAGAGCCACTAGTATTTGGTTCCCCTGTTGGTTGGTCTGTCTCCTGTCGAGTCAGACATGTGTGGCTTCATAACCATGTAGAGACTTGTTGTGCTGATGTATGGACGTTCTCATGTATACTGTTGGGACATGCCGACTGAATGTTGGTCTTTAATCCGGTTTGGTTATTCTCACATATTCGGTTGTCTTATCCCTATTTCCCCGCCTCCCCCTTCTTCTCCACTCCTCCTCTTCTTCCTTTTACCTACCCCTTGTTATTGCACCAGCATTGGGATTTGCAGAGACTACTGATTCATTTGGTCAGATGAGGTACTAATCACTGTATTCCCAAGTACCCACCCCATTTTCTGATCCTTGTTGTTAATGGTTCATTGCTGTTTACAGCTGTTGTCTCATTGTAAAAATGAATAAACAATTGTTACAAAAAAGAATGAGAGAGTTGAGTCTTCTTTTTTTTGGGCAGTATGTTCCTTGAGGGTGAGGTTGGCGTCTAGAGTGAATCCAAGTGACTTGGCCTTTGGTGAAAGTTGGGGCCTCGACACCATCAAGGTTCATGTTATTGAGCCAGGTTTGTACTGTATCTCATTTATTTTTCTTGGCAAATAACAGGCATTCTGTCTTGATTGAATTGAGCTTAAGGTAAGTGTTGGACATCCAGGTCTGGATGATGTGCAAGTTGCGTTTGAGGCATTGGATATCTGAAAGTAGAGTCGTGCATCATCAGCTTATTGATGAATCTTGATGCTGTTGGATGTCCATGTATAGGTTGAAGATGACAAGAGGCAGTATGGAGCCTTGGGAGACTCCACAGGTGATAGGAATATTTTGTGATGAGATCTGATAATGTGAATAAACTGGTGTTGGTTGCAAAGGTAGGAGGAGAACCGGTAAGGGACATTGGCTGAGAATTCCATTTGAGACTCCAGGGTGCATATGAGGGTGGGATGGTTGACTGCGTAAAAAGCAGCTGAGCGGTCCAGCAATATCAGGAAGCAGTGGCCATCTTCATCTGTGGCCAAGAGTGCATTGTCTATGAAGTGTAAGTTAGTGGTCTCCGTACTGCAGCGTGATCTGAATTCAGACTAGGAGTTATGCAGGAATATGGTCTATGGTGCAAAAGTGTCTGTGTTGTAGGAAATTATCCCCGCAATGCAGTCACCCTTGCACTATGGCACAAGGGTGCCTGTGTTGGCATTAGGCAGCTATTTTTAGTGCCAGCCACAGGGGTGCACCATACTCTAGTAAATACGGTGCATCCCTGCATTTTTTAAATGACGCAGTGCAGTGCTGCAAAATTGCTTGCAGAACCGCACAGCACCCTTTCCTAGTAAAAATGCCTCTAAGTATGTCACGATGAGAAGAGAAAATGGATGCCAGAAAGTTCCAGAAGCATTCTAGCCTCGCCCACAAGACCAAATGGCAACGTCAATTGAAGCAAGTAGAGACTAAACGAAGTCGATCATCATCAAACTCATCTTCCAAATGCTCTTCAGCGTCATCATCGAGCGACAGTGAAGAAGATGGGTGTGCAACGGTGATGTCGACCACAGAAAAACATGCATATGTAAATTTGGCTGCTTGCAAAGAAGAACACAAATCAAAGAGAGATCGCCACGTGAAATGACCCAACTCATTTGACCGATGCCCCAAGATCACGCTAAAGGTGAATGGCTGCCCTACAACTTTCATTATAGACAGTGGTACATCGATCAACATCATGCCAGCAGAAAAATACAATGAACTGTCTCCGGCACCAAGTCTAACACCATTGAAAACAAAGGTGTATACGTGGACTGCTTCTACCCCATTGTAAAGTCAAGGGTCATTTGTTGCAACCAAGAGGCAAAAGAAAAAGACAGTACAAGCACCAATTCATGTTCTCCAAGGTACTTCGTCGAGTGCATGTCTACTCAGTTTTCAGCACTGCTGCTGCCATGGGACTGATATCTATTAATTACAACCTCAATGCACATTCAGAAATAGTAAGCCAATTCCCATCATTATTTCATGGACTTAGGGAAACTTAAGACATTGAAGGTGCAATTTCACATTAATGAGGACATTCGTCCTGTTGCTCAGCGACACCATTGGATTGATTTTCATTTACAAGAGGCAAAAGAACTGGAAACATTATTAAAGCATGGCATAATTGACTGCTCTACTGGTCCAATGCCATGGGTTTCACCCATAGTGGTAGTGCCAAAAAAGGTCAGTGAAGGCTCAGTGCACATTTGTGTTGATGTGCTCCAAGCCAACAAAGCAATATAGAGAGAAAGACATCCAGGTCCACACATGGCAGATGTGATTACACAGCTGAATGGCGCCAAAGTCTTCTTCCATCTTGATTTGAACAATGTATACCATCAGCTCGAGCTGGAAGAGAACTATAAGTACATTACAACATTTTCCACTCATGTTGGTTTGTTCAGATACAAAAGATTCAGTTTTGGTGTGTCCTGCAGAAATCTTTCAGGATGTCATTCGCCAAATAATTCAAACTGTCACACATGCTTCTAACTAGAGTGATGATATATTAGTGTTTGGGATCACACAAAAGGAACATGACACCTAAGCAAGTGCGTTTTTTATTCATCGATGCAGGTCTCTTGTTAAATGCAGAAAAGTGTGAGTTTCCCAAAACCAAACTCAAATTCTTTGGGCATATTTTCTCTGAAGGGGGAATGACACCTGTGACACCTGACCCTGAAAGAGTACAAACATTGTCATCCACCTGTCTCCTGCAAAATGTAAGCATGCTGCGATCCTTCTTAGGCATGGCCAGCTATTGCTCCAGATACATTCGTGATTTTGCCACGATGAGTGCCCCATTGAGGTAGGAACAACGAACAGTCTGCCTACGAGTTGGAAAGGGTCAATAATCAACCCAATATTTAAGGGAGGTGATAGGTCGGATCCGGCAAATTACAGGCTTATAGCTCTTATGGATGTTGAAGCCAAATACCACGCATCATTAATCCTGGAGGACCTGGTGCAATGGTCTAACAACAAGTTGATTCCTCTGAACCAAACAGGATTCCGTAAAGGGTTTGGAACAACAACAAACATACTTGCCCTGGCCATGATAGCGGAAAGGTGCAAACGCTTGCAGAGAAAGTTACACATTTATTTTATTGATTTTAAAGCAGCATTTGACCGTGTAGATCAAGGGCTGCTGTGGAGTGAATTAAAGAATTTGGGCCTTCCTGAATCAATATTACACGCCATAATACAACTGTACACTGGCCCTTGGATCTGCATACAAATAGCAAACGGCACGAGACTGTCAAGGGAAATGCAGACAGAGATAGGTCTAAAGCAAAGTTGTGCATTAGTGCCTCATTTATTCAATCTCTTTATAGTGGACCTCTCACCAAGATTAAATGAAGTCATTTCTCACCCACCACACCCTGGCCCATTATCTATAACGCATCTTTCTTATGCTGATGACATAGTCCTGCTCAGTCTAACAAGAGTTGGCTTACAAAGATTATTAAATGAGTTAGCAACGTTTGCCTAGGACAATGCCTTGGAAATCAACATCATAAAAACAAAAACCATGATTATTGGGAACCGGCTTGGACATCAAAACCCTATTCAGCTGGGAGAAACAGCTTTAGGGGTAGTCCATAACTACAAATATCTGGGTCTGTACATAGATGAACGACTAAACTTTCAATTTCATAAACAATGTCTCAAAAAAAAGGAAATGGCCTAATCTATGCAATCTGTGCCCTTGCAAAAGAGTTAAGGGGCCCATCTTTCAAGTCGCTGCTTGCAGTTATGGGTGCCAAATTACTGCAGACAGTGGCTTATGCAAGCATCGTTCTAAATGGTAAAGATGCAATACTTTTAGACAATCTACAAACGAAAGCGTACAAAAAAGTTTTCAATTTACCTCAGAATACATCCTCGGCACAGGTGAGATTGGAATTTGGTCTTACGCAACAAGAGATTGGGAGAAAATATGTGCTATTAAAAGCTGGCATAAAATCTGGTCAAATCGAGCCAATGACTTACATGATGCCTTGTGGCGGGCCCAGGAAGAAGATCCGCACTCAAGTTATGGCAAATTCCTGAAAACAGCTCTGGAGGAAACAAAGACAACAGAACTCTGGGCGCAGAATGCCTCTTTTTCTGTCTTCCGTAGGGTGATAAACAAAATGGCCAAACCTCATTCACTACTAGAAGACAAAAGTAAATTAGCCAAGCGGTCTCATGCCTGGATGGTCCTGTAGTCCTACACAACAGCTCGTCTGGCAGAATATCTACACACAACGCACCCATTTCATTTGAAACGAAAACTCATGGCCACAAGGTTTGGGGTTTTACCAAGTTTAGCTGATCAGCCAACATGGAAGTATAATGGTCCCATGACATGTAACTTATGTGGTGCATCGAAGCAAGATTTTATTAATCTGATATGCTTATGCCCCTCTTTAAAAACAATTCGGGTGTTGTTATTGAAAAAAGCTTTTAACGATAGGGGCAACTGAAATGTTTCATTTTTATTTTTTAAATGCATCGCGTTTTCCTTTAAGGAGAACGGGCTGCATTTTTTTAAAAACCTGCTTTATTGACAAAGCAGTCCCAGACCCCAGCAGGCCACCGTCCCTGGGAGTGCGAGCCATTCCCAATGGGGTCGCAAATTGCGACAGCCTCATTAATATTCATGAGGCATGCAATTTGCGACCCCATTGGGAATCGCAAACAGTGTCTGAGACACTTTTGTACATTGGATTTTGTGACTCGCAAATTGCGACTCGCAATTTGTTGCAATTAGCGAGTCGCAAATTCCAATGGTCGTACATCTGGCCCTTTATCCCTTAATAACTTTGCACCCGTTTGACGAATGTTCGCTAAACTTTGCAGACCTGTTGCACCTGTTTCATTGTCAGAGGACTGTAAGTTTCACGGCAGTTGGTCAAGGGGTGAAATATAAAAAGGGGGGTCCCAAAACGGGCTTGAAGTCCAATGCATTTTACAAATACTTTTTTATTTTGCATAGCGCGAAAACGCCCGGTCAGAGTTTGCTGAAATTTGGCAGCATTAGATATCAGGGTGCGCAGATGATTCGTTTGGGTACAGCAGGCATGCAGAGTAAGTATTTTTTAAGTTCTAAGGTTTTTTGAATTGTAGCACAATACTACTAAAAGTAGCAAGGAAGCCCAAAAAATAAACCAGACTTCATATGTAAAGTTTCAGATTTACTACATGAACAACTGAAAGACCCATTTACGGTCACATGCTAATGAAAACCTATAGACAAATACATAACAAATAGAATACAGCTTAATCTAAATAAGTTTTCTTTGCATGCTCTCTGGCTCACAAAATAAAACTGCTCCAGCAAGTCAAACAAAAAACATCGGGGCATATTAACAAGGCGGCGATAAACAATTATCGCCGCTTTTGCGGCCGTTTTCGGCCGAAAAGCGGCGATAATTATATCGCCTTATCAGCAAAGACACGCTATCGCGTGTTTTGCTGATTTTGCTCCCGTTCCAGCACGCCTGACTTCGCATCGATAATGAGATGCAAAGTAGGCGTGTCTGTGGAAACAACATGGGTAAATATCGCGAAGGCAGCTTCGCGATATTTACATGCGGGGAAGCGATTATTTTAATCGCGTTAAGTATGCTTTAACGCAGGAATTTAACGTCTGTTAAATTCCTGACTAAGGCATACTTAACATGGGGGGTGGATTCTGTGGCTAAGACCACAGGCCCTATCATCTAGGATATCGCCGTTTTCCATATGGAAAACGGCGATATCCACGCTATCTCTGGAATTTTTATCGCCTCGGCGATGCGCGTTGTTAATAACGCGCTAACCGGGCGATAAATTACAGAGATAGCCGGCGATAAATATGCAAGTGCTAAGCGCGCTTTGCGATATTTATCGCCGGCCCTTGATAATATGCCCCATCTTTCTTATGCACAGCTCCGCAACAAATGAAAAAATGTACCTAACAGTGAGCCACACAAACTAATATTTGGAGGACATGATAATTGGCCACATAGAAAACAAAATAATCTCAATTTTTATAACAATAACAATGATTGCCTTTCATTCACTGTGGCCTTCATATGTAGCACAATCCAACTAAAAGGAGCAAGGAAGCCCAAAGAATAAACTAGACTGTGAATGTAATTTTAGAATTACTACATGAACAACTAAAAGACACATTTATGGTCACATGATAATGTAAGCCAATAAACAAATACATTAGATAAAAAGAAAGCTGATTGCCTCTCTGTAGTTATAGTTAGCATTCCAGAAGATAGGAATTCCTCGGATATTAGCTCCCTAATAACTTTCCACCCGGTTGACGAATCACCACAATACTTTGTAGACCTAGAACATTTTCTACATTTTGAGATGATGTACATTTTTGGGGTGAATCCTTAAGATAAATGGGGGTCCCAAAACGTGTTTTTCCACCGATGCATTTTCCATAGACTATTGTATTTGTCGTAGCATGAAAACAGCTGAACGGATTTACATGAAATTTATACATTATGGTGCAGAGATGATGCTTTTTGGGTACTGCAGTAAAGTAGGGTAAGTATTTTTTAAGTTTTAAGACATTTATACTTAGTGATGTCTGTCACCGCTGTACTTTGCGGAATTTCACAAAGTTTTGTGAAACTATTGTGGTACATGGCTGTAAACGTATTTAAAAATATATTAAAAATATATAAATACAGTTCCCGGCATATTACCACTTTAATAAAGTGGAAATAGGTAGGCACCTACTACTTACCTAAATCTAAGTCCCTAACACGGAACTTAGCCTAATTGTAGTGAAAACAATATGGCTGCCTTTTCATTCTCTAAACACAGCCATTACCCAATTAGATACTGGCTTGTCATCGGCATGTACCATGCAATGCTGCTAAGTTATCACGTTATACTACGGCACAACTATAGCTAAGGCCTAGCTGTATTGTTGGATTGTGGTAGCTTTACGTCACTAATGGTGTCGCATGGGCAATGAAATATTTAAGTCAGATTTACAAAGGAACACAAGGCCACCATGTGTGGCCCTGAGTTGATTGGTAAATCTGGAGAAACGCAAGGAAGCGCAATTTGCTGTTTTGTGTTACTCTGCATACCATATTCTACATTGCTGCCAAATTTCACATACATCTGTGTGCCACACATCACTGTAGCCACTCCACTATACGCTATTTCACTCTATGCCACTCCACTCTACACCTCTCCACTGTACTAGACTCCATTCAATGCCACTCCACTCTTCGATACTACACTGTACAAAATGCCAACTGTACGCCACCCCATGCCACTCCACTCTACACCTCTCCACTGTACTAGACTCCATTCAATGCCACTCCACTCTTCGATACTACACTGTACACAATGCCAACTGTACGCCACCCCAGTCTACGTCATTCCACTGTATGCCACTCCACTGGACCCTACTCCACTATACGCTATTCCATTCTATGCCATTCTACTGTATGCCACTCTACTCTATCCTATTCTACTGTATGCCACTCCACTCTGCAACACTCCACTGTTCGCTATTCCACTGTATGCCACTCTACTGTACGCTACTCCACTCTACACCACTCCAGTGTATGGCATCCCATCTGTGCCACTTCATTCTATGCTATTCGGTTGGAGCCCACTCCAGTGTATTACACTCTACCAGACGCCACTGTATGCCCCTCATTTACACCACTCCATTGTACGCTACTCCACTATACACTATTACACTCTAAGCCACTCTACTGTACAACACTCCACTCTATGCCACTCCACTCTACGCTATTACACTGTACACATCTTCATTCTATGTCAGTCCACTTTATGCATTACACTGTACTACTCCACTTTACGCCTCTTCAGTGTACATCACTACACTGTATGCCACTCCGCTATACGCTACTCCAGTATATGCTATTCCACTCTATGGCATTGCACTGTATGCCACTCTACTTTATGCTATTTCACTGTATGTCACTCCATTGTATCCTACTCCATTCTACGCTGCTCCAGTGTATGCAACTTCACTCTACCCGAATCTATTCTACCGTATGCCACTCCACTGTATGCCACTCCAATGCATGCTATTACAATTTACCCCATTCCAGTGTGCGCCTCTCCAGTCTACACCACCTCACTGTGTGCCACTGCACTGTCCGCTATTTCACTATACGCAATTCCAGTCTACGCCACTCTACTGTACACCGCTCCACTCTACGCTATTCAACTGTATGTGACGCCACTCCAGTGTACACCACTCCACTCTACGCCACTCCATTCTATGCTAGTCCATTGGTCACCACTCCACTCTACACCACTCCACTATATGCTATTTCACTCTACCCCACTCCACTCTACACTACTCAAGTATTTACAAGTACACTGTACGTCACTCCATTCTATGGTATTACACTCTACCCCACCCCACAATACACCACTTCAGTCTAAACCACTTCACTGTACGCTACTACACTATTAGCTATTACACTGTACACAACTCCATTCTACGCCACTCCACTCTATGCTATTACACTGTATGCAACTCCACTTTACGCCTCTTCAGTGTACACCACTACATTGCATGCCATTCTGCTATACACTACTCTAGTATATACTATTTCACTCTATGCCATTCCACTGTATGCCACTCCACTCTATGCTATTCCACTGCATGCCACTCCATTTTATCCTACTCCACTCGATGCTACTCCAGTGTATGCCACTCCACTCTACCCGACTCCATTCTACGCTATTCCATTGGATGCCACTCCACCGTATTCCACTCCAATTCAGCCTTTTACAATTTACCCCATTCCAGTGTGTGCCACTCCTGTCCACACCACTTCACTGTATGCCACTGCACTGTACGCTACTTCACTATATGCTATTCCAGTCTATGCCACTCTACTGTACACCAATCCACTCAAAGTTATTCCACTGTATGCAAATCCACTACCCTCTACTCCACTCTACGCCACTCCAGTGTACTACACTCCACTCTACGCCACTCCGTTCTATGCTAGTCCATTGGACACCACTCCATTCTACACCACTTCACGATATGCTATTTCACTTTACCCCACTCCACTGTACACTACACAAGTCTACACCATTTCACTGTATGTCACTCCATTATATGCTATTACACTCTACCCCACCCCACAAAACACCACTCCAGTCTAAACCACTTCACTGTACACTACTACACTATAAGCTATTACATTTTACAACACTCCACTGCATGCTACTACACTATACGCTATTACAATCTACGCCACTCCACTGTACGCCACTCCAGTCTATGCTACTTCACTCTATGCTGTTCCACTTTATGCCACTCCACTGTACGCTACTCCACTCTACGCCACTCCAGTGTACTCTCCTCCACTCTATATAACTCCCTCTGCAAAACTCTACTACACTCTATGCCACTCTGCAAGACTCTACTCCACTTCATCCCCATACACTCCATTATTCCAAATTTGCACTCAACTCTATGCCTATACACTCTATTGTACAACTCTACTCCACTCTACAGCTGTTTCAAACACTGAACAATACAGCACGCCACTCTACTGTATGAGACGCCACTCCAATTTATAACAGTTTCCTCAACTCTACTCTGTGCCACTTCAATGTATGCCACCCCATTCTACACTACTCCATTATACCCTACTCCACTCTACCCCACTCCAATCAATCAATCAATCAATCAATCAATCAATCAGGGTTGGTAAAGAGTACAACTACTCAATAGTGAAGGTCTCAAGGAGCGGGGGAGGGGGGCAGCTCCGTTGAATGCTGGGGTCACCCGAAAAGCCAGGTCTTGAGGTCCTTCCTGAACTGGGGCAATGTGGGAGATTGCCAGAGTTGAAGGGGGAGGGTGTTCCAGGCTTTGGCTGCGAAGTAGGAGAAGGACTTTCTTCCCATTCTAGTCTTGCTGATATGTGAGACGGTGGCCAGTGAGAACTGGGCTGATCGGAGGTGTCTTTTGGTTGCGTGGAAGGAGTGGTGGCTGTTCAGGTATGCGGGTCCGGTGTTGTGAAGAGCCTTCTATGCATGGGTGAGGAGTTAGAAGGTTATTCTTTTTTCGACTATAAGCCAATGGAGATCGTGGAGGTGTTCGGTGATGTGACTGCGACGGGGGATTTCGAGGATCAGTCTGGCTGCGGCGTTCTGGACAGTCTGGCGTTTGTAAAGGAGTTTCTTGTCGATTCTGGCGTAGAGAGCGTTGCCGTAGTCCAGTCTGCTGCTGATGAGTGCATGTGTGACAGTGTTTCAGGATTCGGTTGGGATCCATCTGAAGGTCTTTTGAAGCATGCAGAGGATGTTGAAGCAGGTTGAGGAGACGGCGTTGATCTGGCGGTTCATTGTGAGCGATGAGTCTAGTATGATGCCAAGTTTTCGTGCGTAGTCCGTTGGGGTAGGGGGATTTCTGGGGGTGGAGGGCCACCAGGTGTAGTTCTATGCGGAGCGGGTGGAGCCAAGGATGAGAACTTCTGTCTTTTCAGAGTTGAGTTTCAGGCAGATGTTCTACATCCAGGTGGCGACGGCTTTCATCCCTTCATGGAAGTTGTGTCTGGTGATGTTGGGTTCGTTGGTGAGGGAGAGGATCAGCTGGGTGTCATCAGCGTATGAGACGATGTTGAGCCCATGGTTCCTGAGGATGGTTGCGAGGGGGGCCATGTAGATGTTGAAGAAGGTGGGGCTGAGGGAGGAGCCCTGGGGCACGCCACAGGGTAAGTAGACACAATATTGAATAATTAATATCGTTATGTCATAATATCAAATTTTAAATATCGACAGTTAAAAATATCGTTGTTTAAAATATCGATGTTAATATCGATTTACTGTGTTATTTAAAATATCATTGTCATAAATATCTATTGCTAAATATCGTTATGAAAAAATATCATTTTAGTATTTTTTTTTATTATGTTATATGTTTGTAAATGTTATATTAATTGTTAATAAATGTGAAAAAAATGTTTGAATATTTTTTTAAAAATTTATCATTTAAAATTTAAAGTATTAAAAATAATTTGAATGAAATTATATATTTTTTTTAGGAGCGGGATGTTGGGTTAATAGGGGATAAGGGTGGGGAGTTTTTAGAAATGTATAATTTATAATTTAAGATATTATAAATAATTTATATAATTTTGTAATATTTTTTTAGGAGCGGTATGTTGTGTTTATAGGGGATAAGGGTGGGTAGTTTTCTAGAATTTAAAAATTGTAAATTTAAAAAGTAAAATTTAATATTTATGTAACTATAATTTTTTTATGAGATTAATGTTTGGTGTTATAGTGGATAATATAGCTGAATTAAAAATATATATATTAATTAAAAATTAAAATGTCAAATTGTTTTCAAATGAATATTTATGAGTGTAATTTATTGTGAAATATATGTTCAAAATGTATTAAAAATTCAAAACATTATGTATTCTAAATTATTTTGTTAAAATGTTTTACAGTATTAAAAATGTTATTTTTATGAGTGTACATTTTTTTTATAAGGGGATGATGGTGGTTTTAAAAAAAAAAAAAATTATATTTTTGGGAAAACTTTAATTATTTGAAATATATAGTGAGAAAAATTAATTAATTATAGGGAAAACATTCTGTGCATTGAATATAGTGTATGTAATTGTATTTAAAATATGTTTAAAAAATATTATATATTGAGAATCTGTTAACAGTACCGAGGTTTAATAAGGCAAAATGGGGAGGTAGAGCTTTCGCGATTGCTGCTGCTAAGTTGTGGAACTCCCTTCCGGAAGAGCTTTCTGGTCAGGTGTCACATTCTCTCTTCCATAAAGCCTTGAAGACCTGGCTTTTCTCACAGATTTTAGTATAAGCCTGTCATCTTGTCTGCTCATTAGTTCCGCAATAGCGCCTTGACGCCCTTGGGCTAAGTTTAGCGCTCTATAAGTCCTATATTCATTCATTCATTCATTCATTCAGAGAGAAATAACTTTTTATTTTAAATATTATAATATTAATTGTTATGAATTGATAATACAGTAGTGAATATTAAAACATGATAAATTATAAAATGAGTGTAATGTAGATGTGTTTTGTGATGATATGGTAAATATATACATTATTTTAATTTTCAATGTGTTATAATAATTTGTAATTTTAAATGTTGTATACATTAATTTTAATATTAATATTTTTTAAAGTGTTTAATGTTGTTTTTTAAATTTTTATAAATAATATATGTTTAAAGTTAAAAAATTTATATTACATTTATTTATTATTATGAACAAAAAATGTTTTTTATTCTTTTCATTTCTGGGAAGAAATATAATGATAAAAAATTATTGTTGTTTATATATTTGTTAATTTATGAATATGTTAATATATATTTTTATTACGTTTTAATTTATATGTGTTTATGATATATAATTTGTGGGTATTATATTTTTATGTGTATGTTGTTTTTAATTATTTTTTATTTTATATATTTTTATATTTGTTTAGTAATTTATATATGTTTACTGTTCATCACTTTTCATGATTTAATGTATTTTGATGTGGGAATAGTAAATTATATATGTTTAGTGTCCATCACCTTCCCTGAGTTAATATAGTTTGGAGTGGGAATAGTAAATTATATATGTTTAGTGTCAAGCACATTCTTAGAGTTAATATAGTTTGGAGTGGGAATAGTAAATTATATATGTTTAGTGTCCAGCACCTTCCCTGAGTTAATTTAAATTGGAGTGGCAATAGTACATTATATATGTTTAGTGTCCAGCACCTTCCCTGAGTTAATATTGTTTGGAGTGGGAATAGTAAATTAGATATGTTTAGTGTCCAGCACCTTCCCTGAGTTAATATTGTTTGGAGTGGGAATAGTAAATTATATATGTTTATTTCCAGCACCTTCCCTGAGTTAATATAAATTGGAGTGGGAATAGTAAATTAGATATGTTTAGTGTCCAGCGCCTTCCCTGAGTTAATATTGTTTGGAGTGGGAATAGTAAATGATATATGTTTAGTGTCCAGCACCGTCCCTGAGTTAATATAGTTTGGAGTGGGAATAGTAAATTATATAAGTTTAGTGACCAGCACCTTCCCTGAGTTAATATAAATTGGAGTGGGAATAGTAAATTATATATGTTTAGTGTCCAGCACCTTCCCTGAGTTAATTTAAATTGGAGTGGGAATAGTACATTATATATGTTTAGTGTCCAGCACCTTCCCTGAGTTAATATTGTTGGGAGTGGGAATAGTAAATTAGATATGTTTAGTGGCCAGCACCTTCCCTGAGTTAATATTGTTTGGAGTGGGAATAGTAAATTATATGGGGCAGATTTACAAGCCCTGTGCGCCACTTTTGCGCCGCCGTTGTGTCACTTCTGTGACGCAGCGGCGGCGTAAAGCTAGCGCCATGCTGCGGGGGATTTACAACGTGACGCATCTAGGGAGATGCGTCACGTTGTAAAGCCTGCGCCACATGAAACCTGCGCCAGGTTTCATGTGGGCGTTCCGGCGCAGGGGGCGTTCCGGCGCAGTAAAGCCTCGGAAAAGTGCCTGAGTGAAATCTACAAGATTCCACTCAGTCACTTTTCCGACGCCGCTGCGTCAAAACCTTGCGCCTGCTTGAAGCAGGTGTAAGGTGTGACGCACCACGTTATGTATGGGCAGGCCACGAGCATTGCTGGAGTTGCGTCGCGCTTGCGACACGACTCCAGCAATGCGCCACCCTTCCGTCGGGAGATGCGTCACGCATCTGTTTATCCTTGCGCCACGAAGCGCCGCATTGTAAATGCGGCGCATCTGTGGTGGCGCAAGGGTAAACTTGCATGACGCATCTTCCCTGGTGCATCCCTGCTGATTTGCAGGGATGCGCCAGTCGTCATAAATCTCCCACCATATGTTTAGTGTCCAGCACCTTCCCTGAGTTAATATTGTTTGGAGTGGGAATATTAAATTATATATGTTTATTGTCCAGCACCTTCCCTGATTTAATGTGAGTTGGAGTTGGAATAGTAAATTATATATGTTTAGTGTCCAGCACCTTCCCTTATTTAATCTTGTTTGAAGTGGTAATATTAAATTATATATGTTTATTGTCCAGCACCTTCCCTGATTTAATGTGGTTTGGAGTTGGAATAGTAAATTATATATGTTTAGTGTCCAGCACCTTCCCTGAGTTAATATAAATTGGAGTGGGAATAGTAAATTATATATGTTTAGTGACCAGCACCTTCCCTGAGTTAATATAAATTGGAGTGGGAATAGTAAATTATATATGTTTAGTGTCCAGCACCTTCCCTGAGTTAATTTAAATTGGAGTGGCAATAGTAAATTATATATGTTTAGTGTCCAGCACCTTCCCTGAGTTAATTTAAATTGGAGTGGGAATAGTACATTATATATGTTTAGTGTCCAGCACCTTCCCTGAGTTAATATTGTTGGGAGTGGGAATAGTAAATTAGATATGTTTAGTGGCCAGCACCTTCCCTGAGTTAATATTGTTTGGAGAGGGAATATTAAATTATTTATGTTTATTGTCCAGCACCTTCCCTGATTTAATGTGGTTTGGAGTTGGAATAGTAAATTATATATGTTTAGTGTCCAGCACCTTCCCTTATTTAATCTGGTTTGGAGTGGTAATATTATATTATATATGTTTATTGTCCAGCACCTTCCCTGATTTAATGTGGTTTGGAGTTGGAAAAGTAAATTATATATGTTTAGTGTCCAGCACCTTCCCTGAGTTAGTATAAATTGGAGTGGGAATAGTAAATTATATATATTTTTAGTGTCCAGCACCTTCCCTGAGTTAACATTGTTTGGAGTGGGAATAGTAAATTATAAATGTTTAGTGTCCAGCACCTTCCCTGAGTTAATATAGTTTGGAGTGGGAATAGTAAATGATATATGTTTAGTGACCAGCACCTTCCCTGAGTTAATATAAATTGGAGTGGGAATAGTAAATTATATATGTTTAGTGTCCAGCACCTTCCCTGAGTTAATATAAATTGGAGTGGGAATAGTAAATTATATATGTTTAGTGACCAGCACCTTCCCTGAGTTAATATAAATTGGAGTGGGAATAGTAAATTATATATGTTTAGTGTCCAGCACCTTCCCTGAGTTAATATTGTTTGGAGTGGGAATAGTAATTTATATATGTTTAGTGTCCAGCACCTTCTCTGAGTTAATTTAAATTGGAGTGGGAATAGTACATTATTATATCTGTTTAGTGTCCAGCACCTTCCCTGAGTTAATATTGTTTGGAGTGGGAATAGTAAATTATATATGTTTAGTGTGCAGCACCTTCCCTGAATTAATATAGTCTATAGTGGGAATAGTTAAAAATTAAGATAATTTTTTGGAGTAAGCTTAATGATATATTTATAAATGTTTATTACAATAAAACAGTTTTTAAAGTACATTAATGTAACATAAATATGTTATTAGATATACAAGAATTAAAAGAATATAAATTAAACACAGAAGCATGTTCATATTTTATTTATGTTTTTATTTTCATTCAAACACTCAAGAAAAGAAAGAATATGCATCTTGTTTCATTTACAATATTTAATATATATTGGTAAACACAGAAAATAAAATAATTTTTTTAATTTTGACATACTATATATTTTGTAGATATTTATACACTTATATATAATATTTTTGTATACTCAGCATTAAACATTTTTGTGTTTTATATAATAGTGATGTACATTTTTGCAAAAATAAGATGTAGTTATACATTTGTTTTTATAAAATGTTTTAACATAATATGCTTTTGGGAACAGTTATACATTATTTATTTATAATGTAAATATTCATTACATCATTACATATAGGGGCCGATTCCGATCTCGGCCGGTAGGGCTCCGAATCGGATTCGGCTTAACCGGATCCGATTCGGAGCCCTATTTCCCGACCGAATCGTATGCGCGTCCGGGCGAGCGAGTACGATGCGTATTCGCCGACCGACTCGTCCGGACATCCCGACCGCTCCGACCGACTCGTTCCCGGGTCTAACCGCACCGACCGACTCGCTCGGACTCGACTCGCACCGCGCAATGGAGACGTTCCCCGGCCGGGTAAGTACGATGCGCGCCGCGAGCAGTCCGACCGAGCCGCGCACTCCGGCTCGAAAGAGCTGTCCGAGCCGTACTTTGGGGGTCCGTGTCGGACCCCCTGTACGCGTAGCCGCGCGAGTCGCACACAGGGGGACCCATGGGTCCCCCCTACCTGTGCGTGTACGGCGTGAATCGCTCGCCGCGTACACGCTGTAGGGCGCCCTTGTCCGCCTCGCACCCATTGAGTCAATGGGAGCCCGCGTACGCGTTAGTGACGACAGGCTCCCATTGACTTCAATGGAGTCCGACCGACTTCGAGTCCGATGGCATACGTGCGCATCGTACTCGTTCGGTCGGACTGCACGGGTCCGATTCGGTCGGAAATCTCTCCGGGTCCGGCTCGGTCGGAGAGATTTCCGGCCCGAATCGGAATCGGCCCCATAGTGTACATTTTTAATAACATATAGTTTTAAACAATTTTTTCATTGTAAAACTTTTTACAATTATTTGTATGTTTTAACATATAGGGCCCGATTCCGATCTCGCTCGGAAAGCCCTGCGGCCGACTCGGTCCCGTAGAGCTTTCCGACCGACTCGTGCTCCTGGGCTCCGAACGCCCAAGTACGATGCAAGTACGCGCTGACGGACTTGGGTCGCTCGGAGCCCCATTGAAGTCAATGGGAGCCTGATGTAGGTTGTTTACATAGGCTTCCACTGCGAAAAAAGTACGTAGTGGAAAAGGCGCCCCCTGTCGTGGGGACGCGTCGGTGCCCCCCACACCGTACATGCATGAGTAGGGGGGACCCTTGGGTCTCCCCTGTGACCAAGTCGTAGGGCTACGGGTGAAGGAGGGCCCGCTACGGCCCCCCGAAGTCCGCTTCCCTGAGCTTTTTCGTGTCGGAGGTTCCGAGTCGATCCGGCTGTTCGACCTGCGCATCATACTTAGGGGCCTATTACGATGGCGGTCGGATGTCCACCGCCGGGCCGGCGGTGGTGCCCACCGGACCGGCGGTGGACATCCGACCTCGATCGCAAGCCAGAAATCCACCGGTCAAATTAGGATGGCGGTGGTGACCGCGGCGGTGAAAAATTCCGACCGCCGCTTTTCTGCCAGTTGCCATCCACACTCCTGCCTGGCGGACGGAGCAGGACCGGGATAATGGTGGCGGTGGAGAGCAGGCTCCGCCGGCAGGATTATGATTCCGGCGGTAGCCAGCCTTTCCTCAGCGGTCAGACCGCCATTGAAAGGCATGCGGTGATTGTCTTCCGGGGGCCCATTGCGGGCCCCCAATGTGTTGGGGGGGTGTGGGTGCACTGGGGGGGTACCCATGGTCCCCCCTACATTTCCCTGTACCAGGTGGCAGGCACTGTGCAGTGCCTGCCACGCAGTGCAGGGAAATGCAGGACATGCTCCTTTCGGCATCGCGGCGGTGCTGCGGGCAGCAGCAACCGCCGCAATGTTGATGCCCGCGATCCGACCGCCACGGTCGGATTTCGACAGCGGCTCATCGTAATTCGACCGGCGGTGATGTCGCGGTACATGCGGGCGGTCTTTTCCCGCTACCATGGCGGTCGGGGAGGTTTCCCTACCGCCATCGTAATAGGCCCCTTAGTCGCCCGGAAATCGGACCCATTGCGCGGTGCCCGTCGGTGAAGTCGGAGTCGTCCAGATGGCGTTGCTGACGGGTACGAGTCGGTCGAAGCGCGAGGCTATCCTCGCATCGTACTTGCTCGCTCGTAAAGCGGTAGGAGTCGTCTGGAAATCGCGCGTACGAGATGGAGTCGCTCGAGCCCCTCCGAGCGAGATCGGAATCGGGCCCATAAAGTTATATTTTTGGCAATATTATTTATATTTTATATATAAATAATATTATCTAGTAAATAAGCCATTTTGCAAACAAAAATATTTTTTAAAACAGTTATACATTTTTTCACAGTATTTACAAATAGTAAATTTTTTTCATATACACTGGTAATTAAATATATATTTTTTGAATTATAATAATAAATATTATTTGTTTAATAATATTTATTATTATAATTTATCATTTGAAATAATATGTAAAACATTTTTATACATCACTGTTATTTTGTAGTATTTTTATAAAAAATTAGTAATACATTTGTAATGTACAATAAGTTTAATAAAGAAATATATAAATCTTTTTTATAAAAGGCAGCCATTTTTTGTCATAAATTCTATTTTGTAAGCTATCGGTTTTGTTTTAGGTCCTTCCTGAGGGGAGAAGCTCGCGGTTGGAAACTGCATCGCATCGGGTAAGGTAAGTTTAATTTTCTCTATTTAAACTTTAATTTAGTGGTAGTTTGAAGGTAGTTAAGTAGTATATAGTGTTAGGATTTTGTATTTTTGGTAAGTTTTATGTTTTAGTTATGCGTTTGCGAAATGCAGTTAGTTTGTTAATCGGTCGGTGTTAGAGTTTGATAGATATGGTTAATTATGTTTAGAGTATGGTGTTAGTGCTATATTTATGTGTATTTTGATATGATGTTAATGTATATTTGTGCGGGAGGGATTGTTTTTTTTCCTAACAGGTTTTTGTCGATTGGAAGTTGCCGTTGGGAGAAGTATGCTTTTTTTTTTTTTAAAGGAATTGTGTATTAGTTTTAGCAAACTAATAATTATTTTACAGTTCCTTTATTTTTCGAGTTTTCCTGGAGCGTTTCTTTTTTTAAATACCTTTTTCTGGTTTTTTATGGTTTCTCGTCTATGGAGCTATTGCCGGTGGATTACTTTTTATACAGTTGGATTTTTTCATTTTTGCGGGGGAATTTTCATTACTTATTGGGATTTTTATACATGTGGATTTATTTATGGCAGTTTGGATTACATTTCTTCAGCTACGAAAAAAGTAAGTAATTTTAAATTGTTTATACTGGGAGGGAAATGTTAATATTGTAATTGTTATTGTTATTTTTATTATATAAAATATCATTATTATGTCAATTTATTTTTTAAATATTATTTAAATTAATTGACAAAATAATTATATTTTTGAAGTTTGAAAAAAATGTTTATTTGACTACTTGTTTTAGATTACGAGTTTTTTTGAGTTTGAGGTATGTTTATTTAAAGTAGGCTTTTAGCTATAGTTTCTAGATATTCTAGCCCTTTAGTGTTTGGGTAGAGTCTTACTTTGTATTGTAAGTACTCAAACATTTGCTTAGTTTGTTTGGTTAGTTTTGGGCCTAGTTGGGTTACAGACTGTTCCATTCTTAGTTGTTGGTAGCTTTGTTCTTTTTGGATAGATTGTAATAGTTTATGTAGAGTTGGTGGGGTTCTGCGTTTTGTGGCTTGGAAGGCGTTATGCCATCCTTCCACAGCATTATTAGTTTTAGCTTCTTTGTTTAGGGTACTGTTATATACATTCCACCATGGAATGTGGTATTTGGGCTGTCTTCTGTGTCCAGATCAGTGTAGCCTTCTCACCCAGGTATCCTCAAAATAGTCGAGTAGGGGACTTATTTTTTGTTAATTTGTTTGGTAGTAGGGGCTTTCTCTTAATAAATTGTAGTGTTCGGCTACGTCAGTAATTGGGACGTATACTAGTGCTATTAGCTTTTTAATTTGATATGCAAAATTGCTATTTGTTGCATATTCTACACTTAGGGCCCGATTCCGATCTCGCTAGGAAAGCCCTCCGTACGACTCAGATCCGGAGGGTTTTCCGAGCGAGACGTGCTCCTGGAGTCCGACCGAATGAGTACGATGTAGCCGTATGCTGATGGACTCGGTTCGCTCGGACTCTCGTTGAACTCTATGGGAGCCTGTGTACAGACACGTACACAGGCTCCCATGGCAGAAAATGGGTGAGTGGGGAAAAGCGTACACCCTGTGGTGGGCACCCCATGTTGCCCATCACACTGTGCATGCCTGGATCGGGGGGACCCATGGGCACACCCACGTGACAGATTTGGAGGGACCCGGGTGCAGGGGGCCTGCTACGGCCCCCCGAAGTACGCTTCCGACAGCCATTTTGTCTCGCTGAGACAGAGCCAAAGCGGCTATCCGAATCGTGCATCGTACTCGCTCGGTCAGAATTCGGCTCCATTGCGCTGTAAGATCCGGCTGCGAATGGGTCGTACGGAGCGGTTCGGGTCCGGAAACGATTCGGTCAGCGCTTACGCGATCTTCGCTTTGTACTTGGTCGTTCGGACCTGTGTACGATTCGGTCGCAAACAAGGGCTACGAATCGGATCCGGCAAAGCCAAATCCGATTCCGAGGCCTTCCGAACGACATCGGAATCGGGCCCTTAGTGTAGATTTTTGGAGGTGTCTCCATATGCATTGGTTAAAGTGATAATAGCAACCTTGGATTGCTCTGTGAGGGTAGTTTTTTAGTATGGCTTGTATCATTGACTGTTCAAAGTCAATGATCATTTTTTGAGGATAGTAATTATTAGTTTCTTGTTTTACTTTGGTTAAGAGTTCAACATAGGTGGTAGTTTGTTTGTTTGGTAACAGGGCATATATAAAAGGGATGTTTGTATTTTGATAAAGTCCATGAATTGTATATAACTGGTAAAATGGTTTGGGACATATTTTAAAAGTCCCATCCATCATCCATGTCTCACAGTTCTGTAGTTTAACTAAGTTTGTGGGAGCTCCAAATATTATTATTCTTTTGTCATTTGATTTATTGTCATAAAGAAGAAATTGTTCTTCATTATGAGTTACTGTGAGTTCAGGTGGTATTTCTATTTCACTAAAAGTTTTGGGGGCAGGTGGGGTGGTAGCAGTAGCTTTTTTAGTTCTAGCTATTATTCTTTTTAGTGATGATATTGAGGTCATTTGGCCAGTTGCATGTTGTGGGACTCTGGGGAGTATGTCCTTAAGTATTTCGGTTGTAGGCTTTTGAGAGCTAGTGCTAGCTTCTTTTAGAGTTTCTAAAGCATCTCGAACTTCAATTTCAGCTACGTTAGGGGGGTGGTTATGTTCTCTGACATATAATACAGTTGTTTCCTTTGTTGTAGCCCTCCCATAACATTTGTTTGAATAATATTTGCTACATTTCCAGTTAACTTTGTCGCCTGTTTGCTTTTCTTGGGTGTAAACATATGCCATATAACATAATAAAAAAATTCCTTTCTGGGAAGTAATGAATTGGGCCTCTTCAGTCATGGTGATGTTCCAAATGCTAAGAGAAATGTATATAAAAATTATTAAAAGTATTCCTGTGTTCTTTTATCGTCTAAAACATTTATACTTTCAAAATTATACTTACAATGTTGAATTTGATGAATTATTTCAATGCTAATGGTTTTTCTTTGCTGTTTGCCTTTAGTATTTCTTTATATTTCCCGCAGAAAAAAAGAGTAATTTTAATTAATTTATTTAACTGTGTTTTTTGTTTGGGGGGGTATTTGTGTTTAGTTTGCGCTTCTGTTTGGGATTTTTAACACTTATATGAGGGGCATATTATCAAGAAACGGCGATAATGAGCTTGATAATATGCCCTTGAGAATTCCAATAGAAGCCCATGTTCTGGTGTCAACATGGGCTTCTATCGGAATTCTCCAGGGCATATTATCAAGCCCATTATCGCCGCTTTAGCGGCAGTTTTCTGCCGCTAAAGCGGCGATAAATTTAACGCCGTTCTTGATAATATGCCCCTTAGTTTATTTGAGATTAATACTTACTTTATTTGCAAGTTGATCTTTTAAACTTTTCTGTCGTTCGGTGAGTGTCTTCAGAATTATCTGTAGAGGGGATATAATTTAAAAAATATATATTAATCATTTTGTTATTATAAAAAGTGCTTTGAGATTATTTTAAGTAGGTGTACTTTTAAAATGCTATTTTACTTACTTTCTGAAGCTGGAATCAGAGTTTTCTATAATGAAGTCCAATGTTGTGGAAGCAGTCCGGCAGAGATTCTCTTAATTCTTGCTTTTTTTGTTGTAGTGTAAAATAATGTTTATTTTTCGTGTGTTTATATAGTGTTTAATTAATTGTTGTTTTAATCTTATTGGGTTATTTTAATTGTATGTGTATTTGATTGGTTGCTACTTAGGGGCCGATTCCGATCTCGGCCGGTAGGGCTCCGAATCGGATTCGGCTTTACCGGATCCGATTCGGAGCCCTATTTCCCGACCGAATCATACGTGCATCCGGGCGAGCGAGTACGATGCGTGCGCTCGCGAAATCTCCGACCGACTCGTTCGCAGGACCCGACCGCTCCGACCGACTCGCATGGGGACGACTCGCACCGCGCAATGGAGACGTTCCCCGGCCGGGTAAGTACGATGTGCATCGCGACCGCTCCGACCGACTCGCGCAGTCCGGCTCCAAGGAGCTGTCGGAGCCGCACATTGGGGGTCCGTGTCGGACCCCCCTGGAAGCGTAGGCACGCGAGTCGCACACAGGGGGGACCCATGGGTCCCCCTTACACGTGCATGTACGGCACGACCCGCACCGACGCGAACACGCTGTAGGGGGCGCCCTTGTTTGCGTCGTGCCCATTGAGTCAATGGGAGCCCGTGTACGCGTCGTACGACTGGCTCCCATTGACTTCAATGGGAGTCCGACCGAATCGAGTCCGATGGCATACGTGCGCATCGTACTCATTCGGTCGGACTGCTAGAGTCCGATTCGGTCGGAAATCTCTCCGGGTCCGGCTCGGTCGGAGAGATTTCCGGCCCGAATTGGAATCGGCCCCTTATTGTTTTAATAAATTTGGCAGTGGTTTTCCTTATATGGGAAACGCCAATTAAGGTTTAGTTAGAGCTTTTTTTCTGTCTTTAAAAGTGGTATAGTATATTATTTGTAATTTATATTCTTTTAAATATTAAATAATATTTATTTATTTTATATATAATGTTTGAAAGAGTAAATAATGTTGTGTATTTAATAATGTTCAAGATATTATTTTTAAATGTAATTAAATTTTGCGTTTATCTATTTATTTTGTATGCTGTGTGTGTTATTGACTTTTTTATATTTTTTGGGGTATGTATTGTGTTGTAAATAATGTTATTGTGTCGATATTTTTTTTTTACGATAATAGTGTTGTCTATATTTTGGTTAACGATATTATTGTTATTTTGTATGCTTTCTTAATATTTTCGATATTAGTTATTACAATATTTTATTTGTCGATAATAATGATATCGATGTATATGTTTAACGATATTTTATTGTCGATATTTATGTTTTTCCAAAAATAAGTATAGTATATCGATATCAGTGTTATCGATATTTTTGTGTCGATAATTTGGTAGGTCGATATTATGTCTGTCGATATTATTTCAGTGATCCACTCCACAGTTGGTCTCTGTTGGTTCTGAGAGGTAGGGAGGGAGTCTGACCTGCTGAGTTCTGCCGGTGAGGAAGGAGCGGATCCATTCGAGGGCCTTGCCATGGATGCCGGCATTGTGGAGTCTGGTGGCTAGGGTGTGGTAGGAGACAGTGTCAAATGCAGCCGAGAAGTCCAGGAGGAGGAGGGCTGCCATTTTGCCCTGGTCGAGGATGGAGCGGATTTCATCGGTGGCGGCGAGGTGAGCGGTGTCGGTGCTGTGATTGCTTTGGACTCCGGATTGGGATATGTCCAGGATGTTGTTAGCTTCGAAGAAGTTTGCTAGCTGGGTGTTGATGGCCTTTTGGGTGACCTTGGCTGCGAAGGGAAGCAGGGAGATGGGCTTGAAGTTCTTGAGGTCTGTTAGGTCCGCGGAGGGTTTCTTCAGGATGGGGTTGACTTCGGCGTGCTTCCAGTCGTCGGGGAAGGTGGCGGTCTTGAAGGAGCAGTTGATCATCCAATGTAGTTCGGGTGCGATGGCAGAGGCGGCTCTGTGGAAGATGTGGTGTGGTCAGGGGTCTGAGAGTGCTCCGGAGTGGATGCTTTTCATGGTCTTCAAGGTATTTTCTGTTGTGAGTGGGATCCATTTGAGCAGGATCTGTTGGGTGGCATTGCATGAGGGAGGAGCTGGAGCGGTGACGTGGTCTGGATTGTCGAAGTTGTTGTAGATCATCTTGATCTTGTGGTGGAAGAAGGTGCTGAGTCTGTTGCAGATGTCTTGGGAGAGTGGGACATCTGTTGTTTCACTGTGGGGTTCAGTAAATTCCTTGATGATAGAGAAGAGTTCTTTGGTGTTGTGTGCGTTGGTGAGTATTCTGTCTTGGAGGGATGTCTTCCTTATGGATTTGATGAGTTGGTGGTGTGCGGTGGTGGCTGCTTTGTAGGCGGCGTGTGTTTCTGGGGTTTTGTTGTTCTTCCATGTCTTTTCGAGTCGCCTGCAGGAGCGTCTGCATTCTTGGAGTGCAGGGGTGAAATAGCTTGCTTTCTTGATGTGTCTTCTGGTGGATTTCTTGAGGGGGGTGAGTGTGTTGGCACAGTTCATGATCCAGCGGTGGAGGTAGTGTGCTGCAGTTTTTGCGTCTGATGTAGTCGGTGGTGGGGCACTGACGAGGGCGGAGGTGAGCTGGTCTTCGGTGACTTTGTTCCAGCTTCTGCGGGGGAGGGAGTGGGCGTGCTTGTGTACGGTGGGTTTCTTGAAGAAGAAGTAGATGCAGTGGTGATCTGTCCAGAGGAGTTCTGTGGTGTGGCGGTAGGAGACGCTGTTTCCTCCGGTGAAGACAGGATCGAGACTCCACTGTACACCACTCCACTAAAAGCTATTCCATTCTATGCCACTCCACTCTTCTGCACTCCACTGTACAGTGTTCCACTGTATGCTACTCCCCTGTATGCTACTATACTTTACAATAATCCACTCTATGCTGCTACAGTGTACGCCACGCCACTCTACGTCACTCCATTGTATGACATTCTCCTCCACTCAATATAACTCCATGCTATAAAAGTCTACCCTCTATCCCTCTACACTCCACTGTCCAACTCTGTACTCCACTCTATACCCCTACACTCCAATGTACAGCACTCTATTCCACTATACAATACTTTCTATACGACACAGCACTCCACTCTACTGTATGAGACCCCACTCCAATTTATAACTGTTTACTACTTAAGCTACGCCAGTTCACTCCACTCCATGGCACTCTACTCTAGGACACACCAATACACTCTATTGTACTTTACTCCATACTACATTACACCACTCCACTTGACTTTGCTCCTCTGTACAAGACTTCACTTCACTCTAAGCTACTATACAACAATCCACTCTACACAGCTCCACATTTTCAGACATAACTGTATTCTATGTAACTCCACTCTACAACACTCTACTACACTGTATGCTACTCTGCGACACATTACTCTTGTCTATAGTCCTTCACTCCACTGTACAACACTGCACTATACTGTATGCCACTGTAAAACACTCTACTCCACTCTACGATACTCTAGTCCACTATACAACACTGTAAGCAACTCTTTATATGCCAATGCACCCCACTTTTCTCCGCTCTACTCTGACACAGTACTCCACTCTACTCCATTATTCCACTGTATGCCACTCTACTCAATGCCACTCAAAGCCATTGTACTCTATAACACTGTATGCCAATCCACTGTACCACACTCTTCATCACTGTACTGTACACCACTCAACTCTACAAAAATCAACCTGACTGTATGGCATTCTACTTTACTGTAGTCTACATCACTTTCCAATACTGTAGGGCACCCCACGACACTCTACTGTACAACATGGTACTCCAATTTATCCACTTTACTCAACTGTACACTATGCCACTCCACACTTCGGTATATAGTCTACAACATGCATTCCACTTAATGGCACTTTACTCCACTCTACATTACCCCAATTCCAGTGTACTCCACTCCACTCTACTCCACTCTACTCCACTTTATCTGACTCTATGCCACTGTACTATATGCTGCTCTATGCTGCTCCACTTTCCGATACTCTACTCTACTGTATACAACTCCACTCTACATCACTGTACTACACTTTATGACATTCTACTCCACTCTATACCCATCCACTCTACGCCACTGTACTACATTGTATGACACTCAACGACACAGCACTCAACTTCTCTCTACGATATGCCACTCCACTATATGACACACCACTCTACTCTATGACAGTCTCCTCCCTGCACTCTATACTCTACGATGCTCCACTTGACCGTACTCCACACTATGACACTCTACTTCACCCTACTCCACTCTAAAACACTCTACTCCACTCTGTGATAATCTACAACACCCCACTCTACTGCTTGACACCCCATGCCACTGTACAACTCGCTGCTCCAATCTACGATAATTGACTCCACTATATGAGACACCATGCCAATACAACTATATAACACTTTACTACACTATACTCCATTCAATTCCAATCTACAACACTCCAGTCTATGACAATAGATGTTACAACAGTCTCCTCCACTGTACTGTATAACACTCCACATAACAACTCTCCACTTGCAACACTGGACTCTACGATTTGAAACATTTTTATTAAAAATTAAAAAAAAACATTGAAATTCAATTAAAACACCAAAGGCTTAGGGGCTCATTACGATGGCGGGCGGAAGCACAACCGCCGTGCTGGCGGATGCAAAAACCACCAGTTACCGCCGGCACGCAGCAGTCCACACACCCGCCCAATTACGATGCGAAAAGCAGGCCAAACACCGCCGGCAAGCCAGCAACACCGTCCGCCATCAAAGTGCGCCCGTTCACGTAGCGGCGCAGCACAACTGACACACACCGTCCGACGAAACACGTCCCGCCCGGCGCATAAATTACGATGCCGCAAACAAACGGCTCCCACGGCCAAGAGACACCGCACGTGAAAGAGAGGCGGTAACACGGACGCAGAGCACGGACAACGAAGAAGCGGCACCCCGGGCATGAATCCAGCACTGCAGGCCCTTCCCATGCTTCTGCTGATGCACCACCAAGGACGCAACGTACCGCGGAGACGCAGGTAGGCACACACACAACAAGTGCACGCAAACAGCGCACACAGTGCAAGGGCGGAAAAAGCGGACAACCCCCACCAGCGCGTGTACACTACACATCCACCATTGCATCCACATATGACACACAGGCCAAATCCTAACATCGCGGAACACATGTGTACACACCACCTGGGACTAGGAACCAACCACCCCGTCACGGCCACAAAGCGCCGATGACGCCGCCACACATGCGCACAACGCAGAGGCCAACCGCAGCGCCATGCATGCGTCGCACACAGACACAGGGACACAACCAAGCAGCACACACATCAGCCCCACCCCGAACGCACATGACACGTGACAGGCCTGCCACAGACATGTCCCCAACGCCCAATTCACGGACAACACCCAACGCCACACAACCGACGCACACATGTCAGTGAAGTCACGCAACAGCAGGACACACCCCAGTGTAACAAACATGGCGAAGCACACAGCGGCGGCAACACCAACTAGGAGAAGCAGGGCTCCTTCGGGAAGAGGAACGCCAGTACCACACTGAAAAACCCATACCACCCTGCACATATGAACAAGACACATGAAACGGAACACCAAAGAGCCCGGGGACCGACAACAGGTGGCCCAAGAATAACATCCACACACAAGGCCCAACGCAGAGCGGAAAGGCAGCCTGCCGCCCACACAAGGGAGAGCAGACAGCACTGAATGACCTTCCATTCCAACTCCGAAACCACAGCCCTACGACAGAAGCCGGTGAATACAGCCATTGTCCAAGAATAGACCAACACAGGCATGCCGAGGAGACCGACCACAGGGCAGATAGCGCATATCACAGAAGCACACAACGGACGGGGAAGAAAGAAGAAAACACTCCCCCATGTCGGCCACATGCAAGTTAATTGGAAGGAGTCACACAGCACTGACCTTGAACTGTCTGAGAAGCATGTGGGAAGAGGGCCCGTGTCCTCCAAACAAGCCAACAGAACACAAGTCCTGTCTCCCCACGACTACACAGAGCTCACAGCAACCCCGGAGCGTGCACATTGCAGACTGCACACACAGCCGGAGCACGCCACCTCAACGAACCGCTGCGAAATGGCAACCGCAACACACCTACCCAACTACGCCCGAACAGCTCAAGCTGTACAAAACCAACACGATACATACATTGGGATGCGATCTCCTGTCCCTGCTGAACGTAAGTTACCGACTGACTTACCGCATCACATTGTTCAGCTGCGTCATGCCCGTCTTCTACTGTCGGAGGTGTCCCTACCAGCATCCCGTCGAGATATGCCTCTCCAACCCGGCATGTCTGAAGGCGGACCTGCTACCACTACTCCTCCCTCTGGACGCACACGACAGGGCCTGCTCTGCCTATGGGGGCATGGCGTATGTGGCCAACATCGCACGCGCACTGAAATGGGACCACTGTGCCTCCACACGATGGATCATCGAGAACAGCTACATCGAATGTCACCCAGCATGCCCCATCATGGTCCTCCAAGGGACAACCTACGAACAACACCTTGACAGCCACCATCCGCTTCATTGGCTGGCAAACATGTACACCACCAATGACATGGAAGCCCTGCTGGACGGCATCGCATACCTGACAACCTGTAAATGCGTCGGACCACAACGCAGGTTCCCCGAGTGACCTATGAAGTCCAACCCCGCACCCATGCTCAGCTTCCGCACGGACTGGCCAGTCACCACCACAACAGCCATACCAAACGACCGGCAACTGTAACCACACCATCAACGACATCGCCATGACATCGGATATGACCGGGACATGCACACTGTTCCCCATCACATCCAGGAACACCGCATGCATCGTGGGAGGCAGTGGCATGGGCTCTGTGTATCGCACCCACATGGACGGAACTGCACGAACAACCAGGACACGACATGGATCCAGCGCCCATGGACACACACACCGCTCAGTGGACATGAATAGGTCGCCTGGAGTCTGTGGGTGCTGCACCCTCCCACCCCCGCCCCGGGAATCCCATACCAGGACCTTTGCATGGACGACAAGTGCATACAACAACAACACGACCCCAGTGACTGTGACATGTCCAGTAACCACCACAGTGCAACAACAAGTGGCACGCCGCTGCATGCACGCAAGCACATGCCCTGATGTCATCTCACATGCACGCGTGCATGAGGAACAACCGCAGCAAACCTGTCACATGGAACTGAGATGGACTGTGCCCATGATGCCGAGCGGTCTGGGAGGCTACATGTATACCGTCTGTGTCAAAGTCCGCAGCTCCGCAGCTATACGTAAATGTACATTAGCACAGCCTTGGCCAAGCAGATGTTACCCCACACCCTATCCCATTTGTGATCATGCTCAGTATATCCTCAACATGTATTCCGCTGCCAGTAGTGTCCACTATACTGCATCACAGAGGACAGAAGACTCAATATAATGTTTGAAACCAAAACTGTCTCCGCTGACTCATTTCACAAGTACGAATGAGAGAGGATGAGAGTATGTGAAGTACACGGCAGTCGTGACATGACCATGTAGTCCACTGGTATTGGATGTCAACGCAAATGAGTAGCACTACTGTGGAAGACACACATGTGTCGTGTGAAGTCGTATGGACGCAGTGCTCAGGTGGGTGGGTGCGACGGGTAGATGCGCACATGCCAAGTTGGAGCACACCGTGTTGGGAGGGGTCATGAACAGTACACCACCGCTTCCCTGGGCATTGTGAGAGGACACCTGTCGGGGGAGTGAACACGTGTGTGCACAGCAGCCGGGCACACGTACAAAGCGGTACCAGGCGCACCTCAGCCCACCCTCTGTGGACAAGCTGGATCCTGTTGTGCGCCCGCCATGCCCCTTGACAAGGCACACACAGCCCCAGTCGACCAGGTGTAACCCCAACATAGTCAATCCGCACAGGCGATACAGGGCACGGGATGGCAGTGGAGCATGGTGTGTGAGAGGTCTCCTCGCGCTCCTCCTGGTCATATCACGCAGGCAATAGAACCTCAACGTCTAGCATGGCACAAGTCACATGGAAGTGTAGGGGGACGCACCACAGCACGAGCAGCACTGACGTCACGGGAGGTGGCTCGCACCATCCCATCCATTGCCCATCATACCAACCACGCCACATGCCATTGCGACTAAGTGCAAGCGCGTGCGCCACCACCCCCGAGCCCTCCCCAGAGAGGCCAAAGAGTGAATGTGTGGGCCATCAGCCACAGACGGACGCGGCATGGCCGCAAGGGCAGCCACAGCCACTGGGTGTCGCAGGTGGCGGATCCGGAAGGCGAAGACTGTGATGCATAGTCCATGCAGGCCGGGTCTCCATTTGGGGCACCACGCAGGTGGACGGCGTCCCGCCACACATCATACCCTGGACCCACACATACACTCCTTGCCCTCTCTGGTGCGAGCTTGGGGCTGCCTGTGCAAGCGCTAGCCTCGCAGGTGAGCATGCATATTGGGGGGGGCGAGGGGAGGACATGAGGGCTGGGGCGAAGATGACTGTATCACTGTCAGTTAGTACAAGGGATGACCCAGATGTGGAAAGGAAGAGACGTGTCCCGTGTGTACTGCAACTAGTCGCCAATCCAACTACCCCCCCATGTCCGGAATGTAAGCCCGCACCTAGGCCCGCCCATCCGCCACATCGAACATACCACCAGCACGACAACCTTCCCATTCGAAACACTGACTGGGGGTGGCGACCAGTGAACAATCATGTGTAGCCTACCCACGCGTACATGTGGGCCCTCCATGATCCATGTCACCTGCGGCAAAGACATGACATGCGCAATGAGGGAAGTGAGGAGAGCTGTCCGCCCCACGCACAGAAGGTGCATCAGCTCCACAGACCCAGCAGCGAGTCCAGCAGGGGTCACATGTGCAGGGGCAGCTGTGCCTGGTGTGAAGGCACATGCATATAGACAGCACATCGACCAATGTGTAGTCTGCCCACATCCACAGTCCATCATCATGCGGACATAGGAATTGAACACAGGGCAACACATCTTAGTTGGTGCACCCACCGTGACCAACAATGCGCAATCATCGACGTACCCGCCCTGTGCATGGCCCCCCACCCAACGGAGGCACATCCAGTGCCACCATCCCACACACACAAGCCTTCCACGGAACATGCTGTGTCCAATGGTCAGTACAGAGTCAGCGCCCATCTGGTGGATCCTGAACAGGAGACACATGCACACACATGCCAGCTCCCACTATGTACGTCTGCCACCTGGCACGTGCAATGTAACCTCTCACCTGTGACGTGTGACTGCAAGCACACAGCCGTCTTGGCATGGGGCTGTCAATGTGGACACCAGTCAATGTTTCGGGAGCTGTGATCCGTACAGTGCTGTACATAGGGTGCAGTGCTGACACCTACTACTGTCTCATATCCCCTCGTGCCACAGGTCCCACTTGTATTGGCCGCTCAGCCCGTGCCCACATCGTCGTCAGTCGTGTGCCATACTCATCCAGCCTCGGAAGCAGTTCCATGCTCAGCAGACACTCATGTTGCCGTGGCGTTGCCGCTTGACGAATATGCAGTCAGTCCCCATCAGCACGCCCGCAAGTCATTGGGGCCTAGATCCCCATGTGCATGCACATGGCAGTGGTATGTCTCACTTGCCATTGCCATTGTTGGGAGACCTGTGTAAGTGTATTGTGGCCGTGCCGTCCCAGCTTGACAGCTGGGCTGTGGCTCATGTGCTTGCTCAGTCATGTCAGTGATGTGTATGCGAAATTGCTATGTGCCGTGTTGCTTTGACATGTGTCCTCTGCCATTTAACCCAGGCGGAGACCGAACATTGACCGCCCATACCAATTGCTGGCGGACATGGAGGATACTGAGGTCATAAGGAAGTTTCGGCTGGACAGGCCAACCCTGCATCGACTGTGTGCCATGTTAGAGCCCCATCTCCGTCCCCGCAGGGTGTATCCGACTGCTGTCACCCCCACGGCTAAGGTGATGGGCGCCATGCATTTCTTCGCCACTGGGTCATTCCAGCACACAGTGGGCAGTGGAGGAGGGATGTCCCAGCCCATGTTCAGCAAGGTGCTGAGGGATGTACTGGCAGCCATGATGCTGTACCGGAACAGGTACATCAGATTCCCCAGGGCTCGTGAATTGGCGGCAGTGAAGGGTGCATTCTATGCCCTTGGCAGAATCCCACACGTCGTGGGAGCCATTGACTGCACACATGTCGGCCTTGTTCCACCACAGGCCACTGAGCACCTGTACCGCAACAGGAAGCACACGCACTCCCTGAATGTGCAAGTGGTGTGCCTTGCGGACATGGTGATCACCCACGTGTGTGCAAAGTTCCCAGGCTCGGCCCATGACGCACACATAATGCGCAACAGCATCTTGCCATGACTGATGGCCAATCTGCAACAGGATCGTGGCTGTATTGTCGGTGAGTATGTGGAGTGGTGTAGCGTGCTGGTTGTGCGATGCTGTCCCCTGTCCAGTTGGAATAGCAACGGTTCTCTGTGTCCCTCACACCCAGGTGACTCTGCGTATCCGAATGGGGCATGGCTGCTCAGTCCATTGAGGAATCCTCGCACCCCAGCAGACGATCGATACAATGAGGCACATGGGAGGACCAGACGTGTGGTCGAGCGTACCTTTGGCCTCCTCAAGTCCAGGTTCAGGTGCCTGGACCGCACCGGGGTGCACTGGCGTACTCCCCACAGAAGGTGTGCCAGATAGTGGTGGCGTGCTGCATGCTGCACAATCTGGCCATTCGGAAGCAGATCCCCCTCATTGTGGATGACGGAGATCAACCAGGGCCCCAGCCCGCAGACCAGGACAGCTCGAGTGAGGTGGACAGCGGAGAGGAGGAAGCTGGGAATGTGCGCCAGCAGCTCATCGCCCGCTACTTCACTTGACGGTGAGTGTCCATGTACGACGGATGATGTGTCTGTATCTGTGCAGGTGTGTGTGTGCTGTGTCAGGGTGGCCGTATGTTCACTGCGTGCAGTGTGTCAACGCTCCATGGCCAGGGTAGTATGCCACTGTTGGTGACTGTGGCATTGTGCCCTATTGCTCTGTGCGATGTGTGTACATTGCTTGTAGTTGTTGACATGTACTGTGTGATGGGTGTGTGACACACTCATTGAATGTGCTCCTGTTCTGTCTCCCACCCCTAGGTCCCTACAGGCCCTCCGGATTCCATTGCCATGCCACGCATCAGGTGCCTTTCCGCCCAAGGTGGCCGTTGTATTCCGTACAAATAAAACACAGGGCACAAACAGCAGTTAGTGAAAAAGGTGCATTTATTACAAACTGTGACATGTGATTGTGTGTAAGGTGATGACAAAAGTGGTGCGTGCAGTGACAATGAGCTGTCGGTCATGGCTGCGTGAAGCTCAGGGTGTACCCACTGGTTCTATGTCCATAGTCCAACACACACATGCCATCCAGATGGCTGTGTGGAGTGGGATCGTAGAGCAAGTCAATGCAGTGGCTGGTCAAGGAAGGCTGGCGGAAGGCTGGCTGGCTGCCTCACTTGCGACTGGAGCATGCGAAGTCCTCCCGGGAGATCTGTTTCCTCTTCGGACGGCCCCTTCCACGTTTGGGAGGGGGGTGTGTGGTGGCGACCTGCTGGTGGTGGGTGAGGTGTGCTCACTGGCTGTGGACGCAGGGGAAGTGGACACTGCTGCCCGACCCTGCGCCCTAGCAGGTGGTGGCGGAGGTGGTGTTGCTGGCCTTGCCTGTGACCCCACCGCCACCACCAGCTGGCCCATGAGGTCCACGAGTTGGTCCATACGGGACACGAATTGGCCCATATGGGCGTCCATGGACCTCAGCACCCCCAGCACCTCCCGCGTGTCTGTAGCAGACCTGGCCCATTGTCCTTGGGCCTCTTCATAGGCCCCAAGGACTCTGGCCATTTGAGGCAGGGCATGGCTCCCAGGGGAGGCTGGCGTTTCCCTGACCCTGCTCCTCCTACCAGTCCTGCTGCCACCGGCCTGCCCACTAGCCACATTGCACACCACGGTCCTCGCTGTGGCTCCCAGGGTGGATCCAGTCGGCCGGGCCACCACCTGCGCTGGGGCTGGTGCCAGCGAAGACGTGGTGGTGGTGGTGGCGGTGGTGGTCGGTGCGGCGATGGTGGCGGTTGCGGCAGTGGTAGTGGCCGCAATGACCGTGGGTGTGGCCGCAACGACAGTGGCAGCAGGGGGCTGGGACTGTTCAGCATCCCTGGATGATGGGTTGGTGGGTAGGAGGGGTCCTGGGGAGCGGCTGGGCCCTGCCACGCCAGATGGGCCTGCTTGGTGGTCCGTGTCCGAAGAGGATGACAGATCCTCCAGATCCGTGTGTCCTCGTTGGGGGCTTGTGGGCTGGCTGTGCTGGCTGCTGTCTCCATCCCCAGCATCCGGCAGTTCGTCACCTGTGGAGAGAATGAGATTTGTTATTGTGTTGCACCTGGCGAAGTATGTATTTGTCGTCTGACATTGGCAGTTCGTGCAATCTCGTACATGGGTTTCCCGGAGGCGAGTGTGTGGCTGTGGCATCTGTAGTTGTGTGTGCTAGGCAATGGGACTGTGTGCTGTGCACATGTGGCATGGGACGGATTGGCCATGCCGATGGGTGTGTTGCTGTGCCCCTACTCATTGTGACTCTGGTGTATGCGGGCTCCTGGCCCATCCTGGGTCTGGTTTGTACTTTGCTTTTGGGGTTCACATGGAACGCTTAGGAACGCATATGGCAACATGGGGGCCATGCCCCAGATTCGCATTTGGGAGGGGATATGCTTTTGGGGTTCAAATGGAACGCTTAGGAACGCATATGGCAACATGGGGGCCATGCCCCAGATTCGCATTTGGGAGGGGATATGCTTTTGGGGTTCAAATGGAACGCTTAGGAACGCATATGGCAACATGGGGGCCATGCCCCAGATTCGCATTTGGGAGGGGATATGCTTTTGGGGTACATGCTGTGAGCCATGGGTGCCGAACGTGACATGTGTTGTGGCAGCATGACAGTGCATGGTTTGAGGTGTGTGCATGCTTGACATGGCCTGCATATTTGCTGTCTGTTGTGATTACTGGACATGGCATTGGACGCATCGTTATGAGTGAGTGATAGTTGTGTGCCAGCCAACGTATTGCAGTTGTCCCATCTCCTTGGTGTGCGTGCTGCCCTGTGCCATGTGCATCACTGCAGTGCTCGGGGGGTGTGGCCCATGTTGTGTGTTGTTGCTCACAGTGTGTCGTGCGCTTAATTGACTTCTGGCACATGGTTGGTCATGGGCATGTGTCTTAGCGTGACTGCTGTATGTGTGTCAGCTGTGCGGATGACATGCCTTTCATGAGACTGGGGCTGACGGATGGGATGGATGGTATGTTGTATGTGCATGGTGTGTCTGTGAATTTGATGGGTTCAGTGGTGTTCGTGTGCATTTCTGTTGTTCCGCTCTGTTGCGTCTAGTGTTGTTTGTCTTACATAGGCGTAGTTGTGGGGTGTGTGGTTGACAGGCAGTAGGGGCTACATGGACAGGACTTCAATGGTGTTTCGGTTGTGTGTGATGAGTTGCACAGTGGCTGCCGTGTGGGACTATATTCAGTGTGGCTTGTGCATGCAGACGTGGCTCCTTGGGTGTTGCTATGTCTGTGATGGGTCATGTGGGGTGTGAGTCTGTTGTTCATGTCCGTGTGCACATTGTTCACTTGTTCGTGACGGTGGGCGGTGCTGCGTGTTCGTCTGCTACGTGACATGTCCCATGTGTTGGTCGTGTCATGGTCCTCATGCCTCCAGTAATCCAGCCCTGTCCAGTTTCCCACCTGCAAGTTGTTCGTGCGTGCACTGTACTGGATGCCACATGGCTCTAAGCGGGGGTGCTCCATGTTGCAGGTCTGTGGGGGTGGGGGGTGTTGTGGGTCGTGGGGGTGGCTGGACACCCACTGACACCGATTGCTGTGGACCGTGATGTCTGCCTTTCGGCTGTCGTTGTGCACCGCGGTGGCTGACACGTGGCTGTGGGGTGTGGGGGATGCTCCTCCTTGCTGTGCTGTGGGACTGGGGCCTGGTGTGTGTTGTACTTGGCTGTCCACCCTCCCACCCACTGCACTTTGTGTTCCTGCCACTTACCTGTTACTTGTCGGTTAGTGCAGCTGTGGCGGACACATGGGTGTGGTGGGTGCTCGTTGTGGCGCTTCTGGCATATTTGGGGACCTGTTGGTGGTTACGTGGCTGGCTGAGTGTACACATGTCCCCACGCATCTTACAGTTGTTCGGTTTGGGCTGTGTGTGGTAGTGTCTGTTGCATGTGTGTGTGATGTGTTGTGTATTGTGTGCTGGACATGGGGGTGTTTGTCCCTGGGAGCTGTGGCATGGTGGTAGTGCATGTGAGTACATAGCGGTGTGCTGGTATACATTAGTTTGTACTTACCAGCCTCCACTCCCTCTGCTAATCCGGCGAGGATCTCCGGATGTATTACGACTCGCACCTTCTCCTCCCACGCTTTGAAGGTCTTAAAGAGCGCGGGATTCCCTCCGCCAGTGACGGCAGCCAGCTCTCTGTTTTTGCCCTCCTTCTTCTTGACCAGGCTCTTGACGTCATTCCAACGTTTGTTAATCTCGACTCTGTTCCTGGGCAGGGTCCCGACTGCATTGACCTGGTCTACGATCCGGTTCCACATTCTGTTTCTGGTGGCTAGTGGTGTGTGCTGGACCATGTTCCCATAGATTTGTGGGTACACCTTGATGATCTCGTCGACCATGACCGTCAGCTCCATGGGCGTGAACTTGGGCATCCTTTGTGGTGCCATGGTGTTTGTGGTGCTGGTGCGGTGTGTGTTGTGTAATGTGCAGGGGGTTTGTGGTGCAGGTGTTTGGTGGTGGTGGTGGTGGTGGTGGTGGTTGTGATGTGTGCGTTTCTGTGGTGTGCTGCTGTCCTTGCTGTGTCACTGTGTCCTCTCCTCTCCTCTCTGGTTTGCAATGTAGCAAGGGGTTGTGGTCTGTGGGAGTGCTGCTTTTGTACTCACCTATGTGGGTGTGTCCTCATGGTCTGTTGTTTTCAGGTGTGTTGTGTCTGGGGTTCTGGCCTTTGTATTTTTTGTTTGTCCGGGGGTGTTTTCGGGATGTGTACTGTGCTTGTGTATTTGTGCGTGCCTTGCTGTGTGGACTTGTTGGCCATGTTGTGTGCTATTGGTTTTGTGTGCGGATGGTTTCTGTGCAGGTACGTTGGCGCCATGGCTTCTGCCGTGTCGATTCTCATCGGCGTTGTTTGCGCTGGCGGGCGGTATATTTGTGGTTTTTCCGCGCTCATGGCGGTGCGATCGTAATTTCACGTGCGGTGTGTCGGCCGTGTGGGCGGGCGGTTTTGTGTTGTCGTGCGTGTTTCCGTCCGTGGCGGGCGGTTTGACTCCGACTCGGACGATGGCGGGCGGTATTTTGTGTGTTTTTCTGCCGATGGCGGTTTTCGGTTTGTGTAATCGTAATGGCGTGGTCGGTGTTCAGGCGGTGTGTGCGGGCGGATTTTTGCCGCTTCCATGCCTGGCGGAATTTTTTACGCCGGGTATCGTAATGGGCCCCTTAAGCTTTATTATAGTTAGGAAAACTTATTTTCCCTATCCAAACTAAGTTTAAACTACATAAACTTTAAACATTATAGTTAAAACTTTCAATTACAATTTATCCACCACCTTCAAATTGTTATAATTAGCGGTCCTTGTTACACACTCTTTTCAGCTCGCTAACCAGGCAACACTTACTATAACTCACCACTGTACCATGCACTGTGTTGTGACAAATTATGTAATTTGAGAATTTATGTGACGTTATGAATGCTATAATTTCACATGCTATAAGTGATGTAGTGTGCAGGGGTAAAAACTTCAAAAAAAATGCTGCGATCCTGCAACACTCTCCAGGGATCGAAAAAAACAAAATGGCAGCCAGGCTGCATTCATTCACTATAAGCCCCGGGAAGCCCGTACCCGGGGCTGAGCTCATAAAGGGGAGGGAGACTACCTAGCCCCCCTCCCAGAACCTCCAGAGGCCCTGGGAAGCCCATATCTGAGGTCAAACATATTAGGTATGGGAAGAGGGGACGCACGCCGCCCACTCCCTGAGCCATTGGAGGCACCGCAGAGCCCACCGATGGGGCCAAAATCATTAAAGAAGGGGAGGGAGGCTGGGCACCAAGCCTCAAGAGGCCCTGAGGAGCCCAACCCCAGGACCAAAATTTTATAAAAGGGTGGGGGGCACGAACTCCCTTCCTGAGCCCCAAAAGGCCCCGGGGAGCCCACCTCGGAAAGGCCAACATTTTGTAAAATGCAGAGGGAGGCCACGCAGCCCGTTCCCCAAGCCTCTAAAACCCCCAGGGAGCCCACCCCTGGGGCCGGCTCGCAACCTATGTCCCACCGAGCCCACCCCCGGTACATAGCAGTTTCCCTGCCTGCACCACTGCCTGTGTTGTCCTCAATAATGTAATTTGAGATTTCATAAATAATGCCATAAATGATGTCATAGAACGTGTCATGAGTGATGTTATATGTGAGGTCATAAGCAGTGTATGGCTAACTATAAGTGGTGAATTTCTATGTTCTTTTTGTTATTAATGTTGTCATTGACAAATTTACCTAACTATAACATTACTTTAACCTTTGGTTTTTTTCAGTGAATATATATGCTACCGCTACCGGATTCAGGTGGTGGGGCTGGGGGGGTGGCGGACTAGAAAAGAAACAAAAAACACTTACCTTTAAAGACCGGCTGCCGCCTCTCCTCCGTCCTTGTCATCTTCCTTCTTCCTGTAGTCCCGGCCGGCAACAGGAAGCACCAGGGCTCCCCTGAGCCAATCACAACACTGCAATGCAGTGTTGTGATTGGTCTGAGAGCTGTGGTTTGGCGCTCAGACGGGGACTTGGAGGCTTTGCATGTTCCTCACCAGGCTGTGTGAAGCAAGCCTGGTGGAGAAGATGCAAAGTGAACAGGACTGTTGGCCAAGCAGTCATGCGCACTTAAGGAGTGAAAACTACTCCTCTCCCTGCTCTGGCTATCCCCGCCCTGCCCCGAGAGCCACTGACTGCAATTGGAAAACTAAAATGATAATAACGATATGTTATTATCTTTTTATTTTTCCTTTTGTACAGTGGGGTGACGCTCCTCCTGTTACCTCCATTAAGTCCCACACAGCGGGATTGCTAAGAGGTCTTTAGAGGCCATGCCCCTTTTCTCCACCACTCTGCAAACGCACCTCCTGGTGAACTACTGGTTGGGGGATGAAGTCCACTTTACTCCTGAGGGACCTTGGGGGCCAAGAAACCCTCCTGGTACCTCCTGTAAGTCCTACACAGCGGGATTACCGAGAGCTGGTCGGAGGCCCAGCCCCCTTTCTCCACCACTCAGGAAACACAACTACCATTTAAAAAATAGGGCTGGGTGATAAACTGCTTTCCGTCGTCATCAGTGATGTCATTTGAGATTTCATCAGTGATGTCATCAGTGATGTTACTGAACATGTCATGAGTGATGTAATAAGCAGTGCATTGCAGGGGGCACAAGTTATAGTTAACTCAGGTAACTATAACGTCTGAATTTCTCTGGTTTTGTATGAGTAAATTCTGACCCTAACTTGAACGTCCCTGTAACCCTTGTTTTTTTTGTGAATTTCTAAGGTTTTTTTAATTGTATTTGCTAACTATAACGTCCCTGTAACCTTCGTTTTTTTTTGTGAATTTCTAAAGTTTTTTAACTAGCAGTCATGTTTGCAGAGTGGTGGGGAAAGAGGGCTCGGCCTCCGACCAGCTCTCAGGAATTCCGCTGTGTAGAACTTACAGGTCCCGGGGCTGCGGGTGGCTGGAGCCCCCCCACGCATTATGTTCTAATATAGACCCAGGGAGGTGGTGGTCCCCGGGGCAAGCCCCCCACATTTCAGTAAATTAGCCCCAGGGAGGTGGCTGTCCCCGGGGCTACGTGGGGGTGCTGGAGCACCCTCACGCATTATGTTGTAATATAGCCCCGGGGAGGTGGCAGGCCCCCGCATTTCTGTGATTCAGCCCTAGGGAGATGGCAGCCCCAGGGCTGCGCTGGACCCGTGAAGGAGCCCCCATCATAATTATTTATTACCCCCGGGACCAGGCCCACCCGGGGGCTTAATTAAACAAAGCGCGGCAACCCCCGCTTTGTTTTTTTTAATTTTTGGCGGGATTCACGTATTCAACGTGACTCCCGACTAATTATTTTTAAAAAAATGCTTTTTTGGGCCCTGAGGTTCCCTGTGCAGGCCTAGGGGGTCAGGGTGTTTCTACCCTGCCCCTTTTCTTTTTTTTATGTTTTTGCTTGTGACTCGGTTTAACCGAGTCACAGGATGGCTGCCAACACTTCCTGGTTTGAGGTGTTGGCAGCCAATCAGATCTCAGGCACGAGATCGTGAGAGTTTGTGGATCCACCGCGGCCACAGTTGTATATCTGAGAAATCTTTACATTTCTCGGGAACTACTGAACGGATTTACACCATTCAACAAAAATCATGCTTTCTGGACCAAGAACGACCTTTTCGCCAAATTTGGTGTAATTCCGTTCAGCAGTTCAGGCTGTAGCCGTGTCTAAAATGTCCTATGGAAATTAACATAAAGAAAAAGTGTTTTAGGTCCCCCCTTTTTCTCAGCCCCCGCTTGATGGATCACCCCAAAATTTTCAAGACCCCAAAATTTTCAAGACAGGAGCCAGAGTGAGCATCAAATTAGTTTTGAAACTTTCGTGAAGATTCATCAAACAACGCCAAAGTTATTGGCAAATCAAAAACAGCTTTTCAATAGAAATCAGGTCCTAACTATAACTACCTACTGGCGACCGCTGAAAAATACAAAGGTTAAAAAGGCGTTATTGTTAAGAAATAGAATTTTAAAAAACTTAGAAATTCAGTAAAAAAACAAAGGTTACAGGGACGTTATAGTTAGGCTGATATTTCACTTGTACAAAACTAGAGAAATTCAGCAGTTTAGTTAGCTGAGCTAACTATAACTCACGCCCCCTCAATGCACTGCTTATGACCTCACATATTACATCACTGATGACATGGTCAGTGACATCACAGATGACATCACTGATGACATCTACTTCTTTCAAAGCATGTTTAAAATCATATTTTTGTACTAGGTCTCTTTAAAAACCATTTTTCAGACCAATTTTCCGGTTTCACAGTTATTCGGGATGTTGCGATGACGTCGTCAACCGCGATGATCGTGCCTTTTCCATAAAGTCTAAAACACATATGTCCACACATACTACAGTATTTTACACACTAGGGGTTTCTTACAGTATTTTCTAAAGTCATGTTTTTCAAGAGAGTTTCTATAAAATCCATCTCTAAAACCTATTTTATGTTTTCGCAGTGACGTCAGAGGTCGCGATGAAGTCAATAATTGTGATGCCTGCGGACACGCGATGAAAGCAGAAAATAAAAGCAGACATTCAATGGCCACCAACACATCCAAAAATAATATGTAAAAAAATCCATTCTGAATATTGCACTACACATATTACTATATACATACTTCTTTCAAAGCATGTTTAAACTCATATTTTTACACTAAGTTTCTTTAAAAACCAGCTTTCAGACCTATTTTCTGTTTTCGCCATTATTCGGGGCATCGCGATGACGCAGTTAACCGCGACGGTCGGGCCTTTTTATAAAGTGAAAACACATATATGCACACATATTACAGTATTTTACACACTAGGGGTTTATTACTGTACACTTCAAACTCATGTTTTTCTAGTATATTTCTAAAACCTAATTTTTGCAGTGACTCTGGACATCGCGTAGACATCGGTAATTGCGATGCCCGCGGACACGTCGCGAAAGCGGAAATCAAAAGCAGACATTTAATGGCCACCAACACATCCAAAAATAATATGTGAAAAATGCATTCTGAACATGTACCGCCCTGCCAAATTTGGTGTAAGTCCGTTCAACGGTTCGGGCTGTATATGTGGCTAAAGGTTCCTATAGGAATTAACATTCTAAACACAACCTTATTTCGCACCCCATATTCTCAGTCCCCACTGCATGGATCACCCGCAAACTTTCGATGACAACTAGAACCTACCTTGACACTTTTTTGGGAAAATTTCACGGAGATTGGTCAAACGACGCCAAAGTTTTAGCCAAGTCAAAAAATGCTTTTCCTATGGAAACTAGGTCCTAACTATAACTACGTACTGGCGACCACCAGTAGGTAATATATATATATATATATTTGTGTGTGTATATATATATATATATATTATCTACTGGCGGTCGCCAGTAGATAGTTATAGTTAGGACCTATTTTCCATAGGAAATTCACAACATTCTATTTGAAATAACTTTGGCGCCGGTTGACGAATCTTCGCGAAATTCTCAAAACTCGTGGGGCGCTCCGGTCCGCTCCTATCCTGAAAGTTTCGGGTGATTCGGCAAGCGGGGGCCGAGAAAAAGGGGGGTCCCAAAACGTGTTTTCTCCATGTTAATTCCCATAGGAAATTTTAGACATCGGCTACAGCCCGAACTGCTGAACGGAATTACACCAAATTTGGCAAAAAGGTAGCGCTTGGTTCAGAAAGCAACCTTTTTAAAATGGTGTAAATCCGTTCGGTAGTTGCGGAGAAATTCAAAAAATAAGAGTCAAAAAATCAATTTCCCATAGGAAACTTTAGACACGGCTACAGCCCGAACTGCTGAACGGAATTACACCAAATTTGGCAAAGAGGTAGTTCTTGGTTCAGAAAGAACCCTTTTTGTTAAATGGTGTAAATCCATTCAGTAGCTGAGAAAATCAAAAGTAAAACCGCATATATATCTATGGCCGCGGAGGGTCCGCGCACCCTGAGCGCACCTTCCCGATCACGAGCTGTATGCTAATTGGCTGTCAACACTCCAAACCAGGAAGTGTTGGCAGCCATCTTGTTCCTCGGTAGAACCGAGGCACAAGAAACAAGTGCGCAAAATGCAAAAGGGGGCAGGGTAGAAACACCCTGACCCCCTAGGCCTGCTTAGGGGTCCCACAAGGACCCCCAGGGCCCAAAAAAAATGATTTAAAAAATAAAAAAATCGGCGGGATGCGTGCAGGGTGCGCGGATCCCGCCGTAAAAAAAAAACGAAGTGCGGACTTCCGCGCTTCGTTGTTATTTGGCCCCCGGGTGGGCCAAGCCCCGGGGGCATGTGGGGGGTTAATAAATATTTGTTGAGGGGGCCTCTAAGGCCCCCCCAAGCCCCGGGGACTGCCACCCCCGGGGCTTTAAATAACAAATGGTGCGGGAGGGCACTCGGCCCTCCCGCAGCCCCGGGGACCGCCACCCCCCGGGGCTTCTTTTTAAAAAATTAAATTCGCTGTGTGGGGGGGCGCGAGCCCCCCCACACGCCCCGGGGACTGCCACCTCCCCGGGGCACTAAGAATTTTAAATTGGGGGTCCGTTTCGGACCCCCGAAGCCCCGGGGACCACCACCTCCCCGGGGCTTTGCACATGTTGGGAGGGGGGCCGCGCGGTCCCCCTCCTGGAGCCTGTGATGACCCTGGGGACCACCACCCCCCAGGGCCGGCTCCTGCAGTGTCCCGGGGTGCCCACCCCCGGGACACTGCTGTTTGCTATGACAGGGCGGGAGCCTCGCGGCTCCCGTCCTGTCATAGTAAACTTGCTTTGAATTTTGGAAGAGAGAGCAGGAAACCTGCTCTCTCTTCCAAAATTCAAAGCAAATTGCATCTTAGCAGCTCCCCATGTGGAAAGCAATGCCGGCTCCCGAGGGACGCGGGGAGCCGGCGGGACCGTGGGGGATTGGGGACCCCCACGGTCCCCAACGGAGAGGGCCAGCCCCGGGGATGGGGTCCTCGGGGCTACAAGTGGCCCGGAAGGGGGGCCACCCGGCCCCCTTCCCCAAAATTTATTTTAAAAAAATTATAAAAAATAACAAAGGCCGCACTGGGGGTTGGGGTCCCCGGGGCCATAAGTGGCCTGAGGAGGGGGGCAACGCAGCCCCCCTCCAAAACAATTTTTAAAAAAATAAAGGCCATGCCCCGGGGGATGGGGTCCCCGGGGCCGATTAAGGCCTCGGGAGGGGGGCCGCGCGGCCCCCTTCCAATTTTTTTTTTTTTTTTAAATAGCGGGCAGGCCCTTGGGGATGGGGTCCCCAGGGCAAATAAATTACAAAAAGAAGGGGGGCCACACAGCCCCCCTTCTTAAAAAAAAGACCGGCATTGCGCCGGAGGCCACGCCCTCCTTGCAGCACTCTACAAATGCGCCCCTGGCGCGTTTGCAGATGGGGAACGAATTCCCCTTGAATACTGGGGTCCCTGGGGCCAACTAGCCCACCAGGAACCTCCAGTATGCGCCAGGGGGCTGCGTTGCAGAGAGGTGTTCTGAGGCCATGCCCCTTTTTACACCTCTCTGCAACGCAGATCTGTGGCGCTTAATGGAGGTAGCTGGTGGGCTAGTTGCACCCCAGGGACCCTCAGGATTCAAGGGGAGTTAATCACCCCGACTTAAAACGCGCCACGGGGCGCGTTTGCACAGTGGTGAATGGAGGGGGCGGGGCCTGAGGTGACATGTGTGCAAACACGCCCTGTGGCGTGTTTTAAGTTGGGGATTAAGTCCCCTTGAATCCTGAGGGTCCCTGGGTCCAACTAGCCCACCAGGTACCTCCAGTAAGCGCCACAGAGCTGCGTTGCAGAGAGGTGTAAAAGGGGCGTGGCCTCGGACCACCTCTCTGCAACGCAGGCCTGTGGTGCTTACTGGAAGTACCTGGTGGGCTAGTTGGGCCCTAGGGACCCTCAGGATTCAAGGTGACCTAATCCCCCAACTTAAAACGCACCACGGGGCGCGTTTGCACAGTGGTGAAGGGAGGGGCGGGGCCTCAGGTGACATGTGCGCAAACACGCCTTGTGGTGCATTTTAAGTTGGGGAATTAATTCCCTTGAATCCTGAGGGACCCTGGGGCCAACTAGCCCACCAGGTACCTTCAGTAAGCACAACAGAGTTGCGTTGCAGAGAGGTGAAAAAGGTGCGTGGCCTCGGAATGCCTCTCTGCAACTCAGCTCTGTGGTCCTAACTGTAGGTACCTGGGGGCTAGTTGGGCCCCAGGGACCCTCAGGATTCAAGGGGACTTAATCCCGCAACTTAAAACGCGCCACGGGGCGGGTTTGCACACATGTCACCTCAGGCCCCCCCTCCCTTCACCACTGTGCAAACGCGCCCTGTGGCGTGTTTTAAGAGGTAGTTTTAATCCCCCTGCCCTATTATGTACTAGGGACTTACAGAGGAGGTCATGCTAATCACAGGGGTACCCCAACGCATAGTGTTCCCTAGTGTATGTAGGTGTTTTCACTGTATTCTAAGGGGTCGATTCCGATCCCGGTCGGAGGCGCACCTAACACCATTCACCCGGCAAAAAAATCAGGCGAATGCGTGTTTCCCGACCGATTCGGACATACGTCCGAACGAGCAAGTACGATGCGCATAACAGCCCAGATCCCGACCCAGTCGCACTCACCCAATCCAGCTCCTGTTCTCCGACCGAGGCGGATCCGGAAACGCAGAATCGAGTCGCACGGAAGCCAAAATACAGCCCCGTCCGGCCGGACTAGTACGATGCGCCTTCCGTATGCGCCGTACCCGTTGCTACGCACGGCACGTCAAAGCATCCGGGAGAGGCGCACATAAGCTCTAATTCGCGCCACATGACGATCCACGGCTACGAGACGAACACGCCAGCCACGAGGACGAGGCGAAGCAACGAGAAAGACGAACGAGACGAACCAACCATGAATCCCATCGCGCCGATCCTACCAATACTCTACATCTATTACCGGAACTGGTACGGACGTGTACGGCGCAGAAGGTAAGTCAGACACCCACCACACAAACAAACCACACGTACCCGACATATAACACACACACATAGGGATGCAGAAATCACTTACACCAGCAACAGCAGCACCATAGGGGCGGGATGGCTATCACCAATGCCACATACACACATAGGGGCCTGGATGCCAACCACTAATACCACCCCTACCCAGGGGGTGCTAGATGCCTACCACTACCACCACCCCTACCAAGGGGGTGCTAGATGCCTACCACTACTACCACCCCTACCCATGGGGGGCTGGATGCCTACCACTACTACCACCCCTACTCAGGGGGTGCTAGATGCCTACCACTACTACCACCCCTACTAATGGGGGGCTGGATGCCTACAACTACTACCACCCCTACCCAGGGGGTGCTAGATGCCTACCACTACTACCACCCCTACCCAGGGGGTGCTAGATGCCTACCACTACAACCACCCCTACCCATGGGGGGCTGGATGCCTACCACTACTACCACCCCTACTCAGGGGGTGGTAGATGCCTACCACTACCACCACCCCTACCCAGGGGGTGCTAGATGCCTACCACTACTACCACCCCTACCCATGGGGGGCTGGATGCCTACCACTACTATCACCCCTACTCAGGGGGTGCTAGATGCCTACCACTACCACCACCCCTACCCATGGGGGGCTGGATGCCTACCACTACTACCACCCCTACTCAGGGGGTGCTAGATGCCTACCACTACTACCACCCCTACTAATGGGGGCTGGATGCCTACCACTACTACCACCCCTACTCAGGGGGGGCTGGATGCCTACCATTACTACCACCCCTACCCAGGGGGTGCTAGATGCCTACCACTACCACCACCCCTACCCATGGGGGCTGGATGCCTGTCACTACTACCACCCCTACTCAGGGGGCTGGATGCCTGTCACTACTACCACCCCTACTCAGGGGTGCTGGATGCCTACCACTACCACCACCCCTACCGATGGGGGCTGGATGCCTGTCACTACTACCACCCCTACCCATGGGGGCTGGATGCCTACCACTACTACCACCCCTACTTAGGGGGTGCTAGATGTCTACCACTACTACCATCCCTACCCATGGGGGGCTGGATGCCTACCATTACTACCACCCCTACCCAGGGGGTGCTAGATGCCAACCACTACCACCACCACCACTCCTACCCATGGGGGCTGGATGCCTGTCACTACTACCACCCCTACTCAGGGGGGGCTGGATGCCTGTCACTACTACCACCCCTACCCTGGGGGTGCTAGATGCCTACCACTACCACCACCCCTACCCAGGGGCTTCTAGATGCCTACCACTACTTCCACCCCTACTAATGGGGGGCTGGATGCCTACCACTACCACCACCCCTACCCAGGGGTGCTAGATGCCTACCACTACTACCACCCCTACCCATGGGGGGCTGGATGCCTACCACTACTACCACCCCTACTCAGGGGTGCTAGATGCCTACCACTACCACCACCCCTACCCATGGGGGCTGGATGCCTACCACTACTACCACCACCCCTACTCAGGGGTGCTAGATGCCTACCACTACTACCACCCCTACTAATGGGGGCTGGATGCCTACCACTACTACCACCCCTACTCAGGGGGGCTGGATGCCTACCATTACTACCACCCCTACCCAGGGGTGATAGATGCCTACCACTACCACCACCCCTACCCATGGGGGGCTGGATGCCTGTCACTACTACCACCCCTACTCAGGGGGGGCTGGATGCCTGTCACTACTACCACCCCTACCCAGGGGGTGCTAGATGCCTACCACTACCACCACCCCTACCCAGGGGATGCTAGATGCCTACCACTACTACCACCCCTACCCATGGGGGGCTGGATGCCTACCACCAACACCACCCCCACTCATAGGATGGGCAATGCATGACACAACCAGCACACTACAACCTAAGCAATGCAAGAAAAAGACATCCCCCCAACACCATGACAAGCGTGTGTAGACTGTGTCAAATGCCTACAACACTGAACATGACTTTGAACATACAATGTGACCCCCTATCACATGTGTCACACATAAATGTGTGTGGCCTCCACAATGCAAGCAGACCATGACCACTGTGGCAATGGGGTCCAACCCCCATCATCACAGTGACCAAAAGGTAAGTGTGGGGTCCATAGCTGGGGCACATTCTGAACATTGTGGCAATGGGGTAAACCCCCATCATCACAGTGACCAAAAGGTAAGTGTGGGGTCCATAGCTGAAGCACATCTTGAACATTGTGGCAATGGGGTCTAAACCCCCATCATCACAGTGACCAAAATGTAAGTGTGGGGTCCATAGCTGAAGCACATCTTGAACATTGTGGCAATGGGGTCTAAACCCCCATCATCACAGTGACCAAAATGTAAGTGTGGGGTCCATAGCTGAAGCACATCTTGAACATTGTGGCAATGGGGTCTAAACCCCCATCATCACAGTTACCAAAAGGTAAGTGTGGGGTCCATAGCTGAAGCACATCTTGAACATTGTAGAATGGGGTCTAAACCCCCATCATCACAGTGACCAAAATGTAAGTGTGGGGTCCATAGCTGAAGCACATCTTGAACATTGTGGCAATGGGGTCTAAACCCCCATCATCACAGTGAACAAAATGTAAGTGTGGGGTCCATAGCTGAAGCACATCTTGAACATTGTGGTAATGGGGTCCAAACACCCATCATCACAGTGACTATAAGGTAAGTGTGGCCATGGAAAAAGCTGCAACTGCCAAACAGCATGGCTGAATCCTGGTCACAGAACAACAAACACATCAGTGGCAAAGTAGTGTTCGTGTCCCATAGCAAGATATATTGGGTGAGGCAAACAGTGCAGTGCAAATAAGACATACCTTTGGCCATGTGCAGACAAACATCACCCATGGGGGATGACACTGTCAACATTCATCAATAACACAATGACAGAAGTGACCATCATAATGCAGAACACATATCTGCTCCAATGGGCACACAAATGTAGACATCCTGTGGAGACTGTAGATGTGAGGTGAACAGATACCATACCATGGCAGCAATGGGACACACAAACCATGATCATCGTGCTGACTGATGACCTAGGAGTCCCAGGGACAGCAGGGGAAACCCACCAAACAACATACAGCCAATGGCACACTAAAGTTATGCCAATGTAGTGGTGCAGATGCACAAACACAAACAGGCAGCCCCACACTGCACATCAAACACAACAGGTGAGGGGGGGTGCCAGTGTCCCCAGGAAACCACACAACACATGATGAGGCCTGAATACCAATTACACAGATGCGCATACAGTGCCACACAAAATTAACTCAGGGATCCAAATCCCCTATGTGGGCAATCAGGCATTGTTAGATGAGAGGGAGCACAAATCACACATGTCACACAAGCATGTAGGAACAGCAACTGACACAGCAAGACACAGACACACCACAGCACTACCCCCAGGGTCCCCACAATGTGGAGACCCTGGGCTGCATGACAATCCCACTGTGATGACAAAGCTAGATGTCGTTCAAACTGTGAACCACAGTCATGTGTCCTGAGCAACAAACTACCATCACACCTACACAAGCACAAATCAATCAGCACGGCCAGTAAGCCAAGGCCAACATGGAGGCAGGGGTCTAGCCGGGCAACAACTCTCATCTGCACACACTCAACACCACACACCTCGACCTCCAACAATGTGCAGCAGTGAAGCTCACATGCACTGGTGACATTGCACATGCACCCATGACAATCCCAGGGGTGGTGGTGGGAACTAAGGTGCAGAAACACATCACACATGGCCAGTCAACAAGACTCCTGAATGTCTGACACACTGCACACTACGCTGTACATGGACATGACAGCGATACCACACCAACCAATGGGATCCCAGCCACAGTCCCACACCAATGAAGAAGACAAGGTCACCCACAAAGAACACACATAGACAACTACCAACATTGCAGCCCTGACCCTGAGGAGTGCCAGCAGTCACACACACAACGTGTCACAATCACTGAAAGCTAACACAAACTGGAAATTACATGACAGGTCTAAACAACAAGTGCCAAGGGGAATCCTGACTGTGTCCCATCTGCGTTTGCCCACAAACTCAGCCCTGACAGCAAACACACCTATGGGTGACACCCTGATGACCAGTAATGTGCCATGCACCCACATCACAGAGAACCCAGGGCGGAGACTTTGGGGGAACATAGGTCAACTCAGCAAGCATCACAAACAGGAACATCACTAGGGATCCCAGCACGCCCAGCAAAATGGAAGTGAACACACACAGACATGCTCACACAACACACACCTTGGGCTCAGGCAATGTCACAGGATTACACACTGCCATGAGGGGACTGCACTCCTGTGTGAGGAAAGCTGTGCCATATGTTGCATCAGTAGGGCTCCATCATGTCAGCAGAACACTTGGTCACACAGTCAACAATTAGCACTAAATGAAGGCTCCCGTCATATCAGCCTGGTCATGGGAGTGTCAACGAAATCATCAGCACAGATCCAACACACATGTATAGCAAGTTGCACTGACAACACAGATGAGTCCTTCCCCATTGATGCCCAAACTTGCATGTCCAGTGGGGATGGCCACACGGTCAGGGAAGTAGACTAATTGAACAATGGCAAGCACAACAGATGTGCAGGGGTGTAAGCCACAGATGTGATATTGCAAATGTAAGTAGGAAATCCCATTGCCAAATATTGAAAACATGACACCCTCATATGCTGCTAAGGATGACATGGATACACTACAGGATAGGACACATTACCCGTGGACCACATGGGTTCCTGCACAGTAACACTTCATTTTCATGAGACCAAAAATCACCATCACTGCAGCAAGGGCACAGTTAGCATCATCAACATCATGTACATCAGAAGCAAAACCACTAGAGAACAGAAAGTTGCTTTATTCAGCATTTGGGTGATAGAAGTGAAAAAGAAATATAACAAAGGCCAATGGCCAGTCCATAATAAGAGTCCAAACAGGGTGCCAGTGCCAGATGTCACCCTACGCATGCCTGCACTGCTACACACCAGGGACAATCCCCTCGGAGGGGCATACGGGGGGCAGGCCAGGCACCGCAGGGACAGGATCAGGGCTCACCAGAAGGAGGCAGGGAAGGGGTGGTGGGTGCTGGAGAGCCACTGACAACTGCAGTGGAGGTGTCTGACATGGTGTGTGCCGGCACAACTGGGGGGCATGACTCAGATGGTGTGGGTGCCGGCACGACTGCAGTGGGCCGTGCAGATGGAGTGGACAGGTTCCCCACTGCAGTGCCCAAGTCAGACGGGGTGGTAGTGGACTCCACTGCAGTGCCTACCTCCAGGGGAGGAGAATGGGGTTCAGGTAAGGTGGGCAGGACAGAGGGGAGGACACCGTCTCCACACCAGTGGCACAGACATGCGCAGCGGGGGGTGTGGTGCCGGAAGAGCAAGTGGCAGGGGGAGAAGGCCGGATCATTTTGGGGATGGTATATCTGTGGGTGGGGGAACCTGGGGCAGGGTGTGGTGGGGGCACCTGTGGAGTGGGGGCCTGAGGAATGGAGGAAGGAGACTTGAGCTGCAGGGCGGCGGAGGGGTCTTGCTCTTCCGGGTCCGGGGGGACTTGCGGGTGGGGGCGTCAGTCTTGTCTGCACCTGGGGGAGGGTGTCCGGGGGTGAGGGGCACTCCCCTCCGTGTGGGTGGGCTTCCTCTTCCCCCTGAATGCTGTATCAGCTGGATTGGAGGGGAAGAGGCAGAGGTCACTGAGGAAGACCCGCTGTGTCTGTGGGGTTGCAGGTGAGGCAAGGGAAGGGGCCTTGGAGGGAGAGGTATCTGAGGACTGCGCAGTGCTCGTGGATGCGTGTGTGTGTGCCTGGGCCCCATCCCCTGTGAGTGTGGTTTCAGTCCCCTGACTGTGCGTGCGTGTGCGTCTGGATTTTGGCGTGTGTCTCTGTGTGCTGCTTGTGTCTGTGCTGGTGTGTGCCTGTGCCGGTGTTTGTGTGCTTGGGACAGGTAAGGTGCTGGGGAGTGTGGATGGGGCAGAGGTAGGAGGGGTGAGGGACTGTCGGAGGAGGGACACTGCTGCCGTCAGGGAGGAGTCCATGGACCTATTGCCCCTCTGTAGGGCAGACATGCCCGATGAGATGCCCTCCATGAACGACACCAGCTGAGTCAACAGAGTGGTGTGGGCATGGAGGACACTCAGCATCGCTGTCTGCCCTACATGGAGCTGGCGAAGGAGGTAGACAGACTCCTCACTCAGGGCAGCAGGGGAAACAGGGGCAGGGGGTGCAGTGCCTGGCACGAAGGAGACACGCTCCCGAACATGGGAGCCTCCACGGACCTCGGGAATGGGAGCCGATGGGAGGGCGGGGGTGGTGGCGGTGGTGGCGGGGACAGCAACACTAGCTGGGGTGTGGTGGCTGCTGACACCCGCCTCCACAAGGGAGTCATCCTCCGAGCTGCTGTGGTCCTCAGCTGAGGTGGATGCTGCTGAGGACTCCTCGGTGTGGCTCCCTCGCCCTCCGTGCCACTGGGTCCCTCCGACCACTCCTCGGCTGCTGACCCAGTCTGGCTCTGCGGCTCCTCCTGGTCCGTGGAGCTGTCCCCTCCTGTGGCCGTGGATGTATCTGCAAACAATAGGGAAACAGACAAACATCAGTCACCTGCACCGAACGCACACACCACAGTAAGTACAGCACATTACAGAGCAAGCCCTGGCATCCTTAGTTGAACATTGCCAAAAGTGCCCAAACAGAGTAGGAGAAGCCAATTGTCAGTCTGATGGTCAACCATGGCACTCACATCCCTCCTGGCCTTGCACCCATCTGTCTGGTGTCTGTTGGATGGCAATACCCCAGTGTGGACACATGCACCACCTACACAGTAGTTGGACAGTGCAGAGAACACGGTGAAGCATGTGAACATGCACACATCACAACTCTTGCCACTGAGTCAGTACAGGTGTCCGGATAAAGGGATGCCCAGAGTCAATTTTGAAATGCATGTGATGCATACCAGCGACAGACACCATGATGCACCCATGTCCTGATAGTCATTGCCACAATGGTGTGCATGTAGCACATGTCACTCCCCTGCAGGATCACTCATTGGAAGTTTCATGCCATGGCACAGGCATGCCTGCTAAGTCATACATCACTGTCTCCAGTCACATGGGCAGGGCAGCCAGACAACAACAGTCTGCACTGTGTCACAATCGTAGGTCATGGGGAATGCAAGTCCTGGAGCTGAACAAGTGCACATGTACATCCCCCACACACCACATCATCTGAACCCTTATCTGTCCACGTCATACCAATTGGACATATGGGAGACCTGTAACACAACCCTCTGAACCTGAGCACCTCACAATCTGCTGTGAATAGGAAACAGCTGCCTGAACTTCACATTCGCATACCCCAGTCTGCACGGTCAGGTGATCAAACACCTATGTGTCACACAAGTATCGTCTCCTATGGTCACATCTCCGGTGGCATGCTGAGCCCCAACCGAGAAACACCCCAGTAGTCCTGACAACGAAGCCACAGCACACTGACACAGAGGCAGACACCTGAGGTGACATATCACTGAGCACAACGTGTCAGCTGATACACGGGAGTGGGAGTACAGAGTGTATTGTATGGCCTGGAGTAGGCATGACTGTCCTGCCCCACGTGAATGAGGGATGAGCCCTGGACAGTAGGCAGGTGGCTAAGTATGTGTGACACACGTAATATACACACTCCTGGGGCCCAAACATTGTTCACACCCGCAGCACGGGTGTGTGCCAGATACCCCAGGCACATGTGGTGGATCAGCTCAGCAATTGGACCACATATCAAAGTAACACGCAGATTACATGTCAGAACACAGGCATTGTGTAAGCAATGGACCCACCCATGATGCCCACCACAGAGTTAGGGGAACAAATGCTGTCCCCCACCTTGAGCTAAGCAAAATGCAAGGACACAGTAGCCAAGTGACACAATTCCCTGACTGTAAGGGCCACACCTGGGTATCAGATGAGGAGTGGGCAGTGCACAATTGAGGGACATGGGTCCTGGACCACATGACTGATGTACTGTGGAAGTTTAACCAGGCCAGAGGAGGGCACATAGCATGGCAGACAAAGTTCACAATGCAGTCATGGACTCACCCCCTCCTTGCTGCTCTCTGGCCTTCAGCTGCCCATCCAGATCAGGGAAGACCACCGCCAGGATCCTGAGCATGTGGGGGTCAGGGTCCGGTGTCCGCCCCTCCTGCGAGGAGGCGACAGCTTCAGCTGGACCCGTGCGATCCTCCGGGTCCAGCCCCGAAGGTCCTGCCACCTCTTCTGGCAGTTGCGGATCCGGCGCTTGTAGTCCCCCACGGATCTCACTGCCCGGACGATGGTCAGCCATATCTTCTGCTTCTGGTGGGCATCAACCTGTGAGGATGACAAAGTGAAAATGCCATTACTACACATTCAACATATCCGTGCATTACACAGTTGGATATACATGTCTCAATCACAGGGGCACATGATGTACACAGGCAGTGCAACGATTGCTATGGACAGTTTGCCAGCAGTTACTACATGGTATCATTGCCTGGGAAGTAAAATCTTGTTTAAATGCACTGTCACTGCACTATACCTGTTCAGTGCATGTAACTACACACTATGGGGGGTGACAACTACTCAGTGAGCCTGCTAGCCAGTGGCGTGCACACTGTAAGTCTTGCTAGTCAGACAACATGCACATTTAGAAAGGCAGTGGACAGCACACTCACCTGCTCCCCTGCTTTCCCATACAGCTTGCTGTACTGTGGAAGGAGGCTGTCCAGCAGGGCCTGGTTCTCCTCAGTGCTGAAGGCTGGGGCTCTCTCCATAGTACGTGCCATTGCAGGATCCAGAGGGTGCAGATACAGCAGCAGTGGTGGTGGCAGATGTCGTCCTGGAGCATGTAGTGCAGGGAAGTGAGCTCTCAGGGGAACAGCCAGCATTATATGTGTGCTGCAGAGGCAGATACTGTCCCATGTGTCCAAAGTGATAGGTCCAAGTCGTTTGCATCTTCTGAATCTGGCCAATCCATGGAATTGCACCACTTACACACGCCCACAGCATCCTTCAAAAGTTCAACTTCATGACACCCATGAATTAGCAACATTGTTGTGGGTGACCAACTGAATTCACAGCATCAGACTTGTTAAGGATTTGAAAACGCGTCCGTTGCCAGGCCAGACCATAGCCAATGCGTGCGCACCGATCAGTCCATTGCGGTACAACGCGTATTGCGAATACAACGCGTACCCGCTCACATTGTATGCAATGGCCAATGCGTGCACACCGATCGGTCCATTGCTGTACAACGCGTATTGCGAATACAACGCGTACCCGCTCACATTGTATGCAATGGCCAATGCGTGCGCACTGTTCGGTCCATTGCTGTACAACGCGTACCCGCTCACATTGTATGCAATAGCCAATGCGTGCGCACCGATCGGTCCATTGCTGTACAACGCGTATTGCGAATACAACGCGCACTCGCCACATTGTATGCAATGGCCAATGCGTGCGCACCGATCGGTCCATTGCTGTACAACGCGTATTGCGAATACAACGCGCACTGGCCACATTGTATGCAATGGCCAATGCGTGCGCATCGATCGGTCCATTGCTGTACAACGCGTACCCGCCACATTGTATGCAATGGCCAATGCGTGCGCACCGATCGGTCCATTGCTGTACAACGCGTATTGCGAATACAACGCGTACTCGCCACATTGTATGCAATGGCCAATGCGTGCGCACCGATCGGTCCATTGCTGTACAACGCGTACTCCGCTCACATCGTATGCAATGGCCAATGGGTGCGCACCGATCGGTCCATTGCTGTACAATGCGTACCCACTCACATTGTATGCAATGGCCAATGCGTGCGCACCGATCGGTCCATTGCTGTACAACGCGTACCTGTACAAGTCACTCGCATATGTCACCATGGTTGTCACAGGTGAACGTATGCCAGCCACAATTACTTGCCAGGGACTCAGGGGCACACCTACAACACCACAGCCTGTCCACACTGTATCCTAAGGCATGTAAGGCTGCATCACCTGTTCCGTGTATGGGGGTCAACATGTGGTTTTGTGGGTGGCACTTGGGGGCAGCCACTCCCAGGCTGTGCACGTGTTCATGGGGACAGTATCCTTGGTGTGTTGTGCACATGAACACTGTGGTGTGCAACTGTTCATTTCAGAGCATGTGGCATGGTCACATTTCACGGTTGTGTATGTGAATGTCATGTCACATACCCCCTGAGTCCCATGTGGGACGGTATGTACGTCACAAGGTGACCCATTGCCAGAATTGTGGTGGCCCTCCACAGTCTGTGTGCATGTTGTGTTTACAATGTCTCTGATTCCATGTGCACAATGGGAGACAGTCTCCACATCCACGTTGTTTGTGCATGGACTTTGATGTTGTGCGTGTGTGTGTCACAGACGGCCATGTCTGTCCTGCCGAGGCAACAGGGACCACTACCTGTGGGGGTCATGGTTGTTTAGCTGTGGTGTATTCATGATGCACCATGTCATGCCAGTGTCCATGTGGCAATACAGGGTCCCTGGGAATCTACCTGTCGATGAGCTGTGATGCCTGGTGCACATCTGTCCTCACATGTCACTGTGGTGTGTGTTTGGAACGTGAGAGCAGTGCATGGGTACTGTGACACAGCCTAATGATATCCCATAGCACAAGCTGGGACTTGTTGAGGACACATGTTGAACTGTGATGTTAGTTGTTAGCCATGTAGGTGACATACATGTCCTTACGGAACGGCACACGCACCATGTACTTGTGTTTTGTAATGATGTATCATGTGATATTGAGTATGGTCTATGCCACATATGTGGGGTGACTGACAATCTTTCTTCCTTCACCTATGCACTGCAGGGCGCCAGCTGTCCATCGGCCATTCCCTGACCTTGCAACAGTGGTTGAACGGGACTGCATCCGACGGTACCGCTTCACCAGGCCACTGATTGAGGAATTGATGGTGCGGTTGGCCCCACATTTGCAACCTGGCCAGACATACCCTACAGTGCTGACCCCCAAGGTGAAAGTGATGGCAGCCCTACACTTCTTTGCCACCGGTACCTTTCAACACACTGTGGCGTCTGCTGGTGGGATGTCACAGACCATGTTCAGCCGTGTGCTCCGCGATGTTTTGGAGGCGATGTTGGGATACCTGAACCAGTACATCTATTTCCCTAGACTCCAGCAACTCACTGACGTGAAGAGTGACTTCTATGCCCTGGGGAGGATGCTGCATGTCATTGGCTCCATTGATGGGACACATGTGGCTTTGATACCACCACAGGCACATGAGCAGGCATACAGGAACCGCAAACATTACCATTCGGTCAATGCACTGGTGGTATGTCTTGCAGATATGAGCATCTCACACGTGTGTGCCCGTTTCCCCGGTTCTGCACACGATACCTACGTGATGAGGAGTAGTCGCATCCCGAGGATGATGTCACAGATGCGGAACCAGCGTGCCTGGCTTGTCGGTGTGTACTGACTTTGTACCATTGTGTGTGTTCTGCAATGTAGTATTCCACCCTCTTTTCCAACTCAGCTAATGTGCAATTGTCCATATGTAGGTGACTCCGGATACCCCAACATGCCGTGGTTGCTGACGCCCCTCAGGAACCCTGTGACACCAGCCCAGATGCGCTACAATGAGGCACATGGTCGGACCAGAAGAGTGATTGAGCGGACATTTGGTCTCCTGAAGAGCCGCTTCCGCTGCCTGGACAAGACAGGAGGGGCCCTCCCATATGCCCCAGCAAAGGTGTGCAAGATTGTCATCGTCTGCTGCATGCTACACAACCTGGCAGTGCGGAAGGAGTTGCCTCTCATCCTGGATGACGATGACCAACATCCGCCACCTGTGGAGGATCCTGGCTTGGACCACGATGCCAGTGATGATGATGATGATGATGAGGGTGATGTCCGCACACAGCTCATCACCAACTTCTTCAGCTGAATGTGAGTATCCGGAGATGTCATGTCAATGTTGTGAGTTTGCATGATATGTGTTGGTGGTGCTCTGGTGCTGTTTGAGTGTGTCCATGTGCTACATGACTGTATGCGTGCAGCGATGTGTCCTCACAGGTAGTCTGTACTCCCCAACAGTGTTGACATGCTAACTTGGTTCTGGGTGGGTATCTTGTGACATGTATTGGGCATGTGTATTGCAGTTCTGTCCTGTTCTTCAGTGCTTTTGACTGTGTGTCATTTCTGTCCTTCACAGGGTACTTTCAGGGTTGTTTGGTCAACTGTGATCCCCCGACACCGTGAATCAACTTCCAGGGTGGTAGCTGTCGTTTCCCTACAGGTGATGTGCGCCACACCCATGGACTTCCTTTCTTCTACACTTGTTGACTGTGTGCCCACTGCCAGGTGGGATTACCTTGCATCTGTAGTGGTTACAACATGTTGCAAATGTGTAATAAACCTGTGCTTCACTTTGTGATGTGCGTTGTCTGTGGTCACACATCTGACTGACATTTGCTTACTGCACCAGTGGGCTAGTTAACACAGACTGTGAATAGGTGTTGTGTCTGTGCATTGCACCGTATTTACTGGCAACATCAGTGTAGGTGATGAGTCAGATGGCCCTGGTGTGTATGTGTTGTGTAGCCCTGGTGGTGTGTCTCCCTCATATGTGTCACGTCGCCATGACTCACATGCCGGTGTTGTACTTGCTGTAGCAGTTAGCATGCACAGTGTCATTTCGCAGATCATCATCTCCATGACAGAAACAACGTTGGAATCACAACAGAGGCAAGTATGGTGTATTAGTGAGTTTATTGACATACATGTGTGAGTATAGTGCACAGGATGGTGGGTGCTGTACATTGTGATTGTAATCCAAAGTTCCTAGATGATTTGGAAGTCCTGGTAGCAGAAATGTCCAGAGTAAAGTCCACAGTCATCTGATACATTGGTCCAACTTGAACTCCCCATGTCATGTGGGATAGTTGTGTTGCATTCGACAGGGTGAACAGTTTGCGCACAAAGGTGATTTTCCAAAACAGGTGTTGGCTTCCTGGGGGTTGTGCAGGGCCATCGGCCTCTCAGTCGCCCTTCCTCGGACGACCCCTCTTCTTTGGGGGGGGACCCTCAAGTGCAGGCTGCTGCGGTGCAGGGGACTCTCCGCCAGAGTCATCCTCCCTCCCTGTGGCAGTTGCAGTTGTTGCAGCACCAGATGTTGTGGACACACAGGGAGGTGTTGACATGTTGGTGCAAATCTGGCGGAGGCATTGTAATATGTCCCTATGCACCGCCGTCAGATCTTGCAATGTGTCCCACTTGGACTCCATGCGGGACATGTGTAAGTCCAAGCGGGCATGATGGGCAGCCTGCTGCTGTTGAATGTCCCTGAGGATCCCCACTACCTGGCTGAACTCTCCGGTGCTAGTCTGGTACGCATCAGCTATGCGTACCAGTTGTGGGTCATCATGCAGTCCAGACCCCTCTGCAAGCAGCGACCTATGTCTACCACCCCTCCCACCACCCCTGGCGACACGTGCAGGACCTGCGGTGGCATGCACAGGTGACCCTGGGCCCCCTTGGGGGTTGTTGCTGGTGTTGGTGTCCGTAAATCCACGTTGGGCAGGGGTCCGTGTGCTGGTGGTGGTGGTGGTCCTTGGTCTGTCCGTGTCGGCAGGGGTGATCTGTGTGTTGGCAGTTGTTGGAGGGGTGGGTGCAGGGGGTGCAGCTGGTGGTCCTGCTGGTGCTGCATGATGACTCACTCCGGAGGTGCCAGGTAAGTCTTCGTCATCCGAGGTGGGCAGAGGCTGTTCCACACCAGTGAGCTCAGTGTCCCCCGGAGCCTGGGACAGGGACTCCTCAGCGACTGCTGCTGTGTCCCCATCATCACCTGTATTTGGAAGAGACACACAATGTATGTAATATTTCTACAGGCATCAATGGTTCAAACACCTGACAGTTGTGACTGTACCTCTGAATGCGGGCCTGTACATTGCATTGTCCTAAGTTGTCACAGTCAGCTGTTGATATTGGTGTAGCGCATTGTCCTGACAACATGAAGCATTTCAATGTGAATGTTGAGGTGTGTGCATGGCCAGCATTGGTGGTATTTGGTTGACATCCGGACATCCTTCTCCCTCCAGCCCAGTTATCCCACCATGAAGCATGCCACCCTTGCAGTGGGTGCAGGTTGACTCTCAGGATGTCAGTCAGTGGTGTCCTGCTGTTGGTTGGTGGCCAGTTCCCAGCATGGCCTTGTGCTCCCCACAACAGAGCACCACTGTCAGACATCTTTGAAGTGGCTTTTGACTCCCTGTGAGGTGTGCATGCTTCAGTGTTAGCTTGCTGGGCCATGTGGGTGGGGGATGTTGAGCTGTGACTACCACTGCCATCATGCTATTGCCTCCACCCCCCTTCCCAGCATGCCCATACTTCCTTCCTTTCGAGTGTACTTCACTGTGTGTGGGTGTGACAGCAATGGCAAGATGGCTGACAGTGGTGTCCTGCTGTTGGTTGGTGGCCAGTTCCCAGCATGGCCTTGTGCTCCCCACAACAGAGCACCAGTGTCAGACATCTTTGATGGGGCTTTTGACTCCCTGTGAGGTGTGCATTCTTCAGTGTGAGCTTGCTGGGCCATGTGGGTGGGGATGTTGAGCTGTGACTACCACTGCCATCATGCTATTGCCTCCACCCCCCTTCCCAGCATGCCCATACTTCCTTCCTTTCGAGTGTACTTCACTGTGTGTGGGTGTGACAGCAATGGCAAGATGGCTGACAGTGGTGTCCTGATGTTGGTTGGTGGCCAGTTCCCAGCATGGCCTTGTGCTCCCCACAACAGAGCACCAGTGTCAGACATCTTTGATGGGGCTTTTGACTCCCTGTGAGGTGTGCATGCTTCAGTGTGAGCTTGCTGGGCCATGTGGGTGGGGGATGTTGAGCTGTGACTACCACTCCCATCATGCTATTGCCTACACCCCCTTCCCAGCTTGCCCATACTTCCTTCCTTCTGACTCTGCTTCCCTGTGGGGTAGTGTGCCTGTGCTGAATGGATGGCTGACAGTGTTGTCCTGGCGTTTGTTTGGCTACAAGTCCCATGTGTGTCACTGTGCTTCCCACAGCATGACCCAGGGTGGTGGTTCTTTGTGGGATAATTAAATTTAGTGTGAGGCAATGCATTTTCCCAGGTGAGTTGTGTGTAGTTTGTGTTAGGGGTGTGTGTGAGAAGAGCTGCTGGTAACTATGGTCATAGCTGTCAGTCCTCCTTCCCACCCAGCCAGATATCCCACCATGGAACGTGCTTCCATTGCAGGGAGTGCAAGTTGGCTTTCAGGATGTCAGTCAGTGGTGTCCTGCTGTTTGTTGGTGCCCAGTTCCCAGCAGGGCCTTGTGCTCCCCACAGCAGTAGCCAGTGTCAGCCATCTTGTCAGTTGTTTTCCACTCCCTGTGATGTAAGCATGGTTCAGAGTGGTGTTGATGGGCGTATTGTGAGGGTGGGCAATATCTGTGACTACAACTCCCATGATGCTATTGGCTACACTGACTTGACCAGCATACACAGAATTCCTTCCTTTCTGTGGGATTCCCTGTGTGGTGGTGTTGTAGTGGTGGCTACATATCTGACAGTGTTTGTTGGTTAGATTTGTGCCACTGCCTAGCTTTATTTGTCGGGTTTGTACATGTCATGACACAGTTACATATCACTATGAGATGGCATGTATTGTGTTTATCTGACTGACATACACATCTTGGGATGATTCTGGTTTTGTTGCTGTGGATTTGCTAAGGGTGCATGGTTTGACTATCCCCTTGACAGTGATGTGTGTGTATTGTCACACAATATTGGGTATATTGGTTGTGTACTCACCAGGCTCTGGGATGTTTTCTAGTCCATATACGCTCACTGGTGGTAGGATGGCCCGCACCTTCTCCTCCCAGGGCCTGAGGTATACTGGTTTGGCAGGAGGGCCACTGCCGGTGTGTTGGCTCAAGATGTAATCCTTCTTCAGTAGGTCCCTGACCCTCCTGCGCACATCATACCACCTGTTCTGGATGTCTTCCTTTGTGCGCAAACATGGTGATTGTGCGTTCACCCTGTCGACGATCCTCTCCCACATCTTGGTTTTCTGCGACATGGGGGTCTGTTGGACCAGTGTACCAAACAGCTGTGGCTCTACCCTGAGGATCTCATCTACCAGGACTTCCAATTCACTATCTAGGAACTTTGGATTCTTCTTTGGGGGCATGGTGATGGGTGGTGGTGGTGAGTGATGTGTGTGTTGGTGTGCAAGTGAGGGTGTGTGAGTGTGTGTTTTGCTGGGTGTATGTGAGGGTGCTATTTGTTGAGGTGCTGATGGTGTGTGGCTTGTGTGATGGATGAGCTGTGAGTGTGTGTGTGGTTGCTGTCTGTTGGTGTTCTGTGCTGGCAGGTCATTTGAATTTGCAAAGGATCATGGTAGGGATTTGTGTCCTTTATATGGGTGGAGTTGTGGGTGGGTCTTTGTTCCCTGTTTCCCCCCCAGTATTTATTGGCTTTGTAATTGCTTGTTTGGCCTTTTTTTTGTGTTTTTCCCCTTGTACTTTTTGTGCATGTAGGAGACGTTCTTCTGACTGAGTCGGACCCTGCAGTTGTCTCGTGCGAGCTTCTCCGAGTCGTTCACGCTGTGTTTGTGCTGTTTCATGTGCGGCGTACGCGTCGGTCGCGGAGTATTGGGTTGCTTCGGCTCGCTGTTTTGTATGCGTGTCATTCGTACGGCTTGTACTCCGTGCGACTCAGTCGGGTTTTCCACGCGTTGCATCGTACTGCGCGGGTCGGAGTTCGCGGGTACGTTTCGTTCGGGTTCCTTCCTGGTGCGTGTCGGTCGGTTTGATTCGCGTAGTTTTCCGGCCGGATAGCTGTTTTCCGCGCGGTTCGGTCGTTCGTATTGTGTTCCGTACGAGTCGGTCGGATTTTGCACGCATTTCATCGTACTTTGCGGGTCGGGCTGCACCGGTACGTGTCGGTCGGAATAAATTCCAGATCCGAGTCGGTCGGTACGTTTTCCGGCCCGAATCGGAATCGGCCCCTAAGTGTCTTTTAGCATAGCACTGACTCTGGTTAGTCAGAGTCAGTTACCACCAGTACACGTCTGAAAAAGTTGTGGGCACAGGATGATTTTGCAACAAGGCCTCTTTCTGCTCTTCTGTTTGTTCTTTCTGCACATCTTTTGCTTCTTCCTGCACTTTTCTTCGTCTTTGTGGACTTCTGTTGCTTCTTTCTGCATTTCTTTTGCTTCTTTCTGTGCGTTTTTTCTTCTTTCTTCACATGTCCTACCTCTGTAGGCATAGTTAGAAACTAGCATTTAAAAAACCTTTGAAATTCACTTAAAAAACCATAGGGTTCAGGCCCGTTATAGTTAGAAATTAGCATTTAAAAAACCTTTGAAATTCACTGAAAAACCATAGGTTTCAGACACGTTATAGTTAGAAATTAGCATTTAAAAACCTTTGAAATTCACTGAAAAAACCATAGGTTTTAGGGAAAGTTATAGTTAGTTGGACATTGCACTCGTACAAAACCCGTGAAATTCCCCCGTTATAGTTAGTTCAGCTAACTATAACTCACGCCCCGCAATGCACTGCTGATGACGTCACATATTACATCACTCATGACATGGTCAGTGACATCACTGATGACATCACTGATGACATCTCAAATGACATCACTGATGACATCATCCAGTGACTGTGTGTTTCTGTAAAGTTTAAATATGTTTAATATATATAGGGAAAGGCGTATTGAAGAATGAGTGCGTGTATAAGTGTCTGAATGCATGATTTAGTAGGTGCGTGACTGACTGTAAGTGAGTGATTAAACGTATCTTACTGAATGCATGGGTTAGTGACTAAACTGTGTGAATGTCTGTATCCATCTGTCTGTTGCTGTGTAAGCGGCTGCATGGGTTTGTGAATAGCTACATGAGTGTCTATATGAGTTATTGATTGGTTGTCTGAGTATCTGTATGTGTGCCTAAATGTTTGTGTGGGTGGGGTGTGTGTGACTGTGCATAGATGTGTGAGTGGGTGATTCACTGGGTGCATGGTTTCAAGAGTGCATCTGTGATGGACTGTATGGGTGGATGAGTGTGTGTATGGGTGTGTTAGTGAGTGAATGTATATGTCAGTGGTACATGTGTGAGTAACTACATATGTGAAAGGCAGTATATATGTGTGTTGGAGTATATAAATGGCTATAAGTGAGAGTGTGTGATTGTGAGAGTGGCTGTATGGATGAGTGTGTACTTGTATCAGTGATTGTATAAGAGCGTAAGCATGTGCTAGTATTTGTATGAGTAAGTGAGTTGGTGTGTGTATAACTGTATAGGTGAGTAAATGGCAGTGTGATTAATTATTTGCATGACTGACTAGGTGTGTGAGTACCTCTATGGATGAGTGGCGGTGTGTGAGTGTCTATGTAGGTGTATGAGTGCATATGATAGTCCTCTACTGAGTGACCGTAAGTATGAGTGACTGTACGGGTGAGTGAGTGGATGTGTGTGTAGACCTAAGAATCAGTGAGTGGGTATGTAGTTATTGGTGTTGGAATGTCTATGGTTTTGAGAATGGCAGTCTGCAATTTAGAGTGGGTGTATCAAAAGTTATATTAGGGTGTGAGAAGATGCATCAAATTATCATATGGATGATGACATCAGTGATGTCATCAGTGATGTCATTTGAGATGTCATCAGTGATGTCATCAGTGATGTCACTGACCATGTCATGAGTGATGTAATATGTGACGTCATCAGCAGTGCATTGCGGGGGCGCGAGTTATAGTTAGCTGAACTAACTGTAACGGGGGAATTTCATGGTTTTTGTACGAGTGCAATGTCCAACTAACTATAACTTTCCCTAAAACCTATGGTTTTTTCAGTGAATATATATATATATATATACATATCTCACCAAGGTACGTAGATGTGGAGTTAGGTATTGACAATGTATAGAAACTTGCCTAACACTCGAAATTTTCTTGTTGAAATTCGGGACTCAGTATTTTCAGCATACACCAAAGCAAACCATTAACAAAACAACCCGTGATCGCCCAAAACAGCAAACACTGAACTTCAACAGCAGTTTAAACACAACCAGGTCCTGCCAGAGTGGCTGTTGCCTACCTGCGCTTGACACGCATACCTTAAGTGGTTTCTAGAGTCACTTTTAAGTGATATATTTTTTGTTTTTTGATGACCTATATGTATGCTGAATTATAATGATTTATTTCAACCCTTGTATAATGTTAGGTTATTTTAATCCAGTATGCAAAATTAACTTGAACTCACTTATGTTAAAATTTGACCTCACCCATTACGGTTACCTTCCTTTTTCCCTCCCCCGTTTTTGTAATGCGTGTAATGTCTATCATTACTACTCCTGCCTACTAGAGGTTCCTCGGTGCTTTTAATATCCTTTTGGTGATCCCCCAGTTGCATATCAAAATTTATAAAACAAAAAAAAAATCCCTTCACAAGTACTCCTTTTACTGTATTTATTGCCTTGAGGAATTTGAGCGTACCCGTTTCTTGTCAAGTGAAACTGCGTTATTAGTATCATGAAGTCATGTCAAGCTTTAAACAAAGTAACATGTTTACAAGTCTGTTCTGTTTCCAGGCCCTGTCCTCGCGGCAGCAATGAAGTCAGCAGAAGATGGTTCTGCCAGAGGGCACCCTGTGTGAAAAAAAGCGTGACGTGGAATGTTCGTTGTCGAAGCTTTGAAGCATAATTCAGAAATGTGTAATACATTATATCCAGTCGCGGCTCCTGGAGGGAGTGCTGCGGGGCGGTGGGGCAGGGCGGAGGAGGGGCAGGGAGGGGGGTAGCAAACTCCGGTATACGGCCGAACGGAGTTAAATAAATAAATAAATAAATAAAATGAATTACATTGCATGCGCTGCAACGCCGAATGGCGATGCGGCGCGCGCAATGTAATTTGTTTTATTTATTTATTTATGTACTTAACTCCATTCGGCCGTATACCGGAGTTTACTACCCCCCACCCTGCCCCGCCCCGCCCCACCCCGCCCCACCCCACCACCCCGCAGCATTCCCTCCAGGAGCCGCGACTGATTATATCGTGCCCTGCCCTTTTATTATATAATTGTATAATTACATAGAAGACTCCGTGACATTGTTGATTGCATCTTTATAATTATCTTGGTGTTCCCAGACAGGGTGCTTAAAGAAAAGAAATTAGTGGAGCGACAAAAGGAAAAAAATGCAATCTATTTTTAACTTTTTGATTGCTTTGTACCTGGTTTTGGTGCAACAGGTGGATACACCTTATCTCACAGAGACAAGCTGTGGGGTTCTTCAAAAAGCAGCTGGTGATCCAACCACTCACCCTGTCTCCTTTTAGCAAATTTTGCATACTACTAAAATGAGACACTGAAGGAGATATTCTCTGCTCTCTGCAATATGAAGTGAATTGTGAAATAGTAAAATAATAACATAGGTGGAGTTACATGCATTGCACTAGTAACCGATTAATTTTGTACTGGTTATAGCGAAATGTCGCACTAGCATTTCCACTGAGTGATCACTGTTAAATGACATTTGCTGTGACTGACCAGCACAAGAACATTTATGGTACCTGAAAGTTAGATTTTGCACTTGCTATTTGGTGCAAATGTTGTTGAAAAATGCCTCAGCTACCAGAGCAAAAAGAATTCTGTCACCGGTACAAAGCATATGTTACACAAATCGTACATGCTCAGACAGTAATAGTGATAATATCCTAAAGCTTTGTCAAAATAGATGATAAAAAGCCTCTATACAGTTATTAAATAATAACCACAGCAGTAAGTGCTCTCTGGTACCAAGGAAACAAAACAAAGAATAAGTCCCTGAGACTCAATATGAATTGTCACTCAATTTCAGCTTTAATAAGATTTTAGAAATGCATCCAGTGTGTCTGTAGAATCTACTTGCAAGTTTCTGAAAACACATTTTACCATGAAGTACAAACATGCAACTTTTGATAAATTAGCCCAATTCCGCCTTAATAGAAGCTTTTAATTTTCATTAAAAATGTATTTTTGTCTCCAAATATGAGATTTTCACTTTTTGTAAATCGTTTTTTGGTCCTCAAACATCATCTTGTTGTCACCAAGCACTTACGTACGCTTCTATCACAAATGGAAAATATTGTCTTGTAGGTCCAATTATGACTGTCATCAAACTCTAGTAATGCACATCATATGGCAAGGGTTTTCAGCATCTTTATGTAGGGGATAGCCAGATGAGTGTTTAGAACGACCACAATAGGCCACTGATAGTTAGCCAGGAGTGTGAAAAAAATGACCACGCTATGTCACAATGTGATCAGCATTATGCAGGATAGTCACATGTATATGAATGCTGGAGAGGCAAATGCAATATGAATACACAATTACATTTAGAAGCTAAGCAGTTAGGGGCATATTATCAAGGGCCGGCGATAAATATCGCAAAGCGCGCTTAGCACTTGCATATTTATCGCCGGCTATCTCTGTAATTTATCGCCCGGTTAGCGCGTTATTAACAACGCGCATCGCCGAGGCGATAAAAATTCCAGAGATAGCGTGGATATCGCCGTTTTCCATGTGGAAAACGGCGATATCCTAGATGATAGGGCCTGTGGTCTTAGCCACAGAATCCACCCCCCATGTTAAGTATGCCTTAGTCAGGAATTTAACAGACGTTAAATTCCTGCGTTAAGGCATACTTAACGCGATTAAAATAATCGCTTCCCCGCATTGTAAATATTGCGAAGCTGCCTTCGCGATATTTACCCATGTTGTTTCCACAGACACGCCTACTTTGCATCTCATTATCGATGCGAAGTCAGGCGTGCTGAAACGGGAGCAAAATCAGCAAAACACGCGATAGCGTGTCTTTGCTGATAAGGCGATATAATTATCGCCGCTTTTCGGCCGAAAACGGCCAGCAAAGCGGCGATAATTGTTTATCGCCGCCTTGTTAATATGCCCCTTAGTTGTTAAGAATGATTCCCTTTATGTCATTTGCTATTTCAGTTTTTTTCGTTTTTTACCGTCAGTTAGATGGATTGATGCATTTTCTGCAACGCCACACTTGGTAATATTTATTAACCTTGCAATAAGAATATCAGCAACGTTTGCTAAGGTGAAGATCGCATGATTTTTTGTTCTTTATACTGTTCCTTTTTTATTAAAATACTTTATAATAGCGTGCTTAGGTTAGGGTACCTTTATAGAGATGCCTATGTGATGAGAATGAATACTATCTAAAAACATATTAATTTATTCTGTTAGTGTGGCGAGGCATACTTTTTACAAGATAAGTCCCCACGTTGTAGCTAACATTCACTAGCATCATCTTTATAGAGAGTGGTGTGTCCTACAGGCTCTAAAAGGAGATGTCCAGGGAAGTCACTAAGGGGCATATTAGCAAGAAGAGGCGATAATTATCGCTAACCCTGCTTAGCGTGATTTTTTTTATCGCCGGCTATCGCTGGAATATATCGCCACGCTAACGCTGTATTAGCAACGATTAGCGCTATGGCGATGAATATTCCAGCGATAGCGGGGAAATGGGCCAACATCGCTGAGAAACCAGCGATGTTGCATGGAGCAGGGAGAACACCTTGCTGATACGACCCTGTGGTCGTATCAGCATAATCCACCCCCCATGTTAGGTATGGCTAACACCTGCTAATTGCAGGTGTTAAATAAATGGCGATGACCTCGGTTAGCGCGACTTTTCACGTCGCTAACTGGGGCCATGGCCACCTTGCTAATAGGCGATAGGCCTGTTAGCGAGTGTTTCCCAGGTTTGTTCGTCGGAACGCCCACTTTGCATGTCATTAGCGATAAATATCGCTGACATGCAAAGCGGTAAAAAAACGGGCGCTAATGCCCGCAAACTGTCGCTAACTGCTGTTAGAGACAGTTTGCTGATAGGGCGATATAAATATCGCCGCTTTAGCTGCAAAAAGTGCCGCTAAAGCGGCGATAGTGCCCTTGCTAATATGCCCCTAAATCTCCCACCAGTCCATGTGTACATCATATATTTAGGATACTAGGAATTAGACTTGTATCACACCACATGTCACGAAAGGCACAGGGTCAGGGATGCCCTTTGCACTCTTTTTCCACAAGCATGGATCTACCAAGTAGACACAATTAGTAGACAATCACTCCAGGAACACCACTCACTGATACAATGCTTTAGAAAAGGATGGCCAGTGATGCTCCATGTTCAACGTGTCAAACATTGTTGACAGATTCAGAGGCGTAGCTCCTTCATTCAGGATAAGTAGGGAATCAGGCCCCACCTGAGGAGGCATCAGGGTTAATGTGTGGACCTGATGTGGAGTGGTAACCACAAAATGACAAATGTTATTTTAAAAGGGTCCGGACAACCCTTCATACAGCAACATTCCCATATATATTAAAGACTGATTGCAGTCTTTTTGCTGAAATGCCATATTAGTACAAGGTCAGTTTCAATGGAGGCAGAATTTTTACTTACTGTGCAGTGACATACATTGATCCAAGTCAATAGTTCAGTTAATATCTTTCTCAAGGTCTGGGATTTTAATTATAAAAACAATTGGGAAAGGTCCATGTATACTCCTCAGTCAAGAGAAGTATTGATGGAAGGGCTTGAAGGATTGTAGCACCCTACAGCATTAAATACAGATTTAGTTAACAAAAGCTTAATTTTGATGATGGCCAAAGTGACGTGTTGTTGATGGTAGCAGGTTACCAAAGAAAGGCAGATGGATGGACATGGGAACTGGTGACACGCACATCACACACTACCCTCGACATATTGCTGATCAATGGGTGGATTTTTCATTGGTGAATTCAGGCGCACGAAGCTGGGTATTTAATCGCAGAGGCAATTTCTGCCCCAGGAGGGGGTGTGATCAGAGGCATTTTAAGGCATGGGCACAGTGGGCTCTGGCCCAGGCCCCACCTTTCACAGACCCGCCTCGTCATGCGATCAGGATAATTCTATCAAAATAATGATTTTAGAAAAGCGATATACTTCTTGCTTTCTTTGTGCCTCACTTACCCTTGCAAATTTGCAGAGTTGATGGTTAAAGATGACATAATGACTCTGACCGTCCTGTTCTAATTGAGCTGGGCATGAGCATATATGCATGTCCAACCCAATCACACGTGTGATGCCATTTCAGTCTGCAGAATGAGCAAACTATAACTGAAGGGGAGGACTGTTGCGTTTCTGCTCGGGGGCACAGTTTTTTTTAATTCTCTTTATTCAAGATTTGCAGTTATACAGAATACTACAATGGATGTCATATACAGCAGCAACAGGCCAACTTTTCTCAATGCCCAGGCAAATTGCCTTATCTTTCGTTTACCACTCATGTGGCCTTGTTGCAGTCGGATCTAAGGCTAATGATCAATAGTTTCCATTGCAGAGAATAATGTTCAATCGCAGGATGCATTTTATAGTCATAAAAAGAGAAAGAGTGCCATTACAACAAACCAGGAGGGAGGGAGGAAGGTTACAGGGAAAGAGAGTTGGGAGGGTGACCGCTCAGTCTCATCTAGTCAGAGGAATTGATACCAGCCGCACCGGTGTGCGTGGCAAGTGTATCTCGCGTTACTCCTGATCACCCGCGATCTGAGGGTGTGAAGGCTCCTCGTCCTCTGCGTGCGATCGCATATATAGTTGCAGTTGGCCCCATATATCTTCAGTTGGGGATTGCGTGGGCATTAGGTTTCAGTATACAGACAACTGTTCTTGACAAAACACCGCGTCTCTGAGCCATTCCTCTTTTTGTGGTACCCGTGTCCTACCCCATTTAATTGCAATGTGTCGCTTAGCAAGCAGTAGAAGAAAGGCAGTAAGCTTTCTGCTATCCGTCGGTAGGTCCCTAACATGTCCAAGCTGCGCCGTCAGTGGGGATCTCTCCGTGGGTATGCCCGTCATTTCCTCTACGCGTCTAAAATGGTCACCCAGTAGTGTTGAATTTGGGGGCACTCCCATGCAAGATGAAGGAAAGTCGCGTCGGGGGAGCTACATCACTGTCAATGCGCCTCAGTGATCAGTCTGTCTTTTTTAAACCAAGCTGGCGTCCTGTATAGTCTGTGGAGGAATTTGAAGTGTATAAGACGCAGTCTGTAGTTCGGGGAGAGTGCTCGCGCTTGCGTGCAGCAGAATGTCCATTGTTTCTGTGTGATTGAGATGCCAAGCGGTGTACGGACTGGAGCTGTGTGTTGCATATCTGTGTATAGGCGCGTGATTAGCTTACGTGGGGAGGGATTCTTCAGAAAGCACTCCAAGGTTTGGAATGAGGGAGGTGCAGCTAGAAAGGAGGGGAGGCAGGCACGCAACACAGCTGGTAGTATGTCATCTATTCTAAAGTAGTCAGCCCTTCCCACTCCATTACCTGGTGAGGTGCGATAAAGGTACCCTCCGGGAACACGTCCCCCATTTTAGTGAGCTGCATGGATCGCAATCTACCGCAAGGGCCTGCCTCTGCCAAAAACGGCAACGCTGGATGCTTGAGCAGGGGGACCAAGGAAGCGTACATTGCTTCCTGTCACGCCCTCCGGCGCAGCCCCGGCCAAGCCCCCACTGTGCACCCCACTGTGTCAATCTCGGTCTGAGATCAGGGACGTGTCTGGTATAAGGCCAATGGAAGGGAAAGTGGGACCACCTGATCGTGCTTGGGTGCAGTGTGCGCCATAAATTGTGAAGGGTATACCCAGTAGTAGGGAAACTCCACTTGGGCGCACCAGTAGTATAGGTCAAAATCCGGCGCACCTAGTCCGCCCTGCTCAAATGGGAGGGTGAAAATCTCCCAGGCTATTCTGGGCTGTTTGCCCGCCCATTCAAGAGTGATCATGTTTGAGCGTAGCAGCTTCCTAAAGCTGTGGGTGAGGGGGAGTGGGATATGCGTGAAAAGGTAGAGGAGCTTGGGTAAAACAATCATTTTGGCAATAGCCAACCATCCAGTCAAGGACAGAGGCAGTGCAATCCAGCTCCGTATTAGCTGCTCCAGCCAGTCCATCAGTCTAGCAAAACCAAAGGGGATGATGGACGGAGTGTTGAACACTGCAAGCACTCAATCCCAGTCAACTGATCTGGGTTTAATCCATCATCATTCTTTAGCTCACTCCGCCACCCCAGTTCAGACATGGCCATATGCAAATCAGTCTGACCCTGTGCCTCATGGGAACAGTCCAGCCCGAACTGCCAAGCCATCTCTTCCCTGGACCGGAAACAAGCATCCTGGGACCGGTTTCGGGTTCATAACCCTCATCAGCCAGGCTATCTTGAATCCAGTGGCAAAGTGAGCAAGGGATCCCCGTCTGGGCATACCCTGCCAACTTAGGGCGAACTTAGCAAAACCAAAGGGGATGATGGACTGAGTGTTGAACATTGCAAGCACTCACCCCCAGTCAACTGATCTGGGTTTAATCCATCATCATTCTTTAGCTCACTCCGCCACCCCAGTTCAGACATGGCCATATGCAAATCAGTCTGACCCTGTGCCTCATGGGAACAGTCCAGCCCGAACTGCCAAGCCATGTCTTCCCTGGACCGGAAACAAGCATCCTGGGACCGGTTTCGGGTTCATAACCCTCATCAGCCAGGCTATCTTGAATCCAGTGGCAAAGTGAGCAAGGGACCCACGTCTGGGCATTACCTGCCAACTACGGGCGAACTTAGCAAAACCAAAGGGGATGATGGATGGAGTGTTGAACATTGCAAGCACTCACCCCCAGTCAACTGATCTGGGTTTAATCCATCATCATTCTTTAGCTCACTCCGCCACCCCAGTTCAGACATGGCCATATGCAAATCAGTCTGTCCCTGTGCCTCATGGGAACAGTCCAGCCTGAACTGCCAAGCCATGTTTTCCCGGACCGGAAACAAGCATCCTGGGACCGGTTTCGGGTTCATAACCCTCATCAGCCAGGCTATCTTGAATCCAGTGGCAAAGTGAGCAAGGGAACCACGTCTGGGCATACCCTGCCAACTTAGGGCAAACTTAGCAAAACCAAAGGGGATGATGGACGGAGTGTTGAACATTGCAAGCACTCACCCCCAGCCAACTGATCTGGGTTTAATCCATCATCATTCTTTAGCTCACTCCGCCACCCCAGTTCAGACATGGCCATATGCAAATCAGTCTGACCCTGTGCCTCATGGGAACAGTCCAGCCCGAACTGCCAAGCCATGTCTTCCCTGGACCGGAAACAAGCATCCTGGGACCGGTTTCGGGTTCATAACCCTCATCAGCCAGGCTATCTTGAATTCAGTGGCAAAGTGAGCAAGGACCCACGTCTGGGCATACCCTGCCAACTTAGGGCGAACGAAGCAAAACCAAAGGGGATGATGGACGGAGTGTTGAACATTGCAAGCACTCACCCCCAGTCAACTGATCTGGGTTTAATCCATCATCATTCTTAGCTCACTCGCCACCCCAGTTCAGACATGGCCATATGCAAATCAGTCTGACCCTGTGCCTCATGGGAACAGTCCAGCCCGAACTGCCAAGTCATGTCTTCCCTGGACCGGAAACAAGCATCCTGGGACCGGTTTCGGGTTCATAACCCTCATCAGCCAGGCTATCTTGAATCCAGTGGCAAAGTGAGCAAGGGACCCACGTCTGGCAATACCCTGCCAACTTAGGGCGAATTTAGCAAAACCAAAGGGGATGATGGACGGAGTCCATCAGTCTACCCTAGTTGGAGCGCCATTGCTCCACGGGGTCGCGACTAACCCATATGCCCAGATATTTCACAGGATCACATGTCCACTACAGAGGGAACTCCGAGTGGACCTCAGTGGTGGTCTCCGTCAGTGGGAAAATCGTTGATTTTGCCCAATTGATTAGTATCCCAGAGAGTCCGCCAAATCTGAGGAACTCTCTGATCAGGGGGTCAAGGTTGACCGCTGGGTGTTTAACATATAGCGTGACGTTGTCCGCATACAGCGAGACCAGGATCACCCGAGGGGTGAACGCTAGGCCTTTATGAGCATGGTGCTGTCGCAACCGGGCCACCAGGGGCTCCATGGCTAGGGCAAAGAGTAGGGGCGACAGGGGGCACCCCTGTCGAGTGCTGCGAGAGATGGGGAACGGGGGCGTTATCACGCCTTTGACCCTTATTCGCGCCATGGGGAATGAGTAAAGGAGCGCTATTAATGTAATGAACTTGGAGCTAAGCCCTATGCGTCTGAGTAGGTCAAATAGATATGGCCACTCAAGTGAGTCGAATGCCTCGGTGGCATCTAGAAAAATTGCAGCTGCTTGCAGCTGCGTGTCGACCTCTTGCATTGTGGCAAAGAGCGTTCAGAGGTTGTGAACATTAGTCCTGCCCGGGATAAAGCCACATTGGTCCGGGCGTAACACCAAAGGCAGCAGTGGGAGGAGGCGCGCCAAGATGAGCTTGGCGAGGATCTTATTGTCCACATTAATCATGGAAAGCAGCCGGTATGAGTCGCATTTGAGGGGGTGTTTGTCAGGTTTTAAGATTGTGATGATTAGGGCCTCACGGAGCGATGGGGGAAGCACCCCCTGCTCTACGGATTCCTCGTACATATTTATTAGGTGAGGGGCTAGTAAGCTAGCATATTCCTTATAAAAAGTGGCTGATAGGCCATCAAGGCCAGGGGTCTTTTTGCCTGGGAGAGCCCAAATGGTTCTGATCATCTCCTCGTCTGTGAAGGGTTCATCAAGGTAAGCCCTATGTCCCTCCTCCAGCCACAGCAACTGCAGTGTGTCGAAAAAGTCCGCCAACTCGGGAGGCGCCGTTTCTTGTTGGGCTCGATAGAGGGATGCGTAGAAGGAAATAATTTCCGCTTGAACAGCTGATTGGCCCACTGACGGTTCGTCATCAGCAGTGCGTAGCTCAGGTATATAATCGCTGGCCCAGGGCTTCCGAAGGAGCCCCACCAGCGTCTTTCCTGCGCGCTCTCCCTCTCCATATCGCTGGGCTCTAGTTTCCTTGCTTAGGAAATGTGTTTCCCTAATGGCCGCCTCCTGGAATTCATCTAATTTAACTCTGATTGTGCGTAGCAGATTGTTATTTTTGCTGGCAAAGAACTCCTGCTCTAAGGCCTGTATTTCGCCTTCTAACTGTTTTAGGTCCCCCTGCAGTGACCCAAGAACCCCCGCCGGTTTTGCGATGCATTCACCCTGAATGACGGTTTTAAAAGCTTCCCATAGGGTTGAGTGGGAGTCGACTGGGGTAAACAGCCATTACTTCGAGTTTTTTACTTCGCAATACCATTACAACGCATGCATTACCACGCATGCGTTGTACATCGCGAAGTAAAAAACTACGCATTTTTTTAGAACGCATGGTCATTTACCACGCATGCCTTTACAACGAATTTCGTTGTAAAGGTATGTATAGTAAATGACCATGCGTTCTAAAAAAATGTAGACGATCCACGTCATTGTAAGGAAACAGAGGCTGTTCCGTTTCCTCATAACGACGTGCACCGCCCCTCAGAGACGACGTGAAGCAGGAACCAGGAGGAGAGAGGAACCACGAGGAGAGAGAGGTAAGGGGGATTGGGCATGGGGTGGGGGTTACTTTTTTAGGGTTTAGGGCAGTGGTTCCCAAAGTTTTTTGACCCATGGCTCCCTTGACCTAATTGGCAGTTGGCCGTGGCTCCCCACCATTTTTTTACCGGCGCACCAGGGTGCCGCGGCGCACACTTTGGGAACCACTGGTCTACATGAAGAATCAAGCCACTGCTCTAAAGAGTTGGGGGTCCCCTGAAGGTTTGGAGGTCCCCATTCGCCGCAGGGACCACCCGTGTGCTATCATGGCTTTAAATAAACTGCAAAATGTGCTACCTGGAGAATTATGAAAATTTAAAAATCCTACTTGTTGTTTCTGGGCTAGTAATGGGATTGTGGAGTTAGATATCTATCTTCACAATAAAGAGTAAATGCCATGCAATGTGGAAAATTCCAAATGACTTACAACAGCTGTGATACAGAACCCTGGTCTCCTATGGATAACATTTATGGGGAGAGCTGTCAAGTCCCTTGTACAGAGCTCTTTAATTCCAGCTAAATTGGAGCACATTTTATGACACAACGTCCTTTAAAATTCACCATTCAACATGATTCAAACACACCCTTGTGAGGAACCCACGTATGAATATTATGATCATTACAATACTAAATCAGACCTCAATGATTTAACATATAAATCTATGCCATTGTTTTCAGTTGCATTTTGGGTGGCCCTCATCATTGCGACTGACAAACAAATGTTGCTAATTACTGGGAAAAGGGATGGGACACCTGATCCAAAGCTGAATACAGCCATGACACCAATCAAATAAAATACCAAATAAGTTAAGAAATAAAATCCAACCAAGAGAGTTATGGTGGAATGGGCTTTTACAAAGTCCCGAAAACGTCTTAATGACGTGATAATTTAGGTGCTTTTTTTAACAGGGGACAATATACTGTCATGGGTCACACTGTGCTATGAGGCACTTTAAATGATGTCAAGAAATGAATGAGTACTATTCATCGAGGACTACATTTTACACATTGGTACGACTGCCAGAGCAATATTTGCTGTTCTCTTTATGAAAGGCGAGTAGTTGTTCACACATTTGTTCTATATACATAGTACTACAGGTGGTGGAAAAGAGGAGCTGCATTTCATAACCCTCCCACATACTGCTGTTCCACCCATGGACTGCAGCTTGAGGTAAATCAAAACTATATCCCACACATACTCATGTTCGGAGACATTTGTTGAGATAACACTTAAAATGTGAATGTGTGAGACCTCACAAAAATACTAAGGTAGAAATGGGTAACACAGCAAATTAAACATAATGTAACCAACAGCAGACAGTATGCAGTTACATTAATTTGTTAACATTCACTTCTTGAAAAGACTTTGTGTGCCATGATGATTTAAACTGAAGGTCATTGCTTCCGTAGAAGAACACGGAGCCAAGCGTAAAGTACGTGTTTAGAGGAAACTCCAATTTATTTACTACGTCTAGAAATAATTCAAACAAAATCACGCACTTATATGTGCAAGTAACGAGCACTGAAAAAATTAAAGCGTGATGCTTTCACCTAACTGTACTGCAAGCAGTTTTAAGTTTCTTTTTCAGCGCTCACCCTGAAGCCATCTTTCCATTTCAGGACAGTGTAAAACTGCTTCTCAGCCTTGCCAGTCTGTATTTCTTGGAACTGACAAGGAGTCGGTGCTCGTTAGTTTTGGTCATAAATATGTTATCACCTTCTCTTAGAAAAGATTATATACAGATCTACATGTGTGTCGTTGGTTTCTTTCTTCAAGTATTACACTCTTCTCTTTTCTGCACCCACATCCTGCGCGGCGCCCCTGGCTTCTCATCACGGCGCACCGGGGTGCCGCGGCGCACACTTTGGGAACCACTGGTTTAGGGGGTCGGAGGGGTCGTGCTGGGGTAGTGTTTTAGGGTTTAGGGTAGTATTGTGGTGTTTGTGTAGTGTAGGGTAGTGTTTTAGGGTAGTGTCGGGGGGTCGTGCAGGGTAGTGTTTGTGTGTAGGGACCGGACTGGGGGTCGGGGGGTCGTGCTGGGGGTAGTGTTTTAGGGTTTAGGGTAGTGTTGTGGTGTTTGTGTAGTGTAGGGTAGTGTTTTAGGGTTTAGGGTAGTGTTGTGGTGTTTGTGTAGTGTAGGGGTCGTGCTGGGGGTAGTGTTTTAGGGTTTAGGGTAGTGTTGTGGTGTATGTGTAGTGTAGGGTAGTGTTTTAGGGTTTAGGGTAGTGTCGGGGGTCGTGCAGGGTAGTGTTTGAGTGTAGGGACCGGACCGGGGGTCGTGGGGGTCCTGCTGGGGTAGTGTTTTAGGGTTTAGGGTAGTGTTGTGGTGTTTGTGTAGTGTAGGGTAGTGTTTTAGGGTTTAGGGTAGTGTTGTGGTGTATGTGTAGTGTAGGGTAGTGTTTTAGGGTTTAGGGTAGTGTCAGGGGGTCGTGCTGGGTAGTGTAAATGTAGTGAGAGGACTGTCACTTACCTTAGAAACTTTTACCACGACTATACCTTTACCACGCATGTTTTTGCGTTGTAATGGCATGCGTGGTAAAGGCATAGTCGTTGCAAAAGTTTGCGTTGTAATGGTATCTCGTTGTAATTGACAACGCCTACTAATACCCGCGTTGTAATGGTACGCGTTGTATTGGTACGCGTTGTAACGAGTGCTATTCATCGACTGGGCCTTCATTGAGAAGGAAGTACTCGGATATGGCCTGTCTAATGGTTTCACGAAACGCCTGGTCTCGTAGCGCGCCCGGTGGGAGTCTCCAGGTGAAAGCTCTGGTAGGGTAGACGGGAAGATCCAGCGTTAGCATCACCGGAGAATGATCAGAGAGGGATCAGGGCAAATGCAGCACCTCTGCGACCCACGACGCTGCATCTCGAGAGACCAGCCAGTGGTCTATTTGTGACCAGGAGGGTCCAGCAGATGACACGCATGTGCCCCGCCTCTCATCAGGGTATCTATGTTGCCATACATCTATCAGGTCTCCCTTTTAGATTATGGCTTGTAATTGTGCTGTCACTTGGGGATGGGGACAGCGGGAGTCTCCTGATCTGACGTTTTTGGCGTCAAGTACTACATTGTAGTCCCCTCCCTAGATTATAGCACCTGGGCCAAGAGAGTTCGCCACTCTCCAGACCTCCGCAAAGAAGCCAGGGTCATCAGTGTTAGGGCCGTATAGTGAAATTAGTCTGATCCGGTGTCCCCCTAGTGAGCCAGCTATCATGATATATCTGCCCATCCTATTACATACTGTTGCGCGCGTGCGCCAGTGCAGCCCTTTCTTGATGAGCATGGCTACCCCTCGAGCATAGTTTGAGTAGCATACAGTGTGTTTTTTGCCCACCCACCCCGCTCGCAGCCGCCCACTTGTATTCTCAGTGAGGTGAAGTTCCTGTAGGAAGCAAATGTCTGCTTTATGTCGGTCCAATTGTGCGACTACCATTCTAGCCTTTCGCACATCATTCAGACCACGGAAATTCCAAGTAATACACTTCACTCTGGTCATGTTGCCCTACTTGATTGTTTACCTATGTGCGCCAAGTCTTGCGAATCGCGCCAGGAGAATCGGTGGAGGGAAAAGGTAGGTAAAAAGGGGAGGGATGGCACTTTAAACAGTCGCTCTCTGCAAACATCCACAACAGGTCCCACCCCCCCACCCACTCCAGCCCCCCAATCAGGCTGAGCATGAAACCCAGTCAACCCACATCCTCAACATAGGTATGCCATTATGCAGTGTAAGGGAAACATCCCGGGGGGGAGGGAGAGTCTAGGAGTCCAACGTGTTCACCCGCAGGAGTCGGGTGGCAGGACAAGGTTTGCAAATGTAAATAACCAGACTTAGTGTAAATCAAATGAGCAGAAACATCCGCAGCAGATTATTATTTAGAGGTAAAGGATACAATTGAGGAGAGTCATTGTCCCTAGGAGCAGGACTGGCCCACTCTACTGAATCCTCAACAGCAGTCTCGTGAGTTCAGCATTGCAGTGCGTGCCTAATCATTATCACTGGTGCGGTTTTCTTCCTCTGTGTCTTTTCTGGACCGGTCTGTCTTCTTGGCTAGTTGCAGGTCCTTTACGAAGCGCTCTTTGGGTCGGTGAAGTAGGTGGTCTTTCTGGCGTGGAACACTCGAAGCTTTGCAGAGTATAGTAGGGAGTATTTGACCTCCAGCTGTTGCAGGGTACGTTTAACTGGCAGAAAGTCTTTTCTGGCTGCATATACTGCCAAAGTGAAGTCCAGGTAGAAGGACACCAGGATCCCCTGATATACAACAATTTGCATGTCTCTGGCTAGGCACAGCATCGTGTCTCTATCTCGATAATTCAAGAGGCGTGCAATGATGGGTCTTGCTGGCGCGCCCGGAAGTGTGCGAGGGCCAGGGGATCTATGGGCTCACTCCACAATGCACATGGGTAACAGCGACTCTCCGAAGTGGGCCCGCAGCATTTCCTCCACATAATCCTCCACCCGTGATATTGCGGTGGACTCTGGCACCCCTACTATTCGTAGATTGTTTCGGCGCGACCTGGCCTCCAAATCTTCATTTTGTTCCTGATCACCTCGAGTACCTTCTCCATGCTGTGGAGCTTTTCCCGGGTGGCCACACCTTCATCTTCTAGCGCAGAGGTGCGCTGTTCCACCTGTTCAAGGCGTTCTCCATGTTTCGTCACCTTCTCCTTTAGGCGGTCGAATCTGTCTGATAGAGAATCAATTTATTTGTCAATAGCGGTGAGTGATTGCTTGAGATCCCTGAACCTTTCTCGGATGTCCGGTTCAAGGGGGTGTTGCGCTGTCTGATACCACCTCCAGTTGGCCGCCCTCCATGGCTGAGGGCCCTCGGTGGGTTTCCGCTGCTCGAAGACCAGTTTTTGTTGTTTGGTGTCCATTTTCCCCATTCTTTGGGTACACTGTACGCTACCACTGGGTCGTATGCTTGACGCAATAGTGGCGACCTCTGCAGGTGCGTATTTATCGATAGCAGCTAGGGTTTCGCCTACTGTGTGTAATTACCCTTGTGCGCCTGGCCAGCTGTCTAGTGGCTGGAGTGAGTCTTTTGATCAATCGTGGTAAGCCATTCACACTCAGGGGCAATATGCCTCCGAACAGCTCTCGCTCAGAGTGCCCCAGTTGCATGTCTCTCATTTGTTCCACATCTCGGGGCCTCACACAGTGCAGGCGACGTGTTGGTGGTTGATTTAGTGAGCCAAGTCCAGGCACGGTGTTCATGTTCAGGGACGCAGTGGGCCTGGTGGCCAGTGTCTGTCAGTTGGCAAACCGTTGTAACGGAGTTCTGGCATTCAGTGAGCAGAAAGACTTCTGCGCTGCCCCTCCTGTAGTTGCTGGGGGCTTTACACTGTCTGTGATTACTAACGCGATGCTCCCATAAAACAGGTGGCACAGCGTCTCAATATTAGCACATGGTGACATAGATGAGAGGTCTTGGCGCAGCAGGGGCCACTCTCAGGTGCTCCTACCTGCTGTTTCCTTGTGCTGTGGTGGGGGCCTTTAACCGCTGCAGTCTTGCACTCGTTCGTTCCCTACTATGTGGCGAGCAGCGCCTTCGCATAGGGAGTGCCACCCATCTCGAGGCCCGGCCGCGGTTTGACTTTCTCCCCTCTGGGCTATGTGTTTATTTATAACGGGCCTTGAGTGGGCATTCCGGGTCCCGCCGCAATGGTCGCTTGTTGGCCTAATCTAGGCCAGGGGTTCCTCTGCCTGCCTGTTTTGTAGAGCCGACGCTCGCCTGTTCCGCGGTCAGCGCAGGGCCGCACGGGGGAACCGGTCTCTCCCCTGAGGCCTGGGCGAGCGTACCTGCAGGTTTCCTGGGCCTCGGGTGGCTGCTGTTGTGCCTCCACAGCTGCTAGTCAGAACACAGGGGGTCCGCCTCCTTCCCCGGAGGGTGGCACATTTCCAGGTAGGTTCCGAGTGGCAGCTTCTCGCTTCGCACCCCACAGGCTGCGTCACCGCTCCTTGCCCTTTAACCATGCCGCAACTCCGCAGCTCGATTATCCACCGGCAAGTCGCTTTTCCCGGGACAGCCGTCGCCAAAATTCACGCCGATCAGGGCTGCGGTCTCTCCGGGCAGATCCGCATCGATTTGATGTCAGTGATGTCGACTGGGGGAACGGATAAGAACCGGATTTGCTGTCCCACCATCAGAGCTCCACTACAGGGAGGCCATCTTGGTGTCAGGCTCTCTAGCGCCCCCGTGTCAGGCTCTCTAGCGCCCCCGGGGGAACAGTTTTTTGGGGCCCATTAGTGTGAAAGGCGCTCTGCGCCCCGGTTAATGGCTGTATTTGACTCCCAAACCAGGGGAAGGAGGGGCCAATTTTCTTGCCTGCATTAGGGTCCACAACTCCCTTTCCAATCCAGTGTTCCTGTTTCGCACTTTGAGCAGCTGTCACTGCGGCAGTGGTATTGAACTCTCTCAAACAAACCAAAAAAGTCAGCCAAAAATGGTGAACCAGCCAACATTCGGACAGTGAGCGGTTGAGCTCAGCGCCGTCAGTTTGCTGCTGTTTTCACATCCAGTGCCTTTTTGACTAATCTTCTGAAATCTGTTTATTAGACCCGACCACTCACATTAATTAAAATAAGGGCCATAGAACAGATGGGTAATAATAAAAATGTTGTTCTTGTTATCAGTTTTTGTCGAAAATTTCAGGGCTGTAGGAAAAATAACATATTTTGCCTTTTTCCTTGGAAATGAACAATCAATGGCAGCATGGTATTTTGTAATCATGAGTTTGAAGATGTCACACACGTCCTATTTTTTTGCTCCCCGTATGATAGACCCAGGCAGACCTGGATTAAGCCACTCTGCATTTCTATTGCTGTAAGACAACCCAAGGAGGCTCACTGAATCCTACGGTCTCATACCAGTCCGCTTATAGTTTTTGGTATTGGTCCATATTTATATGCAGTGTGGTTACTCAGGAAAAAATTGGGTGCCATGTTCTGAAAATTGTATGTATTGTCCCCATGAATTATTTATTTTTATTGTTGTTTTACTGTAATGTTTATATGTTTACACTAGCATGGTTCCATGCTTTTTGTTTTCACTCAGCACTCCTGTCTATTCAAAGCTGCTTGGGAATATTAATCTAACAAATCTAAGCCTCTACTTTAGTTTTTACACTACTACTTTTATAATTGTCCTTTTATCAGATCACTAAATTGTACATTTTATTGTTGGACATTTTAAGTAGAAATATTTATTCTACAATAACTTTTTTATGTGATTTTTTACGATGCGTTGCATGCTTTATGGGCTAGTTCCTGAAATAAACAAATTATTGAAAACATTATTGAATTGACCAATCAATCTAAAACAGATGAGTGTGAATGCTGGCTCCCAGAATGCATTGCTGTCTTCAGCCCTGGAGATACAGAAGCTGATATGGATTGTATTGCCTGTGTTCTTGTAGATGGGCGAGTAATGTAATTAAGTGGGTGTAATTAACTGAAACTGGTTTTGCTCACGCTATGGAGAGGCAGCATTACGTGTGCGACCCTCTTCCTAATCACCCGTTCATGCAATCGAATCTTTTTTGAGAGGCCAAATGTGGCTAGTGTGACTTTTTGGTGCTTCATTAAATGTCATTATTTTCGGTTTGTTTATCTGTGCTGGGCATCACAAACAGCGCTTATGTACCCTCAACAGCTTATGATACACTTGCCTTGAGACTGACTGATGTTCCTGACTCCAGCTGTTGGTGTTTGGTATCCCCGTGTCCACTGTGTCTCACAGTGCTCTGAAGCACTTATGAAGGCAGCTTTTTGGTGCTATACATCACAGCAAACGTACATTCTTGTTGTGCAGTGCTTGCACATACATGGGATAAAGTTGACACATTGCTTCCTATATCCAGCTGCCTGCCGTGGGAGTTAATACACAGTTAATTCTAATGGGCAGTCTACATCCTGAGTAAGGCTTCCTTTTCAGTGTTTGTTAGCGAGAAAAATGTGATTCCTGAGCAGAAATACTCGGCTACAACATAGAGACACTTTTCCAGTCTGGGCCTATGAAAGGCTGGGTTGATTGGACAAAAGTCACGTGCATGTGAGGCTTTGCCTGATATGCAGCTGCTGACTATCCCTTCTTCCTATTGGCCTATCTGGATACCTTACTCTGTGGACGATTCCAATGTTCCTATTGGCCATCCAGCATCTAGGGGAGGTGAATGTGTCTCTGCCTGCATGGCCAGTGGTGCTGGGTGTTAGAATGGTAGCTCATGGTGAGGGGTGGTTCACGCAGTGCTGGATAGAAGATTTTTCATGTTGACAGATGAGTGCAAAGTATGCAGAAGCCTCAGCTGTTCAGTAAAATATTACCGCCTTCAAGTCATAGTCTCAGGTTTGTCGCAAAACATGAACATCTGGGCCTCCAGGAAAACCTGGGAGGATGGCTAGTCTATAATGGCTGCCCCAAGAGATTACTACATCGGTGATGGCGTGAAGTTCACAATTTAGGATTATCATTCAGTATTAATATGGAGACCCTATTGTGTTCAACAACAGTGTTAAAGATGCAGTAAGCAGGGACCGGGTGGGGGCATGCTAGTCAGCGGGTGTGTTCTGTGTTTCCTGGTGCTCACTGAATGGTATGTAAAACCTGCCTGCCCTGCTACTTGTGGGTGACGCTGTCCTCTTGCCAAAAATGTCAACTGCTCCCCAGCAATTGGATCTTCTCATTGAGGGCAAGTAGGATTTGACAATTACTGCTCCAAATCAAAAATAAGGATTGTTGGAAACAAGTGACAATACCTCCTTTGTTTTTGACCTATAGCTTTTCACACCCAGCAATGTTTAATGATTATTTAGGGAGTGGGATTAGATTTGCCTTGAATTGGGGGAGGTCATGTAACTACATACGCTTTGTAGGTAACTTATAGGTGTACACAGAGCAGATGGGAAGCTCTTCTTTAGCAGCTACTATAGATGAAATCCTTACAAAAGCACCATAGATTTTATGGTATGGTTCTACAGACTGATAATTCTATAGAGATTAAAGAAAATAGATGCTTAAAAATGTTGCTTGGGGTTCTCCAGCGTACATCAGATATAGTAGTTGTGAATAAGGGGTTTTCCCCAAAAAGGATAGCATGTAACTATAATATGTGTATGATATCGAAAAATTGCAAAGATTAATAGGGATATTCTTATAACATTTCATGCATCAAACTATCGTGTCAAAAAATTACAAGTCTCTATCATGCATAGGTTGGGACCATTGGTTCTGTGATCCCCATCAAAAAGCTGGAAGGTGCAAAAGCAGTGCTGATATGAAAATGCATGGGGACGAGGGTGTTATTTAAAAACCTGCCTAGTAAGTCATTTTAGTTTGATTTTAGAGTAACAGCTGAAATAGAACAAAGCGCTCTTGTATTATAAGACTTCAACGGTCAGAGCCACACTGGAACCTAAAACAAAACCCTGGCAGAATCATCAGTCCATCCCTTAGTTGCAACCAGTAACAAAAAACATCCTTCATTGGGGATCTGAGGAGCAGGGTCTTCTGCAAGAAATACTGACGCTAAACCATACATGTTCTCTCCTCTCTCCCCGTTAGCTCAATCCTTCTCTTCTTTTATCCATTCAACTATCATTCCTCCATAAGTCTCTTTCCTTTCTACTTACCTCTTCTCACCTCTTCTTCTCTCCTTGGGCCCTTCTTCCTGCCCTCCCCTAAAGTCTCATCACCTGGGTCCTTCTGCACCTTTTCCCTCACCTCGGGCCTTCACCCTCCTTGTCCTGCAGTTGGTCATCTTGCCTCCTCTCCCTATCCTTAGGAGTTCACTCTGAATTTCTTCACTTCAACCTTTCTCTCTTTGGCTCTACTCTCCCGAACTTGGGGGCATATTTACGAGGAAGTGGCTGAGCGCGGCGTTAGCCTCTTTAGCTTAACGCCACGCTTGGGAAATGCTGGGCTGTACCGTATTTACAAGGATACGGTGCAGCCCTGCATTTCCCCCTGCACTGGCGATAATTTAGCCACCTAGCGCCAACGCAGACACCCTTGCACCATAGTGCAAAGGTATCTGTGTTGAGTAGAAGATTGTTTATGTGCAGGAAGGTGTCCCTTCCTGCACATAAACAATCTGAAATGGCGTTTTGTAACTTCTATGTGTACTGCTTAATGCAGCACGCATAGAAGTTGCGAAACGTCATTTTGTTTAATGATTGTTTATGTGCAGGAAGGGACACCTTCCTGCACATAAACAATCAATGGCCTTTTGCTGGTTCTATGTGTGCTGCACAACGCAGCACAATTGGAAACAGCAAAAACGAGGAGAAATTAAACATTTCTCCTCGTTGCGCTAGGGCAAGACCAGGTTTTCCCTGGTCTTAATTTTGGAGCTGACCCATAATTACGCCATCCTTGTAAATATGGGGCAGCATCAAAATCAACGGGTGTTGCGGTGGAACGCCCACCACAACACCCATTACCCGCCCCTTTCAGGCTAAGTATAGCGTGAAAGGGTGCCTTATTTACAAGGCAGCGTTAAGCCACATTAAGTGGGTTAGCGCTGCCTTGTAAATAAGGCAAAACACCTATCAACACCACAACGTCAGAAAAGGTGACGTTTATGTGGCGATAGGGGCTTGTAAATATGCCCCTTGGTCTTTCAGAGACAGAGTATGAACTGGCAACCGTGCTGCATATAACTCTGGTTGCACCTTACTGGTCTCCTATACTCCAGAGTCTGTGCTTCGGAAGTTGTGTGTCCCTCATTATATCCTGCTAAATGCAGTGAGAGAACTGAACAATGTGAGCCAATAATCCTGCCAACCTGGAGAGGATGTGGCCTCATGGCCAGAGCTGCCGACTTTGGAACCAGGAAACCAGGTTCGAGCCTCGGCTCGGCTCAGCATCCTGTGATTCCGGGCAAATCACTTAGGGCCAGATGAATTAACAATCCATTTTGCGATTTCCTAATTGCGAATTCTTGCGATTCGCAATTAGAAAATCGCAAAATGAAATGCATGAAAGTGTGTTTAACACTTTCTGCGATTCCTAGGGGATCGCAAATGACCTACCTCATGAATATTAAAGAGGTAGGTCGCAATTTGCGACCCCCTAGGAATCGCAAAAATCACGGGGATGGTGGCCTGCTGGAGTCAGCAGACCACCATGTCCGTGATTACTTTTAAATAAAGCAATCTTTTTTTTTGTAAAGCAGCCCGTTTTCCTTAAAGGAAAATGGGATGTTTTACAAAAGAGAAAATGAAAACTTTTCCTTTAATTTCTAAGAGCAGGCAGTGGTCCATGGGACCACTGCCTGCTCTTAGAAAATGCATTTACAGACATTCACAAAGGGTAAGGGGTCCCTTGGGGACCCCTTCCCATTTGCGAATGGGTTACTACCTACTTGAAGTAGGTAGTAAAATGCGAATGTTTTGCGACCGCATTCCGGTCGCAAAACATTCATGCATACCGATGCGATTCGGTATTAGGAAGGGACGCCCTAAACACGCCTCTTCCTAATAGCGAATCGCAAACCCATTTTGCGATTCGGTAATAGGTTACCGAATCGCAAATAGGATTTGTTGCATCAGAAAGACATTTTTTTGCGTTCGCAAACGGCAGATTCTGTGAATCGGCCGTTTGCGAAGACAAAAATGCTTGATGCATATGCCCCCTAATCTCCCCGTGCCTACCAAAAAATGAATGTGCCCTTGTGTAACGTAACTGGTGCTCATGTAAAGCGCTCCAAAACCTTTGGGTCGAGTTTGCGCTATATAAATCTGCAAAACAAACTCACACCCAGGCAGGCTGCAGCACAGCTTCTCCCTGACCCAGAGAGCCTGATTCCCAGCCATACAGGTCCACTGCTACGTGGGTGCGTTACAGCCATTTCACCAGGAGTGTAAAGGGGATCTTCAGTTTTAGCTGAACAAAACTACTTTGCAGCATGAGGGCAATAGAGCGAGTTCAGGCCAGTAGGCCACATGTATTGGGCACAGGCAGCCAGTAAATAAATAATAACTCTGAAAGCAGCGAAAAAATCGATGTATTTGAGATGGAAAGCAATATTTAGGGCACAATATTTCCGTCGATGTGTCTCCAAACAATATTGTGATATACAACCTAAACATTATGCCAGCTTTGGGTTTAGTGCTACGGCAGTGAGGTTCCATGGTTCATCATATGAGGAAGTAGTTCATAGACAAAGTCATCATGTTTTGGTGCTAAGGCACACATCTACCTTTTATTTTTTTTAAAAAGGCATAAAAATGAAGCCTAGTTGAAATTTCCATTACACAGGTATAATTCCACGTAATTTCAATAATTTCGCATTTCGCTTTTTATGCTAAATTAAGGAAATTATACCTTTATGCCACGTGGCATAATTCTCCAATATTTGTGGCAACATTTTAGCACGGAAGCACAGGAACATCATGAATGACCATATTGTGAGCGTCTATTGCTCACGCCACTTGTGTTTTTGTGCTTTTTTGTGCAAAATAGTGGGAGTGTACTTTGTGTAAGTCTGCATAACTTCTTTCAGAAATTGGCAGAATTATGCAGAATCAAATTAAGAAACTTGTTAAAGAAAATTACGTGAATTTTGCACACCACTAAAAATATCTACCACCTCAACCCTGTAGTGTACTGGTTTCCCATTCCTTCAAGTAGCATTCAAACTGCTAGTCTGAAGTACTTTATACATCCTTCTTTACACATTCATTCTAACATTTAAGAGCAGAAACCATTTGTCAGGGACCCCACTGTCATTAAAACTGAACTTCATTTTGTGTCTGTTGCTGTCAGGGCAGCCACAATGCAGGTCCTGGAAATTCAGATACTCTGGCCTCACCGTAATTCATTGGGATTACACCACTGATTATGTGTGTACTCTTGGATCTGCTAATCTTTTTACAAACTTCTATTGATGTGTGACCTCGTTCTGAGCTGTGTTCAGGGAGGAATAACTGATTCAATTAAAACTGTTACCACAACTCCCCTGGGTGCAACTACCTTTAGAGCCTGTGAGCACAGCCATCCCTCCTTTAGAGCCTGTGAGCACAGCCATCCCTCCTTCAGTGCCTGTGAGCACAGCCACCCCACCTTTAGAGCCTGTGAGCACAGCCATCCCTCCTATAGTGCCTGTGAGCAGAGCCACCCCACCTTTAGAGCCTGTGAGCACAGCCATCCCTCCTTTAGTGCCTGTGAGCACAGCCATACCTCCTTTAGAGCCTGTGAGCACAGCCATCCCACCTTTAGTGCCTGTGAGCACAGCCACCCCACCTTTAGAGCCTGTGAGCACAGCCATCCCTCCTTTAGCTCCTGTGAGCACAGCCATCCCACCTTTAGAGCCTGTGAGCACAGCCACCCCACCTTTAGCGCCTGTGAGCACAGCCATCCCACCTTTAGAGCCTGTGAGCATAGCCACCCCTCCTTTAGAGCCTGTGAGCACAGCCATCCCTCCTTTAGAGCCTGTGAGCACAGCCATTCCTCCTTTAGAGCCTGTAAGCACAGCCATTCCTCCTTTAGTGCCTGTGAGCACAGCCATCTCACCTTTAGAGCTCGTGAGCACAGACATCCCACCTTTAGAGCCTGTGAGCACAGCCATCCCACCTTTAGAGCCTGTGAGCACAGCCATCCCTCCTTTAGCTCCTGTGAGCACAGCCATCCCACCTTTAGAGCCTGTGAGCACAGCCACCCCACCTTTAGCGCCTGTGAGCACAGCCATCCCACCTTTAGAGCCTGTGAGCACAGCCACCCCTCCTTTAGAGCCTGTGAGCACAGCCATCCCACCTTTAGAGCCTGTGAGCACAGCCATTCCTCCTTTAGAGCCTGTGAGCACAGCCATTCCTCCTTTAGTGCCTGTGAGCACAGCCATCTCACCTTTAGAACTCGTGAACACAGGCATCCCACCTTTAGAGCCTGTGAGCACAGCAATTCCTCCTTTAGAGCCTGTGAGCACAGCCACCTCACCTTTGGAGCCTGTGAGGACAGCCATCCCTCCTTTGGAGCCTGTGAGCACAGCCATCCCACCTTTAGAGCCTGTGAGCACAGCCACCCCACCTATAGTGCCTGTAAAAACAGCCATCCCTCCTTTAGTGCCTGTGAGCACAGCCATCTCACCTTTAGAGCCTGTGAGCACAGACATCCCACCTTTAGTGCCTGTGAGCACAGCCATCCCACCTTTAGTGCCTGTGAGCACAGCCATCCCACCTTTAGTGCCTGTGAGCACAGCCATCCCACCTTTAGTGCCTGTGAGCACATTCATCTCTAGTCAGCTAGAGCACATCCATCTATGGTGCCCAACAGTGCTGCCTTCTGTGTGTCTGAAAATACAGCCAACTGTAGCTCAGCTAGTGCTGCATCTGTAATCTCTGGGATTTCAGCTCCTTTTAGTACCTGAGAGCCCAACTCTCTAGCGCATGAGAATGCTAGCATCCATACGGTATGAGACCACTGACATTTTAAGTGCACGTGAGCCCTGCCATTTATTGCTTGATCCTGGAAGCCTCTCCTTTTCAGAGCCTGTAGCGCTGCCCTCCGTAGTGCCGGAAAGTGCTGTTTTCTTTAGTTCCGGTGTGTAATTCCAACTCTATTTGTCTGGGTGCCCAACCATCTCTAGATGCAGCCTCCAGCTCCCCTAGCCACTGGCTGTGGATTAAATAAATATAACCGCTACAGCATTGTTGTGAGTAATCGCATGTTATTTGCCTCTCTTCCTTCTTTCTTTTGCTGTTTCTCAAATATTAACATGTAATTCAATATTGACTGGCATCATGAGGGTGTGAAAGAGCTAAAAATGATTAATAAACTCAAGGTTCTTCCAAATGGAGACTCCCAAATTATGTTTGACCAGAGCCCCCAGATACCTTGCTCCACCTATAAACTGCAAGGACTACAGAGGCTCTAGTGAGCTTGTTTTGAATCGCTTGAAAAAAGAAATCAAAAAGTTGGGTGTCAGTGATCCCATGCAATAGCAATTGGGTGAGAGTTCTTGTGAATGCATACTTTGTCTCTAAAGGCTTTGGATCTAGGTTTCCTGTACAAATTTGGGTTAGGAGCTGTAGAGATAGTTGGCCTCCGGATTTCTGGTACCTAGGCCCCCTCTCCCACTTACCTTGGACTGGCCTTTCGACCTGTTTTGATGCTCTTAGTAGAATTTTGCACCTGTTTTTGTGTTCTTTCTCACCTTTGACCTGTGCTTTGTGCTCTTTCTCGTCTTTGCCCTGATGGAGCAAGGACTCAAAAATGAGACTTGCTTGAATGCAATCACCTCACAGTATTAAATTATTAATCTTGTATTGTTTATACTAACGTTGCATACATTACACGAATAGCAAGGAAGCTTGTCTATGTGTTCTAACTAACAAGTAACGCTTGTCTTATTCTAAAATGGCCGCTAAAGCGCGGGAACCTTACTGCGCATGTCTCATCCATATCACATGGTGTGACGTCTTTCTTTGCTTGATGGGAAATTTCTGCTTCTGCGCAGTGTGCTCTAAAATGGCTGCTTGATGTTTTCACATGCTTCAGCTTGCTCTTGTGTTATTATTAATTTGTCGTTTTCTTAACGCTACTAATGCGGGATAGATTTATAAGTAAATGGGGATAGAGTAGAAAGAGTGGGTATACAGTGAAACCTATTATTTGTGATTTTAATATTTTCTTCTTTGACTTTTATTAGTTCGTAAACTTGGGCCTGGGGTTGGTGATCTGAAACTCGAGAGACAATGATTCTGCGCATGTGTCCTCCTTGGCTGCCAAAGAATGAAGTCAACCTGGACATCGTCCAAGGCCATGACCTGGTGGCCGAAGTTGATGTGCTTTTGCCTTTCCTGTTGAAAATTGAAACTTTGTATATGAAGAATATATAACATTTGTCGTGAGACGGGTGGGAAATAAAGCAAATGTATAAAATTGGATGGGCGGTAGTTTAAAGACAATGGCCTACAGAAAATGAACTAAAATCATATGGTGTGAGAATCCACCCCCTGTCCCTGTCCAATCAGAAGTAGTGGTCCCATATTTTGGCAACATTAAGGGGAGGTACATGGGCATAGAAGGGTATAATAGAATATAGCATTAGATATTTAGTCAGATCGGGCGTTCATGCAGATCAGGCTCAGAGCTCAGACCGCAGAACGAAAGAAGGTGATGCTGCAAGAGAGTTTACTCTCAGACCGCACAGAGGGGCTCCAGATCGTCAAGCTGATCGATTGCAGACTGAACCGCTGTCCAGAGAGGTCCTGAGGAGGGGGCAGTGGCGTCCATTAGAAGAAAGGCACGGGAGAATCGAGGAGAAGTCGAGTATCAGAGAGGGGAACAACGCAGGCGTCGTTGTAGAGAGGTCACCGGTCCTGTCCTGATCCTGGAGGAGGTCTTTGGTCTTCATCCTTCCTGGGTCCTAATCTTTCCAACTCCTTGGCCAAGGGTTGGGTTCTCGCATTTAGGTAAATATAAATGCAACCTTTAGTTGCGCTGCTGTCTCTATCTTCTCCTTTCTGAGGGACCGTCATTAATCAATAATTATTATTCTATGCTTCACCTATGATATGCGACTAAGTACCATGTGTTTCTGTAATTTACTCTGCTAAATCTTTAGATAAACATTTTAAAACTTCCTGACTCAGTGGTTATTTCAGGATTATGTACTATAATGAATGTCACTCATTTTAAACTTCCCAATTAGCAAAGGATTCATTGGTAAGTCATTACTCTTCAATCGGAAGGTAATTGGTAGCAGGGAATTTTGATAAAGAGTAACAACTGATAAAACCCAGCGTAAGTATTAGCGTGGTATGAATGTATGGGCCCAAGTGAGTATCTAGTGTATGAATGCTGTTTGCTAATATCGCGCTGGATCAGTTTTCTGGTAATCAGAGGATGGTTACTCTTTGTTAATTGGGTAATGAGAATTTTATTTTTTATGAACTAACATCCGTGTATTCAAAGTTTGTTTTATGTTGTCCAGAATCCCCGGGGAAAATTGAATAGCGGTTGGTAAGTGGAAGCCATACTGCAGTGAGGTTATCTGTCAGGCAGAAATAGTACTGAAAAGTTAAGCAGGACTATCAGTATTGGTTAGGGAATATATGTGTGAGTGATAGCAAAGGAGTACGCTGGTGAAATTTTGATGTTATATCACCTAGAAAGGGTAACATTGGAGAAGTAACAGGTATTTCTGGAGCTTGTGTGAAGAGTAAACGGAAGGGTTTTTACTCGTAGTGTATGTTTAGTAAACGGAAAGGTTTTACTAAGTGTGAGAGAAAACTATCTTTTCTATTTTAGAGAAACTGGCACGATAGCGAATGTTTTATGTTGTTACTGAAACTTAATTAAGATTTGTAGAGAAAATAAAGTTTGCGTAAGATTTTTGTAAAGGGAGGGTCAGCTGCCGGAGAGGGAGCTGACGTCACAAACGCCGCGCTGGGATTGGTTGAATCAGCGGGTGTGGAACGACTCTTGTAAAGGAGGGGTCAGTAGTCAGGAGCAGTACTGACATCACAGGTGCCGCGCTGGGATTGGTTGAAACAGCGAGGGACAGAGAAACGCAGATTGTAAAGGAGGGGTTGACAGACAAACGTCACCAAAAGGCCGCGTTAGGATTGGTTCAGAAATAAAAGTTAGCAGACATTTGATTGGTTGATATTCTAGAAGCTAAAATCTTAGTGGATAGAGATTGCATGGTAGAACGCGATCCGACTTTAACAGGAACTCGTCCGGATAGGAGATTCCTAGGTTTTGCAGAATATAATTTTGTACACCGAAGATTAGATAGAATGTACGGAGAGAAGAGAAAAATGTCCTTTCTGCAAAAGATAAAGAATTATTTTAAAAAGGATAAACCAATCAAAACTAGGGAAGGAATTATCATTCCACCAGCTAAAACGCCCGCTTCATTCATGATGATGGAGAGAGGTTATCATACTTGTGTATGGATAGAGAATTGGATAGAATATACCAAAAATGATGGCATATTAGCATTTCCCGAGAATGGTACCTTCAATGGAAGAATTCTTCAAAATTTGAGATTGAGGATGAATGACTTAGAACCCAGACCTAGATTAACTCAATACGAAGCCTTAGAGGAATGGGAAACCGAGGCATTTGAACGTGACCGATCCAGGAGTAATAGGGGTTATCGAGGATTTTTTCCCAGATACCAACATGAGAATAGGGACGGTCAGATGAAACAGTGGAGGAGAGCAATGCTTACAGAAGGATTATATCCAATATTTACGGAAGAAGAAATGTTAGGGAAGAAATGCACAGAAAAGACAAAACATTTAATGAGAAATGGAGATTCTGAAGATGAATTTATAGAAGAAATATTAAGGAACCCCCCACCTTATCAGGAAGGGACAAGTGGATGCACCCCAAGTGCCCCAGTATTAAAAACTCCATTAGTACCACAGGTAGTGCATGATTTCACCCCCAGTAGGATCCTTCACGATAAAGAGAAAGAAGCCCTAGAAAAGACCAGAGCAGAATTAATACAGAAGATAACACAGATAAAAGTACATCCTGATTCTTTGACCATACCTGTAACAATTGGTCCATTAGTTCCATTATATGGTAATCAGGGAAGTTGTCCACCACCGTTAGTTATGCCTACTCCTGTGAATATTCCTAAACCTGAAGCACCAGTAATGGTTGAGGATCATTTTAGTGATTGTGAATCTACAATATCATTAATGGATTTACCAATTCGAGATTCTGTCAATAGTACTCCCAGAAGAACTACACCTGGATGTTCGAAAGAGATAAATTTGATAACTTCATCAGGAGCAAAAAGTGTCACTGTAGTTAGTCCAGAAGACTTAGAAAGGTGGGCACAAGGATCAGATCAGCAGTGTACACCTCCAAACATTTTGGATATTTATAAATTAAAGGTCGAATTGGAAGAAATAATAGCAGGAAATGTAGGGCTAGATCGCCTAAATGCTTACAATGAAGAAGAATTATTGTTCATATGCAGAAGTATCACCAGAAATGTAAAAATATTTCATGAAAAATTATCAGATTTGGCCTTGCAAATGGGAATTGAAATAGGGAGATCAAAGTTGTTGCAGAAACCCTATAGAGCAGATTTTTCAGACAAAGACTTAGAAAATATGAACGCATCTGGAAGAAAGTTACAAGTAAAGGAGTTAATGACAGTTTTGCAAAAATGGGGCGACCTAGATAAATGGAGAGTTCGATGGGCAAAGAAAAAGGAAGAAGCACGATCCAGTAGAACAGCCTCTGAATATGTGATGAAAGAAACAGGGAAGACAGATCAAATGTACCCGATGCGAGAAGTTCCCGGAGGGGGCTATGTACATGTCCCATGGAGTAGACAGGATATTTTGTCATTTACGAATAATTTTCCAAAATTGAGAGAAAAACCAATTGAATGGTACAAGCAGGTTGAGAGGTTTTGTTGTATTCCTCTTAGGGTGTCCATAAACGGGCTTTCCAGTATCATGTCCTTATATAGGCACAATTCACCCTGCCCTTATATAGGCATAAATTCCCAAGCCTTATTTAGGCATTAAACCATGCACTCCAAATACAGGCATGGTCTCCGACATCCATCCACCCTAACGTCACAACGAGTACATGAAGAACAGACCCTTAGGCTGCGGGAGTTTCCCTAGTCCAGGCCTATTGATTTCTTCAAGGTCTCACATATTATGTATGAACCGTTATTCCTTAGGGGTTCATTCATGACGTCTTTCGCTGTCCGACTCACGTCAATACTAAACATTCCTAGGTACTCTCAGGTATAAATATACCTTCCCTAGCCCTTGTAAACTAGAGGAGACCTCGACTTCAGAGGAGCCCGTTTCCCGGCCTGACGCACTGAAAAGACGCTGTCATCCCTGCACGCAGAGAGTCCAGCTTCCAGTGATCTGACTTCCCTTGCGGGGTGTTGGAGTTCGAGTCTGGCAAAGAGATTCCAACCTCTCTCATTCTTCAGGTATGGAGCTGATTAGAACCTAGAGGGACTCTTGGCATACTAGGCATACTAGGCTTAACATACTCTTAGTATAACATAGTAAGGAATACTTCACCTACTTCATACCTCTCCCTACACCTAAGTTAGGTTAGGCACATTGGGGTAGAACTAGCTTAGCAACGCATCGTATGAGTACTTGCATTTTTAGTCTGTGTTATTTATGTAACAGCTTATGTACTAAAAGATAATGCTATCGCAGTATTATTTATTTCTACTGCTCACACTGTACATTATTTATCTCGCATACTGTCTTGTGATCGTAACAGCACATTTTACTTACACCAGAAACAAGACTGTTCAATAAATCTTTTATTGAAAACGCCCGTCTATTCCTTTCTGTGTAACTTGGAGAAAACTAAGCATGCACGACTGAGCTGAGTGAAATAGTTATCTATTGTTTCCACGACTCTGGGACACGTTCTGATTCTAAAGGGAAACACAGTGGTCATGTTTTGCGGCTGCCAGAAACTACTCCCTTCTTGTTGTCAAGGAGTTTCTAGTGGCCTCTGAGCTAGCTGGCACAAGTAATTAAGTTTAATATACTCGATAGGGACATACTGACCTTAGTCCTATGTCAAACCTATAGGATATATTATTCCAATGCGCAGAGCCTATTAGGGAAATAGGAGCTACACTACATGGCGCCCAACGTTTGGTAAGGCGGTAATTCAACGTTAGATACTGAGTAACTCAGCCGTGCCTTTTTCTCTCAAGACCCCTACCCATATACTTCAAAAGACGTCTGGAGTAGGCAGGGTTTAGTATCCGCCACGGCTACATAGGGCAGTACCCTATATATTAGCTGTTTGGTTTGCTCAACGTTGAAGGATACAGTGTTCCAAAATATTGTGCACCTTACCTTTGTTTCCTTGAAACTTGTTCTTCATTTTTCAAAAAACAAAATGAATGAAGACGCCGGAAACGGTGGAGCTGCGGCTGATCCAGCCCAAGCAGTAGTTTTTAACATTACAGGTTTAAATGAAACCGAGGAGGGTGTTATAGACATCGCTCCAAACTTAAGAAGAGCCAACACTATAAAACTTATAAAACATGGCCTACCACCAAGAGGCGGTAGAGCAGTTTTCGTGATAGAGGCACATGAATCCTTTCAGACAGAGGTATTCTATTCATGGGTAATATTTCCTGAATGCAATCCAATATCACACACATTTCACTTCTACAAAGAAGATGAATCACCAGAGGAATACATTCCTTTCGAGGATATAGAAATTCCATTAACATACCAGGAGCATCAGCTCTGGTTTAAAGGCGCCCTAAAACATCACAAAAACATTACTAGGCTCGGTCCACTAGGTAGACCAGGAGCAACATGGCCGATTCTAGCCGGCTATACACCTCATCCTGAACTGGAAATAATGTCAGATGAGGAACTACTTACTCAACTCACAGAGTTAATAAAAATCTACAGACAATTGGTCCAATATGTCATGCGGACTTTTACAGTCCGACCACCATTAACACTTCCAAATCAAACCCCTCACCAGGGGAAAACTCTAAAAATTACACCACAGACTCTATACGCAGTCATGGGTAAAATGCCCACAAAACGTGAGCAAATTAGATTCTGGATAGCTCAAAAAATTACTCAAATCGAAGCAGTATTTCCAAATACTAGCCCGTATGAGAAACACAGAATCCTAACAATCAGTTTACCAATGGGGATCACACCACAACTGGAAGACTGCACCACTTGGGGCTCAGTCTTTGCTGCCATCTATACTAAAACACATGGCATTCCGTCAATTGCGGTAATACCTGATGTCCTGAAACAAATTCAAAACGAATACGGGGCAGAGCCTGCTCTAAATTTAGGTATGAAATTACTGAAAAATTTCGACCAGGTCTCAACAATAATATTATCAAATATTAAAGGGGAGGCAGCAGCAGTGGCGATCCGCCAAAAATTAAGGGAATTTGATGTTACAGAACATCAAACAGAGCTACCCAGAATTATAGAACAATCTTATGCAGAATTAGGCAGAGATAGTTTGGGTGGAAGACCAGTGAAGCCGAAGCTATCTGAAAGTCCTGAGAAGGACTCAATTAAACAAACTCCTACATCTTCTAAAAAGAAGTGGAATACTACTAAACAAAAATCAAATGAGAAACGTTCTCAATCCCGAGGTAGGTCTCCTCAAAAGGAGTCCTCTGAAAGGAGGTATAACCTCAGGAATAGGGATAATTTGAGAAAACCTGATAGGTATCAAGATACTGATACACGTTCCTCTCATCCCTTTCAGATCTCATCACAGACTTCGGAAAGAAGAGGACGGACGGAACACAGAGAAGAACGCGTGAAATCGAAAGACGACAAACACGCTCCAAAAACTAAAGTAAAACCTCAATTCTCCAAAAAGAAAGTAGCAGGTCTGAAAATCAGACATGCCGAGAATACTGAGAACACAACTCAAGAACGGAGAATGGGCTCAGACCATGCTGGACAGTGCAGCAGAAGTCACAATAGTTCGCCAGAACCTGAGGGAACTTCTGGAGATAGTGGACTTGAATGAGTACATCACAGTTGAGACTGTAGACACCAGGGTTAGTACTCCACAAAAGTTATATGAAATAACACTCCGGATGGAGGGAGACAAACCTAGACAGGTGAAAGCACTTTTTTGGGAAAGACTATCAAAGGGCTATGACATACTTCTAGCAGAAAGGGACTGGCCACCACAATTTGTCAGGGAGTGCCCACACGGCAAGGACATTATTATGCCTGCCTTCTCCAACCATATTCCAATTCACCTAAAATATACATATGCCAGGAAATGGGCAGTAGCCCAGGCCCCAGCATTATATAAAAATCATGTAGGATGGGATGAAGACTCACCTCAACATAAAATACATCTGAAACATGAACCAACTGCACAACGGCAGTACCCAATAAAGCAAGAAGCTAAAAAACAGGTCAGGGAGATCTTAGATCAACTTGAATATCAAGGGGTGATTGAAACATGCACCTCCTCAATGAACAATCCTTTGTTTCCTGTCTCCAAACCAGACAATACATATCGTCTAGTTTTGGACTACAGACACCTAAACACTTGTTCTAAAACTTTTGCAGTTGAAAATGCACATAGCACAGCATTAATGAATAACATTGTGCGTAAAAAATATAAAACAACATTAGACATCTCAAATGGTTTCTTTTGTCAAAACATAGCACCTGAAAGCAGGTACTTAAGAGCATTCTCCATAATGGGGACCCAGCGTCACTTTTGTCGACTCCCACAAGGGTTCAAGAATAGCCCAGGTTTATTCTCAGCGAGGGTAACGGAGTTACTACAAATTTATGACAATGAGGCATTGTCCTATGTCGATGACATTTATCTGACAGACGATGACCTGGAAAAACACTTGCACAGGGTGAGCACCATTATACTGGGTTTCGCCTCTGAGGGCTACAAGTTCAACTTTAAAAAGTCCAGAATTGCCCATCTCAATGTCCTATTTCTAGGATATGAGCTTTCAAGTGAAGGCAAGAGCTTGGCAGCTAACTTTCTAGAAAAATGTGCGCTGCTCCAACCTCCAAAAACGCAAAAAAACTTACAATCCATCCTGGGTTTCCTAAATTTTGGAAGAACATACATTCTAAATTACGCAGAAAGGGTTAAACCTCTCTACGCATTAATCAAACCTGATTTTTCGATCAGAAACTGGACACAGGAACACACAGAAATCTTGCGTTCACTCCAGGCTAACATGTTAGCAACAAATCACTTACAAACACGCGTAAGTCAACGCAATTTGGTGATCCGAATAATTTCGGGTCAATGTGGATTCACCTACTTAACCTTCAATGAGGGTGAGAAAATACCAATAGCATACAAATCTCATTTGTACACACAAGCGGAAATGCGCTTCAGTTCAACTGAAAAAATTCTAACAGCAGTTCAAACCGCTGTAGCAAAAGAAAGAGCCTTAGCCCAAGGGAAACGCATTATTGTCGTAACCCCAGTACCAGCTTTAGAAGCGGTCACAAAAGCAAGCATTCCAAATGCTAAAGCATTACATCCAAGATGGATACAATGGGTTAATTCTCTTGCTGCAACAGATGTTGAATATGTTTTTGATCCAGATTTAAAAACACAAGCATTCCTGCAATACGAACATGAATGTCCTCTGCCTACTAAAATTCTGCCTCTCGATCAGTACGAATTTATAATTTACACTGACGGATCCGCACAACCCGCAATAGGGAGTAAGCAAGCTTACAGTGCTGCATGTGCAATCGTTAAAGGTCGCATGCGAAATGGCATCTTCAGACCTATGGTCACAAAAACTCAATCTCTAGGGGATTGTACAGCTCAGCGAGCTGAACTACAAGCATTCAAACTGGCACTTGAAAGTACAGATCGAGAATTCCCCACACTAATAGTGTGCGATTCCTTTTATTGTGTTCAGTCGTATAATGACTATATACAAAACTGGCTTGAAAATGGTTTCAAAGATGCGAAAGGTGGCACAATAAAGCACAAAATGCTTTGGGAACAAGTAGTTCAGTTGAAAAACGAACTACCAAAGGCTCACGTGATCCACACACTGAGTCATCAATGTGATGGCGTTCACGTTGCAGGGAATTCATTGGCTGACGAAGCCGCAAAGGGGGCTATGCAGACGGCTTCCGTAGCTGCGATCACTTGTTCCAAAACGAAAATAGACGGTGAGATAATGTTGGCTGTCAATGCTTCAAGCAAAGGCAGCAGTGCAGCGTTACCAAAAAAGTTTCCACTCAAGTACTCTTATGTAATTGATGCGAATAACATTCCTTTTGCTCGAATCCCTGGAGTGGGGGATAGGGTAATCCCAAACAAGGAACGCAGATTAGGACTAATCCTAGCAGCACACGAAGGGATAGCTTCTGCCCATGCAGGTGTTTCAGCGACAGTATCTTTACTCAAGCAAAGATATTGGTGGCCTGGCATTCGGAAACAAACTAAAAACTATGTTTTAGAATGTGATATTTGCCAACAGATGAAAGTCTCAACAGTGAAACGTCCTGCGCAGATACCCCTGTTAATTTCAGACAAACCATTAGCTTGTGTTTACCTGGACCACTGCGGTCCCTTGCAAAGGGACGGTAACTATAAATATATCATGGTTGCAGTGGATTCATGCTCTAGGTTCCTATGGTTATGGCCTCAGCGCTCAGCTGACGCTCGAACTGTTATAAAAGATTTGCGAGTCTTTATCGGCATATACGCAATAGGCACGCTACATTCTGACCAGGGTCCTGCGTTTAGCTCTAGGGCTTACAAAGAAGCCATGGCCAGTCTGGGCGTTGCATTGCGGTACTCCTCTCCATTCCATCCTGAGGGAAATTCGGTTGTGGAAAGGAAAAACTGAGACATAAAGCAGTCTATAACAGCTAGAGTATTAGGTTCGGGTGACGGGTGGGTCAAACACCTTAGTGGGGTACAACGCTCTTTGAATAATCTGCCAAGAAGTTTTCTAGGGGGGGTCACTCCATATGAGGTCCTATTTGGGACAAGAATGTGGGTACCAGACCTTGAACACGTAGGCACAGTGGTGGAAAATAAACCCTTTGATATCAAAGATCGCTTGGCTGTTTTACAGGACTTAAACAAGTTAAGAACAAAACAAAGCAACGTACTCCTACAGCCAACCACCACTGGGAAAAAATCGGCGGTCCCAGCAAGGCCTGTCTGGATTCCAAAAGTTGGGGATCTAGTCAGAGAAAAGTTTGCGGACAAGAAGGAATTTGGACCTTCTTTTAGACAACCAGTACCTGTCCTAGCAGTTCAAGGAACAAGTAGAGTACTTCTGCCGCCCCTTGCTGGAAGAAAGGAGAAAAGATTTGTGTCCATCGACCTGATCAAACCACAGTATGTAGCCAATACTAAATAGTAGGCCTCGTGGACTCCGACCTAGTAGCAGACGCACTCCTCTCGCTACTATCCAAGAGGTTCAGACTGAAAGACTGATAACCATCGAGAATTCACCAGTAACAGATGAAGGACTAAGCAACAACGCTATGGAACTCATCCCTCTTGAACACCAAATAACAGTTCGTCCAAATACACCTGTCTACACCAACGTAACAAGTGATGAACTGGTTCCAGTGATTTCTACAAATCCTGATGCAATTCCAACAATTGACAGAACTGCTTCTGGCTATTTCATTAACTTTGATACGTTCTCAGAAGATCCAAGTGAACCTGAAGCGACGCCAGCATCATTGAGATTCAAGCAGCAAGTACAAGACTTTCTTCACTTTCTGAAAAAGACTTATTTGGTTTCTCCATGGATTGAACTCTGGATTACATCTGGACTTTTTGTTTTCCTGCTCTGGCTAGCTTTGGTTACAACTGTGAGCGTGCTTATAAGTGGCAGATACTTCCATGTGAACTCTGAAGGAAAAGACGTGAACGTACTTTTGAAACCTCATAAATCTTCCCATCGTGAAGCAAGAGACTTGTAATCAGTGAACATCACAGCTGTTCCTATACAGGATGGTATAGTGTGGGACAAAACAGATTTTGATATATTCGGTCCGACGGAACAATTGAACATTCCACATTTGTTTAAAATTTCACTAAGTGATCTACTCTCTTCCAGTACCTATTCTGATGATTGGGACTTGGAGACTGTAAATGACATTATGTTTGACCTAGAAAAATCTGCTGCATTTTCTAAAAATGAATATTTAGAGGGTTCATCAGACTATGAACAACTGTATTGTTATAACCACTATGGTCATCATTATTTGCATAAATCTGCATATCCAAGAAATGTGTTTATGTTTAACCAATGGGAACATTGTCCTACACCACCTAAAGGTAGTTCAAAAACATTTGCTAGTAAATTTCCATATTTTTCAGGTTATAATACATCTGATCCAGAAATGTTTTACTATAAAAATGTAAACAAGACAGGACTGAAAATTATGTTAACAAATACAAAACAGATTTACTCTGCATTATTTAATGCCCAACTGTCTAGACAGGGTTTCGACTTTTGGAAAGACACAATAGACACCAAAACAGTCTGGGGTACTAAAGAATGGCAAGTGCAGGGGATAGAAGCTTTATTTAGAGCCTGTATCATCCCTGAACAAATAATGTTTTTGAATGAAACCATCCAACAAACATCTTGTCTTGGACTAGCCAAGATAAAAGAGATGAACACACCTTCTGTACCAACACCTGCCAGAGATAACGATACACAGGCAGTGGTGACAGTTGACAATATACTACAACTCAACAGATCTAATCCTGATTGGAAAAAATGGTTGATCTGGCCAACAGACACGAATAACTGTCAGGAAAGATTCCTGAATAAAACTCAGGGCTTTACTATTAATAGGCCAGACCCAAGATACGTCCAAAGACAACATCCGGGGGTAGTAACAACATACAGTGTAGGAAAATTATGCCTCGATTGGCTGCATAAGTCTACACTACAGGATGTGAAACAACACTTAACCTTACTTAAAAAGGACGCAGACCTTAGGGAATTCTTGCTTGGACCAAGAAAACCGCGTCAAAAACGTTTCATATATGCCGGCATTTATGCTGCTTATAATGAAGCTTGGAAGGTATCACAGATAGAGGCTGCAGAACGAATACGTGAACTTGATCGTATTAATTTAGAGAAAACACTCTCTGTGGTCGACAATGGGTTAACAACTTTGTCCTCCAGAATATATTCATTGGATGGCATTGTATCCTCTGCTATCGACATACTAGAACAAGATTTGGCGATGTTACAACAAGGCCAATCTCAATTACGTTCTATTATGTTATTAAGCTGGACGCTGCAATCTTTGCGAGCTGGCTATGTGCCTTGGCGTTTCATCAACACATCGGCTCTGTTTGCAGAATACAATCTAACTGATAAACAGATCGAACTGGCACAAAGAGGAGCAAGGTATACAGTGCTGAGCATTGAAAAACTGGAAAAGTTACCATTCACAGTGGCAGAAAAACCAGCTACAGAATGGCTTATTCATGGCAAAATCACACTACCTGTGACTACTTTTCAGTTTCAGTATTGCCTCAGACAAATGCAAGCAGGCAAATATGAAAGGTTGGGTAAGGAATACATTAAGACATCTTGGGATTTACCGTATACATATAGATGTTGGAGTGGGGATCGTGAAGTGTTTTTGAGCGGTACACACTGTAAACGTGCACTGAGCGGTTCGCTTATATGTCAGGACATTTCCTTACATGGGGCTTGTAATGGTTCTGTGGCTAATTTGTCTTGCCATCAGCAGGGTACACCAGCTGCTGTGATTAATCCAACGTTTGGACAACTTTCTAATGGGAGTTACCTCATGTTGAATGATCAGAGTTGCTGCGGCATGCTGCCAGGCATCCCATATCTAGTAACGGTCAACTCCAGGGTCACTTGCTGTATGCAAGTATTGTTTGCCCCAATAGACACAGTCAGGGAGTCGCCTCTATGGCCTTCGCTGAACGTCTCTTTTATAAGATTTGATACTTTGAGCAGAATGAAAGCCATGCTTTTACAGCAAACAGTGCCTTTGACCTCGGCCAAAGAAACCTATGATCTACAAATAGCAAGGACTTCGGCTGAGATACAGACTTTAATACGTACAAACTGCCCTATACATTTCGTGGAAATGATAGGACGAATCTTCAATATGTCTGATACAACAGGAATTGTACATGTATTTAAGAGCATCTGCTCCGGTCTGTTAGCACCTTTCCAGGCAATACTCGGAATCATCCCGAACTTTGCACATTCGGTGTTTGGTGGCATACCATTAATTCTAGCACTTGTTGCCGGAATTCTATTTCTCTTCCTGCTATTGCGCTATGGCCAGCCTATTCGCAGACATCACTCCGAGCGAAATGGAGAAAGCTCTCCTTGAACGAAAGTGCTGTGAGCAAATAGTAGAGCTTTTGGGCATAAATCGTCTACGGGACCTTAATACCACGTGGTTCCTGTCCTTCAGACCAATCTGGCAAGATTGCATCTTACCTGTTCTACGATGCCTGCTATGCGGTGTAGAATGCGTGTTGGACACCTGTCTAACATTTCCATCAGCGACGCCAACGGATATCGATACTCTGCTGGACCAGATAACGGCCCATGCTATGTGTTGTCCCCAGAGGCTTCCTATCCTGATGTCAGCATTCATTGAGATCTCACAGACGCTTCCGGCTGCTGCTGAGGTACGAGAAAGATCTACAGGCACACAGGTAACAACGGACGCGAACTTTGCTGCGGCACCCTATGCTGGAAGCGAAGCTTCACATCTCTGTGCAATTAATCTGCTACACGAGATGTTCCAACTGACACCAACTACAGTGGACGATGTTTTGTCTATAGAAGTAGATGATCTCATGTTTACACCAGACCCGTAAACTGACTCTGATTCAGCATACAGTGTTCCAGAGATCCAGTAACAATTTGGCCTTCATTTTTTCAAACCAACTTGCAACTCAACCAAAATTGAACTTTTTCCCATTTTTCGAACGAAAATGGCACTTCAATCTGCTTAAAGTAGAACTAGCCTTATAGTACAGACTTGGCGGTACTTCCACAGACACTTAGTCATCTTGTGTGTCTAAAACAGTTCATTAATTTTCATGACATGAAATGACTTTGATTTTTGAGAAACTTATCGATCATTTTCTGTCACATGTAAATATTACTGCTTATTTCATTCCAATTGCATTTATTTTCGTACTTTATGCCTGAAATGAAAAGCAATGCTTCAAATGTACAGTACCTTTTTGCATTCTAATAGGTTTTTTAAATGCCTTTTTTAAATGGTTTTATGAAATATTTCAGCAATATGCGGTACTCCATTTTAATGTTTAGCATTTTAAATGTTTAGCATTTTAGTATTATCGTACACACGAAAGTGGAGTGGGTGTTGTATTCCTCTTAGGGTGTCCATAAACGGGCTTTCCAGTATCATGTCCTTATATAGGCACAATTCACCCTGCCCTTATATAGGCATAAATTCCCAGGCCTTATTTAGGCATTAAACCATGCACTCCAAATACAGGCATGGTCTCCGACATCCGTCCACCCTAACGTCACAACGAGTACATGACGAACAGACCCTTAGGCTGCGGGAGTTTCCCTAGTCCAGGACTATTGATTTCTTCAAGGTCTCATATATTATGTATGAACCGTTATTCCTTAGGGGTTGATTCATGACGTCTTTCGCTGTCCGACTCACGTCAATACTAAACATTCCTAGGTACTCTCAGGTATAAATATACCTTCCCTAGCCCTTGTAAACTAGAGGAGACCTCGACTTCAGAGGAGCCCGTTTCCCGGCCTGACGCACTAAGAAGACGCTGTCATCCCTGTACGCAGAGAGTCCAGCTTCCAGTGATCTAACTTCCCTTGCGGGGTGTTGGAGTTCGAGTCTGGCAAAGAGATTCCAACCTCTCTCATTCTTCAGGTATGGAGCTGATTAGAACCTAGAGGGACTCTTGGCATACTAGGCATACTAGGTTTAACAAACTCTTAGTATACCATAGTAAGGAATACTTCACCTACTTCATACCTCTCCCTACACCTAAGTTAGGTTAGGCACATTGGGGTAGAACTAGCTTAGCAACGCATCGTATGAGTACTCGCATTTTTAGTCTGTGTTATTTATGTAACAGCTTATGTACTAAAAGATAATGCTATCGCAGTATTATTTATTTCTACTGCTCACACTGTACATTATTTATCTCGCATACTGTCTTGTGATCGTAACAGCACATTTTACTTACACCAGAAACAAGACTGTTCAATAAATCTTTTATTGAAAACGCCCGTCTATTCCTTTCTGTGTAACTTGGAGAAAACTAAGCATGCACGACTGAGCTGAGTGAAATAGTTATCTATTGTTTCCACGACTCTGGGACACGTTCTGATTCTAAAGGGAAACACAGTGGTCATGTTTTGCGGCTGCCAGAAACTACTCCCTTCTTGTTGTAAAGGAGTTTCTAGTGGCCTCTGAGCTAGCTGGCACAAGTAATTAAGTTTAATATACTCGATAGGGACATACTGACCTTAGTCCTATGTCAAACCTATAGGATATATTATTCCAATGCGCAGAGCCTATTAGGGAAATAGGAGCTACACTACAGTTTGTGAAGGTGTCAAAGGTACTGTTGAAAGATTTTGATGGTCTGTTTGACATAGTGGTACCTGCCGATTTGTGGACAGATTGTAAAATTACCGTTGATTGGCCTAGTGATGAGTATCCTAGAGATCCAAAAACAGGTGCCCCATCAAATGATGTAATGAAAAAGTATCAGCAGGTGATAACTTACCTGAAAGGCAAAATACCACCGAAAGAAACAGATTGGGTGAAAATAGACCGAACCACCCAAGAAGCTAGTGAATCGGTACATGCCTATTATGAGCGTTTATTGCAGGTATTCAAGCAGTATAGTGGATTTGAGGACATTGGAGACAAGAACATGAGTCAGTTTGTGTATCGATTAGTTTATGGTCTAAAGCCAGAAATTTGTCAGATGATTAAGCAGCACATGTTGTGTTGGCAAGGGAAACCTATCGACAAAATTTTGAAATATGCGAAATATTGTGGAGACGATATTGAGGATAGACACAAGAAATTGCAGGAAAAAGTGATGTGGGCACAGGTGAAAATGGCCGAGAAATGGGATTAATTTGGAAAATCCAAGTGAAAATCAAGGAAAGGATTCGGGAACGAATGGCGATAATGGGAATGGTGGAAAAGTGAGAGGACGAATGAGTAGAGAAGAAGCTAAAAAGAAATTTCCTTGTCATGGATGCGGAAAATTGGGGCATTGGAAGGATGAATGTAAAAAGATTCGGAATAATAATGGCCCAAATCAAAATTTAAATCCACAGACGCAGAATGACTCACAGCAGGGTGTAAATCCTCAGAGTCAGTTGCCACCTCCACCTATTCAGGGTAATGTAAGCAGAGCAAAACACGGTACAGACGTCGGATATCAAGGAGGAAGTGGTAAGAATGATTATGTAACATCACAGTTTCTTTTACAGGACGATTTCTGTCAATATAGTTCATGACGGTGCCTGGGAGAGGGGGAGAAGGAGTGCGTACTTGGCGCATCCTTATCGGTAGATCAGTCAGGTCCATATGTTGAAGGGAGTGTAAAAGGTAATGATATTACTTTTCTTTTGGACACTGGTGCTACCCGGTCTACTGTGAGAACAGCAGACATTCCAGACCTTCCTCTCTCTGGAGAAGCTATCCAAGTAGTGGGAGTAGCTAATAGAAAGATTAGAACAACTCTTACCGAACCAATGGAAGTTAAAATTGGAAATTTCAGAGAAATGCATCAATTTGTAGTGTGTGATTCTAGTCCTGTAAATTTATTAGGTCGTGATTTGTTGTGCAAAATGAATTGTACAATTTTCTGCACACCGGATGGTGTGGCAGTTCAGACCCCAGATGAAGATCATGTATATAAGTTTATGATTGCAAAACAAGGTACAGAAGTAGATGAGATGTTTTCATTGATAACAAAAGATGAGTTGCCAGAAGAATTAAAAACTACAGTGAACCCCATAGTATGGGATTTCACAGGAAAAGAAGTAGGACTTATGGCCAAAATAGACCCAGTTAAAATTACTGTAAAAGAAGGTGCCATTTTCCCAAATATCAGACAGTACAAAATGAGTGCAGAAGTAAAAGCAGGAGTAATAGAAGAAATAAACCGAATGGTAGAACAAAACATACTAAGAGAAGTGATGAGTAGCACATGTAATTCACCAATAATGGGTTTAAAGAAACCTAGCGGAAAATATAGGATTGTTCAGGACCTGCGGAAAATAAATAAGATTGTGGAACCTTGTTGTCCTATAGTACCCAATGCTGCAGTAATACTATACCAGATTCCTTGGAATGCAGGATGGTTCACAGTGATTGATTTATGCCAAGCGTTCTTTTCAATACCATTACATCCAGACAGCCAGTATCTATTTTCATTTAAATTTGAGAACAAAGTTTATGTATGGAATCGTGTTCCTCAGGGGTACACGGAAAGTCCTTCCATCTTCAATCAGATATTGAAAAAGTGCTTAGAGAAACTAGTGATGCCAGGAAGCTCAGTTTTAGTCCAATATATCGACGACTTACTGGTGGCATCAAACACCAGAGAAGACTGTGTTGTTGATTCCATAGCACTATTGAATCATTTGGCTGAAGAAGGACATAAAGTCTCACCAGAAAAATTGCAGTTCTGTACAACAGCTGTTAAATATCTGGGACACCAAATAGTGAGGGGAAGAAGGAGAATAACATTGGAAAGAGTACAATTGATTAAGAAAATGCAAATGCCTGTAACCCAAAGAGAAGTGAGAATGTTCCTAGGAATAGTAGGTTACTGTCGACAATGGATACTAGGATTTTCCTTGTTAGCAAAGCCCCTAATTCAAATGACAAGAAAGAAAGCAAAGGACCCAGTTGAATGGGATGATGAAAGTGTAGGAGCTTTTGTAAAATTGAGAAATGCTTTGTGCTCAGCACCGGCCCTAGGCATGCCTGACTATAAGAGAAACTTCGCATTGTTCTGTCATGAGAGAGAAAATTGTGCACTTTCAGTCCTAACCCAGAGACATGGTTTGGACAGACGTCCTATAGCATATTTTTCTGCTACATTGGATCCAGTGGCAGCCGCGTTGCCAGGCTGCTTAAAAGCAGTAGCGGCTACCTGTTTAAGCATTGAACAAAGTGAGTCAATTGTGATGGGACACCCAGTAAAGGTGTTTGTTCCACATGCAGTTGTGATTCTGTTGACAAGAACACGAACTCAGCATCTTACTCCTAGTCGGCTGGCTAAATATGAGAGAATAATAATGGGTGCTGAAAATGTGAATATAGTGAGGTGTACAATAGTAAATCCTGCAACCTTACTACCAGACCCGTATCATGAGGAAATTAAAAATGACGAAGAAGAAGAATATGATTGTTTACAAGTCACAGAGTTATGCACAAAACCACGTCCTGATATTGAAGAACATCCCCTTAGAAAGCCAGACAGGGAGCTGTTTGTTGATGGATCATGCCAGAGGCATGAAGATGGTAAACTAACTGCAGCATATGCAGTATGTGAATTAACTGGAATAGTCGAAGCATCCTATTTACCAGGAGTAAAATCTGCACAAGTAGCTGAATTGATTGCTTTGATAAAGGCGTGCAAAATTGGGAGGAATCAAAAAGTGACTATATTTACAGATAGTCAATATGGTTATGGGGTTGTGCATGATTTTGGCCAACTATGGATGCAGAGGGATTTCATGACTTCTTCAGGATCCCCCATTAAAAATGGAAAATTTGTAAGGGAATTGCTGGAGGCAATACAATCACCAAAAGAATTGGCTGTGGTGAAATGTGCCGCACATCAGTCAGGAGATGACTGGGTGGTAGTCGGCAACAGATACGCAGACCTTGTGGCTCAACATTGTGCCAGACATAGGTTGTCAGTCAATAAAAGGGTGGAAAGAATGGAAATCAGCTGCCAACTTATGCTGTATATGCCACCTGAAACATGGAATGAGGTTAGAAGATTACAAGATGGTGCTGATGAAAGTGAGAAGAAAACATGGATCAAAGTGGGTTGTTCCCAAAGGGGAGATGATGAAGTGTGGATTTGTGCTGATGGCAGACCAGTCATGCCTGACTGTCTACTGTCTCAAATGGCCAGGATGTATCATGGAGACACACACATAGGGAGAGATGCAATGATTAGGCTTTTCAGACAGAATTGGTACAATCCCAAGTTCAGGGCTGTAGCAGAGAGCCTTTGCCAGAGATGTTTGACTTGCCAGATGCATAATCCAGGAAGAAAAACAATAATTGGGTTTGGGAAAATTGGAAAGGCAGAAGGTCCATTTATAAGACTACAGTTTGACTTTATACAGTTACCACCATGCAGAGGGTTGAAATATGTACTAGTCATAGTATGTCTGTTTTCAAAGTGGGTGGAGGCTTACCCTACCAGAAGGTGTGACAGCATTACAGTCGCAAAGCTGTTACTACGAGAACTCATTCCTAGGTTTGGTTTCCCAGTAACTTTGGAATCAGATAGAGGAAAACATTTTAACAGTGAAGTGATTCAAATAATTTGCGGAGCATTCCAAATTGAACAAAAATTGCACTGTGCATATCGCCCAGAGGCTTCTGGAGTGGTTGATCAATTGAATGGCACGATAAAATCCAGATTGGGAAAAATGTGTGCATCAACATCATTGGAGTGGCCAGATGCATTGCCACTTGTCTTAATGGGACTGAGAAGCATTCCTGATAGAAATACAGGATTGAGCCCACACGAGATAATGATGGGAAGAGCAATGAGACAAGCACATGTTCCCATAAACAAACTGCTGAATATATCTGATGATATGGTACTGGATTATTGCAAAGGATTGGCTGACCTAGTGCGTTCTGTCTCTCATCAGGTCGGAGAAGACGCAGTTTCGAGGCAGCCTCAACAAGAACATGATCTGAATCCTGGTGACTGGGTGGTAGTGAAGAATCAGACCAGAGAGACGTGTCTATCACCTAGATGGGGAAAACCTTGTCTAGTCATACTGACTACCAATACAGCAGTGAAGTGTGCAGGATTTCCTAATTGGATTCATGTAAGCCACACCAAAAGAGTACCAGACCCTGAAGAAGAAAATCCTCAGTCAGCATCAATCACTGAGGAAGCTGAAGGTTGCCCAACGGAAGAATCTCAGGCTCGAGATTCAAGAGAAGCTGCAGAAGAACAACCGAGCACAAGTCAGGACTGGATACCGGTAGTAGAAATTCCTGAAGTTTACTACAGAACAAGAAGTCAAGCAAAATTGGAAGAAATTGAAGAAGATCAGATAGGTGAAGAAGAAGCAGCTCAGAGAAAAGAAGAACAAGCAATAAAAGAACCTGAGCAAGACCAGATAGGGAAAGGAAACTGGACTCAAGATAACGAAGAACCAACAAGTTTTGAGCAGGGAAAGACAGGTTTAGAAGAATGCGGTCAGGCTGCAGAAGTACAAAGTGCAATAAGCCCTGATCAGAACCAGTTAGGTCTTGAAAATCACACAGAAGAAAAAGATCTCGAGAAACATGAGCATGAAGAATTAAACAAAGAACAAGGTCAATTATTGGAAACTCACGGAGGAGCTGCAGAAGAAAAACAAATAAGGCCTGAAAAAGAGCAAGAAAGAAAAATAGTAATTGCAGAAAACGAAAAGGTGTTGAATAGTGAAAATAAAGAGATTGCTGAAGACAAAAATAAAGAAACAGTGCAAACAAAGAAAACAAGAAAAGGTGATCATTGGCCTAGTCTCATTAAAAGAGTAAAATACCACATAACAACCAGAAGTGAAGATCCAGATCAAGTAAATGAAGTAACAAGCCAAACAGAACAAGAAAACAGAACTAAGAAAAGAAGAAGCAAGAGACTGAAACTTGTAAATAACAAATTCAAGGGTCCTGATTGGACTTACATTATCCTTGAAGATTACGAGAGCTCAGAGTCAAGTGAAAGTGGTGACGAAGGAACAAGTGCAGAATTAACGTACGAGAGAGAAACAAGACCACCTTGACTACGCAAAAGAGTCATAAAAGAAAAACGAAAATAGATAAGAAGAGCAATCTTCCTTGTCGAAATGCCTGATGATAGAGTTGCTGGGAGACCAAAACAGAGATGTTGTAGAAGATGCTGTGCAATATGCATATGTAGTCTAGTAATGGTGCTTATAGTATGGTTAGGTCTGATCGTAGCAGTTCCTTACCTTATGATAATGGATAAAAAGATTAACAACGAAACTAAAGGAAAGACAGCACACATGAAGGGAAATAGAGTAGAACTAATGGCAGAAAACGAACCAGAGTTTCATCATGAAATAACTGATAACGACACTAGTTTAAATGTTTTCACAAAGTTATTATTTCAATATGTAGATACCATGGAAGTTAGTAATTGTTATGTCTGTATGAAATTACCTGAATCAGTAGCAGAAGGATTAACATATCATCACTTACCATTGACATATGGCATATCATGTAGTGTATTAGCTAGTTTATTTTATAGAACAGGGAGACTTCAATATTATTATTCAAACATAGAGGTGATATTTTCAGAGGTTCCGATTCGCAAGAGTATGAACCCAGTGCTTAGTAGTCAAGACGCACAGTTTATGGGAGAATTTTTCTTAACAATGAAATCGATAGACATAACACATGCACATAGACACAATCTAACATGTTCTTTACATGAAGAAGAAAAGATATTTTTGAATTTAGTAGAAAATAGAAGACAAGGGGGCATATTAGCAAGAACATGCGAAAAATATCGCAAACCTTGCTTAGCGCGCCTTTTTTTATTGCCGGCTATCGCTGGATATTACCGCGGATATAACATGGTATTAGCAAGGTTTATCTCCATTGCGATAAAATATCTAGCGATAGCGGCGAAACCCAGCTTTAACGCGAGAAATCCAGCGATAAAATCCTATCGCTAAATCTGGGGACTTAACCTTACAATCCACCTCCCATTGACTTTCATTGCTAAGTCATGTTTTTATCAGTTCTAAAAAACAAGCGCTAATCGGGGTTAGCGCGCGTTTTATTATCGCTTCGCAGGTATTGCTAATAGGCGATAGGTATGTAAGCAACTGTTTTCTGTCGCTTTTAGTTGGGAACGCCTACCTTGCATGTCATTAGCGATAATTATCGCTGACATGCAAGGCGATGTAAAACCCGGCCGCAATCGCCTGAAAGCTGTCGCTAACGCCTGTTAGCGACAGCTTGCTAATAGGGCGTTAAAAATATCACCGCTTTAGCGGCAAAAAGTCCCGCTAAAGCGGCGATAGAGCCCTTGATAATATGCCCCACGATTTTCAAAAGAAAGCTTCTGAGCATAAGGCTCATTTGCCACCTTGGGCTGAGAAAGAAGGGAGTTACACACCTGGCAAGGCTCAAGCTGCTATGGCTCTGGATTTAGTAAAGACGAGGAAAATTTGTCTACATAGACTAAGGACTGATTATAACAATGTTTTCATCGGTACCAGTGAATGTGAACACAATTTCTTAATTCTTGGAGGTTGGGGAATAAAAGGAGGAACAGATTCAGTTTTTCCTGGAATCTATTATGTATGCGGGAATAAGGCTTATTTTAGGCTTCCTGCAAGATGGTATGGAAGTTGTTATTTTGGAATAGTATTTCCAAAAATATACCAAGTAAAAAGAAACACTGGGAGCAATGAAAACAATGGCGAATTAACACGTAGTAAAAGATCTAGTTTTTCTTAATTGTAGGTGATATATTTGGTGCATTGATACCTTCAGTGGGAATAATTCTGAACTCAAGGAAGATATGTAAATTGTCTACAGTGGTTGATCGTTTATCAACGGATACTGCTGGAGGATTTCTAATGATTAATGCAGAAATGGTTGCGATTAGATCTATGGTTATGCAAAATCGACTTGCTCTTGATATATTATTGGCAAAAGAGGGCGGAGTCTGTAAATTACTGAAGACGAAACATTGTTGCACTTACATTCCTGATAAAAGTGCAGAAATTGGAACGTATATACAGAATATAACTAAACTTGAGAAGGAACTTAAACCACTGGAAGTTGATAGTGTATGGGAAAGATTGACAAGTAGTATTGCGTCAATTGGTACCTGGTTTTCTAATGTAGGAAAAGGGCTTATAGGTCAAAAATTAGTACCTTTAGCAGGGTTAGCAATAATAGTACTGACGATGATAATATGGTGCAAATGTTGTAGAAAGAATGGAACATATACTGTGACAGGAAGAGGAAAGAAGAGAAAGATTGATGAAATTGAACTTGAGGATGTGAGAAGTGAATTATACAAGAAATTGAAAGGGGATGTTAAAAATAGAAAATGTAAAAATGAGAATGAAACTATTTGCTAGAAGTTGGCATCTGATTGAGGGTAGTATTTTGATGGCTCTTAAACGCCATCAGAGAGGGGATTGATGGAGCAAGGACTCAAAAATGAGACTTGCTTGAATGCAATCACCTCACAGTATTAAATTATTAATCTTATATTGTTTATACTAACGTTGCATACATTACACGAATAGCAAGGAAGCTTGTCTATGTGTTCTAACTAACAAGTAACGCTTGTCTTATTCTAAAATGGCCGCTAAAGCGCGGGAACCTTACTGCGCATGTCTCATCCATATCACATGGTGTGACGTCTTTCTTTGCTTGGTGGGAAATTTCTGCTTCTGCGCAGTGTGCTCTAAAATGGCTGCTTGATGTTTTCACATGCTTCAGCTTGCTCTTGTGTTATTATTAATTTGTCATTTTCTTAACGCTACTAATGCGGGATAGATTTATAAGTAAATGGGGATAGAGTAGAAAGAGTGGGTATACAGTGAAACCTATTATTTGTGATTTTAATATTTTCTTCTTTGACTTTTATTAGTTCGTAAACTTGGGCCTGGGGTTGGTGATCTGAAACTCGAGAGACAATGATTCTGCGCATGTGTCCTCCTTGGCTGCCAAAGAGTGAAGTCAACCTGGACGTCGTCCAAGGCCATGACCTGGTGGCCGAAGTTGATGTGCTTTTGCCTTTCCTGTTGAAAATTGAAACTTTGTATATGAAGAATATATAACATTTGTCGTGAGACGGGTGGGAAATAAAGCAAATGTATAAAATTGGATGGGCGGTAGTTTAAAGACAATGGCCTACAGAAAATGAACTAAAATCATATGGTGTGAGAATCCACCCCCTGTCCCTGTCCAATCAGAAGTAGTGGTCCCATATTTTGGCAACATTAAGGGGAGGTACATGGGCATAGAAGGGTATAATAGAATATAGCATTAGATATTTAGTCAGATCGGGCGTTCATGCAGATCAGGCTCAGAGCTCAGACCGCAGAACGAAAGAAGGTGATGCTGCAAGAGAGTTTACTCTCAGACCGCACAGAAGGGCTCCAGATCATCAAGCTGATCGATTGCAGACTGAACCGCTGTCCAGAGAGGTCCTGAGGAGGGGGCAGTGGAGTCCATTAGAAGAAAGGCACGGGAGAATCGAGGAGAAGTCGAGTATCAGAGAGGGGAACGACGCAGGCGTCGTTGTAGAGAGGTCACCGGTCCTGTCCTGATCCTGGAGGAGGTCTTTGGTCTTCATCCTTCCTGGGTCCTAATCTTTCCAACTCCTTGGCCAAGGGTTGGGTTCTCGCATTTAGGTAAATATAAATGCAACCTTTAGTTGCGCTGCTGTCTCTATCTTCTCCTTTCTGAGGGACCGCCATTAATCAATAATTATTATTCTATGCTTCACCTATGATATGCGACTAAGTACCATGTGTTTCTGTAATTTACTCTGCTAAATCTTTAGATAAACATTTTAAAACTTCCTGACTCAGTGGTTATTTCAGGATTATGTACTATAATGAATGTCACTCATTTTAAACTTCCCAATTAGCAAAGGATTCATTGGTAAGTCATTACTCTTCAATCGGAAGGTAATTGGTAGCAGGGAATTTTGATAAAGAGTAACAACTGATAAAACCCAGCGTAAGTATTAGCGTAGTATGAATGTATGGGCCCAAGTGAGTATCTAGTGTATGAATGCTGTTTGCTAATATCGCGCTGGATCAGCCCTATGCTTTGTCTTTTGTGCTTTTGCTTTTGTTGGCCTGTCCAGTCTTTTGTGCTCTTTCTAGTCTTTTTCTGACCTTATTTATGCTTTTTTTGTTGCCTTGACTCATTTCTGCTGACTGCTCTTTCTGTTTTTCTCCTCCTCTCTCCCCTGCATCCATCCACTCTCCAGGGCCTCCCATCCTGTGTTTTATCCACCTCCCTCCCCCCTCTATTTACCTGTTTATCCCTCATCTTCCTCATGTGTTCTCCTGCTGTGGGTTTCTGCCCTTGCCTAGTCCCACTCCTGCGCTCCTCCCCCTTCTAGGACCTACTTAATGGCAGCTGCTGTGCCACAGACCCTTGTCCATCTGACTGCCACTGCTCCATTTCATCTGACTTGCTAACACACAACACCAGACACCAACACATCTTCTGCTCTTGCTCCATACTGCATCGCAAGGTAGGACCTTCCATTGTGCTCACTGCTGCTTCTCTTGCAGCATCACTCCTGCTCCACCCATCGCCCACATCTCACCCCACATCATTTGCATGCTCTTCAACACTAGACCTTTCTGCAAACATGCCACCAAGTTCTGTGATTTCATCGACATGCACTCCCAGGACATCCTCTTTGTCACCGAAATGTGGCTCAACCCATTATCCACTCCAACCATCGCCAAGGCCATCCTTCCTGGCTACAAGATCATCGTCTTGTGATCGTCCACAACGACACCCTCACTTGAACAACCACAGCGGGCGAACCCACTGTGTTCAAGGAACACATGCTTTAGTGCTATATGCTTTTGCATGCATTTTTAGATCATGTGGTGACCTTTGACTACAGGTGTTTTATTTGACTCTATGTGTTTTAACTTACTCCATCTTGAATGTACATCATTTTTGTGCTCTCGCACAATTTCATTTCATGTCTCCTTGCAGCTTCAGAGTGGATTGTTTACTTTCTTCTCAACACACAGCAAAACAGCCTAGCTGGAACAGAATGTGTGGGATGTGTGTTTGAAGCGTAAGAGCGGAATGTACTTCTCTGTCTCGGAGTCAATACATGGAGGGCTGACCAGCCTCCTTCTTGACCTTGGAGCGGACCGGTACAGTCAACTTTGGATTTGCAATAGATGAAGGGAGGGGGAACTTCTAGAACTCTCTCTCAGTGTTAGTAACGAGTATTAAAGACAGGACGTTTTGGCGGTCATACTGAAGCTCACTCGTGAGGTGGACGTACCATCACGAGAAAGTTTTGCCGTCCCATTGAGACTTCTGGGTGACTGACTGAAAGGGCTTCCCAGTCCAGCTGACCAGAATGCTGAACTTAAAGGTGATGTATGAGCTATGAATTTAATTGCTCTATGATGTTTTCATGTTGTGTATATTTAAGTCTTTTATTTGACAGAGTTTATTCCTGGCATTTGACAGTGCTTATTTCTTGCACTGGACATCCATCATGATTATAATTATTTGCTTGTGTTCTACTCTCTTAGATTTGACTAGTGAATGTTCCATTATTATCTACTTATGTTTTGCTTTCTTGCATTTTACTTGTGAATGTTCCATTATTATTATCTGCTCATGTTTTGCTTCCTTGCATTTTACTTGTGAATGTTCCATTATTCTTGCATTTCACTTGTGAATGCTCCATTATTATTTGACTTGTGTTTTATTATTACTTGCTTGTACACACATATATGTATATATGCATGTTGTTTTACCTGTTTCATTTCACAACTGGGAAAGTCTTTCTGTTAGAGAGTGTTGCATTAGTAAAACCCCACACTTAATTTGGAAACTGTCTTTTGATGTGCCTCATTTTGACCTTCCTTTCCAGGTACTTTTTCTTGTTTTACCGAGTGCCTCTTCTTGGGAGTGTTAAATTTCTATTATTTGGGAGAGTAAAGCAAGACACATGCACTTCAATCTACATATCAACCACTCCACAACCATCCCGGGCACCCTCATTTATCGCCCGCCAGGACCTTGCAGCACATTCAGTAACTTCCTCACCGACTTCATCACTTTATTTTTATTTTTTAAATCTGTTGATTGAAGTTTGACATTTTATAGTACAACGCCAATGCCTTTGACGGTTAGTGCAAAATATCTCGTAGCATACAACGACAGAGTCTAAACAAGACCTCATGATATATATGTTCTGGCAGGAAGATAAAGGCAGATCGCTGTGCAAGTGGGTTATACAGCATCTTTAGGGGAGGGAGTGCCAGTGCATGACACCTTAGTAATAAAGGAAATATAAGACATTATAGACATGCTTTCTAGCATCAGATAACGTCATCAGACATTTGTGGCATGACCTCAGGTAGAGCCGCAGAGTCCGCTCTCGCAGGGCCATGTAGTAGAAGAGCCATCGCCACTAATTGACTTGTCGGAGTCCTCATCCTGTTTGGAACCCCGACCTTGCTCACAAATCGCTGTGTCATTCTGTAATGCCTGACGTTTCTCCCATATTACTTGTTCCAAGTCAGGTGCATTTTTTAGCTAAGAAAAGTGTCCTGTTCAGAAACGTCTGCACGGTGCCATAAAGCTATTTTTCCACGAGTCGCTGCACCAACCTGAAAGGGGAGGTCCATTGTGGAGCGCCCTGCTGCTTCCAACAAGTCCCACACGTCCTCTGGGGAACTGAAGAAATGTGTCTTTTCTCCGGTTGCCACCATTAAGCGCACCGGGAAGACCGATTTCATCAGTCTCATCACCATCATAACCAACAAATTCTTACTGCTAGGTGACCTCAACATTCATCTCGATGACCCAACGAGCCACAAGCCACCGCTCTCCTAGAGAGCCTTGACAACATCAGACTCACATAGCTCGTGTAAGGCCTGACTCTCATTGCCGGGCAAACATTCGACACAGTCTTCACAGCCAGCAACAGGATCACCATCAGCAACGCACCACACTCACATGGACAGACCACTCTATCCTACACTTCTAGATTAACGCACACCACTCCAGAAAACCAAAGCTGGCCATTAACATCATTCACAACTGGAACAAAATAGCAGAGGTGAACTGGACCTACACCATCAGATCCAACCAGCCTATCCTCACAGGCGACCTACAGAATGACCTAACCACTTTCAACAACTGGTTCTCAGACTGCATCAACACCATGGCCCCATGAAGAAAATCAGGCATGCAAGAACTCACGCTCAAGCATTCTGGTACATGGAAGACCTAAGAGACTCCAAGCGCTATTGCAAACAACTAGAAAGAAGATGGAGGAATCTGGAATCAGCCAAGATATCATCTCTGGAGATGCCTACATCTGCACTCAGAAAGTACCATGCCCAGATCAAAGAAGCGAGAAAAGCTGCCCTTGTGCTACGACTAGAATCCTGCTCCAACTCTGGCAAAGAACTCTTCAATATTGTCAGAGAATTTACCAACCCAACAGCAGCCACCAACACCATAACCCCCTCTAAGGACCTCTGCTATGTTGTCTGTGACTTCTTCCACAAAAAAATACTCAATATCTACTCTAACTTCGCACCCGAACTCACAGTAGAAGACATCATCATGCAACCTTCCACCACCACCAGGAACGCCCACCTTTTAAAACTGGAGCCTTCTCACAACAGCAGACACCACCGGAATTATGCAGACCATCCATTCAGGGTCCCCCACCGACCCCTGCCCTCACCATATGTACAACATGGGAAGAACACTGATCAGTGCCATCCTCACCACCATCATCAACTCCTCCATCCTTAGAGGAAGCTGGAAACACAGCAAAATCACCGCTCTCCTGAAGAAACCCTCAGCTAATCTGAAAGAACTCAGCAACTACAGACCCATCTTGCTCCTTTCCTGGCCAAGGTCCTAGAGAAAGAGATCAACAGGCATCTTTCCACCCATCCAAAACAGCAACACCTCCTAGACTCCACCCAGTCAGGGTTCTGCAGAAACCACAGTATGGAACCAGCCCTCCTGGCAGCAACAGATGACATCCGGTCCATAATGGACAGAGGGAAAACCGCCGCTCTCGTCCTGCTGAACCTCTTGCCGGCCTTCAATACTGTCTCCTATGGCATCCTCATCGCCAGACTACAGGACTCTGGAATTCAAGGGCCCACCCTTAGATGGATCGTCTCCTTCCTCTCCAACAGAACTCAACAAGTCAGACTCTCCCTTACACCTCCAACTACAAGAAGCTTGTCTGCGGAGTCCCCCATGGCTTCTCCCTCAGCCCAACCCTGTTCAACCTGTACATGGCACCCCTCGCCCGCCTCATAAGAGCCTACAGCATCAATATTGTCTCCTACACTAATGACACTCAGCTTATCCTCTCCCTCACCTACACAAACAACACCACCAGGACCAATTTCACCTCCTGCATGTCCAACATGTCCAACTGGAGGAGAGAGAACTACCTCAAACTGAGCATGGACAAAAAGGATATTCTGATCTTCCGGAACAAGAGCGCCCCATGGGGCACCACCTGGGGGCCATCTGAACGAGGTCCCACCCCCACAGACCACGCTAGAAACCTCGGCATCATCCTAGACAACAAACTCACAATGAATAAACAGGTCAACGCTGTGATCGCATACCGCTAACTCATTCTCAGAATGTGTCACAAGATTTTCAATTGGCTTCCCATGCACACAAGTCGCACTTTCACACAAGCCCTCATAACCAGTAGACTCGACTACGGCAACGCACTCTACATTGGCATCTCCAAACAGCTCATACAAAGACTCCAGACCATCTAAAACACCGCCACCAGATTCATCCTAGGCATCTCCAGAAGCGCTCACATCACTCCCTGCCTCACTGACCTACATTGGCTACCCATCCAGAAATGTTGCCAATTCAAGCTGCTCATCCACACTTGCAAAGCCCTCTACAACACCGGACCAGCATACCTCAACAACTGACTTAAAATCTAGGTTCATAGAAGAAAAAGGTGGGTGCCACCAAGGTTCATGCACAACTAGACAGGACCCAATTGCAGCTACTGGCACAACCCTAGTCAGTGGTTTTCACCCAGAGGCCACCAAAATGAGAAAGGTATTCACAAAGTGAAAGAGTTTTGTGCCTTCAGAATTCACTTTAATCTCAGGGTTGGTGTAATCCCAAAGTTTTAGTTGGTATCAAGGCGACTTGGTAATTGTCTATCGTTGTAGTGTACAGGACGGAAACAAAAGGTCATTGTAGGTTAGTCCTTTTTATTTGTAATTTTCTAAAATGCAGGTAAGAACAGAAACAGCCGTACAAGAAAGTATACTTTCTTGTAAGGCATCCCGCCGCGGGATGCAGGATTTACCCTAGGTCCGGTTCAACGATTAGCCTGAAACATTTGGCATTTTACTTTGGACGCAAGACCGAACACTTTACCATGACCTTTTTGCCTTGAAAAAGCCTTGGCCAGCAGGCCATAGGGCGAAACACGTGTCGGTTGTTTCTGTTCTTACCTGCATTTTAGAAAATTACAAATAAAAAGGACTAAACTACAATGACCTTTTGTTTCCGTCCTGTACACTACAACAATAGACAATTACGAAGTCGCCTTGATACCAACTAAAACTTTGGGATTACACCAACCCTGAGATTAAAGTGAATTCTGAAGGCACAAAACCCTTTCACTTCGTGAATGACTTAAAATCTACCAACCTTCCAGACATCTACGCTCTACCTCTCTCACCCTCGCACGGGTCCCTCACATGTGCAAAAGCAAGTCCGGAGGGCGCATCTTCTTCTTCATTGTGGCCAAGAACCGCAATGAACTTCCTCAACACATCAGGACTGCAACATACAAATCGACAAACCTAACATAACACTAACAATCCTAAGAAGTACATCAATCTATGTTTTTGCCTTATACTACCACAGTTGATCACACACATGCATATATAGATCGTAGAGCTACTCACAAATGCTTGTGTTTGCGATCCAATCCTATGGACTTCTCTCTTTTGTAGTAAAAAGTTATTTGGGCATCACAATGGTAAGATCTTTGAGGTAAAGCATCAGCAACGGAACCAGTAGGTGGAAGGTCTAATACCAGCTCCCCCACTTGTCCAAACTGAGTTTTCCTCTGCAAATCTCTTTATCTTCTTGTAGATCTTACCTTTTCCTAGAGCATCAGGATGTGCTTAGCAGGAGGTTCATGGCAATATTCAGATCTATAGTGCCTTTCAAAGAACGGCTGGATTACTCTGTGCTCTACATGATGAAGACACTGTTTTAAGCTTGGTCTATCTTGGATCTAGACATAATACATGGTTTTGACTCTTGTTTGTGATGGCATCTAAATGATTGTGGTGTCAAGTCTTACTTTGGGTACTAGCTTTAGGAGCTCAGTATTTGTGCTGCACCCAAGCATCTGAGCCGGTTCTAGAATAAATTGAGGGAATGAGGTTCTAGAACGAAGGGATGCTCTAGAATGGAGGGCAAGAGCTTTGAATTAGCTAAGAGTGCAAACAGGTTATCAGCAACTGCTGCTTTCCCTTATCAACCTAAATGGGTTCTTCTCATTTGCTAAATATAGGTAATCCGGTTTGCAGTGAACAGGAGATGGGTAGAGGTTCAAGTAGAAGATTTGAGATTATTACAATAAACACAAAAAGGCGTGGGCTGTTATTTTCTAGCGTACAAACGGTAAGCATCATTCCCACACTGGCGACTAATACGTCCACTGCAGGGATCTGTGTTTGATCTCAAGATCACACTCAGGCGTTCATCGCCCCGAGGTCGATAATAAGAGTACCTTCCATTTGGGAAACAATAAACATCTGTTGTTCAGTTCCCAGGTATCCACTATCCACGTGTGCACGTTACAAATACATTTTATGTTATGCAACTACTTTGTCACTAAAACGTAAGTTGGCATCAAACCAATGTTTCACCAAATATGTACTTTCCTTGATAAGTAGTTTACATGTGGCTCTTTGGGATTTATATATTGCTGGTGTCCCTCCTCTTTCTAAGGGCTTCTGATTGTGTCATGTAAGGGAACCTTTGTCCAGGGACACATAATGCGGTCAAGCGGGAAGCTGAGATTACATTTTAGGTCTCCTGTTCCCACAGCCAAGCGTTTACCCATTCGACAAAATCTCTCCGCCATTTTTTTAGGCGTATCTTTTGATAAAACTAATGTTATTATAAAAAAGAAGAAACTTGCATAGTTTTTTCTTTTATTTTAAATTCCAGCACTGTAGAATGTGATCCCTGGAGCGCTCTGTTATTGATTCAATATGTGCATACTTAATGCAAACGAGTGGAACCTGATAGGGCAGGTGAGGGGCTGCGCTGGGGAGACCCACACATGTTTGCTAGTTTCCCTCTCTTTCTGTCTGTTTTTCCCTGCAGAAAAAAAAACCTAGAAATAAAATTGTCGACGCTAAATTTGCCACTGCGCCTTTTATTTCCAGAAACATTGAATGGGGCACCAGTGGAAAGTACATATTTGTCGACAAAAGACATACGGTAGTGAGCGGCCTGTTTCTGTGGCAACACTAACATATAGCATGAGCAAATACATTTATCAAAAGCAATGCACGGTTTGCTCCGGTCCTTGAATTCCTTTTAGTCAATTTTACCCGGTTAGCAAGAGGCGCAGGGAAATAAAGACATGCGGCAAATCACATAAAGTGTCAGTTGGAAGATGGGATTTGAATCCAGGAACAACGTCTTAAATCTCATTGCGTTTACCCATGTGTACTTGACCTATTCAGAATATTTTGAATAATTAAAAGAACAGTAAACGTTTCCCCAGTGAAGAGGGGGGGTGTAAAGACTTTGAAGCACTGCTGTAGGCGAAAGGACCTTCTTTCTACCTCTTAACCCCACCAACCTGCTGAAAACAGTACGTTTCCACCAGGCTTTCCTCTAAGTCTAAGATCGTCATGGGGAGCCATTGACGTCTGTCTGTTGCACATTCATCCTAGGCATGTCCGGCTGGTTGCTATCCCTCGTGTTGTCATCACTTTCACTATCATTTATTCACTTTCTGTTGCACCTCTCTAAAGTGGCCAAGGTAACTTGAAGCGCTTTGTGAAACTCTTCAGGAAATAACCAGTCTCCGGAGGGCACTTTGATCACATGGGACAGATCCCGCTGTTTGCACGTTTAGGTGCCAAGTTTACATGCGTGACTAGCTGGGCCAATCCAGTTTTTTTCTTAGAATTCTGGAACTTGCAGTGCTAAATTTGTAAACGAGAGTGTGCCGGTGCCCGAGCTCTGCTTTGAAACTGTGGCCGGTGCAATTAAATGTGCGTGCACCAAATACTACGGATGTGTAGTCATAAACCCACCTCATGCCTTTTTAATCCACTAACAGACACCCCTTTCCCCTTTCTCTCAATGCTGCCGATCCCTGCTTACTCCTTTTGTGATGCTTTTCTGTTTTTCTCTTCCTCCATCTTTTCACTATTTTAATTTTTCCATCTCTTACTCTATACAAATGTCTAATGCTGAAAATTAAGTGCAGGTCCTTAAAAATATGAGCTGATGCCCCCCACCGGCAACCACCAGCTCAAATTTAGCACTGACTTGTAGTCGATTTTACCCAGTATTAAACCAGGACTATAAGTCCCACAATTCTAAGAAAAAAACACGGGATGGGCCTAACTAGTCACGCACAGACCTGGCAAACCTGGCAGTAATGTGCACTGTATTGGGACCAGTTTCGTATTTTGTTTTTTACTGTCGGGTGTCTCAGATTCTCACCAATAAAAAGGGCTGTTCTCGCTGAAGCTCATACTGCTCACCTCATTAATAATAACGGAGTGGATATAATGTGAACAGATGTGAATGCTGGGATTTAGGTGGCCGGCATGGGGCAGCAGACCGCTATACTATATGTAGAAAGGTACCCTCTAGGATTAATTTGTAGGTCAAGGATCAAGGGGGAAAAAACCACAAAGAATTTAAGAAAAAAACTCCAACGTGACCTGTATCCTTTCTCTGTTGGCTCACTAGAGCTCTACGGGCTGCCCATTACTGGAATAATCAAATCATGCACATGATCATATTGTTGTTTGTTATTTTATAATATTTTGGACTTATTCATGTTTTTTCTATTGATCTAATTATACAAAAGTTAAAAACATGAAACCTCAAGAAATTCATTAATGCAAACATACAATAGTTCCACATTGAAAAACCTGTGATGATTGTTTTAATGCAATGTTAAAATTTGTGAATAATACATATATGTTGAAACATTAAGTGTACCCCCTAGAACCAACCACACTAACATTCTAACCTCACACACAACAACACACTAACACTCTCTCATCACATACATGGGCTCCCCAGCCACAATTACATACACCTATGGCAATCACGGAGAGAACACTTCATAAGATATCCGTGATCGTGTTGTAGGCTGGGATTTCGCAACAACCGGTCAACACACGTTTTGGTGGAGTTTCTAATTTATATCCACCTTCATCAAGGCCACCCATTTATGAATTTAAAGGTGAGTGGTAGGGGGATCATTTGGTTCTCTGATGCTTTCTAAGAATTGCCTCTGAAGAATCACAGGGATGAAGAGATAAACCGTTACTGTCCCGCCTGAGACAAAGATTCAGTATAAGGATTTTTGGGAGGATCATCCAATCAATGGCAACCATATCTGGAAAAAGAAATCGACTCAAAAATGGCTTCAATATTGCCAAAATAATTCATGCAGTCAGTCCCATGTGAGACGTGCTAGACGCAGGATGTAGCCGCGCACAGGTTTTTGAATCGTAATAGCCTCAACGCAGAAGTAAGTCTGGGCAAATGTGACATGCTGTATATATTGTACCGACTGCAAGATTTCTTTTGGCAATATTGAAGCCATTTTTGAGTCGATTTCTTTTTCCGGATATGGTTGCCATTGATAGGATGATCCTCCCATAGAAATCCTTATACTGAACCTTTGTCTCAGGCGGGACTATGACGGTTTATCTCTTCATCCCTGTGATTCTTCAGAGGCATTCCTTAGGAGGCATCAGAGAACCGCATGATCCCCCTACCACTCACCTTTAACTTCATAAATGGGTGGTCCTGATGAAGGTGGATATAAATTAAAAACTCCACTGAAACGTGCGTTGACCGGGTTTTTGTGAAATCCCAGCCTACAACACGATCACGGATATCTTTTGAAGTGTTCCCTCCGTGATAACCATTGGTGTATGTGATTGTGGCTGGGGAGCCCATGTATGTGATGAGAGAGTGTTAGTGTGTTGTTGCCTGTGAGGTTAGAATGTTAGTATGGTTGGTTCTAGGGGGTACACTAAATGTTTCAACATATATGTATTATTCGCAAATTTTACCATTGCATTAGAATAATCATCACATGTATTTCAATATGGAACTATTGTATGTTTGCATTAATGAATTTCTTGTGGTTTCAATAACATGTTTTTAACTTTTGTATAATTAAATACCGTGAGAAAAGATGAATACGTCCAAAATATAATAAAATGACACATAACAATATGATCATGTGCATGATTTGAAAATACCAGTAATGGGCAGCCCATAGAGCTCTAGTGAGCCAAAAGAGAAAGAATACAGGTTACGTTGGAGTTTTCTCTTATATTCTTTGCAGCAGACCTCTATCCCAGAAATCACACTCACTAAGTGGTGACATTGTGTCCACTTGCCCTTAAAGAGATACAGGCCACATTGCCACTACTAGTGGCACACTGAATGTGATCATGAGCAGGGTGAACAGTAGCCTGCAGGACAGATGCCCAGGGGCGGATCATCCGTAATGGCGGAGGAGCGTCGCCCCACTGCCGAAAGTCAGCAGATGATAAATAAAATGATAATAACACAACGCTATTATCATTTTATTTATCACTGTCTGACATCGCAGTGAGTATTGGGTGGGACGGGACCGGGCCATGGCATACAGGAGGAGTGGTGGGCACTTATAAGTGCCCATGTCAGTTTGGCTGGCCATCCTAGGCCGGCCAAACTGACATGTGCACTTATGTTTCTCAAACCTGGCTGTGTTGCAGAAAAGCCACAGTCTCCAAACGAGGCCACTCAGACCAATCCTGGTGCAGCTCTCATGCTTGAGAGCAGCATCTGGATTGGGTGGGGAGCCTGTGCCTTGAGGGCCCTTCCCCTTCCGGCCCGACGAGAGGAGCAGCGAGGCGGCCAGCGTTGTCAGTGGGAGCAGATCGGCAGGTAAGTATTTTTTATTTTCATTTCCCCTCCCCCCCAAGCTCCCCCCATCCCCTCCTTGGCCTACCTACCTCTTTTGTAAGGCGGCGGCCGCCACTGCAGCTGTCTGCTACTTCAGATGTTCCTAGCCTTCATAAGAATAGTGTAAACTATCAAATATTGGTAGCGTGCGCTTTGTGACAAGTACCATCTTAGTGTCTAATTTAAGCCGGAGTTGCCGGTGGAGAGCACTGGCTCTCATTTTTGGGGTAAGGCCCGAATTTTTCCTCAACAGACTCTGATCTATGCAAGAGAGAAAACACAAAAGGGAGAAAGAAGGGAGAAGATAAAGATGGAAGACAGTGACAAAAGGAGGCAGCTGGATCAATAAGAAGTTGCAAAAGTGAGAAAAAGAAGCAGGGGGTATCTGGCAGTGTATTAAAGAGGCATGAGGTGCAATCAATACAATGCAGCCTTAGTGTTTTGCATCCCAACCTTTGATAGCTCCTGGCTGTAAACAGCTGAGGAATGAAGGGGACTACCCACGGAGCATTGCAAGCAACACTACCTTGCTCACATAATGGCAACCTGCTTGCAATGTGGAATGCTTAATTTCTTGTTCTGCAACTGAAAAAATAGTTGCAAAGCATTTGAGAATGGGACAGGGTCCATAGCAAGGGGTAGATGTTTTTGGGGGGACAAGCCCCAAAGGAATAACTACAGCTTAAAGGTGCCTTAAGTTGGACAGGAATGTGACTCCCCACAATATTGTTAAAAAAAAGACACAATACAGTGAGATTTTAAAGAACACAACACACTTAGCAGTCGTTTTTAAAGTATTCTATCTTGACAGCTATTTGTGATCATTTCTATGAAATGGTGCTACAAAAACACAGTGAGAAATAAACATTGGACATTTTTCAAGAAATGAGGCTCAAATTGTGGTTTGAAAGAACTTCTGGACAGTAAAATTGATGAAACTGAATAGAATATAAATGCAGTTATAGATGGGGTTATGTATTCTCCATTAAGCACCGTTGGGGAAACGCTTAACACATTCTGCATTTCTAGACATATTTTAATAACGGCCATTGATAATAACTGAATGGATTTTAAAGTCAGTTTTAAACACATTGGCAGAGTTATGAATACAGAGACATGATACATAAAAATATATCGTCCCATTGTCAATCACCACTGCGCTGACTCTACGTGGCTCCTACGGGAAAGTTGTCAATGAAACAGTCAACATGACAGGAAGACAAAGTAGGCATGCGTTGTTGAGGGGGGCATGCGCACAACTCAGGGAGTGAGTGTGGAAATGTGTCTGCTTCGACGCGTCAAAGGAGCTGGAACTAGACAGGGTACCTTACAATCCACTGTTCCAGAGCCTGGGGCCAGCCCTTAATTTGTGCAGGTGGTCGGAGGTGGTTGGCACCACCACTCAGTTTTGGGGACTCAGACTAAATTATTATCATCAGATTCACCCAGACTGAAAACTGTAAGTGAATACCCAAGATGGAAGAGAAAGATAGGGAAATAGTGACTTACGGGGTTGAAAAAGAACCTGCAAGACTAAGAAAAAGAGATACAAAGTGTAGGGTGGTGGAAGAAAGAGACACAAGGCGAGTATTAAAATAAGGCAGCCTTGGCATTCAGTAATGCTGTTCCGGCCTCCAAAGAAACACCTTCGGTCCCTGCACTATTTTTTATTTTACAAATTAAGCACTGCATAGATCGCAAACCACTTTCAGGGAGTGGCAGTGGTATATTTTGGGTCCAGATTGTCATTCTGTACTGGTCTTTTTCTCTGGATGCCTTCAGAGTGCTTTTAAATCTACTGGACAGGCAGCAGGCAGTGCAACTTACATGATGAAGAAGGCCCAACAACAAGGGAAGAAAGAGCCCCTCTTTTCCTTCAAATGCAAGATGCATTGCTTGATTGAAACCCCGCTTCCTTCACTGTGACAGCAGCAAGCATATAGCCTTCTCAACAATGCTGAAAACAAAAAGGTGTATTCTGGGATCTTACAGAGGCTGAGGAAAGGTTCTGGTTATTTTGGGCAGCTTGTGGTTTCATTTGTCTTGGAAGCTGATAAACTGACTTAGTGTCTCAAGATTAAAGATTAGGAAGTGTTGCTGATGAAGGGAATACCAGGGGCGGCTCCTCTGCTGTGGCGGAGGAGCGTCGCCCCACTGCTTTCAAGCAGTGCGAGAAGAGGAAACATACAATGATAATAACTTTAAGTTATAAGAATTTTGTTTCCTGCTCCTTTGCGAGCGGGCGGGAGGGTGGGCATGGCTGCTCTGCTCTCAGAGCAGGGCAGGGGAGGAGTGGTTTGCCCACTCCTAAATGCGCAATGACTGGTCGGCCCGCTTGGGCCGCCCCAACCAGTCATGCGCACTTTCCCCATTTTCCATGCCGGCTGCATTACAGCCTACGTGGGGAACAAGCCCAGGCCCCCATTCCCTGGTTGAGCGTCGAGACAGGACGCTCAAAAATAATCACAACGCTGCATTGCAGCATTCTGATTGGTCAGGGGAGCCTGGGTGCTTACCAATCACAACGCTGCATTGCAGCGTTGTGATTGGTCAGGGGAGCCTTTTCTGTGCTTTCTGTGCCTCAGTGTGACGAGGAGAGCAGGATCAAAGACGCGGGACCGGTCCAGCAAGGTAAGTGTTTCATTTTTTTATACCGTTTACGCAAATCTCCCCCTGCGCACCAGCACCCACCCCGCCACCCACGAACCATGCCGGCCGCCACAGGGGAATACGCCAATGTATGCCCTGTTGGTGCTGAGGGCTGCTAAAGAACAATGATGTTTAGTTTGGATCATAGGCTTATTTGTTCATATGTCCACGGTTCAAGTGTCCATGGTGTATCAGTCTACCTCACAAGTCTAGTTTTTTTGTCCATGCACTATTGTCCCTATGGCCTCATGTCCCAATGTCAGTAGCTTTTTGCAACTTTCAGTGCCCTTGTCAGTGACACTGTATGCCTATGTCCCACTGTCACTGCCCCTAATCTTAGTCAAAGTGTACATTTATCAGTGTCCCTACATCATTGTCTAAATGTCAATATTCATGTAACAGTGCCAGTGTCTCTAGGTCAATGTGCCCCCCGTTGCTAGATCATGTCCTTGTGTCAGTGTCCCAGTGTCTGTGTTCCTCTCAATGTTTGTGTTATAGTCACACTGTCAACATTCCAGGTTCTGTGTCCCAAGTAACCTTAAGTGGCCCGTGTCAGTGTCTCACAATATAAGTGGCTCTATGCTAGTGGATTGGCTGGACTTCACCATGCACCTGTCGAGGTTCCAAGGTCAATATTACACACCCTGTGTTCCTGGGTCAATGTATTCATACATCCATTTCAGTGCTCTTTTGTCAGTGCCCCAGTAGCAGAATCCCTGTGTCTGTGCAGTACTCGAGTGCAAGTTTGGTGTTCCAATGTGTGTGTCACCTGGAGTTTCCCAGTGTCAGTTTTGGTGCTCTGTTGCTAGTCACCCAGTATCAGTGCTTCTATGCTGATGCATGGTATGATGTCACTTCCCAGTGTAAGTATCAATGTTTTAAAGCAGCCTGCATCAGTTTCCCAAAGTCGGTGCCCTTGTGTCAGTGTCTCAGTGTTAGTATTTGACCTCTTGGGTCAGTGACTCCATGTCAGTGTTAGTGCATATGTTTAAGTACCCCTGTGTTTGCTCCCTGTCAGTGCTCTGGCATTATGGTCAGTGCCCCTATTTCTCTATCTTACCCAATGTCAGTGCCTCAGTGTCTATGTCCCCAAGTCAGTTCATCTGTGCCATTATCCATGCCAATTACGGCTAAAGTGATCAACTTCGAAACTGGGTGTTAGAAATGGGGGTCTCTAGTTGGCAGAGGTAGGTACCTTTGTCCAATTAGGGACCCTTCTTCCTAGTCAGGGTAAGGGGGATACACTTCTAAAATAACCCCTGCTCACCCCCTTGGTAGCTTGGCACGAGCAGACAGGTTTATCTCGGAGGCAGTGTGTAAAGCATTTGTGAACACATACAGTAATACAGTGAAAACACTACAAATGGACACCACACCAGTTTAGAAAAATAAGTAATCTTTATCTTAACCAAACAAGACCAAAGCGACAAAAATCCACAATATAGTAATAAAAATATGACTTTCAAATGGAAGAAATAGTTCAGTTCAAAGCAATTTGCAGATGCAACACTTTTCACTCAAAGTACCTTGGAAGCGTCGCGCACACAAACAAAAAGGGTCGCAGGGAAGGTGATGCTTCGGTTCCTTACATACAGGGAAGGTGATGCGTCATTTCCTTGCTCAGGGGGAGGTGATGCATCGGTTCCTTACTGCTGCGCAGGGGAGGTGATGTGTCGGTTCCTTGTCCGGAGAGGAGGTCATGCGTCGGTTTCTTACTGCGTGGGGAGGTGATGCGTTGGTTTCTTACTGCGTCCCCTGATGATGCGACAGACCTGGCACCTCGATGTGACGATCCGGGACAATGCATGGGTTCTTGCAGCTGCACTGCAGGGCTTGCGTCGGAATCGGTGCGGTGATCTTGGACTTCGGAGATCGGTGCACTCGATGCGGTGTGCAGCGATTTCTCGAGCCGCAGGCAGGCGCTGCAACGATTTCTTTGGCGATGCGTCAGAAACAGGTGCGGATGCGTCGTGCTTCTCGAAGTTGCGTTACTTTTCCCAGCTCCCAGCGGCAAACAGCCTCCAGAGGTCCAAAACAACAGCAGGCACCTCTTAGCAGATCAGAACTCCCAGCAAGGAAGTTCAGGGGAGCTGGTGGTGAAGTCTTTGTGTCCCTGAGACTTCAGAACAGGAGGCAAGCTTAGTTTCAAGCCCTTGGAGATCTTCCTCAAGCAGGGGACACAGCAAACAGCAAAGTCTGTTTCCCTTTCCTTGGCAGAAAGTAGCCACTGCAGGCCAACCCCAGACAGCAAACAGCACAGGGTCAGTATTCCTCCTCAGCTTCTCCTTGGCAAAGGGTCCTCTTGATTCCTAGAAGTGATCTAAAAGTCTGGGGTCTGAGCCCCTCTTTTTATACAGTAAATCTCTTTGTTCTCTGTGGCAGAGAAGCTCTTTGCCCAGCCAAAACCAGTTCTGTCCTCTCTCGTGCAGCTTCCTGGCAGGAGGTGGAGACAGCATTGTCCTTGGCAGACCAGGCCCATTCAGATGTGAAAGAAATCTCCTCCCCCTACTCTGAATGCAGCCCAGGTTTATTTAGCCCAGCCCTGACTCACCCTGGAAAGGCAGGACATACCTCAACCCCCCAAGTGGCTGTCCGAATAGAATGCAGCCCCTGTCACTCCAAAGTTAGACAGTCAATACACAACCTGGCAGAGGCACACTGGATGGTTAGGCAAGAAGATGCCTACTTTCTAAAAGTGTTATTTTCAAACCCAGAATGTAAAAATCACCCTCACTAAAAGATGCATCTTAACATTCTGAGTTCAGGCATATCAAACTTTATTTTCCTATCTTGTTCCCATGGGCAGTAATGCTCATAAGATGTTATGAGCAAACTCCCCATTCTATCCTATGCGGACAGATAGCCTTACAATAGCGAAAAACGAAATTGGCAGTATTTCATTATCAGGACATGCCACACACATTAGGGCATGCCCTTCCTTTCACATACACTGCACCCTGCCCACAGGGGTACCTTGGGCCTACCTTAGGGGAGACTAACATGTAAGAAAAGGGAAGGTTAGGGCCTGGCAAGTGGGTGCACTTGCCAAGTCGACATGGCAGTACCAGACTGCACACAGGCTCTGCAATGGCAGGCCTGAGACTTTGTTGCAAGGCTTCTTGTTTAGGTGGCACAATCAGTGCTGCAAGCCTACTAGCAGCTTTTGGTTTACAGGCCTTGGTCACACACAGTGCACTGTACTAGGGACTTAACAGTAAACCAAATAGACCAATCATGGAAACACTAATCCATAACACCAATTTACAAAGGGAGCACTTGCACTTTGGCACTGAACAGCAGTGGCAAAGTGCCCAAAGCATCTAGACCAGCAAAACGAAGTCCAATACACAGCAAAAATACAGGGGAAACCCACACCAATAATGCCAGGTCAAACACGTGTCCCTCCAGCTGTAATGTGGGAAGAACTACCCACCCTCTTGGGAGTTCTCTTCACTAAGGCGGAAAAATCTGGACAGACCATCAGCATTGGCGTGTTCTGTACAAGGGCGGTGTTCCACCGTAAAGTCCATCCCCTGTAGGGAAATGGACCACCTCAACAACTTTGGGTTCTCACCCCTCATCTGTATCAACCATCTGAGGGGCCTGAGGTCAGTCTGAACCCGGAAGTGAGACCCAAACAAGTAGGGCCTCAGCTTCTTCAGCGCCCAGACCACAGCAAAAGCCTCACGCTCAATCGCACTCCACCTCTGCTCCCGTGGAAGTAACCTCCTACTAATGATGGCTACAGGTTGGTCTAGGCCCTCCTCATTTTGCTGTGAGAGCACCGCCCCCACAACATGCTCTGAAGCATCTGTCTGCACCATGAATTCCTGTGAGAAGTTGGGTGCCTTGAGCATGGGTGCCGTGCACATGGCAGATTTCAGGGCATCAAAAGCTTTTTGACAGGCGTCAGTCCAGTTCACCTTCCTGGGCTGCTTCCTGGAAGTCAGCTCTGTCAAGGGGCAACAATGGAGCCATAACCCTTGATTAATCTCCTGTAATACCCAGTGAGTCCTAAGAAGGCTCTCACCTCTGTCTGGGTCTTGGGGGGTTCCCAAGCCAGAATGGTATCAATCTTGGGTTGTAGGGGCGCCACCTGGCCACTCCCTACCTGGTGTCCTAAGTACACCACCGAACCCTGCCCGATCTGGCACTTGCTTGCCTTGAACGTGAGGCCTGCCCTCTGCAGAACCTTCAACACTTCCCAGAGGTGGTGCAGATGTTCCTCCCAAGTGGCACTGAACACTGCGATATCATCCAGGTAGGTGGCACTGATATCCTCCAGTCCAGCCAACACCTGGTTGACCAACCTCTGAAAGGTGGCAGGGGCATTCTTCAACCCAAAGGGCATCACCCGGAATTGGTAGTGCCCCTCTGGGGTTGAAAATGCTGACCTCTCCTTGGCCCCATCAGTCAAGGCAATCGCCAGTACCCAGACATTAAGTCAAACGTACTGAGGTACTTGGCAGCTCCCAACTGATCTATGAGCTCATCAGCTCTGGGGATGGGGTGTGCATCAGTCTTGGTGACTGAATTGAGCCATTAGTAGTCCACACAGGAACGGAGTTCTGGCGTGGCACCGGGTGCAGTAGCCTTTGTGACCAAGACCACTGGGCTGGCACAAGGGCTGTTTGAGGGCTCAATCACCCCTAGCGCTAACATCTTGGAGACCTCCTCCTTGATGCAAGCCTTGACCCTGTCAGTCACTCTGTAAATCTTGTGCTTCACAGGAAGACTGTCCCCAGTGTCAACATCATGGACACACCACTGAGTGACACCAGGGGTCAGGGAGAACACAACAGCAAACTGTCCCAACAGTTAATCGGCAGTCACTCTGCTGTTCAGGAGTCAGGGCGGGGGAGACGGTTACACTGTCCACTAACCCATCATGTTCCTTGGCAGACAGGAGGTCAGGAAGAGGCTCAGTATCCTCTTCTATTCCAGCATCTGTCGCCAGGAGCATGCCCACTAAGGACCTCTCCAAGTGGGGCTTAAGGTGGTTCACATGCAGGACCCGCAAAGGGTTCCTTGGAGACTGCAAGTCCACCAGGTAGGTGACTTTACTCATGCTCTCTATCACCTCAAATGGCCCAGTACACTTATGTTGGAGAACGCGCAAGGCTCCACTGGGGCCATGACCCACACTTTTTGACCAGGCTGAAACGCGATCAGAGTGGCATTCTGATCATACCACCGTTTCATCTCTTCCTGGCTGGCTTCCAGATTCGCCTGAGTGAGTTGCCTGAAGCGCTTAGTCTGGTTCCTGAAGGCCAGCATGTAGCTATATACATCCTGGGGAGGTTTACTGGGAGCTTTCTCCCAGCCTTCTTTGACCAGACTTAGAGGTCCTCTTACAGGATGCCTATACAGGAGCTCAAAGGGACTGAACCCTAAGGACTCCTGCGGTACCTCCCTGTAAGCAAACAATAGGCAGGGTAAGAGGACATCCCACTTATGCCTCATGGGTTCACCAAGACCCATAATCATTCCCTTCAGGGTCCGGTTGTATCTCTCAACCAGCCCATTACCTTGGGGGTGGTAAGGAGTGGTGAACGCGCAAATCAAGCAAAGAAGGGAGAGGCATCGTGTCAGGCTTGCTCTGGTGGGACCGTCATCCCAGAGCTCCAGGGAAATCACCCCAGCCCGACCAGCACCTGCATTTTTAGACCCCAAGCACGGCAACACCCTGGGAAGGACTCCATGTCCCAGGGTGCAACGCTCGTCACCATCTGTAGCTGATTGCTAGGGGGAGGAGTCATCATTGCTGGCGCCTTAAGCGCTGTCAGTATCTCCGCGGCACGGGACGCGCAAATCAAGCAAAGAAGGGAGAGGCATTGTGTCAGGCTTGCTCTGATGGGACCGTCGCCCCAGAGCTCCAGGGAAATCACCCCAGCCCGACCAGCACCTGCATTTTTAGACCCCAAGCACGGCAACACCCTGGGAAGTACTCCATGTCCCAGGGTGCAACGCTTGTCACCATCTGTAGCTGATTGCTAGGGGGAGAAGTCATCATTGCTGGCGCCTTAAGCGCTGTCAGTATCTCCGCGGTGCGGGACGCGTGCGGGCCACGCCCGGGCCAAGGGCGGGCCCGTCCTTGCCCGTCATCGCCCGGAAGAGACTGGGCAATCCCTTTAACCCCTGTAGTACCTGATACCGGTTCGTAGACACAAGGTACTGTTACGAATTTTAAATTACCTTTTGTTTTTACTCTTTTTCCTCACTAACTGTGCTATACTCCTGTTGTTCAATATTCAGCTTTTCTCCCCTGGAACTAATTCCGTTGTTTTACTGCTTGTTCCCCCTGCGCAGTTATCTCTTTTTTTTTCTCTTTTTTTTCATTACACTAGCGAATTGCGTTATATGATGCTGCTCTGAGGTGCTACCCATAATGAGTAAACGCAAGGGAGTGGCAGGCACATTGGACGCTTTTATCGTGAGGGCGGAATCTATGATTTGCCACGAGATTGAACTAACTGAGAGGCGCCTATCGTTAGACCCTGTATCTCTGCAGAGGCGCTTATCTGTAGGCCCCATTGGCCTGGGAGATGCATCTTTAATCCGTTCGCCCCCCATCGCCCATAGCCAGCACCAGCCCCCTCCGAAATCTGACACTACCTTTATGGACTTGCAATCTGGATCGATGATAGCAACAAGGTCGCGGACTATTACTGCTCTTACCAAGGACACTGAGGATAGTGAAGATAAGCCGAGAGAGCCTGCAGGGAAGCGAAGGAGAGGGGCAGGCATCCTAAAATCGAAACAGCTGAAGCGGATTCACCGAAATAATCCCGAGGTGCCCCGAAATCGCACTATTGGCACACAAACTGATGTCGCTCCTCCTGTATGTAACGCTTCTGTGCATACTGCGTTGGATTTGGGGGGGGAGGGGGGCTACTATGGACTCAGTTTGCGCTCAATTGAAAGAACTGATTGATAATAGCCTTGTCCCTCTTAGGGGTCGTCTAGACCATTTGGACTCCATTTTTAGCAAAATGATTAGTCGTAACAGGCCTTTACATTCTGTTGGGGAGAGCTTGGGCCCTGCAGCACCTCAAACCCAAGCAATAGTTCCTTTAGAACAAGTACTGGCTAGGTTAACGGTTATTGAGGATATGTTAAAAAATAATAATAATGGAGCATGTGCTACTGACCGTTCTTTCAATCCCTTAGTATCGGATGGTGATCTTTCAGCTCCAGTTCCTCAGGCTAAGCCCCCCACATACAAGACATAGTGCCCACGGGATCTAAGACTACTACTGGTCTAATACATAACTCAGCTCCTCCTTATGCAAAGCCCTGTGATATCGCTTTGTCATCTACCTCGCCTGCAGTTCACAGGGATAGGGAGGAGGTTAGGTTGAGTCTGCCCCCTGAAGCTACCCCATTAACCATAATTTTGGCAAATGTACCGCTTCTTACACCACAGGTAAACGAATCATGGGAGGCATTGAGAAACAAGGCTCTCTGGTGGCTCGGGACAAAAACTGGACGAACAGAGGCCTTGTTTAGTGAGTTTAAAATGGTGAGAAGAGTAGGCTGGGTGGGGAGAAGGGAGAAAACACTCCCTGGGGATTGCATTGTTCTTACCTTTAAATCTCCTAAATTGGTATGTGAGATCTTATTCAGACTCGGTAGCGACTATTTGCTACCAAGAGGAATAAATGTTCTGCCTTTAGGATATTTCTATCCTCCAGGGACCCAACTCTACCAGCCCCCTCACCAGAGATCTATAACCACTAATACTCAACACCAATTCAGCCTACCGTTACATAATAGATTTGACATACTCCCGTCCTTGGAAGATATAGATTGACTCTTTCTCACACCCAATCCCGCTGTTCAACGTAGTTTAATTGAAACTAAATTGCCCAGTTTAAAATTGGCTTTTGTGGACCCAAAGGTGCCTAACTATATTGTCAAAAGCAACATTGAAGTCTTAGGGGAGAATTCCACTCCTTATTGTAGGGGGTCACCTGGCAATGCCCAACATGATAGAGGAACATCTGAGATTTATTTTGTACCCGGCATTAATAAGCAGGGACCTCCACCAATTACTGCAGACATTCACCCTGCACTCCCTACAGCTAATAATGCTTTTCATTCTAATATACCCTCTGCTAGTATCTCTGATGTGGCTGAGACTGTGTATCCTTCATTAATTCATCCGTCGTCTGGGTTGCCTATTCCAACCATTGACAATGGGCATCCTACCAGCATAGGATTTTGCAATGGTTTAACTATAGCTAAAAATAAGGCAAATAAAGGTCTAAACATAATATCTTGGAACCTGGCGGGGATACACTCTAAATTGCAAGACCCAGACTGGCACACATTTGTTGAACCTAATGATATCTGTATATTTCAAGAAACATGGGCAGTGGCTAAGATTCATATAAATGGTTATACTACCTACAGTGTGGAAGCAAAAGCTCCCAAAAATCCGGCAGAGCGAGTGGGGGATTAATGATATTTGTAAAGAATACTATAGCTTGCAAATATAAACAGCTGCTAATAGAATCTCTTGATATACTGGGGATTCAGCTCACTTTTCCGACAGGTTTTAATTTAACCATATTCAATATCTACGCCAGGTCAGAATCACATAACAATGAATCTGCTGTATTTTTACAGCTAGATGAGTTGTTGGGGTGCACCAACTCACCTCCAAGACCATAGTTGCAGGGGATTTTAATACTACCTTTGAACCCTCACCCCTATTGAGTATTTTACTGGAGGAGGAGAATGAGATTTGGGGCATACCAAATTTGGGACCAGTTAAAAATGGCTATAGAGCAACGGCTGTGTCTCTGCAGATTGCATCCCTGGTTGTAGGCAGGAGCATGAGGGCTTGTAATGGGAGGACTCCTCCGATAAGAACAGGAAACCCACCTTTAAACGTGGTAATAGCTCAAGTGTCATCGATTACTTTCTCATTGATGTTAGAATTTGGTCACTGATCGAGGATATGCTAATAGCCCCAAGGTCAGATAGTGACCATAATCCCTTGTTGCTAAAAATGAGGGGCTCCGAACTGGGCAGACAACCATCTGGCTGCCTGTCCAGGGTGGATGAACCCCTTGTAACTAACAATCGCAGAAGAGTGACCTGGCCCAATGTACTTACCAATTGCTCTTTATATACCAGGATTTATGAATTATTTGTACAGTTTATTTCGAGGTTTTTAAGCAGTCAGGACGGCGAACAGCTAGGTGGACCAACCCCGATACTCTCCATACATAATGATTTTTTTGAAGCACTCCAATTAGTGTTTACAAAGGAAGGTTCGGGTGGTAGACCTGCCAGTAAAAGAACTAATTGTTGGTTTCATCCCGAATGTAAATCTGCAAAGAGTGCTCTCCAGCTAGCTATAAAGACCCATAACCAATCCAGGGTCGTTCAAGCACGTAACAAATATAGAATTGCAATATCAAAAGCAAAAAGAGAATTCTCAGATAAGAACTGGCAGGAACTTGTACTAGCAGCTAATTACAAAGATACACGTTTGTTTTGGCACACCCTCGTAAAGGGCAACATAGATATTTTAAACACCCCTAGCAATCACATCCAGCCGGAGGTCTGGGTTGAGCACTTTACCACTTTATATTCTAAGACCCCAGATGATGATTGCATTCATAGTGCAAATATTGAACAAATTGATTTGAATACTTTCCCTGATATGCCAAAGACCAACACAGTATTGGTCTTTAGTTTGGAAGAGACTGCATTAGCAATTAATAGACTTAAGGCAGGAAAGGCCCCTGGTCCTGATCAAATACCGGGAGATCTTTATAAATCTGAATCTATGGTTTGGGCTCCCTATATAAACACCTTAACAAATTGCATATCGGCTGGAGGGGCTATCCCTTCAACTTGGCGGGGAGCTGAGATAATCACTATACACAAGAAGGGTGATATTTCTGTCCCATCCAACTACAGACCAATCAGTTTAATAGATAACTTGCAAAAAAAATTTGTCCGTCAAGTTCTGGATAAACTCCAGAGCTGGATGGACGAGAAGAAAGTGCTGTCCCCTTATCAAGCGGGCTTCCGCTCTAAAATTAGCACGTGACCAGGCTTTTAGATTTACTCTCCTGACTTGGAAATATGTGCTACTGAGAAAACAAAAACTTTACGTGGCATTTGTCGACTTAAGAGCTGCATTCGACTTGGTGCCACGTGAATTGTTGTGGAAAGTAATGCTCGATTTAGGGGCTCCAATTGAACTGGTGACTTTGATCGCCAGACTCCACGAGAATAATTATGCTCAGGTCAGATGGGGCACACAAGGCGAATTAACTGATAAAATACCAATACAGCGTGGGGTGCGCCAAGGATGCGTGCTAGCCCCAACACTTTTCTCCTTGTTTATCAATGATGTGGCTGGCAGGTTAATGAACTGTAAGAATGATTCTCCTGCCCTGAATGGTATCAAGGTTCCAATCCTGCTCTTTGCAGATGATTCCTTACTTATTTCCACTACCCCAATGGGGTTGCAAGTTCTTGTGAATTAGTTTTTGGATTTCTGCAGGAGCAGGAGTTTGGAACTAAATGTTACTAAGACCAAATTTATGGTGTTTGGGAAAACTAAGGGTAAATCAAGAGAGGTCAGAATTGCATTGGAACCCTTAGAGCGGGTGAAAAGTTTTGATTATCTGGGCATAAGATTCAGTGATACACTAGGCTGGGAGCAACAGTTGGAAAAGAGCTACTTAACTCTTGTCCATAGGTCAAAATCAATATTGAGACACTTTAAGCAGTCCTATACTCGATCATTGTCTCCAGCTCTTGAAGTGTACCGGGCAAAAGCTCAGAGTGGTGCTTTGTACGGAGCAGAGATATGGGGGCATATCAATATAAATAAATTGACGATATCCGAAAATATCTTTGTCAGAACACTAGTTTCAGTACCCATAACTACCCCCTTAATCCCACTGTTTTTTTATCTTGGGATTAAAAGAATCGGTGACATGGCATCACTGAAACCTTTATTGCACTGGCTGCACTTATGGACAACGCCGCAGCTTTCTGATTATTGCAACTCCCTAAAGGAGGTTTTAAACATTGGTGGTGCTAAAAGCCTCCCCTGGTTCAAGCATGTTGCGAGTTGGCTTACAACTCTTGGTATGACTGAACTATGGGAACACCCAGAGAAGGCAAATAGAGAGGATTGCTCAAAGCTGAAGATCAGGTATTGGGCGGATGTGGATGAACGTTATGTCACCAGGCCAGCAAATGGCCAACTAACTTCTCAGTTTTTATGTGTCAAGCCAAGCCCCTCCTTTGAAACCTTTCTGGATTTAATTACGCCACTGCTTGCAAAAAGCCTATATGTTAGATTTAGGTATGGTAACCTTCTACTACGGTTCTCTAGCGATCAGACTGCGGGATTATCTTTAGAACTTTGCCCTGCATGTGCTAAAACTTTAGAGACAGAAGTGCACATTCTTTTCTTCTGTACAAAATACAAAAAAATCCGTAAGAGATGGATACGACCGACCTGGTTAAACATTGGAGTTAGGCAACATCAGGTTGCCTACAGAATCCTGAAAACTGATACCACAGGACCAATAGTTTACGCGGTCAGTCGTTTCCTATTCTCGTTCTGGATCACACGGGAAAAGCTTTTGCATACCGATGGTGCCGATTCGTAATTCTAAAAATTAAAACCCCATGATTTAAATTGATTTTCCGTCTCAAATGAATTGTACGCTGTAAGCAAAAACCTTTTTATCATTGTTACCCTAGTGTCGTCCTCTTCAATTGTATGTTGTTTTATATGTCACTAGTTGATAAATGTGTTGACAAATGTTTTTAGAACTTTTAGTTATATACTTTTTTATGGATTTTAGATATGTTTGATGACCTTTTTTAATTGTTCAAATATTTTTAAAAATTAGTAGTATTCGTACTTGCATTTGTATACTTTGATGGTTTCAAAACAAACCGAATAAAGTTATTCAAGAGTGGTGAACTTGTAGGTAACACTGCACTCCTGCCACAGGGACTTCATATACTTGGATATGAAGTTGGTGCCCTGGTCAGACACCACCTCTCTGGGGAACCCCACATGGGAGAAAATCCCCATCAATACACGGCCCACCAAGGGGGCCGTCACAGTCTGGAGAGGGATGTATTCCGGGTACCGGGTGGCATGGTCCACCAAGACCAGGATGAACCTGTTGCCCATGGCTGTCTTGGCATCCAGAGGCCCCACAATGTCAATACCCACCCTCTCAAAGGGGGTGCTGACTACAGGGAAAGGTTGGAGAGGAGCCTTGCACTTCTTCCCACTCTTACCACTTGCCTAGCAAGTCTGGCAAGACTTACAATGCGTGTCAGAGTTCTTCCGCATTTGGGGCCAGTAAAAGTGGGTGACAAGCCTTTCACAGGTCTTGTCTTGCCCCAAATGCCCTGCCAAAGGCACATCATGAGCCAGACCCAGTAGGAAGGCTCTGAAGTGCTGGGGTACCACGAGCACACGGGCTGACCCAGGCTCAGCAACCTTAGGCTCACTATACAGGAGACTATTCTCCCAATAAATCCAATGTGATCCCGACTGATAACCTGCTGCCTGGTTTGCAGCCTGCTGCCGCAAACCAACAAGAGAAGGGCATTTCTGCTGCTCCTGGCAGAATTTCTCCATGGAGGGGCCCACTTCCTGCTCCCAATGGGTCAGCTGAGGCAGGTCCCCCTAGGTTGTCCACCTGCTCTCCCTTAGGCTCCAGGGCATCCCCCTTAAGGTTTGCCTTCTCCATGACTGTGGGAACTTCGGGGGCTGGTTTCCCGCGCACCCTGCCTCTTCTCTTTCTGTCAGGCACCTGGGCCACTCTTTCAGGTTCCAGGTCCTCTTGTTTGCTCTTACCGGCTGCCATAGACCGAGTGGTCACACACGCCCACTCAGGCAGACCCAACATCTCTAAATGAGACTTCCGCTCCACCTTCTCCCAAGGGGAACTCTCCAAATCATTGCCTAGCAGACAGTCAACAGGCATGGCTGGCCTCACAGCTACTTTCAAGGTACCTGAGACCCCCCCCCCACTCAAAAGGAACCTGTGCCACTTTACAGAGGCACTCAGAGTTGTCAGCTGCAACTACTGGGTAGAATGTGTTGGGGACCACCTGCTCTTCAGACACTAGCAGACAACTGATAGCTGCCACACTGGCTCCAGTGTCTCTCAGAGCTTCCACACTATGGCCATTGATGGTTACCCACTGCCTGTATTTTTTAGTGTTATCAGGCAGATGAGCTCTTGGGACCATCTCACTGTCTCCTAAAGAGACCAGGGTCATTTCTGCGGACCCCCACCCCTCTTGGGCACCCGACTCCTCCCCCAAGGCTACACTAGCCATCTCCCAGGGCGGTGCACCAGTGAGTGCAGTGGTAATCTTTTTGGGACATCTAGGGTCCCCCTGGAAGTGACCCACCTGACCACAACCATAACATGCCCTGGAGCTCTTCTGAACAGGCTTACCTGAAGGGACCCATGGCTTCTTCTCAGTGGGAGGCTGGGAACCTTTCCCTTGGTTTCCTTGGGAATTACTTTGGGGCCCTTTTTGGAACTCCTTTTGTTTACCCATGCCCCCCCTTTCTTCTGCTGGGGACCCTGCCCACCCTTGACTGAGTCTCCCACACAACCTTTTTGGACAGTGGTACTGACCCAGCGGTCCGCCTCCACAGCAAGCTTCCTGGGGTCAGTCAGCGTAGTGTCAATCAAGTGCTGGCGTAGCTCTGGAAAACAATTATCTGACAAGTGTTCCCAAGCAACCAAATCATAGAACCCCTGAAAATCATTCACCTGGCTACCCTTCACCCATCCATCCAGTGCTCTGCAAAAGTAGGAGACATACTCCACCCAAGTGCTTGACTCCAGCTTCTTACAAGCCCTCAACTTCTGCCTATAAACTCTGGGGTCAAACCATACCTCCTTATTGAAGCTTCCTTCATGGGGGCATAAGACATCTGGTCTTCAGTGGGTAATGCTAGCAATGTGTTCCTCCCTTCAGAGACAAAGCGGCTCCACAACCCCGTTTCCCAATCTCTCTCAGCGATTCTGTAGGACCTCATCGCAACCTTATAGGCCTTAAACCACTGACCAATGTCTTCCTGCTTCACAAAATCCTTAATACCCTCCTTGGGGATGTATACCTTCCCTTCTCCAGGCACTGATGGTGTGCTGCCACCATTGGGATTTGACTCTAGACTTTTTGCTTTTAGATCCAGTTCCCTCAAACCTCTTTCATGCTCTAAGAGCATCTTTTTCTCCTCCAGGGCTAATTTTTCCCTCTGAAATGCCAACTCCTTATCCTCTTTCCCCAGCCTGAGCTTCGTGAGCTTCAACTCATGCATTCTGTTTTCTCCCTTTCCTCCAGCTCTTCTGCTGGAGACAGCCCCTTTGAAGAGACACTGCTGTACCCCCCGGGAAGGTAACCACCCCCCAGGCAGACCCAATAGCCTATGCTGCTGTTCATCTAAATCCTCCACCTCCTCCACAGGTTGGCTGTCATGCTCGCTGGCTTCCCTTGACTCCAACCAGGCCCTCAGCGCCTTTTGGAATTCCTCCTTTCTGGAGAGGCCTCTTACAGAGATTTCAAAGTTTTTGCAGATAGCTTTCAATTGTGGCACAGTGTAGATTTCAACCCTATCCTCCTCAAACTCAATATCCACAGATGCAAGTGATACTGGCTTTGACATAATGAAGATTGGCAGTTCTCAGTTGCAAGAAGAAAAAAAAATAGTCCCAAAGAAAAAAATCCACCAATTGTATGCGGTTGTGGGATGGTCAGCACTCTACTAGTAGTGTACAGCAATCACTGTATGTAAGACACAAATGCAAGTCCAGATCCTTACCGCTGACCACCAATGTTAGAAATGGGGGTCTCTAGTTGGCAGAGGTATGTACCTTTGTCCAAGTAGGGACCCTTCTTCCTAGTCAGGGTAAGGGGGATACACTTCTAAAATAACCCCTGCTCACCCCCTTGGTAGCTTGGCACGAGCAGACAGGCTTATCTCAGAGGCAGTGTGTAAAGCATTTGTAAACACATACATTAATACAGTGAAAACACTACAAATGGACACCACAACAGTTTTGAAAAATAAGTAATCTTTATCTTAACCAAACAAGACCAAAGCGACAGAAATCCACAATACAGTAATAAAAATATGACTTTGGAATGGTAGAAATAGTTCAGTTCAAAGCAATTTGCAGATGCGACACTTTTCACTCAAAGTACTTTGGATGCGTCACGCAAACAAACAAAAAGGGTTCGCAGGGAAGGTGATGCGTCGGTTCCTTACACTCAGGGAAGTTGATGCGTCGGATCCTTGCTCCGGGGGAGGTGACGCGTCGGTTTCTTACTGCTGCACAGGGGAGGTGATGGGTCGGTTCCTTACCGGAGAGGAGGTGATGCGTCGGTTTCTTACTGCGTGGGGAGGTGATGCGTTGGATTCTTACTGCGCCCCCCAACGAAGCGACAGACTGGGCACCTCGTACGGTGCGATGATCCGAGACGATGGATGGGTTCTTGCAGCCGCACAGTAGGGCTTGCATCTGAATCGGTGCTGTGATCTCGGACTTCGGAGATCAGTGCACTCGATGCGGCGTGCAGCGATTTCTCGAGCCGCAGGCAGGCGTTGCGACGATTTCTTCAGCGATGTATCGGAAACAGGTGCAGATGCGTTGCGCTTCTTGAAGTTGCGTTACTTTTCCAGCTGCCAGCGGCAAACAGCCTCCAGAGGTCCGAAACAACAACAGGCACCTCTTAGCAGGTCAGAACTCCCAGCAAGGAAGTTCAGGGGAGTTGGTGGTGAAGTCTTTGTGTCCCTGAAACTTCAGAACAGGAGGCAAGCTCAGTTTCAAGCCCTTGGAGATCTTCCTCAAGCAGGGGACACAACAAACAGCAAAGTCATTTTCCCTTTCCTTGGCAGAAAGTAGCCACTGCAGGCCAACCCCCGACAGCAAACAGCACAGGGGCAGTATTCCTCCTCAATTTCTCCAGCTCTTCTCCTTGGCAAAGGGTCCTCTTGATTCCCAGAAGTGATTTAAAAGTCTGGGGTCTGGGCCCCTCTTTTTATACAGTAAATCTCTTTGTTCTCTGTGGCAGAGAAGCTCTTTGCCCAGCCAAAACCAGTTCTGTCCTCTCTCGTGCAGCTTCCTGGCAGGAGGTGGAGACAGCATTGTCCTTGGCGGACCAGGCCCATTCAGGTGTGAAAGAAATCTCCTCCCCCTACTCTGAATGCATCACGGGTCTATTCAGCCCAGCCCTGACTCACCCTGGAAAGGCAGGACCCACCTCAACCCCCCAAGTGGCTGTCTGAACAGAATGCACATCCCCAGCCCCTGTCACTCTAAAGCCAGACAGTCAATACACAACCTAGCAGGGGCACACTGAATGGTTAGGCAAGAAAATACCTACTTTCTAAAAGTGGCATTTTCAATCCCAGAATGTAAAAATCACCCTCACTAAAAGATGCATCTTAACATTCTGAGTTCAGGCATATCAAACTTTATTTTCCTATCTTGTTCCCATGGGCAGTAATGCTCATAAGATGTTATGAGCAAACTCCCCATAGGAACAGATAGCCTTACAATAGTGAAAAAACGAAATTGGCAGTATTTCACTATCAGGACATGCCACACACATTAGGGCATGTCCTTCCTTTCACATACACTGCACCCTGGCCACAGGGGTACATTGGGCCTACCTTAGGGGTGACTAACATGTAAGAAAAGGGAAGGTTAGGGCCTGGCAAGTGGGTGCACTTGCCAAGTCGACATGGCAGTACCAGACTGCACACAGGTTCAGCAATGGCAGGTCTGAGACCTTGTTGCAAGTGGTGGCACAATCAGTGCTGCAAGTCTACAAGCAGCATTTGGTTTACAGGCCCTGGGCACACACAGTGCACTGTACTAGGGACTTAACAGTAAACCAAGTAGACCAATCATGGAAACACCAATTCATAACACCAATTTACAAAGGGAGCACTTGCACTTTGGCACTGAACAGCAGTGGGAAAGTGCCCAAAGCATCTAGACCATTAAAACGAAGTCCAACACACAGCAAAAATACCGGAGGCAAAGGAAAAAATACAGGGGAAACCCACGCCAATGATGCCAGGTCTAACACTGGGAAACTGGGTTCAAGTCTCGGCAGGGACGCTCAACATCCTGTGATTCTGGGCAAATCACTTAATCTTCCCATGCCTTACTAAAATGAATGTGTCCGACTGTAATGCAACTGTTTCTCATGTAAAGTGCTCTGATACCTTTGGGTTGAGTTCGCAAAACTCCCAAAAAAAAAACAATGCCAGTGTCTTCAAGTCCCTGTGTCTGTATTCCATGCATTGTCACAGTGGCATTAACCTTTAGCAGTTTTGCAGTGCCTAATATTCATTTTAGTGTCCTAGTGTCTGTATCGATGCCTGTGTCCCTATGTCAGTGTCTCCATGTCAGTGTTCTTGTGTCAGCATCCCAATGTCAGTGACCCATGCCAGCAGTCACAGGACAGTACCCAGTGCTGTGTTCCTCCATTCAGTGCACTTGTGTTAGTGTTCCTGTGCCATTTCACTGTCCTAGTGTTGTGTACAAGCATAAGTACTTTACAGGTAATATCCTAGTGCCCCCATTTTAATCTTCCAGTCTCACTGCCCCTTGGCATCCCCCAGCATAGATGATTGTGCCCCCCATCAGCGTTTCTGTGCCACTGTTTCCAAGTCAATAGCCCCATGTCAGTGTTGGGTGTTGGTATGGCCATGACTGTGTCCAGATATGAGTATTTTAGGAAAAATACCTTGAAAAAAAGTTGTGAAATAATAGGGTAGATTTACTCAATTTTAGTTCAGCATAGCACAGTAGCCAAAGTTGCTGTCCTGTGTTGCACAAGGGGTAGAAAGCAGTGCAAAGCCATATTCAGTGCTTCATTTGTAAAATATTAAGTGCCAGGGCCCTTACCAGGAGGCCACTGCAGCTTGCACCACCCACCGCCCCTATCATCGCTACTAAAACAACTACTAAACATTTCTCTTACCTGCAAGTGCGACAGTTCAGTTTATTCCAGGTCCCCAAAGCTAAAGGAATGGCTGGGGAGGCAGGTATTAGTATTTTTAATGTACATTGTTTTCATAAACAACCGCTGTTCTGCTCATCTCTAAATTAGATGAGCAGTGCCATCATGTGGCAGACTGTCCTAAGAGCAGTGTTGACAATTAAGTGCAAGTGCTGAACACTGGAAACCACCGGCTCAAATTAAGCACTGGCCATATTAACAAAAAAGCTCTGCTGTTGCCCCCTTCCCCTGCACTGGCACACATGCAGGCTGCTTGTCGGCATGCACACACCTTTGCACCAAGCGTGTGAGTTGGAGCATAGGTTTTGTACTGGATGTATTCCGTTCTGCTTGAAAATCCTACGTCTAGACAATTTTTATAAAATGCCACACCTTGGATGTGTGCTATATGCTGTACAATGCAGCGCACATGCAATGTGTGAAGTGTTAGTAGAAATTTAAAAAAAATCTCCAACTTGTGCCTGCTTCAAAGAGGCGTTATTTAAAGCCTGATGCTGCTATCTTGGTAGATCAGGCTTTGCATTAAAAAACAAACATGTACCACCCATGGATTGACCCCCACATGCACAGTAGTGCAGAGCACTACAAAGTGCACCTCCTCACCAAGAGAGGTACCTTTCCAGTGTTAATATGAGCTAAAAGTTTGTGTTAAAAATTATATCTTGACGTTGACCTGTGAGCACCGCCGGCTGTCAGTTGTATTTGAGTGGGTGGCAAGAATTATCATGGGGTGCCAAGCCCCCCTAGGCCCCCCTCCCCATTGCTTGCATTTAAAATGTGCCCTTTGCATTTACAAAACCAGTTGCACCTACTTTGCGAATGTGAAGACATCGGTCTTACTGGCCTAAGAGGGAGATAAGGACAGCAGTGTGAATGTGTTCCCACTTCTTTGAGAGTGGCTGGCAGCACGTACTCCGGAGAATTCTTTCCAATGAAGACCTCAAATGAGGAATGCTCTAGAAAGAGGCCCTTTCTTTGAATTGATTCCAGAAATCACCATAAGGCTACAAAATATCGAATTTCCCAATTTTGACATGCCATTTTACTCCTTCACAAAAAACTGGGCTATGCTCCAAGTATTCACCGATAGATATCTTTGACTTTACATCAAAACCAATTGTTTTGAATCGCTTGTCTAATCACTAGCCGTATTTTTCGCTTTCTGACGTGGAAAAGATCATGTGGTGCTCTGGGGCTGACATTTCTCAACAGTCAACGTCAGAGACAATGGTGGCTACAGTGAGAGTATTGTTGCCCTTGTCACATGAAATTCCCATGTATGAAAACGGTTTTATTGTGCTTCTTATTATTGCTATGTTGTGCACATACACCTCGCCCCTTGGCAACCCTCTGAGTTCCTCGCCATGAATAGGCCTTCAGACTACTGCGCTCGAGCTGACAGTACGCTCTGCACGTGCTCTTGATTCTCGAAAGATAATTGGATGATGTGTAAGGTTGCACCGATCCCCCTCGGGCTGCCCAGTTCTGGTTGCTCTTTTCTAACAAACATTACATGGTGTCCAGCTTTTCCCTTGCTGATGCAGTACTAAAGCGTTATCAAACGCACCCAGGCCTCGTTTTAAATCAGTTGCAGAAGACGTTTTCCGTAGAAAAATAGGCACTTGTTCCACTGCGCATTTACTTCCTGACTGAATCCGAGTGCTCTTTCGTAGCCCATCGTTGGCATTCACACCACGCCAATAGGATTCAAAGGGGCATATGTACAAGGAAGTGGTGGAGTGAGGCGTTAGCCGTCATGGCTTAACGCCTCACTCTGCCACTTCAGAAACGCAAGGCTGCACCATATTTACAACAATATGGTTTCCCCCTGCGCTGGCGCTACACTTAGGAGTGTAGCGCCAACGCAGGCACCCTTGCACCATAGTGCAAGGGTGTCTGCATGCACGGGAAGACTGTTTGAATGGTATTTTGATACTTCTATGTGTGCTGCTGAAATGCAGCACACATGAAAGTCACAAAATGTAATTTTTTTAAAGATTGTTTATGTGCAGGAAGGGGGACCTTCCTGTACATAAACAATCCAAGGCATTTTGCTTTACCCATGTGTGCTGCACAAGGCAGCACACATGGAAAAAGCAAAAACGAGGAGAAATAATGCATTTCTCCTCGTTTTGCCAACTTAAGACCAGGTTTTCCCTGGTCTTAATTTTGGTGCTGCCTCCTATTTACGCCACCCTTGTAAATAGGGGACAGCGTCAAAATCAATGGGTGTTGCGGTGGAACGCCCACCGCAACACCCATTGCCCACCCCTTTCACGCTAAGCATAGCATGAAAGGGGGCCTTATTTACAAGGCAGCGTAACGCTGCCTTGTAAATAAGGCAAAGCCCCTTCGCAAAAAAAATATGTTTTTGTGCTTGTACTTTCAGATGCCCCTGACGAAGGGAACTTTTTTTCCCGAAATGCATTGGGTTGGGACAATAAATCATGGCATGTGGAACCCATCTTTTGCTGCTGTTGTTTTGTGAACGTGGACTTTAAGCTTTGCTCGGATAAAATGGATTGAATAAGTAGACAAGCATGAAGTTGAAAAGTATTGATGAAATAATATGATTAACTAAAAAGACAAAATAGATGAATTTTATTCATTGGATTCAAGCAGTCATGGCTGTGCAGCTTGGTGGAACCGTAAATGGTTCCCTCGTATTTTGTAATTGTTTGGACTTCAGCCACACCCTGCAGTTTTTTTCTTGTGTCAGCACTAATTAAACATCGTCGTAGGGTCAAGCCTGCGCAGTCTCACTTATCTATTATTTTCTATTACAATTTCTAAGAAAAATTTAACTTTTAAGACCCCTTTATAAAGCCCTCTCCACTTGACCAATCTGATTGCAAATTTTCAGGACCAAACTTAAATCAATTTTTTTTTGTTTTTGCATGTTTTTGTGCAAATGTGTTATACAAGGCAAAAAAATATAGCCAATTAAAACGGTTATTCTGTGACAACAGGCAATACCAGTATTTACCACTAATTTAAGGGTAAATGTATTTTCCACTCTGCTGTGATCATGCCTGCCTTCCCATCAGGGGATTTATGGTGGTAAGGTTTGGTGTGGGACCACTTACCTCCACCTCCAAAGCCCAGGAACATGTTATCCACAATGATGCCTGCTGACTTCGTAGGAGTTGAAAGTCGCCATGCCGCAGCCAGAGCAAAATGTTAAACTCCGAAAAACAATCAGGTTCCACACCCATGTAGGTACTTTTTAGTGCAAGAAAGGATAATACATACAAACCATAAACCATTTAAAGGGCATCAAGCCATTTTTTTCATTCTAACATCTAAACAAGCATTGGCAAAGCTAATAGGTCTGGCTGTAAAGGAATGTTATTTCGTACTGCGAAGCATTACCACTAAAAAGCATGGGGATGGATAAGTATTTGTTTAGAAGCAAAGAACTGTAGAATAATATTGGTATAGGTTAAAAGGCTAGGTGACAGCTGCATTGTCAAGCCAGACCTTAAAATCCATGTATATTAGTGACTGCCCTCCTCCCATTTGTGCTGCTGCCAGAGAAAAACACCGTAAATTATCTCGCTATCTAAGACACTTTAATAAAATTACAATGACATTGTATGGCCCTGAAAGTTCAAGCTCAGGCAGCTGGATATATAACAAAATGATCACATCTGTGTGGATGGAAAGCTTTTTTGTGGAAGCACACAATTTCTGCCAAATCAAAACACGTACTCCTGGCTCCAAACAAGTGGGTGGAACCAACCCTTCTCTAATGATGCTTACATAACTGTCTGGCAACAGCTACGCTGTAAAGTCAAACCATAAAACTACTGAATATATTTGCACCACACAAAAACAGGCAAGTCTGATTAAAGGTGTGTCATTATACAAATTTGGTTAAAATCTGTTTAATGGTTTTTGCCATGGCTGACACTGAAAAATATTATTTTCTAAAACTATGAAATGCTAATTGTGTTTTGATTGCAATATCTATGCCTTAACTTGACCAATCTATACAAAATGCGAGATGATGACACTTCATTGACCAGGCCAAGTTGCTGCCAAATGCTGGTAGATTTGTCGAACAATGTCAAATATATTACCAAATAAAAATGCATTTCCTACAGATTAAACATGTAACCATCCCATCCATAACTGTATAGTCCCTGTCGCTGACTCTATAATATATGTATGTGTGTTTATGCATGCGTGTGTGCATTTGTGTGTGTATTTTGGTAAAACAAGGCTCTATATATTATTGAGCTCAACATTAGATGCTTATATTTTTTTTAATGTAGAAATAGACCGGGAAAGTTAAACATAACACCTACATGAAAAATCATGGAACACATCACACACCATCCACCAAGCTCATCACACCCTCTGTGCACACACATTAGATAAACATATTCTCATTAAGCACATATATATATATATCCCACACTGATGAACTCACCCATACTATATACACCACTCACACGCGGAAATGCTCACATACCTCAGTCCTCAAAATAATATGTGTAAGGTTCTTAATAGGAATGCTTGTATCATGTTGTATTATGAAACTTTATTCCTCCCCGGAGGGGAAGGTGTTGGCACAAGTGGGAAATAGATGAGGTGAATAACAACACTTACTATAGTAATTACAGCTTAACATAATGACACGTGCAGATGTATAGCACTTGCTCATCTGTGGATATCTCAGCACGGAATAATTGATGTTTTATTGTTACCTAAATCAGTGATATTCATTGTATCGACCTTGGAAGAATTAAAGGCTGATGGCACCTGCCAGCATATGAATCTGTGACTAAGGTGCCACATGCAAATCCCAGTGGTGGAAGTATTGGTCACAGTTCCAGCTTCAGAACTTTCTCTCGTGTAATTCTGTCATTTATAATAATAATGCTTTATAAACACACACTCATTACCATTGGTTACAAATGGATGAGCGTGTTACATACAGATACACGTTCACTACCACCGCACACACCTACCTAACAACCTGCTTATCTGTCAGTTACCTCTACATCCATACATACACACATTCATGCATGCATTCATATAGCCTCCCATCAGCATACTTGTCAGTTCAATCACCGTGCCCTAGTCTCTGTGTGTTTCTATGTGTATTGCTCAATGAGTTTAAATTAAATGTGATATATATAGTGCTTACTTCCCTTGATGAGCCATTGAGGCGCTTTACGGTGAGTAGCATACTACCTAGGAGCTCAAAGTTAGTGACCAGTCCATTAGTTATTGGGGCTAGTTTTGCATGTTCATTCCATGCATTCTCTTCACATATCCATCATTAAAGGGTGGTATGTGAGAAGCAAATGCTTGCTGGAATTAATAGGTAGTGTTATGGTTTCCAAAAAGAACTGAAGGCAGCTAGGCATGAGATTTAGAGTAGTTTATAAACAGAAGAGGCACGTATAAGGGAAGCAGAGGTGCATTAAAAAAAATAAAGGATGACAGTACGTAAATTTGAAATTCAGTTTTTCATGCAGAATTTTAAGGAATATAGCAGGCTGAGATTTTTTGCATGCAATCTGTGGATGTAAACCTGTTGACAGTTTTAAATTCTGCTCCCAAGGAAACAATCTTTCTAGAGGCACTCAAGAGGTGGCACAGATACTTCCCACACTGAAAAAAGGAAGCTCAGTGCTTGCTGAGATCCCTTTAGAAGTGATTGCCAAACAGTGCGATTACAATTTAACAGCACCACCATCGCCCCACTGTATACAATGCAAGTAATACTTTCACGCCGAGAGATCCCATTTACATACCTGCTACAGCAATATATTCAGTACTATAAAGTATTGCTACTGTTTATGCAAATCATTTGCGCCATACATAAACTACACACATAATATAAAACATATGTTATGTAAACAGTCACCAACTTAAAAAAACATAACAATGCAATTGATAAACTCACTGCAGCAATCATTACAAATGCAGTGCTTGTTTTTGACCCATTCAATACCTGGTTGGGAAGGTGCTGTACCCTGCGTCCAACTGAAGAGCACCTCCACAGAAGACCCCATGCCCTGCAGATTGGATGTGTCTGAGGTCACCTTGATTCTCCAGCATGTATCAGTGTTTCTGTAGAGGTTTATCCATGTATATCTCCTCCCATTTACATCTGTGACAGTGCTATTTATTTTTAAATGTATGTATGTACCTGGCAAGTTTTGAGTCAACGCATCACTTTACTTATACATCAACGTGCATTTCTTTTTCAATATGCCTGTCTCGGTGCCCACTGTCTACCCATAAAAGAAAATACGTTCACAAAAATGCTTTACACGCGAATTGTGCATTGATAAGGTATGGGCACCCTGCGTTTCAATGAAGAGTGAACTTTAGCTGATTTTATGATATAGTATCAATGCATGGAGATTTCTAACGAATTGCACTTTCCATTTAAAATATGCGGGACAAGGCGAAGAGCGCCACTTCCGGAGTACTACTTCTTCATTCACAAAGCTGGGACTCTTACACACCGCGAGCTGATAAGGAGGGGGGAGGGGGGGGGGGGAAGGGGGCAGAAGCCTAAGTACCGTCCACACTTGAAACAAGCCGTGAGACTTGACACTAAGTGCATCGTCGTAGCCTAGGAATGTGTATTGTCCATCTGCAATTCAAAAGAGCAGATCCATCCATCCATCCGTCTGTTTGGCTATCTGTGTGTGTGTATTTATATATATGTATATATAAATATATATATACACGCATATTGTTCTGTCTCTAAGTTGTGTCCTACATATCAATCTATATAAATGTATATGTACCTATCTAACTACGTGCCTGCTGCTCGTTTCCTCGCTCCGTCCCTCCCTCCATCTGTCGCTGTGTTTCTATGTATTTATTCATTAACTAAGTATGTTATTGACAGAGCAGGCAAGAGCATCCTTCCAAATCTATGCGCCGTGAACTGCTGACATTATTGTAGACTCCCGCAAGGTCGGGGCGTGTAATCCTGAACCTGGGCAGAGTTAAGCACATTGACAGAGAGCCACATACACATAGCAGTGGGTGCGGTTTAAACACCAGAGAACTCAACACGTCTTTCCTACCACAGTTCTTTCTTGACAGGGCAGCCCCGTGACGAATGCAGCTGTGCAGGGGCGCGCACACTTCAACTTGGCCAACGGAAGCTGCCACCTGTCCCGCGCTGCTGAGCAGGGTTCCCTTGTCACAGAGTCACTTACCGTTGTGGTGGCGTCCGGCAAGTCCACCAGTTTGTAGGCGTTCACATTCGAGTCGTTCAATCCGGCCAACGATGCCATAATCCGGGTGCAGTTGGCGTCGCGGGGCGGGCACGAGATACCTCCTCGGAGGGACTGGTGGCTCATGCTTTTTTTTTTTTAATAAGATAAACGCAAAAGAAAGAAAATATCAATCTAATAAGAAGCACGAGGTGGGAATATGTCTTAGCGGACTCAGTGCCGCGCCGAAGCCATCCCTCCAGCTGTTCTCTCCTCCCCAGCGCCTCTCACAGTAGTGCCTCTGGAGCGCGCGGCGCTGCTCTCACTAACTCGCGAGGATGCAGGCTTCCGCGCACGGCGCAGGCACGCAGGAGCAGTCGCAGCCTCCCTTTAAGTATCTGAGCTCTAGGGCTCCGCACATGCCCAGTCAGGGCCTCTACCGTGATCGGACGTAACTTTAATCACTTTACAGTGGTCTTCACGTCAAGCAATGGTCATTCTGCCCCTCTGGCCCTGCCCCAATGGGCTGCGTTTAGAGTTTGATGGTTTCCCATGATCCAGCCATGAAAGTGCCCATGGCCCTATTCTATTCTCTATCTCCTGCAGTATGGAGACTGGAATGTACACCTTTGTCCGGGTTGGTTTTAGTTTCCAGTCAGGCTCTGATACTAATACACAGTGAGAAGGGGAACACGAGAGTGTGCCAACGGTAACAATGTTGGGGATGAGCCACCTTTATGTTTTTTTGAGTAGCTTTAGTGAGCTATCTACTTTGAAATGTGCTCGTCACAGAATCCCGTCTAACCACCCAAAGCACACCAGACCTCCAACCAGTGCTAAATTTGAGCCAGTGGTTGCAGGTGGAGACCACGGTACTCATTTGTGGGGACCAGCACTTATTTGTTTCTCATCGGACTGTGGCCCAGAGCAAGAAAGAGAAAAACACAAGAGGGGGTGGCAAAGGAGTAAGAGAAAGACAGAAAAACAGTGACAAAGAAAGGAAGCAGAGATTAAAAATCATCAGTTTGGGCTGTTTCCTATCTCAAGCACTAGGCCTAACCACACAGGTGATGCACCATTTTTATCAAGAGACTTGGGAAATGCTGGGTGGATGAAAGTTTGCATCTACCGACCGATTCCATAATTTTCCATCACAGAAATGTGAGGAAATTGTGGTTTTTTTAGTCAACATTTGAGGTTTGCAAGGAATTCTGGGTGCAAAAATATGGTGAGAGCCATGCAAGCCAGTCCACCCTGGATACCCCTAGGTGTCTAGTTTAAAAAAATGTACAGGTTTGCTAGGTTTCCCTAGGTGCCGGCTGAGCAAAGGTCCAAAATCGACAGTTGGCACATTGGGAAAAAAGGGATTAGTTTTCGGTGGAAAAATGTGATGTGTACATGTTGCGTTTTGGGCACTTTCCTGTCATGGGCACTAGACCTATCAACACAAGTGAGGTATCATTTTATTGGGATACTTGGAGAAAATGCCGGGTGGATGGAAGTTTGTGGCTCCCCACAGATTCCAGAACTTTCCATCACAGAAATGTGAGGAAAATGTGTTATTTCAGTCAAAGTATGAGGTTTGCCAGGGATTCTGAGTCAAAACACCCGGAGAGAACCACGCAAGTCAGCCCACCCTGGATACCCCTGTGTCTAGTTTAAAAAAATGTACCGGTTGGCCAGGTTTCTGTAGGTGCCGACTGAGCTAGGGTCCAAAATCTACAGCTGCCCACATTAGAAAACAAGCATTGGCATAGCCAATAGGTCTCGCCTTTGGGACCTTATAAGTGTTTAGCCATGCAACAGTTGATGTTGTTGCACCAAGGATATTGTGCTGGATAACTAAACACTTATAAGGTCCCAAAGGCGAGACCTATTGGCTATGCCAATGCTTGTTTAAACTTTTCAAATGGCCTAGTAAATTGAGCCTGCTTTTGTCCTTTCTTTATTTGGCTTCTTTAAAAAAACAGCAAGGCTGTTTTAGAGCACTATTTCCCTTCATCCAGGTGGAACGGCTACTGGCCCCCAGCTGCAGACAATATGCTGCATGGCTAAATACTTCCAAGGCCCCAAAGGCGTTTGGGCATTTCCCCGGTGGGCTGGGGCGCGTGGAGGCCGGATTTGAAAGTTTAGGGCCATTTCTGGTGCCTCTGTCGCTATCCCTACAGATTAATTGCAGCAGACACAAGGAAGCTTCTAGAGGGCGTTGGGAGATAGAGAGAACATGATTAAAGAGAGGAGAAGAGAGGGAGGATGGATGAAAATAGAGAGATAGCAGGGGAGGCGAAGGGAGCGGGGCTGGTATGATTTATTTTTATTTTTTTGCATGGCTGCTTTTAGTTTCTCAGTTCTGCCATGGCAACAGGTTCCTCACATGCATTATGTACCAGTCTGCAAAAGCTTTCGACGGCCCATGAATGTGCAGAATATCTCACTTGACGAGAGCTGCAGAGCAGCGACTCGGGCCTCTTCCTCCACACCCCTCTCACATTACTGGCTGCGTGTCGGTTATTCGAAAGATGTATTGTATTGTAATTGCATTTCTATAGCGCTTACTACCCCTGACGAGGCGTCAGAGCGCTTAGTAGCCTTTTTGCTGAAGATTTTCTGACTTTAATATCTTAGATGTAATATAACGGCTTTGTCGTGAAAAACTCATGAATGTGTAGCATTTTATAGTGCAGTGTGAGCGTTTCTTTTGTTTTCAAAGCCCAAACTAGCCTGCGCTCCAAGGCCTTGGTTAGCTGCCCCTGGTTACGTTGATAATATGTAGTTATTGAGACCAGGACGCAGCGATGAGTGAGGCAAAGGTATTACCGTAGTTTACAGCACGTATTTTCCTTGCATGGCCAGTGGATGTCGCTGCTGCACAAGAGAACGTACTGGCAGGTTTTCGAGTTACCTTTGTGCCACAAGTGTACCTGGTTAGAAGTAACATCGCCGGCTGTGCTTGGAAGCTCGGTGCTCACTGGACTGGATAGAGGACTAATCGGCGCCCCAGGGGCCGGGGCACAGGGACATTCCTGTGAGGACTGGACTGAGGCCATCAATGGTGTGGACGCGACCTTCACCTTTTTCCCGGGAGTGGTATTATTTATGAGCGAACATGGACAGGGCGGGCGCGGACAGGTAGGAGGGCTCTTTCTTTTTCAGCGCACTACTTTGTTTACTGGACAGATTTACCGTCCGCTGTTTGTAACTCTGCAGACACTTTTAACCGTAGAGACGCGTCGTGATGGATTGTGGCGTACTATTAAATATAACGGCGTTTGGGAATGTTTTCGGCGTAAGGTTCATCCCCTGGTGATCTGGAGGTACTTGTGAACAGGCGTGGGCGTGTGTATCTCGTCTCAGTACCGTGCATGGTGCAGGAGCGAAATGTTAATGTTATAACTGAAGAGGGGGGGTTCCTAGGAGTGAGACACCGAAATAGAAAGAAGTGGCATTGGAAAGGTGTGAGAGTGACGGTGAGCTCCAAGGGTGAGACACTTGAGGTGTTTGGGATCCACAGCTTCCTAGGAAGTCTAATGAGTTAAAGAACTGCATGGTGATGTATCAGGGGAGGCCAACATGGGTCCAGAGGGGCCGCCGGGACGTGACCGATTTCTAGCATGCCTCCCAGGGACGTAACGCAGGCCCCTGCGGGGGGAGGGGCACTCGCCTCAACGCCAGGCAAACACCCGAGATGGAAACATTTGCTGCTTCTGCGGTTTTCCGGAACATTTGGCATGGAATTAATTGGTCATCATATACCTGTATTGGACACCCCTGGTATAATTTCTTCTCAGTGGTTAATCTCTAATGAATGTCGGATTTGGAGCAGTGGTAGTGCGTTGCATGCCAGTTCCTTTCTACGATAAGAAAGTGAGGATGGGCTTTTCTTGGGATAAATTCATCCACTGACCTTTTCCGTATGGCGCTTAAGAGAAAGTCTGCAATGTATTGAGTTCTCTTTAAAAAAAACAAGCACTGAAACACAAGTGCGGCGCCGCGAAAGTGAAACTCCGGGTTAAAGAAGTGGGAGGGGTGGGGGGAGTGCGATTCCCTTGCGGGAGCGAGCGGCGCCAGGAGCGATAATTGTTACCATATGGCGCCAGCTGCTCGCTCCCGCAAGTGAATCGCCAGAACGTGCACGCGTTGCCATTGAAGGCAATGGAACGCGTGCACGTTTTTGGCTGAAAAGCCGAATCGATTGCAAAGGTCTTTGCCTACGCAGCGCATGTGCGCTGCGTAGGCGAGACCTAAAAAGGGTCAGTTTTCAGTGGAAAAATGCAATGCATTCATGTTGCGTTTTGGGCCATTTCCTGTTGCGGACACTAGGCGTACCCACACCAGTGAGGTATCATTTTTGTTGGGAGACTTGGGGGAATAGCAGGTGGATGGAAGTATGTGGCTACCTGCAGATTCCAGTACTTTCCATTACAGAAATGTGAGGAAAATGTGTTTTTTTAGTCAACGTTTGAGGTTTACAAGGAATTCTGGGTAAAAAAAACCTGGTGAGAGCCATGCAAGTCAGCCCACCCTGGATACCCCTAAGTGTCTATGTTTAAAAAAATGTACAGGTTTGCTAGGATTTCCTATGTGCCGGCTGAGCTAGGGTCCAAAATCTACAGCGATCCACATTAGGAAAAAAGGGTCAATTTTCAGTGAAAAAGCAATGTGTCCGTGTTGTGTTTTGGGCCGCTTCCTGTCACGGGCACCAAGCCTAACCGCACAAATGAGGCCCCATTGTAATTGGTAGACTTGGGGGAATGACAGGCGGATGGAAGTTTGTGGCTCTCCACAGATTTCAGGACTTTCCATCACAGAAATGTGAGGAAAATGAGTTTTTTTAGTCAAAGTTTGAGGTTTGCAAGGAATTCTGGATAAAAAAACCTGGTGAGAACCACGCTAGTCAGCCCACCCTGGATACCCCTAGGTGTCTAGTTTAAAAAAAATTCAGGCTTGGTGGATTTCCCTAGGTGCTGGCTGAGCTAATGTCCAAAATCTACAGTTACCCATATTGGAAAAAAGTTTTCGGTGGAAAAATGCGATGTGTCCATGTTGTGTTTTGGGACATTTCCTGTCTCGGGCACTAGTCCTACCTACACAAATGAGGTATCATTTTATTGGGAGGCATTGGGAAATGCCGGGTGGATGGAAGTTTGTGGCTCCACATAGATTTCTAAACTTTCCATCACAGAAATGTGAAGAAATTGTGTTTTTTTATTTAAAGATTGAGGTTTGACAGGGATTCTGGGTAAAAAAACCTGGAGAGAGCCACGCAAGGCAGCCCACCCTTGATATCCCTATGTGACTAGTTTCCAAAAATGTACAGGTTGGCTAGGTTTCCCTAGGTGCCGGCTGAGCTAGGATCCAAAATCTGCAGCTATCTACATTGGTAAAAAAGGTCCGTTTTTGGTGAAAAAATGTGATGTATCCATGTTACGTTTTGGGCCATTTCCTGTCATGTGCACTAGGCCTACCTACACAAGTGAGGTACCATTTTTATTGGGAGACTTGGAGGAATGCCAGGTGGATGGAAGTTTGTAGCTCCCTCCAAAATCCAGAACTTTCCATCACAGAAATGGGAGGAAAATGGGTTTTTTAGTCAAAGTTCGAGGTTTGCAAGGAATTCTGGGTAAAGAAACCTGGTGAGAGCCATACAAGTCAGCCCACACTGGATACCCTTAGGTGTCTAGTTTTCAGAAATGTACAGGTGTGCTAGGTTTTCCCAGGTGCCGGCTGAGCTAGGGTCCAAAATCTACAGCTACTCACATTGGAAAAAAAGGGTCAGTTTTCGGTGGAAAAATGCAATATGTTCATGTTGCATTTTTGGGCCGTTTCCTGTCATGGGCACTAGGCCTACCCACACAAGCGAGGCACCAGTTTTATTGGGAGACTTAGTGAAAAAAGCCGGCTGGATGGAAGTTTGGGGCTCCCCAAGGATTTCAGAACTTTACATCACAGAAATGTGAGGAAATTGTGTTTTTTTAGTCAAAGTTTGAGGTTTGCCAGGGATTCTCGGTAAAAAAAAGCTTGAGAGAGCCACACAAGTCAGCCCACCCTGGATACCCCTAGGTTTCTAGTTTAAAAAAATGTACAGATTGGTTAGCTTTCCCAAGGTGCTGGCTAAGCTAGGGTCCAAAATCCACAGCTACCCACGTTGAATAAAAAGGGTCAGTTTTGGGTAGAAAAATGCAATGTGTCCATGTTGTGTTTTGGGACATTTCCTGTCGCGAGCACTTGGCTTACCCACACAAATGAGGTACTATTTTTATTGGGAGACTTGGAGAAATGCCGGGTGGATGGGAGTTTGTGGTTCCCCACAGATTCCAGAACCTTCCATCACAGAAATGTGAGGAAACTGTGTTTTCTTAGTCAAAGTTTGAGGTTTGCAAGGAATTCTGGGTAAAAAAAACCTGGTGAGAGCCATGCAAGTTAGCTCACCCTGTATACCCCTGGATGTCTAGTTTAAAATTTTTTACAGGTTTGTTAGACTTGCCTAGGTGCCGGCTGAGCTAAGGTCCAAAATCTACAGTTACCCACATTGGAAAAAAAGGGCCAGTTTTCAGGAGGACAATGCGATCAGTCCATGTTGAGTTTTGGGACGTTTCCTGTCATGGGCATTAGGCCTATCTACATAAGTGAGGCACCATTTTTATCAGGACACTTAAAGGAGTGCCAGGTGGATGGAAATTTGTGGCTCTCCACAGATTCCAGAACTTTCCATCACAGAAATGTGAGGAAAATGTGCTTTTTTAGTCCAAGTTTGAGGTTTGCAAGAAATTCTGGGTAAAAAACCTGGTGAGAGCCTCACAAGTCACCCCATCCTGGATACCCCTAGGTGTCTAGTTTTAAAAAATGCACAGGTTCCAGAACTTTCCATCACAGAAATGTGAGGAAAATGTGTTTTTTTAGTCCAAGTTTGAGGTTTGCAAGAAATTCTGGGTAAAAAACCTGGTGAGAGCCTCACAAGTCACCCCATCCTGGATACCCCTAGGTGTCTAGTTTTAAAAAATGCACAGGTTTCTAGGTTTCCTTAGGCGCTGTCTGAGATAGGGTCCAAAATCTAGAGCTACCCACATTGGAAAAAAAGGGTCAGCTTTCAGTGGAAAAATGTGATGCGTTCATGTTGTGTTTTTGGCCCATTTCCTGCCGCAAGTACCAAGCTAACTCACCTCAGTGAGGTACCATTGTTATCTGAAGTTAAAGTTTGCAAATTTATATAGTACAGCTTATGACCCATGAGGGTATCCAGGCCCTGTCCATGGGCGCGAGGAGATTAAGGGGGTTATTAGGATGGCGGGTGGACTTTAGTCTGCCTGCCACCCTAGCGGTGCTGGGACCGGCCGCCAGACGTTCGGCGGTCCCGCACCGCTGATTAGGATGCGACCGCCACCCTGGCGGTCGCATTCCGCAATTTTGACATTGCGGCAGGTGCTGCTTACAGCAGCACCCGCCGCAATGCCAAATTACCATGTCGTGCATTGCCATGCACAACGTGGCAGGCACCACGCGGTGCCTGCCACCTTGTGCATGGCAATGTAGGGGGGTACCATAGGTACCCCCAAGTGCAGCACCCCACACCCCACCCCCCCTGGGGGCCTGCAACGGGCCCCCAAAGCGATTCCCCGCCAGCCTTTCCATGGCTGCCTTGCCGCCATGGAAAGGCCTTAAAAACCATGCATCCTAATATGGATGTCGGTGCCTGCTAGGCACCGCCACCATATTAGGCCCCAGCTCCGCCCGGCCGGCAATCAGAACAATTGCCAACCGGCGGAAAAGCGGCGGACGCACTTTGCGTCCGCCGCGGTACCCCCCTGCCATTATAATATGGCGGGGGTAAATCGGGTGGAGATGGCGGGCGGATCGCCACCGCCTGGCTGGCGATGGTGATCCGCCTACCATCCTAATCACCCCCTAAGTGATTTGCCCAGAATCATAGGATGTAGCGTCGATGCAGAGACTCGAACCCGAATAACCAGCTCCCGAGTCGCCAGCTCTGGCAGGTGTGCCACATCCTCTCTGAAGACTTGCGGGAGCATAGAATAGTAGAACATTTGCTATTCCCAATTGGATTACACTGCATTAGTACCTTTCAAATGTACGCCAGTTTATAAGAATAAAGACATTTAGAAAAATACCCTCTAAATCATACGCTAGTATGGATAAACTCCATGTCTTCTTCCCATTTCAGAAATACATAGGTTTCCTTGATACCCATTTTTGCACTCTACCTATTTTGCTATATGAATTGGTCTATACTTGGTACTTGATGAAAAACCATTGTACAGTGCAGCTCAATTGTTGGCTCTAGGTATCTTGGGTTCTCAGAGAACTTACAAACCCTATATATACCGACAACCAGAAGGGTCAAGTGGACGTAATGGAATTTTGGCTTTGTAAATCGGCCATCGAGACAAAAAGTTACAGGTGAAAATGTTGTCACAAATGGCTGCTTTTTCCTACTTATTTTGAAGATGGCTTTATTTCAACAGTTATTTTCCTTGGGAAACCCTTGGGAGATCTACACATATGACTCCTTGCTGAATTTGGAAATGTGTCTACTTTTCAGAAATCCAATCTTTCCTGGATCACCCCTAGGCTTTACCCTGGTTTCCACCACAAACTGGGAGTAGGTTGAGAGCACAGAAAATAGGAAAAATGGGCTATCTCTTTAAAAACAAATGCCAAAAATGTGGTACAAAATTATGTTTTTTGATTCAGCTCTGCATGTTACTAAAAGCTGGGAAGATGGTAACTTTAATACAGCAAACCGTTTATTGATACAATTTTTAGGGGAAAAAACCAGACTTTGATCTATAGCACCATTTCCCAATTTTTCTAAAAAAACTCAAAATGTTGCTATATTTTGCGTATTTTTCACAAACTCTGGGTGTCTTTAAAATCCCCAGGATGTTGGAAAAAAAGGACGCAAATTTGGCGTGGATACTTTGTGTGGAAAAAAAGTTATGGAGCCGTAAGCGTAAGCTAGTGCAAATAGCCAAAAAAGGGCTCACCACGGTGGGAGTCCCAGCAGCTAAGGGGTTAATGTGCATTACTGTAACTTGTTTTTTTACTGTTATGTTTATTATTATCTCATACTTACTTATTTACTCATGCCTACTACACCCCCTGAGGTTTAGGCCATCAACGAGGACTCTCCAGCCATCTCTGTCATGGGCTTTTCTTTCAATCTGACTCAAACCCATCTCCTTGCAGCCAGCCTCAAGGCCTCAGTGCCAGGTGCTTCTTGGCCTTTCTTTTTTCCTTTTTCCCTTGAGGCTTCCAGTTCAGTGCTTGCCTGATGTTGTTTGATGCAGGCTTGCGGAGGGAGTGGCCTATCCAGCCCCAGCATCTTTTCATGATTTCTTCATGGGCAAGGAGTTGGGAAGTCTGCTGCCATAGGTCGTTGTGGTTAATGGTGTTTGGACAGCGGGTTTGGAGTAGTTTGCTCAGACAGGTGTTGATGAAGGTCTGGTCTTTGTTGTTGGTGTTCAATTTTGTTCTCCAAGGTTCTGCTCCATACAGAAGGACCGATTTTATGTTGGTGTTAAAAAGCCTGATCATGGTTTGCAGCGTTAGAGCCTTGGAGCTCCAGATCTTCTTTAGCTGACTGAAGGCAGCCCTTACTTTGCAGATTCTTGCCTTGACGTCAACGTCTTTGCAGCCCTGCTTGTCTATGACACTGTCCAGGTAGGTGAAGTTCTCAAACTCTTCCAATGCATCGCCCACAAGAGTGACTGCAGTTGTGCTGGCCGTGTTAGCCTTCAGGATCTTGGTTTTTCCCCTGTGGATGTTGAGGTCAAGTTGTGCTGATGTGGCTGCCACATTATCAGTCTTCTCTTGCATGTACAGGTGGTTATGGGAGAGTAGGGCCAGGTCATCTGCACAGTCCATGTCGTTGAGCTGCATCCAAGGTGTCCACTGGATCCTTTTTTTTCTCCTTGCTGTGGATGTCTTCATGATCTAGTCTATGGTCAGCAGGAAGAGAAAAGTTGAGAGCAAGCAACCCTGGCGGACTCCAGTCCACACTAGGAAGGCTTTCGTGTGTTGTCCTCCACGGACTATCTTGCAGCTCATTCCCTCATAAGAGTTCCTGATGATTCTTACGAGTTTATCTGGCGCACACTAGTGGTGGAGGAGTTTCCAAAGGGTCTCTTTGTCCACGCTGTTGAATGCCTTCTCGTAGTTGATGACACTGGCATAGATGAGGGAGTTCCATTCTATCTACTGCTCAATGATGATGTGCAGTGATGCGATCTGGTCTGTGCAGAATCTATCTTTGTGGAAGCCAGCTTACTGGTCTTGCAACTCACATCGACTTGTTCCTCCATTCTGTTCAGGATGACTCTGTTGCACCCTTTGCCTGGGTTTGATAGAAGAGTTATCCCTCTGTGGATCACTGACATAATATCGACGACAACAATATCGACCTACCAGAATATCGTGTCAAGAATATCGATGTACAGAATATCGACATCCTATCTACAACATGGTAAGTACAAAAATATCGGAAAAGAAATATTGTTGTTTAAAATATCGAAGTTAAATATATCGGGGTTTATTTAATGTTAAAAAAATATTGTAAAATAAAGAAAAAAATACTATTAACTTAAAAATAAATTATTTTAATTTATTTGTAAATGTAAAAATTATAAATATTAAATTTAATTTAAAAAAAGAAACATACATATTTACAATTTAATATATATATATATTTACTTTAAAATAATTAATAAATAATATTTTTATTTAATTATAACATATTAGAAATATATCAAAAATACAATTAAATATATATACACAAACACCTGTAACATAAATATTATAAATGAAAAAATGTATATTATAATTATAATATATAAAATAGTAATTACAATTTAAATAATAATTTAGTACAAAAGGAGGGAAACTGTTGGATAGCCGAGGGGTAAAAATTACTATTCCCACTCCAGTGAGTGCAACAGACGCGCTTTTCACCAGCAGTCAGTGCCGTGAGGGGAACGGCTTCCCTTCATCTCTCCTTCTTTTTCCATCAGCCGTGAGGGGAACGGCTTCCCTTCATCCCTCCTTCTCTTTCCATCAGCCGTGAGGGAAACGGCTTACCGGCACGAAGCCTGCCGTGAGGGGAACGGCATCAAGGACTACATCTCCCACCAGGCGCGGGTAGACGCCTGCTGATAACGTCATCGGAGCGCCAGGAGGCGCGATAACAAGCTCGCCGGCTTCCTGCAGCGCGGGACGCGCCCGGGCCAAGGGTGGGCCCATCCTTGCCCGTCATTGCCAGGAAGAGGCAGGGCAGGGCCACCCTCCTAACTCCCTGGACTCAGGACTCTGTTCCGTATCAGGAGCTGACCGAGAGGTACTGTGATCTCTATCCTTGACTGCCCTACTATTTGTAACTGGCATTAGCGCCAGCACTTTAACTTCATCTGTGAAACTCATTTGCACTGTGGCCAAGCTGACTGGGTACTTTTTATTGAACATCTTTGGCGAGATTGGACTCCTTGGGACAAGCTATATACTAGCCATATATTTTTGACGAGACAAGGTTCACTGCTAGCCTTTTGTGAGCCCTAATATCTTGCACCTTATGGTTTATGATACTGTAAGCACTTTGCACTTTTCCCTGTATTTTAACAGCATCTTGAACCCTTCTTTATTTGCTGATTATTGGAAATCTGGACATAGCACGTTGTACTTTGTCCCCTGGGGCCTGGGGCTTGTTATCACTATAGAAAAGCACATTGTATTTTGCACATTGCACTTTATACCTTGTGTGGGGGAGTTGGTGAAACGGCCTACAGAAGATATTTTGCCCCTAGTTGTATGATCCAATTTGTTGACTACCAACATGGGGAAAAGGAAGCAAACAGCGAGCCATGCATCGAAATCATCAAGCAATCATAGAAAAGTTAATATGACTTTGCTAAATTATTTAACAGGGGCAGTTGGAGACATCGAGAGACAGATAACTTCTGTAGAAAAAACACTAAATATAGACTCGACGGACTCACTAGCTCCCAAATCAAAGGATAAAATGATCACTTTAGTAGATACAGGGGCTGATGAGAATGATCCCCCGGGTAAAACCTCTATTGAGCAGACAAAAAATGGATGTATCCAGGTAATTCCCGACGATATTTCCATTGGCGACCTCGATATTGATCATTTGCCTCCCTCTAAAAAATCCTGTAAATCACCAAACCGAGAATCATCTGATACCCTATCAAATGGAACACATACAGTTCAACCTACCCCTAGACAAACCAAGACCCATCCAAGAAAACTACAGGGAAAATCGCAGGGCCCCAAAAATAAAACTCAGAGGGAAATGGGTACTATCAATGCATCACATGTAAAAAGTAAATGTAACGCATCCCTAGGTGATACTGTAAATTTGTCCTTGGCCATTAAAGATCCAACTGATTTTGTTACACAATCCATCAATACCCTCACTGGTAGACTGGACAAAATAGAAGCAGGAATAGAGAAAGTTATTGCAACTCAGAATATGGCCGTCCAAGATGGGAGAGCGCAACCAAAGAAGACACCGAGTACCATTACACAGCCCGAGAGGGCAACCCTGAAAGCTACCCCTCCAACAGTAAAGGGACAATTAGGGGCAAGAGAAAAGGGCGAGGGGCCCGGAATGTATCCCAAAATAACTGTAGACATGAAAAATACCACCTTAAACGAGAGAGACGTGTGTAGAGAAAACGACATGGGATGGATAGGCAACTCTATGGGTGAAAGACGGGTGGGAGAGGAAAACATTAGAACGACCCCAACTAATAGCAATGCCCCAGAGGATGTACGTAGCCCATTAATTCTAAATTTACCACCGGCAGCTACACCATATACTGTTATTTTAGCTAGCGTCCCTTTCTCCTCACCAGCTGAAACGGAAACCTGGTCTTCCTTAAGAAATAAAACCATTTACTGGCTGGGAAATAGAACAGGCTTGACCAGTGCCCTTTTTAGAGAATTCAAGATGGTGAGGAGAATCGGTTGGGTGGGAAATAACAACAAACTTTTTCAAGGCGACTGTGTTGTTCTCTCATTAGGATCACCCGCATTGGTAAGGGAAGTTTTACTAAGAACACAGGATCCTAGTCTTAGTTACACAAACATACACGTTCTTCCCCTGGGCTTTTTCTATCAACCTATGTGCCCAACAAGACTAAAAAGTTGCCGCCAACTTAGAAAGGCTTCAGACAGTTCACTTTTTTACTTGGCGACATCAAATAGATTTGGCCCTCTATTGACCCTAGACCAAAATGATTGACTACCATCTAGCCAGAACTCTGCAGGGAACATTTTGAGTACTGAAACCCCATGTGTATCAGTTACGAATAGTTTAATTAGGGCTGAATCAACGGACGAGGGGGATAGTATTTTTAAATGCGATGAAACACCTGGGTTTGACTATACTAGCAGGTTTCATACAGAAACGGATAGTGTTGGAGTTTCTGACCCAGCCTCGCAAATTGAGGGTGAATCAATTAATCAACCTGAATCTATCCCTGAAATAATTGACCCTAAAACAAAAAATTTTAGAATTCTTTTTTGGAATGTAGCGGGCCTTAAAAATAAAGTGAAAGATACAGCTTGGAAAGAGTTTACAAATAACTTTGACATTTTATGTGTACAAGAGACCTGGGCAATTAACGAAATACACATTAATGGCTTTAGGACACTGCATACACCAGTGATTCACTCATCGAGCGGAAGACCCAAGAGTGGAATTTGTGTATACGTTTCAAATTTGCTTGGGGCCTTAAAAATTGAAATGACTAGCTCTGAAATCTATTACCAGATTGTCTTGATCCATATGGATGTGAATCGCATATTGGCTGTAATTAACTTTTACAACAATGTCGAAAAAGGGCAATTGGGCGCCATAATGATGAAGCTTAGCGAGAATATCAGCAATTTACAACCAAAAGGCGTGATTGAAATTATTCCTATCTGGGGCGGGGATTTCAATGTTGGTTTATGCCCGTTAGCCGGGTTAGGAAAATGTGGGCTAACAATGGAGGAGGATGAACCGGCGATTCATTTCTCCCACACAGATAGAGGAGAGTTGTTCAACGAGATCTTATTCCTATATGATTTTGGTTTTGCAAATTGTCTATGCTCGCCTAAGGTGGATTTTGGGCACACTTTCATTGGCAGAGGCGCCGAATCGACAATAGATTTTATTATCATGCCAAATCGTTATGCAAGATATGTTACTGGTTACAATATTCATCGAAATGTAATGAGTGATCATTTGCCCCTAAGTGTAAATATAACCATCCCAATAACGGCAGCTAGGAAACATAGCAACCAAGTGGCATGGGTACAAAATATAGGACTTGGAAGACAAAATGGCTACACAATTCGCTGGTCTAATTTGGACCCTGCGGAGTTGAGTAAACAAATTGTCACCAAGGCGTACGATTCAATTCAAATGTGTTTAAACGACAGCCCGACGCACAACAATATCCTGATAGCCTTCACCCATATCACTAAGGTTGTCAAAAACATGCTGCAAGTGGAAAGCAAAGGAACTCGTAACCATAGAAAGGGATGGTTCGATAATATTTGCACCAAAACCTATACCAATCTAAAAAATGCCATTCACAAGCAAGCTGTACAATGAAGCTAGGAAAGCCAGGATAAGCGAATTGAAAGAGAAGGCCTGGAAGAATCTTAGTGATGCCTCAACGAGCAAAGATAGTTCGAAATTTTGGCAGGCCGTGAATGCACCATTTTTTAATAACAAGCTTGATGCGCCTGCAATTGAGGTAGCAATAGAGGAAAAAACTTGGGTGGACTTCTTCTCAAATGTTTACTCCCTACAGAAGGCCACAGAGCGGGAAATAGATTGCAGGAAAGAGTCCGGGAGGGAATACCAAGACTTCATACCCATTGATTTCCATATTACTTTGCAAGATGCAACTATGGCCATAAAAGCAAGCAAGTGTGGCAAGGCCCCTGGCCCGGATGGGGTACCAATTGACTTATTTAAGTCAATTCCTGAGCTGTGGTCCCCAATATTAACACAGGTTTTACAAGCATGTTGTGCAAAGGGATTTATATATACATGGGGGCCGATTCCGATGTCGGACGGACTCAGGTCCATCCGACATCGTCCAGGAGCCGTAACCGACCGACCTGCTGTCGTCGGTTACGGCCCTGCAGATGCGATGCGACCGAACCCTGTTCGGTCGCACTCGTGATACTACTACACAGTGGGAGCATGCATTCCGAGCGGAATGCATGCTTGCATTCATGAAAAGCAGGGTGCAGTTCATCCCTGCACCCTGTGGCCGGCACCCCAAGGTGCCTGCCACCGGGTGCAGGGATCAACAGAGGAGCACCATAGGTGCCCCCAGGCCGCCATTCGGCGGCTCTCGCACCCATGGGGGCCCTACTGGGGGCCCCCAAAGACAGTTACCGACTGCCTTTTCGTGTCGGAAAGACCGGCACGAAAGGCAGTGAGAAACTGCCATCGTACTCCCTCGGTCGTGAAGAGGCGGCCGGGGGAGTACTGAAGGATTTCCGTACGGCGGACGGGCTCTCGAAGCCCGTCGTAAGCCATCCGGAAATCCCAGTCGGATTCCTTTCCGACCGAGCCCATCGGAATGGCTCGGTTGGAAAGGAATCCGGCCGGCACGTTCCGATTCAGTCGGAAGGGCTCCGACCATCGTTCGGTGCCCTTCCGGCCGAAATCGGAATCGGCCCCATGGTCTGAATCGATCATCGTTCCTATTTTTAAGAAGGGGGATCGGGAAAACCCTGCCTGCTACCGCCCAATATCTTTATTAGATTCTCTTATGAAGGTAGCAGGTAGGATTGTTTTAGATCGATTGCAAACATGGGCAGAAGAAAACAACATTTTAAGTGATGTACAGTACGGTTTTAGATCTGGCCTAGGAATCAACGAGCAGGCTCTTAATCTCAGTATTTTAATTGGAAAGAACACGCAGGCTAAATCTAGGAATTTTTATTTGGCATTTGTCGACCTTACTGCCGCATTTGATTGTGTTATTCACAGCAAGTTGTGGGGCATTTTAAGTGATCTTAAGGTCGACCCAACACTAATCCAGTTTTTAAGACAGTTATACTCTGGCGCCACAGCTAAAGTTCGTTATGGACTCAGGGAGAGTGTACCGCACCGTTCAAAGTAGAGAGGGGAGTGAGGCAAGGATGCGTTTTGGCACCACTCCTGTTCACTTTTTATACTAATGCTTTGGAACAGGAGTTGGTGTCAAACGCTAGGGACCCGCCATATGTAAACAAGCGCCCGATTGTCTCCCTTCTCTACGCGGACGGTGCGGTACTTATGGCACGTACCCAGATCGGTTTACAAAGGGCGCTCACTTTTTATACTAGCTTTATGGATAACCTGGGGCTGAAAATGAACGCAAAGAAAAGCTTTATAATGACCTGTGGGAGAGGGAAACAAAAGTACAGAAGCTTTCAAGCCAGGGGAAGCAGGGTAGAACCCACTAACTCTTTTACTTATCTGGGTGTTCTATTCAACCGGACTGGGTCTTGGGCTCAAGCAATTAAGACTAGGAGCCTTTTATTTATGAAGTCCACTGCGGCCCTAATGAACTTTACCAAAAAACTGGGTAAAAGGCCACCAGAAATCCTTTAAAAAATTTACCAGGCCAAATGCGTGAGTATAGCAACCTTTGGGGCAGGTATATGGGGATTTCATGATGGCGCACCAATTCAATATGTCGAAAATGCATTTTTAAGATTTATATTGGCAGTCCCCGCCAGCGCCCCAGTTTTTAACTGTCACAGCGAGTTAGGAGTATTATACATCTTAGATCTAATTAAGGTACAATCTGTGCTGCTTTGGCACAGAATTTGGACCTCTGCTAGCACAGGTCTAAACAAGGAAATCCTAATCGACGCAATGAAATTAGATCATGCCAGCAAGATTATTTGGCTAAAGTATGTAAAAACTTTATGCAGGATATTGGACACCCAGAGTTTTTTTCCCTACCTGAAGAAATGAATTCCATACATCGGAAGGAACTTAAAAAAATCTGTATGACCTTTCTGGAAGAAAATAGGTTAGCTCTGGAAATGAACAAACCTACGGTGGTCCAGCACCAAATAATTACTATAACGTATAACATCCAACCATACCTATTATGTATTACAGGGGGATATGATAGGTACGTGCTAACACGTTTTAGATTTGGGACTTTCCATCGCTTGATTAGCCACCCAGATATTAACAACTGGTCAAGGGAACTTTGTCCGTGCCCCAGCGACAATATCTCCCCACAAACAACGATCCATGCCATCTTATTCTGTAAATTTTATGCAAACGAACGGCGTTGATGGATTATACCTCTTCTAAAACGGGGGGGATGGAGACAATGCCGCCCTGCTTTTTTGTATTTACAGATGTTGGAAAATTGTTATTGCATCGGAATTATGGCGGGTTTCCTAAAAGCATACTGAGAGTAAGAAAGATTTTAAATGCTTAAAAGTTAGATGGAAACATGGGAGCTGGGGAAATATGAGCTGATTTACTCCAAGCACACAAGTTGAATTTTATTATTCTTACGCAATAGAAATAGCTATAGTATAATTAATTGTTTTTATGAATTTGTACAAAGTTATGTCTATTACCGTGTTTTTAGATGTGAGATGAGATGTTTTTTAATTGACTGCTTTTATGATTTTTAATGCCTGAAATCGAATAAAGCTTGTTTTTGATTTGATTTGATTTGAGTGCAACAGTAGGGAAAGTGTTGGATAGCGGGGAGGTAAAAATTACTAATCCCACTCCAACGAGTGTAACAGTAGGGAAAGTGTTGGATAGCGCAGGGGTTAAAATTACTTTTCCCACTCCAGTAAGTGCAACAGTAGGGAAAGTGTTGGATAGTGGGAGGGTAAAAATTACTATTCCCACTCAAGTGAGTGCAACAATAGGGAAAGTGTTGGATAGCGGGTGGGTAAAAATTACTATTCCCACTCCAGCGAGTGCAACAGTAGGGAAAGTGTTAGATAGCGGGTGAGTAAAAATTACTATTCCCACTCCAGTGAGTGCAACAGTAGGGAAAGTGTTGGATAGCAGAGGGGTAAAACTTACTATTCACTCCAGTCAGTGCAACAGTAGGGAAAGTGTTAGATAGCGGAGGGGTAAAAATTACTATTTCCACTCCAGTGAGTGCAACAGTAGGGAAAGTGTTGGATAGCAGAAGGGTAAAAATTACTATTACGACTCCAGTAAGTGCAACAGTAGGGAAACTGTTGGATAGCGGGGGGGGGATAAAAATTACTATTCCCACTCCAGTGAGTGCTACAGTAGAGAAAGTGTTGGATAGCAGGTAGGTAAAACTCCAGCGAGTGCAACAGTAGGGAAAGTGTTGGATATCGGGGGGGTAAAAATTACTATTCCCACTCCAGTGAGTGCAACAGTAGGGAAAGTGTTGGATAGTGGGTGGGTAAAAATTACTATTCCCACTCCAGTAAGTGCAACAGTAGGGAAAGTGTTAAATAGCGGGGGGTAAAAATTACTATTCCCACTCCAGCGAGTGCAACAATAGGGAAAGTGTTGGATAGCGGAGGGAATAATTTACTATTCCCACTCCAGCAAATGCAACAGTAGGGAAAATGTTGGATAGCGGAGGGGAATAATTTAGTATTCCCACTCCAGCAAAATAATTAACATTAATTAACAAATAATTAATTATTCAAAAATGATTTACCTCCCACCATATTCCCCTATAAACGACACCACCAATATTGTAAAACATGACAAAATTAACATAATTAATTGACAATTAATTAACTAATAACAATTAACAAGCAAATTAAAAACAATCCCTAATAAATTAGTTCACACAATTAACATTATAAAATAACTTTAAATAAATATTATAGAAAAAAATAATAAAACTTTTATTAAAATTAAATTACTTCCCAGCCTACTCCCCCATCAACGCACAACACACTATTAAAAAAGACACAATTAACATAATTATTAATTAATTAATAATTATTAATATCCCAATAATAAATAATTAATAATAAATTAATAACCACATTTAACAATATAACATATTAAAAACATAAATATTAATTAATACAAAGCATAAATTAATTAATCATAATTAAATTACTTGCCACCCCACTCCCCTATAAACCCACAGCCCACTCCTAAAAATGAGACAATTAACATATTTAACAATTAATTAACAATTATTAATAACCAATTAATAAATCATCAATATTAAATTAAGTATCACAATTAACAATATAAATTATTAAATACATAAATATTAATTAATAAACATTATTAATTAATTAATAATAATTAAATTACTTCCCACCCTATTCCCCTATTAACCCACAACCCGCTACGGAACTAAAACACAAAATTGTATTAATAAATAATGAATAACTTCTAAAAAGTATTAATACATTTTTTATAATTAAATTACTTCCCACCCTATTCCCCTATAAACCCACAACCCGCTACGGAACTAAAACACAAAATTTTATTAATAAATAATGAATAACTTCTAAAAAGTATTAATAAATTTTTTATAATTAAATTACTTCCCACCCTATTCCCCTATAAACCCACAACCCGCTACAGAACTAAAACGCAAAATGTAATTAAAAAATAATTTATAACATAAAAATTATTAATACATTTATTATAATTAAATTACTTCCCACCCTATTCCCCTATAAACCCACAACCCGCTACGGAACTAAAACACATTGGGGCCGATTCCGATTCGGGCCGGAAAACGTACCGACCGACTCGGAGCCGGAATAAATACCGACCGACACGTACCGGTGCAGCCCGACCCGCAAAGTACGATGAGAAGCGTGCAAAATACGACCGACGCGTACGGAACACAAGCCGAACGACCGAACCGCGCGGAAAACAGCCATCCAGCTGGAAAAGCACGCGAATCGAACCGACCGACACGCACCAGGAAGAATGCCGAACGAAACGTACCCGCGAACTCCTACCCGCCAAGTACGATGCAACACGTGGAAAACACAACCGAGTCGCACGGGGCCCAAGCCGCACGACCGACACGCATTCAAAACTGCGAGCCGAAGCAACCCAAAACCCCGCGACTGACGCGTACGCAGCACAGAAAACAGCACAAACACAGCGTGAACGAATCTGAGAGGCTCGCACGAGACAACTGGAGGGTCCGACTCGGTCACAAGAACGTCTCCTACATGCACAAAAAGAACCAAGGAAAAAAAAACACAAAAAAAGGCCAAACAAGCAATCACAAAGCAAATAAATACTGGGGGGGGAAACAGGGAACAAAGTCACACCCACAACTCCACCCATATAAAGGACACAAATCCCTACCATGATCCTTTGCAAATTCAAATTACCTGCCAGCACTCAACACCAACAGACAGCAACCACACACACACTCACAGCTCATCCATCACACAAGCCACACACCAGCAGCACCACAACAAATAGCACCCTCACATACACCCAGCAAAACACACACTCACACACCCTCACTTGCACACCAAAACACACATCACACACCAGCACCACCCAACACCATGCCCCCAAAGAAGAATCACAAGTTCCTAGATAGTGAATTGGAAGTCCTGGTAGATGAGATCCTCAGGGTAGAGCCACAGCTGTTTGGTACATTGGTCCAACAGACACCCATGGCGCAGAAAACCAAGATGTGGGAGAGGATCGTCGACAGGGTGAACGCACAATCACCATGTTTGCGCACAAAGGTAGACATCCAGAACAGGTGGTATGACGTGCGCAGGAGGGTCAAGGAGCTGTTGAAGAAGGACTACATCGTGAGCCAACACACCGGCAGTGGCCCTCCTGCCAAACCAGTATACCTCAGGCCCTGGGAGGAGAAGGTGCGGGCCATCCTACCACCAGTGAGCGTCTATGGACTAGAAAACATCCCAGAGCCTGGTGAGTACACAACAAATGTACACAATATTGTGCCACAATACACACACATCACTGTCAAGGGGAGAGTCAAACCATGCACCCTTAGCAAATACACACCAACCAAAACAGATCATCCCAAAATGTGTATGTCAGCCAGATAAACACAATACATGCCAGCTCATAGTGAAATGTAACTGTGTCATGACATGTACAAACCTAACAACAAATACAGCTGAGGCAGTGGCACAAATATAACCAACAAACACAGTCAGACATGTAGCCACCACCACAACACCACCTCACAGGGAAGCTCACTGAAAGGAAGGAATACTGTGTATGCTGGGCAAGTCAGTGTACCCAATAGCATCATGGGAGTCGTAGTCACAGAAATTGCCCACCCTCACAATGTGCACATCAACACCACCATGAACCATGCCCACATCACAGGGAGTGCAAAACAACTGACAAGATGGCTGACACTGGCTACTGCTGTGGGGAGCACAAGGCCCTGCTGGCAACTGTGCACCAACCAACAGCAGGACACCACTGACTGACATCCTGAAAGACAACTTGCACTCCCTGCAATGGAAGCACGCTCCATGGTGGGAAATCTGGCTTGGTGGGAAGGAGGACTCACAGCACTGACCATAGTCACCAGCAGCTCCACCCACACACCCCTAACACAAACTACACACAACTCACCTGGGAGAAAGCACTGCCTCACACACCAATCAAATATCCCATCAAAGAACCACAACCCTGGGTCATGCAGTGTGGAGCACAGGGACACACATGGGAACTTGTAGCAAAACAAACCCCAGGATAACACTGTCAGCCATCTTGTCAGCACAGGCACACAACCCCACAGGGAAGCTGAGTCAAAAGGAAGGAAGCATGGGCACGCTGGGAAGGGGGGTGGAGGCAATAGCATGATGGGAGTGGTAGTCACAGCCCAACATCCCCCACCCACATGGCCCAGCAAAAACACACCCAAGCGTGCACACCTCACAGGGAGTCAAAAGCCACTTCAAAGATGTCTGACACTGGTGCTCTGTTGTGGGGAGCACAAGCCCATGCTGGGAACTGTGCACCAACCAACAGCAGGACACCACTGTCAGCCATCTTGCCATTGCTGTCACACCCACACACAGTGAAGTACACTCAAAAGGAAGGAAGTATGGGCATGCTGGGAAGGGGGGTGGAGGCAATAGCATGATGGGAGTGGTAGTCAGAGATATTGGTCAGCCTCACAATTGGCCCATCAACACCACCCTGAACCATGCCCACATCACAGGGAGTGGAAAACAACTGACAAGATGGCTGACACTGGCTACTGCTGTGGGGAGCACAAGGCCCTGCTGGGAACTGTGCACCAACCAACAGCAGGACACCACTTACTGACATCCTGAAAGACAACTTGCACTCCCTGCAATGGAAGCACGTTCCATGGTGGGATATCTGGCTGGGTGGGAAGGAGGGCCGGATGTCAACCAAATACAACCAATGCAGACCATGTACACACCCCAACATTCACATAGAAATGCCCAAATAATGCAGGACAATGTGCTACACCAATATCAACCCCTGACTGTGACAACTTAGGACAATGCAATGTACAGGCCCGCATCCAGAGGCACAGTCACAACTGTCAGGTGTGTCAACCATTGATGCCTGCAGAAACATAACATACATTGTGTGTGTCTCCCAAAAACAGGTGATGATGGGGACACAGCAGCAGACGCTGAGGAGTCCCCGTCCCAGGCTCAAGAGGATACGGAGCTCACTGGTGTGGAACAGCCTCTGCCCTCCTCGGATGAAGAAGACCAACCTGGCACCTCCGGAGCAAGTCATCATGCAGCACCAGCAGGACCACCAGCTGCACCCCCTGCACCCACCCCTCCAACGACTGTCAACACACATACCACCCCTGCCGACATGGAAAGACCAAGGAGCACCACCACCACCAGCACAGGGACCCTGGACCAACGTGGGGCCATGGACACCAACACCACCAACAACCCCCAAGGGGGCCCAGGGTCACCTGTGCGTGCCACCTCAGGTACTGCACGTGTCGCCAGGGGTGGTGGGAGGGGTGGGAGACATAGGTCGCTGCTTGCAGAGGGGTCTGGACTGCATGATGACCCACAACTGGCACGCATAGCCGATGCGTACCAGTCCAGCACCGGAGAGCTCAGCCAGGTAGTGGGGCTCCTCAGGGACATTAAACAGCAGCAGGCTGCCCATCATGCCCGCTTGGACTCACACATGTCCCGCGTGGAGTCCAAGTGGGACACACTGCAAGAGATGACGGCGGTGCATAGGGACATATTACAATGCCTCCGCCAGATGAGCAGCAACCAGTCAACACCTCCCTGTGTGCCCACAACATCTGCTGCTGAAACAACTGCAACTGCCACAGGGAGGGCGGATGACTCTGGCGAAGAGTCCCCTGCACCGCAGCAGCCTGCACTTGAGGGTCCCCCCCCAAAGAAGAGGGGCCGTCCGAGGAGGGGCAAGTGAGAGGCCGATGGCCATGTGCATCCCCCAGGAAGCCAAAACCTGTTCTGGATAATCACCTTTGTGCGCAAACTGTTCACCCTGTTGACTGCAACACAACTCTCCCACATGACATGGGGAGCTCAAGTTGGACCAATGTCTCAGATGACTATGGACTTTACTCTGGACATTTCTGCTAACAGGACTTCCAAATCATCTAGGAACTTTGGATTACAATCACAATGTACAGCACACACCATCCTGTGCACTATACTCACACATGTATGTCAATAAACTCACTAATACACCATACCTGCCTCTGTTGTGATTCCTACGTTGTCTCTGAAGTGGCGATGATGATCTGGGAAATGACACTGTGCATGCTAACTGCTACAGCAAGTACAACACCGGCATGTGAGTCATGGCGACGTCACACATATGAGGGAGGCACACCACCAGGGCTACACAACACATACACACCATGGCCATCTGACTCATCGCCTACACTGATGTTGCCAGGAAATACGTTGCATTGCACAGACCCAACACCTATTCACAGTCTGTGTTAACTAGCCCACTGGTGCAGTAAGCAAATGTCAGTCAGATGTGTGACCACAGACAACGCACATCACAAAGTGAAGCACAGGTTTATTACACATTTGCAACATGTTGTAACCACCACAGATGCAAGGTAATACCACCTGGCAGCGGGCACACAGTCAACAAGTGTAGAAGGAAGGAAGTCCATGGGTGTGGTGCACATCACCTGTAGGGACACGACAGCTACCACCCTGGAAGTCGAATCACGGTGTCGGGGATCACAGTTGACCAAACGACTCTGAAAGTACCCTGTGAAGGACAGAAATGACACACAGTCAAAAGCACTGAAGAACAGGACAGAACTGCAATACTCATGCCCAATACATGTCACAAGATACCCACCCAGAACCAAGTTAGCATGTCAACACTGTTGGGGAGTACAGACTACCTGTAAGGACACATCGCTACACGCATACAGTCATGTAGCACATGGACACACTCAAACAGCACCAGAGCACCACCAACACATATCATGCAAACTCACATCAGTTACATGACATCTCTGGATACTTACATTCAGCTGAAGAAGTTGGTGATGAGCTGTGTGCGGACATCACCATCATCATCATCATCATCACTGGCATCGTGGTCCAGGCCAGGATCCTCCACAGGTGGCGGACGTTGGTCATCGTCATCCAGGATGAGAGGCAACTCCTTCCGCACTGCCAGGTTGTGTAGCATGCAGCAGACGATGACAATCTTGCACACCTTTGCCGGGGCATATGGGAGGGACCCTCCTGTCTTGTCCAGGCAGCGGAAGCGGCTCTTCAGGAGACCAAATGTCCGCTCAATCACTCTCCTCGTCCGACCATGTGCCTCATTGTAGCGCATCTGGGCTGGTGTCACAGGGTTCCTGAGGGGCGTCAGCAACCACGGCATGTTGGGATATCCGGAGTCACCTACATACAGACAATTGCACATTAGCTGAGTTGGAAAAGAGGGTGGAACACTACATTGCAGAACACACACAATGGTACAAAGTCAGTACACACCAACAAGCCAGGCACGCTGGTTCCGCATCTGTGACATCATCCTCGGGATGCGACTACTCCTCATCACGTAGGCATCGTGTGCAGAACCGGGGACACGGGCACACACGTGTGAGATGGTCATATCTGCAAGACAGACCACCAGTGCATTGACCGAGTGGTAGTGCTTGCGGTTCCTGTATGCCTGCTCCTGGGCCTGTGGTGGTACCAAAGCCACATGTGTCCCATCAATGGAGCCAATGACATGCAGCATCCTCCCCAGGGCATAGAAGTCACTCTTCACGTCAGTGAGTTGCTGGAGTCTAGGGAAATAGATGTACTGGTTCAGGTATATCAACATAGCCTCCAATACATCGTGGAGCACACGGCTGAACATGGTCTGTGACATCCCACCAGCAGTCGCCAGAGTGTGTTGAAAGGTACCGGTGGCAAAGAAGTGTAGGGCTGCCATCACCTTCACCTTGGGGGTCAGCGCTGTAGGGTACGGCCGGCCAGGTTGCAGGTGTGGTGCCAAGCGCACTGCCAAATCATCAATCAGCTGCCTGGTGAAGCGGTACCGTCGGATGCTGTCACGTTCCACCATCGTTGCCAGGTCAGGGAATGGTCTATGGACAGCTGGTGCCCTGCAGTGCATAGGTGAAGAAAGAAAGATTGTCACTCACCCCACATATGTGGCATTGTACACACTCAACATCACACAATACATCATTATGAGGCACAAGTACATGATGTGTGCAGTTCCGTAAGGACATGTATGGCACATACATGGCCAACATCCAACATCACAGTTCAACAAGTGGCATCAATAAGTCCCAGGTTGTGCCATTGGGTATCATGAGGACGTGTCACATTTCCCATCTCCTGCTGCCACGTTACAAACACACCCCACAGTGACATGTGAGGACAGATGTGCCCCAGGCATCACAGCTCAACGACAGGTAGATTCCCAGGGACCCTGTATTGCCACATGGACACTGGCATGACATGGCGTATCATGTATACACCACAGCAAAACAACCATGACCCCCACAGGTAGTGGTCCCTGTTGCCTCGGCAGGACAGACATGGACGTCTGTGACACACACACGCACAACATCAAAGTCCATGCACAAACAACGTGGATGTGGAGACTGTCTCCCATTGTGCACATGAAATCCGAGACATTGTAAACACAACATGCACACAGACTGTGGAGGACCATCACTATTGTGCCAATGGGTCACCCTGGGTTAAACATACCGTCCCACATGGGACTCAGGGGGCATGTGACATGACATACACATACACCACCGTGAAATGTGACCATGCCACATGCTCAGATATGAACAGTTGCACATCACAGTGGTCATGTACACGAAACACCAAGGATACTGTCCCCATGAACACGTGCACAGCCTGGGGGTGGCTGCCCCAAGTGACACCCACAGAACAACATGTTCACCCCCATACACGGAATAGGTAATGCAGCCTTACATGCCTTAGGATACAGTTTGGACAGGCTGTGGTGTTGTAGGTGTGCCCCTCACTCCCTGGGAAGTATATGTGGCTGGCATATGTTCACCTGTGACAGGCATGGTGACATATGCCAGTGACATGTACAGGGACGCGTTGGACAGCAATGGACCGATCGGTGCGCACACATTGGCCATTGCATTCAATGTGTGCTGGTACACGTTGTATTCGCAATACGCGTTGGACAGCAATGGACCAATCGGTGTGCACACATTGGCCATTGCATTCAATGTGCGGGTACGCGTTGTATCCTAGGTACGCGTTGAACAGCAATGGACCGATCGGTGCGCACGACTGGCCATTGCATTCAATGTGTGCGGGTACGCGTTGTATCCTAGGTACGCGTTGAACAGCAATGGACCGATCGGTGCGCACACGGTTGGCCATTGCATTCAATGTGTGCGGGTACGCGTTGTATCCTAGGTACGCGTTGAACAGCAATGGACCGATCGGTGTGCCCGGCCGGCCCATTGCATTCAATGTGTGCGGGTACGCGTTGTATCCTAGGTACGCGTTGAACAGCAATGGACCGATCGGTGCGCACCCATTGGCTATGGCCTGGCCTGGCAACGGACGCGTTTTCAAATCTTGAACGAGTCTGATGCTGGAAATTCAGTTGGTCACCCACAACAATGTTGCAAATTCATGGGTGCCATGAAGTTGAACTTTGAAGGATGCTGTGGGCGTGTGTAAGTGGTGCAATTCCATGGATTGGCCAGATTCAGAAGATGCTAACGACTTGGACCTATCACTTTGGACACATGGGACAGTAACTGCCTCTGCAGCACACATATAATGCTGGCTGTTCCCCTGAGAGCTCACTTGCCTGCACTACATGCTCCAGGACGACATCTGCCACCACCACTGCTGCTGTATCTGCACCCTCTGGACCCTGCAATGGCACGTACTGTGGAGAGAGCCCCAGCCTTCAGCACTGAGGAGAACCAGGCCCTGCTGGACAGCCTCCTTCCACAGTACAGCAAGCTGTATGGGAAAGCAGGGGAGCAGGTGAGTGTTCTGTCCACTGCCTTCCTAAATGTGCATGTTGTCTGACTAGCAAGGCTAACAGTCTGCACGCCACTGGCTAGCAGGCTCACTGAGTAGTTCTCACCCCCATAGTGTGTAGTTACATGCACTGGACAGGTATAGTGCAGTGACAGTGCATTTAAACAAGGTTTTACTTCCCAGGCAATGATACCATGTAGTAACTGCTGGCATACTGTCCATGGCCATCGTTGCACTGCCTGTGTACATCATGTGCCCCTGTGATTGAGACATGTATACACAACTGTGAAATGCACGGATATGTTGCATGTGTAGTAATAGCATTCTCACTTTGTCATCCTCACAGGTTGATGCCCACCAGAAGCAGAAGATATGGCTGACCATCGTCCGGGCAGTGAGATCCGTGGGGACTACAAGCGCCGGATCCGCAACTGCCAGAAGAGGTGGCAGGACCTTCGGGGCTGGACCCGGAGGATCGCACGGGTCCAGCTGAAGCTGTCGCCTCCTCGCAGGAGGGGCGGACACCGGACCCTGACCCCCACATGCTCAGGATCCTGGCGGTGGTCTTCCCTGATCTGGATGGGCAGCTGAAGGCCAGGGAGCAGCACGGAGGGGGTGAGTCCATGACTGCATTGTGTACTTTGTCTGCCATGCTATGTGCCCTCCTCTGGCCTGGTTAAACTTCCACAGCACATCAGTCATGTGGTCCAGGACCCATGTCCCTCGATTGTGCACTGCCCACTCCTCATCTGATACCCAGGTGTGGCCCTTGCAGTCAGGGAATTGTGTCACTTGGGTACTGTGTCCTTGCAGTTTGCTTGACTCAAGGTGGGGGACAGCATCTGTTCCCCTAACTGTGGTGGGCATCATGGGTGGGTCCATTGCTTACACAATGCCTGTGTTCTGACATGTAATCTGCGTGTTACTTTGATATGTGGTCCAATTGCTGAGCTGATCCACCACATGTGCCTGGGGTAACTGGCACACACCCAAGCTGCGGGTGGGAACAATGTTTGGGCCCCAGGAGTGTGTATATTACGTGTGTCACACATACTTAGCCAGCTGCCTACTGTCCAGGGTTCATCCCTCATTCATGTGGGGCAGGACAGTCATGCCTACTCCAGGCCATGCAATGCACTCTGTACTCCCACTCCCGTGTATCAGCTGACACGTTGTGCTCAGTGATATGTCCCCTCAGGTGTCAGCCTCTGTGTCAGTGTGCTGTGGCTTCGATGTCAGGACTGCTGGGGTGTTTATCGGTTGGGGCTCAGCATGCCACCGGAGATGTGACCATAGGAGACGATACTTGTGTGACACATAGGTGTTTGAACACCTGACCGTGCAGACTGGGGTATGCGAATGTGAAGTCCATGCAGCTGTTTCCCATTCACAGCAGATTGTGAGGTGCTCAGGTTCAGAGGCTTGTGTTACAGGTCACCCATATGTCCAATCAGTATGACCTGGACAGATAAGGGTTCAGATGATGTGGTGTGTGGGGGATGTACATGTGCACTTGTTCAGCTCCAGGACTTGCATTCCCCATGACCTACTATTGTGACACAGTGCAGACTGTTGTTGTGTGGCTGCCCTGCCCATGTGACTGGAGACAGTGATGTATGACTTAGCAGGCATGCCTGTGCCATGGCATGTGACTTCCTATGAGTGATCCTGCAGGGGAGTGACATGTGCTACATGCACACCATAGTGGCAATGGCTATCAGCACATGGGTGCATCATGGTGTCTGTCTCTGGTATGCATCACATGCATTTCATATATCTGACTCTGGGCATCACTTTCATCCGGACACCTGTACTGACTCAGTGGCAAGAGTTGTGATGTGTGCATGTTCACATGCTTCACCGTGTTCTCTGCACCGTCCAACTACTGTGTAGGTGGTGCATGTGTCCACACTGGGGTATTGCCAGCCAACGGACGCCAGACAGATGGGTGCAAGGCCAGGTGGGATGTGAGTGCCATGGTTGACGATCAGACTGACAATTGGCTTCTCCTATTCTGTTTGGGCAATTTTAGCAATGTTCAACTAAGGATGCCAGGCCTTGCTCTGTATTGTGCTGTACTTACTGTGGTGTGTGCGTTCGGTGCAGGTGACTGATGTCTGTCTGTTTCCCTATTGTTTGCAGATACATCCACGGCCACAGGAGGGGACAGCTCCACGGACCAGGAGGAGCCGCAGAGCCAGACTGGGTCAGCAGCCGAGGAGTGGTCGGAGGGACCCAGTGGCACGGAGGGCGAGGGGAGCCACACCGAGGAGTCCTCAGCACCATCCACCTCAGCTGAGGACCACAGCAGCTCGGAGGATGACTCCCTTATGGAGGCGGGTGTCAGCAGCCACCACACCCCAGCTAGTGTTGCTGTCCCCGCCACCACCACCACCACCGCCCTCCCATCGGCTCCCATTCCCGAGGTCCGTGGAGGCTCCCATGTTCGGGAGCGTGTCTCCTTCGGGCCAGGCACCGCACCCCCTGCCCCTGTGTCCCCTGCTGCCCTGAGTGAGGAGTCTGTGTACCTCCTTCGCCAGCTCCATGTAGGGCAGACAGCGATGCTGAGTGTCCTCCATGCACACACCACTCTGTTGACTCAGCTGGTGTCGTTCATGGAGGGCATCTCATCGGGCATGTCTGCCCTACAGAGGGGCAATAGGTCCATGGACTCCTCCCTGATGGCACTAGTGTCCCTCCTCCAACAGTCCCTCACCCCTCCTGTCTCTGCCCCATCCACACTCCCCAGCACCTTACCTGTCCCAAGCACACACACACCGGCACAGGCACACACCAGCACAGACACGAGCAGCACACACACACACACGCCACAGACAAGACGCACACGCACGCACAGTCAGGGGACTGAAACCACACTCACAGGGGATGGGGCCCAGTCACACACACACGCATCCACGAGCACTGCGCAGTCCACAGTTGCCTCTCCCTCCAAAGCCCCCTCCGTTGCCTCACCTGCAACCCCAAAGACCCAGCGGCTCTTCCTCAGTGACCTCGGCCTCTTCCCCTCCGATCCAGCTGATACAGCATTCAGGGGGAAGAGGAAGCCCACCCACACGGAGCGGAGTGCCCCTCGCCACCGGACACCCTCCCCAGGCGCAGACCGACTGACGCCCCCATCCGCAAGTCCCCCGGACCCGGAAGAGCAAGACCCCGCCGCCGCCCTGCAGCTCAGGCACCAAGTCTCCTTCCTCCATCCCTCAGGCCCCCACTCCACAGGTGCCCCCACCACACCCTGCCCCAGGTTCCCCCACCCACAGATACACCATCCCCAAAAGGATCAGGCCTTCTCCCCCTGCCACTTGCTCTTCCGGCCCCACCCCCCGCTGCGCTTGTCTGTGCCACTGGTGTGGAGACGGTGTCCTCCCCCTCTGTCCTGCCCACCTTACCTGATCCCCATTCTCCTCCCCTGGAGGTAGGCACTGCAGTGGAGTCCACTACCACCCTGTCTGACTTGGGCACTGCAGTGGGGAACCTGTCCACTCCATCTGCACGGTCCCCTGCAGTCTTGCCGGCACCCACACCATCAGAGTCATGCCCCCCACTTGTGCCGGCACACACCATGTCAGACACCTCCACTGCAGTTGTCAGTGGCTCTCCAGCACCCACCACCCCTTCCCTGCCTCCTTCTGGTGAGCCATGATCCTGTCCCTGCGGTGCCTGGCCTGCCCCCCCGTATGCCCCTCCGAGGGGTTTGTCCCTGGTTTTCATCAGTGCAGGCATGCGTAAGGTGACATCTGCCACTGTCACCCTGTTTAGACTTTCATGTTGGACTGGCCATTGGCCTTTGTTAATTTTTTGCTGTACATCAACTGTTAGACCCACATATGCTGAATAAAGCACCTTTCTGTTCTCTAGTGCTTTTGCTTCTGATGTACATGTTGTTGATGATGCTAACCATGCCCTTGCTGCAGTGATGGTGATATTTGGTCTCATGATAATGAAGTGTTACTGTGCAGGAACACATGTGGTCCAGGGGAATGTGTCCTATCCTGTGGTGTATCCATGTCATCCTTAGCAGCATCTGAGGGTGTAATGTGTTCAATATTTGGCAATGGGATTTCCTACTTACATTAGCAATTTCACATCTGTGGCTTCCACCCCTGCACATCTGTTGTGCCTGCCATTGTTCAATTAGTCTACTTCCCTGACTGTGTGGCCATCTCCACTGGACATGCAGGTTTGGGCATCAATGGGGAAGGACTCATCTGTGTTGTCAGTGCAACATTGCTATACAAGTGTGTTGGATCTGTGCTGATGAATTCGTTGGCACTCCCATGACCAGGCTGATGTGACGGGAGCCTTCATTTGGTGCTAATTGTTGACTGTGTGACCAAGTGCTCAGCTGACATGATGGAGCCCTACTGAGGCAACATATGGCACAGCTTTTCTCACACAGGAGTGGAGTCCCCTCATGGCAGTGTGTACTCCTGTGACATTGTCTGCGCCCAAGGTGTGTGTTGTATGAGCATGTCTGTGTGTTCACTTCCGTTTTGCTGTGCATGCTGGGATCCCTAGTGTTGTACCTGTTTGTGATGCTTGCTGAGTTGACCTATGTTCCCCCAAGTCTTCTCCCTGGATTCTCTGTGATGTGGGTGCATGGCACATTACTGGTCATCAGGGTGTCACCCATAGGTGTGTTTGCTGTCAGGGCTGAGTTTGTGTGCAGACGCAGATGGGTCACAGTCAGGATTCCCCTTGGCACTTGTTGTTTACACCTGTCATGTGATTTCCAGTTTGTGTTATCTTTCAGTGATTGTGACACGTTGTGTGTGTGACTGCTGGCACTCCTCAGGGTCCGGGCTGCAATGTTGGTAGTTGTCTATGTGTGTTCTTTGTGGGTGACCTTGGCTTCTTCATTGGTGTGTGACTGTGGCTGGGATCCCATTGGTTGGTGTGGTATTGCCGTCATGTCCATGTACAGCGTAGTGTGCAGTGTGTCAGACATTCAGGAGTCTTGTTGAGTGGCCATGTGTGATGTGTTTCTGCACCTTGGTTCCCACCCACCACCCTGGGATTGTCATGGGTGCATGTGCAATGTCACCAGTGCATGTGTGCTTCACTGCTGCACATTGTTGGAGGTCGAGGTGTGTGGTGTTGAGTGTGTGCAGATGAGAGTTGTTGCCCGGCTAGACCCCTGCCTCCATGTTGGCCTTGGCTTACTGGCCGTGCTGATTGATTTGTGCTTGTGTAGGTGTGATGGTAGTTTGTTGCTCAGGACACATGACTGTGGTTCACAGTGTGAATGACATTTAGCTTTGTCATCACAGTGGGATTGTAATGCAGCCCAGGGTCACCACATTGTGGGGGCCCTGGGGGTAGTGCTGTGGTGTGTCTGTGTCTTGCTGTGTCAGTTGCTGTTCCTACATGCTTGTGTGACATGTGTGATTTGTGCTCCCTCTCATCTGACAATGCCTGATTGCCCACATAGGGGATTTGGATCCATGAGTTACCTTTGTGTGGCACTGTATGCACATCTGTGTAATTGGTATTCAGGCCTCCTCATGTGTTGTGTGGTTGCCTGGGGACACTGGCACCCCCCTCACTTGTTGTGTTTGATGTGCAGTGTGGGTCTGCCTGTTTGTGTTTGTGCATCTGCACCACTGCATTGGCATATCTTTGGTGTGCCATTGGCTGTATGTTGTTTGGTGGGTTTCCCCTGCTGTCCCTGGGACTCCTAGGTCATCGGTCAGCACAATGATCATGGTTTGTGTGTCCCATTTCTGCCATGGTATGGTATCGGTTCACCTCACATCTACAGTCTCCACAGGGTATCTGCATTTGTGTGCCCATTGGTGCAAATATGTGGTTTTGCATTCTGATGGTCACTTCTGTCATTGTGTCATTGATGAATGTTGACAGTGTCAGCCCCTATGGGTGATGTTTGTCTGCACATGGCCAAAGGTATGTCTTATTTGCACTGCAGTATTTGCCTCCCCCAATCTATGTTGCAATGGGACACATGCACTACTTTGCCACTGATGTGTTTTATGTTCTGTGACCAGGAATCATCCATGCAGTTTGGCAGTTGCAGCTTTTTCTTTGTCAACACTTGCATTTTGGTCACTGTGATGATGGGGGTTTGGACCCCATTGCCACAATGTTCAAAATGTGCTTCAGCTATGGACCCCACACTTACATTTTGGTCACTGTGATGATGGGGGTTTGGACCCCATTGCCACAATGTTCAAAATGTGCTTCGGCTATGGACCCCACACTTACATTTTGGTCACTGTGATGATGGGGGGGTTAGACCCCATTGCCACAATGTTCAAAATGTGCTTCAGCTATGGACCGCACACTTACATTTTGGTCACTGTGATGATGGGGGTTTAGACCCCATTGCCACAATGTTCAAAATGTGCTTCAGCTATGGACCCCACACTTACCTTTTGGTCACTGTGATGATGGGGGTTTAGACCCCATTGCCACAATGTTCGAAATGTGCTTCAGCTATGGGCCCCCACACTTACATTTTGGTCACTGTGATGATGGGGTTTTGAATCCCATTGCCACAATGGTCATGGCCTGCTTGCATTGTGGGGGCCACACACATATATGTGTGGCACATGTGATAGGGGGTCACATGTATGTTCAAAGTCATGTTCAGTGTTGTAGGCATTTGACACAGTCTACACACCCTTGTCATGGTGTTGGGGGGATGTCTTTTTCTTGCATTCCCTAGGTTGTAGTGTGCTGGTTGTGTCATGCATTGTCCATCCTATGAGTGGGGGTGGTGTTGGTGGTAGGCATCCAGCCCCCCATGGGTAGAGGTGGTAGTAGTGACAGGCATCCAGCCCCCCATGGGTAGAGGTGGTAGTAGTGGTAGGCATCTGGCACCCCTGGGTAAGGGTGGTAGTAGTGGTAGGCATCTGGCACCCCTGGGTAAGGGTGGTAGTAGTGGTAGGCATCTGGCACCCCTGGGTAAGGGTGGTAGAAGTGGTAGGCATCTGGCACCCCTGGGTAAGGGTGGTAGAGGTGGTAGTAGTGGTAGGCATCTGGCACCACCTGGGTAAGGGTGGTAGTAGTGGTAGGCATCTGGCACCCCCTGGGTAAGGGTGGTAGTAGTGGTAGGCATCTGGCACCCCCTGGGTAAGGGTGGTAGTAGTGACAGGCATCCAGCCCCCCATGGGTAGAGGTGGTAGTAGTGACAGGCATCCAGCCCCCCATGGGTAGGGGTGGTAGTAGTGACAGGCATCCAGCCCCCATGGGTAGAGGTGGTAGTAGTGGTAGGCATCTGGCACCCCCTGGGTAAGGGTGGTAGTAGTGACAGGCATCCAGCCCCCATGGGTAGAGATGGTAGTAGTGACAGGCATCCAGCCCCCATGGGTAGGGGTGGTAGTAGTGACAGGCATCCAGCCCCCATGGGTAGAGGTGGTAGTAGTGGTAGGCATCTGACACCCACTGGGTAAGGGTGGTAGTAGTGGTAGGCATCTGGCACCCCCTGGGTAAGGGTGGTAGTAGTGGTAGGCATCTGGCACCCCCTGGGTAAGGGTGGTAGTAGTGGTAGGCATCTGGCACCCCCTGGGTAAGGGTGGTAGTAGTGACAGGCATCCAGCCCCCCATGGGTAGAGGTGGTAGTAGTGACAGGCATCCAGCCCCCCATGGGTAGGGGTGGTAGTAGTGACAGGCATCCAGCCCCCATGGGTAGAGGTGGTAGTAGTGACAGGCATCCAGCCCCCCATGGGTAGGGGTGGTAGTAGTGACAGGCATCCAGCCCCCATGGGTAGAGGTGGTAGTAGTGGTAGGCATCTGGCACCCCCTGGGTAAGGGTGGTAGTCGTGGTAGGCATCTGGCACCCCCTGGGTAAGGGTGGTAGTGGTGGTAGGCATCCAGCCCCCCATGGGCAGAGGTGGTAGTAGTGGTAGGCATCTGGCACCCCCTGGGTAAGGGTGGTAGTGGTGGTAGGCATCCAGCCCCCCATGGGTAGATGTGGTACTAGTGACAGGCATCCATTCCACCCTGGGTAGGGGTGGTAGTAGTGGTAGGCATACAGGCCCCTATGTGTATGTGTGGCATTGGTGAGGGCCATCCCGCCCCTATGGTGCTGCTGTTGCTGGTGTAGGTATTTCTGCATCCCTCTGTGTGTGATGTGTCGGGTACGTGTAGTTTGTTTTTGTTGTTGGTGTCTGACTTACCTTCTGCGCCGTACGCGTCCGTGCCTGTTCCGGTAATAGAGGTAGAATATTGGTAGGATCGGCACGAAGGGATTCATGGTTGGTTCGTCTCGTTCGTCTTTCTCTTTGCTTCGCCTCGTCCGGCTGGCGTGTTCGTCTCGTAGCCGTGGATCGTGTTGTGGCGCGAATCGGAGCTTATGTGCGCCTCGACCGGATGCTTTGACGTGCCGTGCGTAGCGACGGGTACGGCGCGTACGGAAAGCGCATCGTACTTGTCCGGCCGGACGGGGCTGCATTTTTGCTTCCGTGTGGCTCGATTCTACGATTCCGGATCCGCCTCGGTCTGAGTTCAGGTCCTGTATTGGGTGAGTACGACTGGGTCGGGATTTGGGCAGTTGTGCGCATCGTACTTGCTCGTTCAGACGTATGTGCGGATTGGTCGGGAAACAGGCATTCGCCTGGATTTTTTCCCGACCGAATGGTATTAGGTGCGCCTCCGACCGGGATTGGAATCGACCCCCGAGCCGGACCCGGAGAGATTTCTGACCGAATCGGACTCTAGCAGTCCGACCGAACGAGTACGATGCGCACGCATGCTATCGGACTCGATTCGGTCAGACTCCCATTGAAGTCAATGGGAGCCGGTCGTACAACGCGTACGCGGGCTCCCATTGACTCAATGGGTGCGAGGCGAACGAGGGCGCCCCCTACAGCGGGTTCGCATCGATGCGGTTCGCGCCGCACACGCACAGGTAGGGAGGACCCATGGGTCCCCCCTGTGTGCAACTCACGTGGCTACGCGTACAGGGGGATCCGACACGGACCCCCAAAGTCCGGCTCCGACAGCTGTTTCGAGCCGGACGGTGCGGGTCGGTCAGACTGCTCAAGGCGCGCATCGTACTTGCCCGGCCGGGGAACTTCTCCATCGCGCGGTGCGAGTCGAGTCCGAGCGAGTCGGTCGGTGTGGTTCGGACCCGTGAATGAGTCGGTCGGCGATTTCGCGTGTGCTTGCATCGTACTCGCTCGGCCCGACGCGCGTTCGAATCGGTCGGAAAAGAGGGCTCCGAATCGGATCCGGTTAAGCCGAATCCGATTCGGTGCGCTACCGGCCGAGATCGGAATTGGCCCTAAAATGTTGTTAAAAAAATTAATAACATAAAAATTTAACACATATATTAAAATACAAAAGCAATAGTTACACAAAAATATAGACCACATACATTTAAATTAAATACTAACATACACAACATATCAATGATATTTTTAACATCGATATTTTAAAAAACGATATTACTTACCTTCAACTCGATATTCTTGTCGACTGATATTCTGACTGTCGATATTCTGGCATGACGATATTTCAACATCGATATTCTAGTAGGTCGGTAATTAAGACTCGATATTTTGTCTGTTTACCCCTCTGTAGTTTGCGTAGTTACTCAGGTCAACTTTCTTGGGGATTTTGATGAGATATCCCCCCTTCCAGTCTGATGGCACCTTTTCTGCTTTCCAAATCCTTCCAAAGATGGGGTAGAGCATGTCTACTGATGATTCAATGTCTGCCTTCAGTGCCTCTGCAGGAAGGTTGTCAGGTCCTGCAGCCTTCCATTTCTCAGATGTTTGATGGATTTCCATATTTATTCCTTGGTTGTTCTGCTGCAGTCGATTGGCAAGGCCTTATCCGCAGGCTGGTGGAGGCTGCAGCATAGAAAAACAGTGGTCCTAGACTACAACAGATTCCATTCATTAAGTCAAAAAATGTATCAGGTACATGTAGATTTCATATTCTATCTAGTATGTATCACCAATTTTTTGTGAAGGAATTGGTGATACATACTAGATAGAATATGAAATCTACATGTACCTGATATATTTTTTGACTTAATGAATGGAATCTGTTGTAGTCTAGGACCACTGTTTTTCTATACCGAACGTTACCCAGGTCCTTACCCCATTATATCATAATGGGAGGCTGCGGCATAGGCTGATTCAGCAATTCTTCTAGGTGTTCCACCCATCTTCATTGTTGGCCTTCATTGCCCATGATTGTCTCCCCAGGTTTGTATTTAACAGGCCTTTCTGGCTTGCTGTATCTGCAGAGGAGTTTCCTTGTTATGTTGTAGAGTTCTTTCAAGTTCCATGGCTTACTGCTTCCTGGGCTTCTGTGGCAAGACGTTGATGAATCTTCGCTTGTCTGGTCTTAAGCTTCTCTTTGCTTCCTTATCTTGTGGGAGTAGTTAATTTGAAATCCAAAAAAACAACACTTTTCCTCATCTTGTTAAATTTTGAGTGGGAACAGTAAATTTGACCCCCTCCCTAACCCCCTTCCCTATTGTCTAACACTTTCTCAAATTTGATCAAGTGTGGAGCTGGAATAATAAATCTGACGTCTCCAACATCCAACACTTCCCCAATGTGATTTAGTTTGTTGTAGGAATAGTAAATGTGACTCCCCCCCATCTCCAAGTGTAACACTTTCCCCAATGTGGTTAAGTTTGGGTTTGAAATAGTGAGTTTCCTCCCCCTTAAAGTTGAACACTTTCCCCAATGTGGTTATGTTCGGAGTGGGAATAGAATTTGGCTCTCCATCCCTAAAGTCTAACGCTTTCCCCAATGTGAATATGTTTGGTTTGGGAATAGAAAATCAGCCTCGCAAGGTCCAACACTTTCCCCAGTGTGGTTAAGTTTAAAATTTTTGAATAACTTATCTACCACCCAACAAAGTCTAACCAATGTCCACCAATTTTTCCAATGTGGTTACGTTTTGAGTTGGAATAGTATATTTGACTACTCCCCCCCTGCTCAAAGGCCAACATTTTTCCCAATGTGGTTAAGTTTGCAGTTGCAATAGTAAATTTGCCCCCCTTAAGTCAAATACTTTCCCAATTGTGGTTAAGTTGGTAGTTGGAATAGTAAATCTGATCCCCGCCCCTGTTACAAAATTCAACACTTTCCAAGTGTGGTAAAGTTTGGAATGGGAACAGTAAATCCGGCTCTCCACCCACGCAACGTCCAACACTTTCCCTAATGTGGTGAAGTTTGGAGTTGGAACAGTAAATTTGAATGCCACCCTCCCCCGTAAGTTCAACACTTTCCCCATTGTGCTTAAGTTCAGAGAGGGAATAGCAATTGTTCTATGCATAAACTGTTGACATTTGTTTGATTTTTTTATTATGTACATTAAAGTAAAAAAAAAATTAGTTTCTTTTTTAATATAGCTTTTACCAAGTATAATTTTTTACATTTCATTGTCATATTCATTTTGTAAACATCACTTTTAATATGTAATTTTTTGTCACTGCATTATTTTTCAATAATGACAAGAAGTTATTTTGAATTTTTTAAATTCCAAGAAAAAAGGACTTCAAAACAGTTGCAATTACATATGTGATATAGTTGTAGTGTATATATATTTCTACTGTATATGTATTAACATGATACAGTAACATTTAAAAACATGTAATTTTTACATTGCTTACATTTTTAATATTATAATATATTAAAACATGCTGGAAAAAACAGTTTTACACTTTTATCAGTATTTTTGAATATATATTTCTACATAAAACATTTTTGCATATTTCTTAAGGACATACATGTATTTATATTTTTATTTTTTGTGTCATTTTTAAATATTAATCAAAATACATTTTTAACATTGATTTCTATGGTATGAATTTTTTTTATTCTCATTTTTCTGCCATAATTTTTAGTTTCTTTTATTTGCTTTAGTTTTTTTCATCATTCTGGACTAATTTGTGGAGGTGCCTCCTGTACAGGGAAGACTATTTTAAACTTTTTTTCCAAGGGATATAGTGGTAGGGGCTAGGCTGTAATTGTATGTTGTTTTAGTGTATTTTATTTTAGTGTAGTATGTGTTTTTTACTGTGTTGCAGTAGTTCTTCTTCTTACATGTAATTTGTATTTCTATTTTATATAAGTGTTCTATGTGTTTAACATTGTTTTGAATACTTATTTACTCTAATTTTAAAACGGTGCTTGTAAGTTTTTTTGTGTGTGTTTACATGTGTTTTCCTTTAAAGGTTTTTAATATAGGATGTAGTTTTTTATTTTTAACCTGGATGTGTTTTATTTATTTTTTTGCAAGAAAAAAGAATTGGTTGTTATTTTAACCAAAATAATTTTTTACTTTTCTTTGATTCTTCAGTTTTCCTGGAGTGTTTATTTTGGAAGGACTTTTGGACTAGTATTGGATGTTCTATTTCTCTATGGTTTATTTTTGCGTTTTTAACTGTTTTTTCCCATATTTTATTGGGATTGTTTTGAGATTATATTTTTGGATCATCATCTCACTGACCAGGAGTTCAGCTATGAAATTGTAAGTGTTATCCTATTTTATTTATTTGTGTTATTGGGTGGGCAGTTATTTTTTGATCTTATGTGTGTTTATCTATTATGTATGTATATGAGTTTTTATGATGTTAGCATATTTTTGACAGTAGTGTATATTTTGCTTTGTTTAATTATATATTTATTTTTTAATATTTATTATAGCGAATTTTAATTATCAATCAGAACTTTTGTCTTTTGAATTATTTTTTTATTCAGATTGGTATTTTAGATTTGCTTTAATAATATTTAAAGAAGGGTGGCTCCAGCCTTGGAAATTTATAATATGAAGGCCCTAGGGGCGGTTTTATATGGTGCTGAGTTGTGGGGCTATTCACATATTGAGTTTCTTTCCATGGTGGAACAAAGGTTTCTTAGTACCCTATTGAATCTCCCTGCCAGTACACCGTTGACTCCCCTATATTTAGACAAGGCCAAAAAGAAAATTGCCCATAAGAATGAATGCAGAATGCTGATTTATTGGCATAGGTTATGGACAATACCTACCCTGGAGTCCTACCGTGATGGTATTAAGGATCTTTTGGTCCCACAGTATGCACAGAAAATACCGTGGCTCTGTGCAATCAAAGCCTTACTTTTAAGATTGAAATTGGATGAATATTGGACTTTACCACAGAGTATGTGCCAGATTGGTAAGGCTAGCACAAAGGGACTATTTTGGGAAAGTGTGGCAATTGATAATATCAGAGAGTGTAAGACTCCCTATCAGTGTCTTTTATTGACCAGAAACCAATAGCCGTCTATGAAAGCACTATTGATAAAATCGTCCCTCCATTGGCGAGGAAACTTTATCTCCAATTCAGGTATGGAACTTTACCTATAAAATCATTTACGTGCAGATGGCAACAGGAAAAAGGCTCATCCGACGATTTGTGTGTAGGCTGTGAAGGATGTTCTGGATTGCTTATCCATGTTTTGTTTTTTTGTTCCTTTTATCAACCTATACGTGCAAAATGGATTGTTCTCCTATGCAAAAACTTGGGCTGTAGGGAGCATCAGGAAACATTTAGAATACTGCACAGTGACAGCAACGAGAATGTAGTGTTTTGTGTGGCTATGTTTTTAAAGGCATTTTGGATTAAGCGAGCTAAACTCCTTCAGTCTGCTGCCACCCTTTGATAAGAATTACTTGATGTTGATGAAGTTATGTGGTGTGTTTTTACAGGCTGTAAATTTTATCTGTGGCTTTAGTCCCCTGCTATTTTAAGATAACGGTTGTGACATGAAATTTATGTGGCTTCTATATCGTGTATTTTAACAGCTAACTTTCAGGTACTGATATTTATATGTGTATTTTTATGCATATGTGTATTGTGGTTGTATCTTGTTGTCTATATTTTATGATCCATAGTGATCAAAATAAAGTCTATGATGATGATGATGATGAATAATCTTTAGAAATATATGTTAAAATAGTATGATTGTTTGTGTTTTAGCGAGGTTACATGGTGTTGTTTAGTATGTTTTTTTTAAAGTAGGGTTCTTGCTATTGAGCCTAAATATGGTAGGCTTGGGTTGTTAGTAAAGAGTCTCACTATGAATGCTAGAAGTTTTTGCATTTGTTCAGTTAGTTTGGAGATTTTTAGTTTAAGTTGGATTAGGAATTGTTCTATTCTTAGCTCGTATCTTTATTCTTTTTTAAGAATTTCTAGGAATGGGGGACTGTAGGGCAGTTTCTTCCAAGTGTTCCTTCAAAGAAATTATGTCACCCTTCCACTGCATTATTTGTCTCTGCTTCTTGTGCTTTTGTAGACGTTCTACCATGGAATTTGATACTTGGGTTGGCATCTGTGGTCTGATCAGTGCCAGTGTCCAACCTAAGTATGCTCAAAATAATTCCATTAGTGGAGCTAGTTTTGTTTCATGTTGTTGGTAATAGGGAATTCAATCAGCATATCATAGACTTTAATGGTTTCTGTTATAGGGACATAAGTTAAATGTATTAGCTTTTTTATTTCATGTGCAAATTCTTGGTTAGTTGCATATTCTATGTTCAGGATGGGTTTTTCTAGGTGCCTCCATATGCTCTGGTTAAAGTGGTAGTAGTACCCCTGAATTGTAGTGTATGGGTAGTTATTAAGTATGGTCAGCATCAATGCCTGTTCAATATCTATGATGAGTTTTGTGGGTTATAATTGTTGGTTTGTTGTTTTATGTGTGAGCATTTTATTGTAAGTTGCACTTTGTTAGGCAACAGTGCATATACAAAAGGTTGTTTATATTTTCATATTGAGCATGTATTGTTTATATTTCAATGAATGGTGGAGGGCACACATTGAAAGTGCCACCCATCATCCATGTGTTATGTTATGTTAATGGCAAGAAATTTTTATTGGATACATATATGATTATTATTTTAAAGCTATTAAGGTCGTCATGTAATAAGCAGGGTCTTTTTATGTGTGATTAGTAAGTGTTGGCATATACCTATACCTTCATATTGTTTAGGTGCTACATGTATTTCCCTGGCTGTTCTACATGCTCTTGCAATTAATCTTTTTATGGTTCACAACACAAGGGAGATAGCTTGTTGCTTGGTCAGGAACAGTTGGTATAATCTTCTTAAATGTTGTTCCTATTGGCTCTTGTGAGCTCATACTGGCATCTTTTAGGTCCTGTAAAATATTTCTGACTTCTGTTTCAGTAATATTAGGGGCATGGTTATGTTCTTTATCATTTTCAACTATTTCTTTTTAGTGCTTGTCCTGCTATAGTATGTGTTTGAATAATATTTGGTGCACTTCCACTATTGTTTCTCACTGGTGATGCTCTCATACTTTAAGTATATTCTATTCTATTCTATTCTGATGTTTTTGTAAAGCGTGTAGCTATTCAACTGGACGTCCCAGTGCTGAAAACAACTGCACCAGCTGAAGTATCAAGTGCACTTTGGAACATTATAGGGCTCTAAAACAGGTGGTTTTAAGAAGCTTCCTGAACCTAACTTCCAACTGTTTGGATCTCATTTCTGCAGGGCAATCGTTCAAAAGTTTGGGTACTAGGTACCCAAATGAGCAGACATCATACCTCACTCTCCTGAATTTTGGTACTGTCTAAAGTCCATGTCTCAGACTGCAAAGGTCTCTTAGGGATGTAGGGTGAGATCAGTTTATGGGCGGGTAACGGGCGGCCTCTTCCATGTATAATCCGATGGGCAATACATAGGGCCTTGAAATTAATCCTTTTCTGAATTGGCAGCCAGTGCAAGGCTGCCAAGGCTGGGCTAGCCTATTGATGTTAGGACATTTTGTGTAGAATCCTGGCAGTAGCATTCTGGAATACTTGAAGTCTTTTGATGACATATTTTGGACTCCCTATATAAAGGGAGTTACCGTAGTCTAGCCTTGAGCATATTAAGCCCTGCACCACCGCTCTCTTTGTAGGCTGTAGGAGCCAGGTCAGTACTCTTCTGAGAGGTCTTGGAATGCTGAAGCAGATCCCAGCCAATTTCCGGGCCTGCGTTTCCATATTAAGCTTATCATCTTTCCAGAAGCCAAGACCTTTTACTGCCTGTGTAGGCTTCGGTTTATCCCCTAGATATTCCGGCCAGTCAAGATCCATGCATCTTGAGGGTTATTTCTGGCCACCAGAACCTCTGGCTTTTCCCCATTATGTTTTAGACCACTCAGTGACCACCTTTAGACACTGACTAAGTTGGGTCGATGTATGACTCATGTCAGGAGTGAGGGCTATGATAATTTGTGTGTCATCAGCATATGACACAAGATCGAGGCTGTGCGAATAAACAATTTCTGCCAAGGGGAGCACATATATATTGAAAAGCGTTGGGCTCAGGGAAGACCACTGTGGAACCCCACACGTAAGTGGAAAGACGGCTGAAGAGAAGACTTCCTCACACACCTGGAAGCTTCTGTTTTCCAGAAAAGCTTCAAGCCAATTTATGACATGCTCCCTAATTCCAACTTCCTTCATCCTCTGGATGAGGGTTTACTTGGAAACGGTATCAAAAGCCACACCCAGATCTAACATAATCATTGCAGCTGAACCACCCTGATCCAGGATGGTCCGCATTTCCTCAGTGGTAATAACTAGTAATGTGGTCTCCGTACTAGTACCCGGCCTAAAACCTGTTTGCGAGGGGTGAAGGATGTCATGGGCTTTTAAAAAATTGCTTAGGTGGTTATTAAAATGTTTACCCACAATTTTTCTTGCTACTGGGAGAAGTGATATAAGTCTGTAATTTTCCACCAGTACGGGTTAGCCGTCGGCTTTTAAAAAGTGGTTTTACTACTGCCTGCTTCCAGGCTGAAGGGAGCACACCACTCTCCAAGGAAAGATTAAGGACCTCCATTAACAGAGTCATAAGGATACTGCTGCCTTTTAAAAGTACGCCCAGTGGTGCTGTTCAAGAGGAGATACTGACTTGATAGATTTTAAGATTGACTCCATGGTTTCTAAATTGAGAGCGGGGAATGCAGTTAGTGTTGGGCCATTCCCCGGTCTTGTCGGGAGGTCTATGTTTGATGTAACAGGTGAGGGAAGGAGGATACGAATTTTGATGACTTTGTTCTGGAAGAAATTAGCAAACATATTGCATCAGTCTTTTGATGATGGGCAGTCTATAGGGCTAAGAGAGACTTTCATCAGAGAATTCACAATCGTAAACAATTCTTTGGGGGAGTTTGGTGCGTTCTTGATTGTATCCTTAAAATATATCGTTCTAGCATGCCTTATAGCACGTTTGTACTCTCTTATAGCTGTTCTATATCTGATCTTGCTGGGGTTGTCGTATGCTTTCCTCCATTCCCTTTCCCTTTTTTGTTTGCCCTTTTAGTCTTGTAAGCTCAGGGGTATATGATGGGGCCCTGTTTTTTGCCTGATTAACTTTACAGGCTTTATTAGGGATTCGCTGATTCGGGGATTCATTTATCCAGCTCCCTATATATATTATGCCTTTCTGTTGTATCACCTTTTGAAGCGGGTGCAGACTCTGTAAGTGCCATCACCCATTCCTTGCTATCAAGCTTGTCCAGGATTGCCTGGTTTTTGTAGGGAGGGCTGTTTTAATTCTCTATTTGGAGCATCAAGCCCAATAGGGGTTAAGTTATGATCTGACCATAGTATAGGAATCAAAAGACACACAATTGATGGACGGGCTGGACTGTTCCCATTGGGCGCAGGGTCAAGACTGATTTGCATATGGCTGGGTCCAAACTGGAATGGCATGGTGAGCAAAAAACGATGGATTTAGACCCAGATCTCTGTACTGGGGTGAATGTATGACATTGTTCTGCATTCTGTCCATCAATTGTTCTTTTTGCATTTGTCACCCCGAGTGGGACGGGTATGCCCAGACGTGGGTCCCGTGCTCTCCATGCCACTGGAGTCAAGCTATCCTGGCCGATGAGGGCTGAAAGCCCGAAACCGGTCCTAGGATGCTTGTTTCCAGTCCAGGGAGGACCTGGCCTGGCAGTTCGGGCTGGACTGTTCCCATTGGGCGCAGGGTCAAGACTGATTTGCATATGGCTGGGTCCAAACTGGAATGGCATGGTGAGCAAAAACGATGGATTTAGACCCAGATCTCTGTACTGGGGTGAATGTATGACATTGTTCTGCATTCTGTCCATCAATTGTTCTTTTTGCATTTGTCACCCCGAGTGGGACGGGTATGCCCAGACGTGGGTCCCGTGCTCTCCATGCCACTGGAGTCAAGCTATCCTGGCCGATGAGGGCTGAAAGCCCGAAACCGGTCCTAGGATGCTTGTTTCCAGTCCAGGGAGGACCTGGCCTGGCAGTTCGGGCTGGACTGTTCCCATTGGGTGCAGGGTCAAGACTGATTTGCATATGGCTGGGTCCAAACTGGAATGGCATGGTGAGCAAAAAAACGATGGATTTAGGCCCAGATATCTGTACTGGGGTGAATGTATGACATTGTTCTGCATTCTGTCCATCAATTGTTCTTTTTGCATAGTATTGGAATAGCATCCTCCTTGGTCAAGTTAGAGGCACTAGAAAACACAGGGTCTAAAAGATTCCCATGGATATGAGTTGGACTATCTATGATTTGCCTTAACTGCAGTGCCTCTAGGTCTTGAACTAACCTATTGGCAGTTTCACAACCAGAGTCTTCAAAATGAAGATTAAGATCCCCTAATAATGTAATGTTAGCTTTGTGAAGGCAGCATTCTGCCACTATATCAGGTAATGCTTGAACAAACTGCGATGCTGCCCCTGGGGGACTGTACATCACAATGCCCGAGAAGGTAAAAGTAGGCAAACATTCTATTGAGAATTGCAGACTCTCACAGCCAGTAATATTGATGGGTGTAAAAGCCCCCCTCAGTTCCTCCTTAAAGATTATAGCTACCCTTCCCCCTCTTTTGTCTTTCCTGTTGTAGTTTGCTATAGAGTAGCCATAACTATATCTGGGGTTGATTCTTCTTTCAGCCAGGTTTCGGTTAAGAACATGACATCTGGCCTTCTCTGTAATTTAATAACAACATTCCTTTTTAGGGGCCGATTACAATCTCGTCTGGAAAGCATTCCTATCGAATGCTTTCCGAACGACTCGAATCAGGGGAGTCCGACCGAGTTAATTTGGTTGTTAACTTATCAGATTATCAATTAAATGTACACGAAACTAATGTACTGAATAAAGGGCTTGGATATTGTCCCGTGTATGGGGGCTTGTTTACTGATTTACATGTTGATTTGTATAAATTTGTCAGACATGCAAAACTTAAATGTCATTTTGCTCTTAATAACTACGAACACCCTAGACCCTCTGCTCCTATACCATCAACTGATGCTACTGTATCACATGTCAGAGATGTAGCCACGCTTCTATCATTAGACACCGATAATGACTCCTCATATGAACACGTATTGGAAAGCATGAACATTGTACAAGACTACTCATGTGATAGTGGTCTTCATAGTAGCAGTAAGTTTATGCCCCAGGGAGCACACCTCAACATTTTAGATCTCTTTCACGATCAGGTGACAAAAGAACTATATCGCCTAGAGGACAAGCACCTTACCAGACCTAAGAGGTACAATTCAGACAATCTTACTTCATTTGAGAGAGCAGCGATTCAAAATCTACGCTGTAATGAAGACATTATAATTCGCGAGGCTGACAAAGGGGGTAACGTTGTCGTCATGAACAGGTCTGACTATGAAAATGAGGTAATAAGACAGCTAAGCAACACTGCTCATTATACCCAACTTGCACGCAACCCGTGCACTGCTGCTACCATCAAAATTAACACGCAATTGATACATTGGAGAGACCTAGGTCTCTTATCTGACACTGAACACAAATTCATCACCATCAGTAATCCCAGATACCCCTGCATTTATCTTCTTCCTAAAGTACACAAGCAAATGCCGTTTCCCCCGCGACGACCTATCATATCGGGCATTGGCTCTATGACGGAGGCTCTTGCCAAGTTTGTCGATACTTTCTTGCAACCGTTAGTCATTAACCTACCCTCGTACGTTAGGGACAGTACTGACTTACTTAACAAGTTCTCTGACCTGGAATGGGATGACAACATGTGGTTTGCGACTCTGGATGTAGAATCCTTATATACTTGCATCAAACGAGAACTCGGAGAGATAGCAGTTGACTTCTATCTTTCTACCAGACATGCTAGCCTCTATGACCATAATTTAATGCTATTAGAGATGATTGAGCTTATCTTGGACAATAATTTTTTCATGTTTAACACCACGTGGTACAAACAAGAGCAGGGGACTGCCATGGGATCGAAATTTGCGCCTTCCTACGCTAACCTCTTTATGGGGTGGGTGGAGCGCACCCATGCATGGTCCAGGGCGGCCTCAGAATGGACTAAACATATCCAATTCTGGGGTCGCTACATTGATGACATTATTATTATCTGGACTGGGACGGGTACTGCATTGAAGGAATACTACAATTTTCTTAATGATAATACCCTTAATGTCTCTTTCACCCTTGTTATGTCCCAAACTAAAATAAATTTCCTAGACTTGGAACTTTATGTTCGAGATGGTACCATTCACAGCACTCTGTACAGGAAAGAAACAGCTGTTAATAGCATTTTACATTACAAGAGCTCACATCCTCCATCCACTAAGAAAGCTATTCCTTATGGTGAGCTTCTGCGCATTCGCAGAAATTGCAGTGAGGAAGCGAACTTTGTTTTACATTCCAGTCTGGCCCTAGACAGACTCAAGAAAAGAGGCTATAATTCACATATACTCAATATTGCTGACACTAAGGTTCGGGCCATCATGAGAGACGATACATTGAGATACAACAAAAAGAAACGTACCGATGAGGCACAGAGACTCTCTTTCACTACCACCTACTCCACGCTGAACCATGAGGTATTTAAGTCCCTGGGTAAACACTGGGCCATACTGAAAGGGGTCCCAGGCATAAGCAACATGATTACTGAAAGACCATCAATGACATTCAGGAGAAGTAAGACCATTAGGGATTCTTTATGTCCCAGCTATACCTTAAAGCACAAATCTACACAAGGTACCTGGCTTACTAAACCCAAAGGTTTTTATACATGCAGCTCATGCAACATCTGTCAGCTGGGGTGTAACAGAATGACAACTTTTAGTTATAATACCAGTACTAAACACAGGATTCAACACTTCATCAATTGTCTTACCAGCTTTGTTGTCTATGTAATTATTTGTGGCTGTGATAAGATCTATGTTGGTAGTACAACTAGGCAACTCAAAGTTCGCATTCAGGAACACCGCAGAGCAGCACTGAATGGGGATGCATCATATGCGCTTGTTTCACACAATTGTATAAGTGGCATCAATCGGGCCTGTTTTCGATTCCATGGCATTGATATTGTAACAAGTAACACACGGGGTGGGGACAGGGCTCTCCTGTTGAGGCAGTTGGAAGCCAGATGGATTTGTACGCTACGTTCGTCAACCTTAGGCCTTAATACAGATAGGAAATTACATTACTTTCTTTGAAAGGAAATGACTTAGTGTCCTACATGATCAAATGTCACTAATAGACCCTTAGCATTATTTCTGGTCTAACTACATTGTAAGGATATGACTGTTTTTCGTGGTGCAGATATTCCTTCTCATGCCCTCCCAATTTTTCCCTTCTGTATCATCTTGCGACTACTATAAGTGTCGTACTATTTTTTAACAAGTCCGGAAGCTTTTCTCTTTGCTGCTCACATAACATTGTACATATGAAAGTAGCACTTTTGTAATGTATCACACATATTGTGTTTTTGTTGACTTGGGAATTCTATGGGTGCTTTTTTGTTTGCTGAGTATGCTATTGTGATCTAGTAGCTCAATAGAAATTGCATAATGTTTGGCCCATTTGTGATGACCACATGTGGGTATTCTAATCACAATGTCATTTATATTCTAAAGCTATATGTAGCGGAAGTCTGTACTGGTGTGCTCATTGTTTTTATATTCTCATTCTGCTCTTCTTTCTGTCAGTTCGCTTATAATAATTAAGCACTGTACACTAGTAACAATAATTGAAACTATAAAAGAATTTTTTTTTTCGGTTTGCGTTGACTATGACATCGTTGCTGCCAAGCATTTAAGCGTTTGGCTTTTATCATTGAACCCTTCTGTGGACTTTGGCTGCTGTCTGACATTATCTTCGTATGGTAGAACTTGTTATATACAACTTAACATGCTTTTAGTTAACTGTTGGCATTTTCGCTTTGTATGTAAAGGTTAGGGCTATACTCCGTAATATTTATCGTTTAGTACGTTATAGAGTTATTGGGCGTAACCGATACCGGAAGTGAGGATTTTGTTTTTACTTCAAACACTACGGACTAGTTTGGAATGCATCTCTCACCTCACGCCCTGGCTGCATCCGGAAGTTAGTACACACTTTACTTCCGGTAGCGCGGTCTAGTCTTTCAGTCCACCCGTAATGGACCGAAGCTTTATAAAAGCATTTGCGGGTGGTTTCTAGTTTTCCAACTTTTGCTGCCTATCGAACATTTCCCGGACACGGCTCCGCATACATATACGGCTAATACCGTCTGATGTGAGTAATCGCCGCCGCTCTCCCTATTTTTTCGCTTGAGTTGTAGCGCGTTTTTACTTTTGTGTTTTTCGGCAAAGAAGCTCTGGCCCTAGTGCACTTTGTCCCGGTCCATAGCCTGCTACTTACTGTGGTACTGGAGCTATAAAGTCCCGTGCCTCTTACTTGCTTTGTGCATTAGGTGGCTCACGTGGACTTTTCACATTTAATACCTTGTGACGTTGCTGTTATGCGTATTTTTTTTTTCTGTTAGTAATGAGCGCTGTTGTTGTTTTTAAATGCACTGTTATTTGGGTGGTTCATTTTATATTATACGCTTTCTGACTTCTTGGCGGTCCCCCATGTTGCTTTTGTATTACCGTTGGTGTCATGGTGGTTTAGTTATTGTTGGTTTCACTAGGTAAGAGGAAACTTCTTTATTCATGAAGTCCAACATTATCTTGTTTTACAGGTACATTAATTTTACGTATACTTTTGGACTATTTCTCTACCATGATCTTCATCGATATGCTTTAGGTATGCTATGGCTTTATTTTTCAACTAGGTTTTGCTCTTACCTACTAAGTTGGTTGTACGCATGCTCATTTTTTCTTTTTGACATTTCTCCAGGACTTGATCCAACCTTTTTCGATCCAACGTTTGAGGATACACCTCTTTCCTCGTTGTGTTTTTATCTGGTAAGCTGGTACTTATCTAGCTGTATCAGATCGTTTGGAATATCGGCATGGGTTGAAGAGAGCTTCTTCTATGGGACACGTCTTGATAGGGAAATCACTGACCACTCATTTTTATATATGTTTTTGGACTCAGGCATTGCACTCTAGTTCTTTGCACTTTGGTGTACACACTATTTTCTTTGCTTTTCTTGAATATACATGAAATTTCTCTCTCTATTTTTCTCACTGCTTTTGGTTTCTACTCTTATTTTTCTTTTCTCTTGTTTTTCTTTCCTCTCTATTGTCTCTTCTCTTTACTTACTCTTTCTATTTTTCACATGTAATTTCTCATTTTCAATTATGTTCGTATATCATCGGTCTTATCTATACTCGTGTTGTATGCTTTCACAGCCCTGAAGAAGCCCAAGTGTGGGCGAAACGCGTTGGCTGGTTGTATCTTATGAAGCACATCAGAGAATAAAAGACCAGAAAACGTTATTATACAAATGTCTGTCTTTGATGTGGTTTCTGTTACTGATTCTGCTTGAATTGTTTATGCTAATATATTGCCTCTCATCTAAATCAAGTTTACAGAGTCCGACCGAGCAATTTGGATGCATCCGGCTATGATTCGGTCAGACTCCAATTGACTTCAAAGGGAGCCTGTGTTCTGAATGAGAACACAGGCTCGCATTGAAAAAAGGGGTGGCTGGGGAAAATCATGCACCCTGTGGCGGGCACCCCATGCTGCATGCCACACTGTGCATGGTTGGAAATGGGGCCCCTTGGGTACATCCACAGGACCGATTCCGAAGGTCCCGGGTGAAGGGGGGCCTGCTAAGGGCCCCCAAAGACAGATTCCAGCAGCCGATGCGTTCCAGAGAAACCGATTCGGAATGGCTGTCCGAATCGGTCATCGTAATCGCTCGCTCAGAAACCGAGTCCATAGAGCTGTATGATTCGGCTCTGAAAGACTCGACCTGTCCGAATGACTGTCGCAACCGATTCGGACAGCCCTAATGGTTTACAGGCATCGTAATCGGTCATTGGGAACTGTGTACGATTCGGTCGGAAACAAGGGTTCCGAATCGGATTCGGCAAACCCAAATCCGATTCCAAGCCCTTCCGAACTGCATCGTAATTGACCCCTTAATGTATTTTGCTGTTTCTGACATTTTATCTGAGGGTTTTAGAGTATGGAAAATATATATTAAATTTAAAAAAACATTATGTGATGTTATCTTTGTTTTAACATTTTACATTGCTAGTGGATATTTTACCTTATGTTCTAGATGGCGTCCTTACTTGATTTTAGATGTAGACTTTTGCTAGTGGGGTCTCTCTGGTGTTCTTTTTGGCACAGTTTTCTTTTGTTGCAGTCTGTTGAGAAGAAAAGTTTGTCAATTCTGTTGGTTTATTTTTTATGTTAAATTCAGTAAGGGGTTTGTTTATTTATTTTTAAAATTTGTTAAAGGTTTATTTTTATTTTATGGAACCATTCTGTTTATTTAAGAGGATCAAACGTGTCATTGACACAGCTGAGTGCCTACAACCATGGGCCGGCAGCGTATAGCAGATGTTGAAGTTTAACACAGCTTTACACCTACAACCTGGAGGCTGGCAGCGATAAATGGATCATAATATATAAAATCCAAACAATTCAACTTAAGCATATAAAATAACAACCCCTTCCCAATTCCCTAGGTCTCTCCCACCGAGTCTCCGCACCAGTCATTTAACCGTCTAAGTCACGTAGAAATTGTGGGCCATTCAGGACCTGTGTTGAACTGTGGTTCCTCCCAGTGGGGGTGATAATGAATCTTTCCCGCGCCCTGAGAGTAATCGCAGAATTTGAAAGTATTTGGGGTAGGTGATTTCCCGAAGTTCTGTTGAGAGGATCTGGATGAAAGGGGCCCAGAGCTCAGCGTAAGTTTCCCCTTTGTGGTCTGCTACTAGGGACATGCGTTCCATTGCTAATATTATCCACAGTTTATTCGTGGAGCCCCATCGGGCCAGGATTGTTTGCCGCGCTGCCAGCTAGCTCTATCTGTCTACCTCTCAGGAAACGTAGAGGGAACATTAGAGGATTCAGTGTTCCTAGGATGGTGTATGCTGGAAAGCGAGGAATAGTGGTATTGAATGCCTTATCTATATCATCTAACACTAGTGCCCAGAAGCGCGTCAGTTTGGGACAGTGCCATAGCAGATGAATTAGGGAGCCTGTTTGTCCACACCCCATCCAACATTTCTCTGAGCGTCCTTTATCCCAACTGTGAATGCGAGCTTGTGTGAGATACAAGTATGTAATCACTTTGAAGGTCGATTCTGTTCCAGCGGTACTGTGTGCTGTGTGGTGCGCCCTGTAGTGAATGTCTGCCCATTCTTTATCAGAGAGTGTGCGTCCCAGTTCTTCCTCCCACCGCAGTTGCCCTTTGGTTCGCCCTCCCTCCTTGCCCATGAAAAGCATCGCGTGGAGATCAGAGATTAGGTGTTTGTCGTCGTCTTTGTGCACAAGCCATTTTGCAAAGCTTGTGAGTGGTTGTGAGGCCGATGTTTGATATTCCAGAGAGGTCAACCAGTGACGGAGTTGGAGATAGTGGAATGCATCAGTCTGGGGGAGCGAATATTCTTGCTTTAGCTGATCAAAGGGATTTATCCCATTGGGGTCGTACAAGGAGCCCACCCGTTTGCAACCCTGCTCTCTCCTTCTGTTGAACACTTCTGAGTTGCGGCCTGAGGGAAAATCGGGATTGTCCACTATTGGGGACATCAGCGATGTAAATGTTGTTAGGCCCTTTTTGCAAGCCACCTTATCCCGGACTTTTAGAGTGGAAGATGTTACCAGGGAGGAATACAGACCCCACGCTCTGTATTTGCGTGGTAGCCATGCTTCTTGCCATATATTTACTCCAGCGACCTTTTGGTCCATAAAGGACTAGTGTTTTTCGGATAGAGGGCGGTTCCACTCAACTATATATTGGAGGTGTGCCGCTTGTAGATATTTATAGACTAGTGGGAGCCCTACACCACTCACTCGTTTGGGCTGCGCTAGTTGAGCGATCGGTAAGAGCGGTTTCTTGCCTCCCCAAACAAATGTATTAATTGCGAGTTGCAAACTGCGTAGTTTTTTGGGGGTGGGGCCAGCAGTAGTGTTTGAAAGATGTAAAGAATATGCGGGAGTACGGTCATCTTGACAGCCGCTATACATCCAAACCATGCCAGCTTCAAGCGGCTTCAACCGTGTAATGCCTTAGCCGTTTGGTCTGTGAGGACATCATAGTTTAGTGCTAGGGTTTTTGGGATGGATGGGGCCAGTAGGATGCCCAGGTAGGGCATGGAATGCTCCTCCAGGACAGGGGCAATTGTCTCCGCAGACTTCCTTTGTGGGCCGTGGGTACGATAAATTTAGGATCTGGGATTTGTTTAAGTTGATTTTCAATCCAGAAGTCTCCCCCAAACTCTCCAGTTCGTCTAGCAATGCCGGCAGCAATGACACAGGATTCACCAGTGAGAGGATAATGTCATCTGCATAGAGGCTAATCTTGTGGGTGTCTGCTCCAAAACGGATGTCCTCTATCTATGGGTCATTGCCGATTCTTTGCGCTAGCGGTTCCATGTAAAGCGCGAAGAGAAGGGGGGACAATAGGAAGCCCTGCCTGGTGCCACGGGCAATCGGGAACAAGCCTGAGGACGTGCTGTTAACTTGTACAAACGCTCTTGAGGCATGGTAAATGCAGCGTACGCATTTGATAAATGTCTCCCCGAACCCGAAGTGGTGCATTGTATCAAAGAGATAAGACCATCATACCCAATCAAACATTTTCTCAGCATTGACCGATAGGAACAGTGCTTCTCTACGCAATCTATGGATGCCGTCCATGAGGTGAAGCAGTCTTTTGGTATTGTCTCCCCCCTGACGTGTGGGGATGAAACCCACCTGGTCCGGGTCTACTAGTCCTGCCATCAGTGGATTTAGCCGGGCTGCCAGAATCCCGGTGAAGAGTTTTGCATCAATGTTGAGTAGTGATATGGGTCGATATGACCCCCATTCCGCCTGATCAGGGTCTACTAGTTCTGCCATCAGTGGATTTAGCCGGGCTGCCAAAATCCCAGTAAAGAGTTTTGTGTCAATGTTGAGTAGTGATATTCCCTGGGGTCTTTCGATGGCTTGAGAATCACTGTGATCAAGGCTTCCACCATGGAGTATGTGAGTGAGCCTGTTTCGAGGAAGGAGTTAAACAGCCGCGTCAGGAGTGGGGCTAGCTCTTTACAGAAGGCCTTATAAAATTGAGCCGGGTATCTCTCAGGGCCCGGCGCTTTATGTAGCTTGATGTGAGCTATTGCTGAGATCACCTCTTCGATACGGATTGGTTAGTCAAGTTGGGATGCAATAGATTCTGGTAATCGGGTCACTCACTGGGCTTCTATTTAGATAAGTGTGAGCCTCTTTCTGTGAAGTGTCAGGCTCAGAATATAGGGTCCGGTAAAAAGTCTTAAACATCTCCGCTATTTGCTTATCTGAGTGGACTCTCTCACCGGTGGCCTGTCTGACCAAGGCAATCGCTGCAAACATCATCTTGGCTCTGGGCCTTTGCGCAAGCATCCGACAGTACCGGTCACTGCTCAGATAAAATTTGTGGCCGAGTCTGAGGAGAGCATATTCCGCTCTGTCTAGGTCCAGGTGCTTCAGCAGGAGCTTTTTCTTTTCCAGTTCTCTCCAGACCCTCGGCGCCCCAGTGCGTTTGTGTATGGCTTCCAGCTCAGTCACTTCTTGTTCTAAGCACTGGCGTTTCTCTTGGCATACCCGGTTTTCGGCCTCTGAGACCACGATAAATTACCCCCTCATCACTAGTTTTAGCGCTTCCCAAACTGCGGCCCGGGATGTGTTTCCTATATCATTTGTGTGTAGGTAGTCTGTCAATTTCGCGTGCATGTCTGCCATAACCACTGGGGATTGTCGGGGACTTTCCCGAAGCCGCCATCTAGATGAGCTCGAATGAAAGGTATCTGCCTGTATCGTGACCGTGATCATTGCGTGGTCTGATAGGAATCGTGGTTCGATGGATGTGCTTTCTAGTCTAGGCGCCAGCGCCGCTGAAGCTAAAAAATTATCTATACGCGCGTATGTTTTGTGTGCTGCTGAATAAAATGTATAGTCTCGCATTCCCGGGTGCTGGTGGTGCCAAGTGTCCTGGAGGCCATTCTCCGCTAGCCAGTGCATGCCCTCAGCCATAAAGGCCCATGTTTGTCTGAACCGTAGGCATGAGCGGTCTATTGCTGAGTCCATCACTAGGTTGAAGTCACCTCCAACCAAAATTGCTGCATCGGGAGATGCTAGGACATCTGTAGTTAGGGCCTTAATGATACAGGGCTCCTGCTGAGAGTTCGGGCATAGATATTAGCTAGGTTGAAGTGAGCCCCACTGCATTCTAATTGCAGGTAAGCGCCCCTTGATATCTGTTAAAGTGGAGACTACCTTACCAATGAATTTTGCACTCAGGAGGATGGATGGCGACACCGTTGTTTTTGGTTGGGCTTGAGGACCAAAGTTGGCGTGGGAAGCGGCGAGAGCGCATGCGTGCCGTGTCTCTTGACAGGAGGTGCGTTTCTTGCAACCGGCATATGTCCCCCCGAGTTCTCTAACAGGGTCAGGATCGCTGTGCGTTTTGCTGGGTGATTGAGGCCTCGAACAATGAGGCTTACAATGTTCAGGTCCTTACCTATGTTTTAGTTGTAGGAATGTTAATGCAGCGTTCATGTTTAAATGACCTCATACCACATGTGAGCTGTAGGTACAATAGAGCTTCGGTTTATCTCTACCTCTAGGTTCTGCCTGGGACTGGTGCGGAGACAAAAGAAAAGGATGTCTACAAAACAACAACTGAAAGCCCCTAAAACCCCAAACTGAACTAAGCATATGAACCAGTTCATAAATGGGAGTTGACAACAGTTCGTCAAGGTGGGTAAGCCCGTGGGGGCCGACGGCCGGCAGGTGTCTGAATATCTTAGGTTCTTCCATTCACCGGAGCGTTTCCTCAGAGTCTTCTCCTGTCTGGACTGACGTCAGGCAGGTGGGTCCCTCTGACCCCGCCTGCAGTGAAGTCTCCCATCCTCTATGCATTCATCAAGGGGAGATCGAATGGTCCGGTGACCCAGCAAGAGAGCTAATTACTGCCTTTCTTTCTTTTTCCATTGTCTCTATGTGCGGTTTGTGGTTTGAGGCGGGCTTCCCGACTCTACGCCAGCAGGGAACTTTGATTCTAGTGCCTTCCTGGAGAGTGCTTCCTTCTTCTTGAACCATATTGTCTGTGATCCCCAGGACCTCCTGCGCCTCCTTCAGAAATCTGACCTGCCTTAGTTTTCCTTCGTAGCAAAAAATAATACGGAAGGGGTGCCCCCACGAGAACGCTATCTTCTTTTCTCTGAGGTGGATCGTGATCGGCTGGAATTCTCTTCTTTTATAGAGTGTGGTCATTGAGAGGTCTTGAAAGAATATTGGCGTATGTCCCTGGAACTGCACAGGATGAGCTTCTCTTGCTCGACAGATGATGGTTTCTTTGATTTGGAAATCGTGTACACAAGCTAGTATGTCCCTGAGGGGGCATTGGGGCCTCTTGGCAGGCCCACCGATGTACCCTATCAGTCTGGATGTCTGAGCTGTGTTTGTTGCCCAATATATGGCAAAATAGGGCAAGGACATAGGCCTGTGTATCGTCCCTTTCTGCTTTGGATGGCACTCCTCTAATGCAGACATTGTTTCTTCTTGAGCAATTTTACAAGTCTTCTACTTGAACTTGCAGCTCAATATGCTGGTCCCTCAGATGGATGATTTCTTGTAGCATCATTTTGATCTCTTCATCTCTGCTGGTTTCTCGGTCTTCCAAGGTCGCTACTCGTTCCCCTACTTCCTCCAGATCCCTCCTTATTTCTTTCAGGTCGGCTGAGAGTTGAACCTTCAGTTCTTGCAGATCTTCCCAGAAGGAGGTGAAGAGCATGGTCAAGAATGTTTTTGTGGCTGGGCCGTCCTGCCCCTCCGCCCCATCTTGTTGCCCGTCGTTGACCAGGGGTGCTCCGGACGGGGTTCCTGATATGGGCTGCTTTACTAGGATATCTTTCGCTGAGCATTCTTTTTTGGTTCGAGCCACGGCCATAGCTTCTGTTCTTTATTTCGGTTCAGCCAGGAGAGGATAGGGTGCTACTCTGTGTGGGCTTAGCTTCTCTCTGTTGCTTCTCTACCTTCCTCGGTGTGCTGTTGCCAGTTTCCAGAGCCCACTTTGTCATGGAGCTCCCGATCACCGCAGCGGTATGTCACTTAGGATTAGCGTGCTCGTGGGGGTTATATGTGCACCGTCGTCCCACGGTTTGGCTGCCGTTCTGGAGGTTAAGTGCGTGGGGCTGGACAGGGCCCCAACGTTGTGTCCCTTGGCTCGTGATCGTGGGTTCTTATCCCCTTTGGTCTTGCGCCTGTGCTGTCGCGCTGTCCCCTCGTGCCCTGTCTTCTCACTTTTCTTTTAGGTCGCACCGGGCCCTGTCTCTCATGGGTGCCTGGCTCTTGCTCCTGTTTGGGAAATGCCGCCTACTCCATGCGTTCTTTGATTCCCTGGGTCTCGTGAGCCCGGGTCACCAGTGCTGAAAGGAGTGGGCGCCTTTGCTTCTTGCTAGTAGCTTTATAAGTCTGTGTAAAGTTTGATGTGATTGTGTGCTGCTTCATGCGGCGCAAGGGTGCCCACTCGTTGCACCCGTCAAGCCCCCACGGCCCCCAGGGGTACACGGCCACTGGCGCAGAGGAGGGGGCCCTGACAGGAGCACGATTCTCCCCGCGTCACCAATCCTCTTCTCTCTCTAGGCCTTTCCGGGGCTATGTGGGGCCTAAAGTGCACTTCTTTTGTCCTCTAGGTCTCCCTAGGGGGGAGCAGCTGGTGTGGGGGAACACTTCTGAGCGTGGCTGCCAGGTCCGGCCCGGCCCGCACACCCCGTGGGCATTTTTTCCGCAAGAGCCGGCGCTCCTCTCTCGGGGCAGAACACAGCCTCTGCTCCCTCTATCGGGTGATTGTCCGTGCCTTCCTTTTCTCTTGTAAGGGCCTCGCTGGTGCTCTGCTGGGCCTGCAATATGCCGCCCCCGTCGTCTAAGTCCCTCTATGGGGGAGCTGCCTTTGCAAGGGCTGCTGTTGAGCATGGCTAATGGGTCCGATCTGGCCCGCACACCGCCTGCAGATATTTTCAGTGCAGGGGACGTTGCTCCTTTCTCGGGGCATAGAACGTCCTCCGCAACCTTCACGGGGGGATTTTCTTTGTGAGAGCCTGCCCCTGCAGGCCTTCCCTGCTTCGTGCTTCACTGTGGCCTGGGGAGCTCCCGTGTTGCTGGCTTACTTTACCCTTTACCCTTCACCGGTACACCTACCACCTTCCTGCCAGCAACTCCATCGGTGCAGCACTCCGGATCAGGGGTTCTCGAGCTTATTTCTGTCTCGATCGTTCAGGCGTGGGAGGCCAGGTCTCGTCCTTTTACGCTAGGGGACCTGCAGCCATGGTCCCCGACTCCTCGATCCTCGACCCACGAGGTCGGGCCCCGCCTCCTCCTTCTGCCACTGTCAGGAGCCCCAGGGCGCCAAAATCCAGCCTTTCTTCGAGACCTGCTGTCTCAGCAAGGATTTTCGGATGGGACCCGACGGGGATGTCTTCCCGGCAGCGGTGTCCCTTGGGAGGTAGCTATGATCATGCTTTTTTCCGGCAGAGTCAGAGAGACACCAAGGCACGTGTTATCCGACCGCCATCTTGGCCACACCCCCTATTTTTATTTTAATGTTAGGTTTGTGATTTGGTTACAAGGCTTAGATTGTATGATGTTAGAACGCATTCTGTTGCAGGCAGCGCATGCCTTTACAACACATGCATAACAACGCAAATGCCATTACCATGTATAACCTTTACCACGAATATGCCTTTACCACGCATACCTTTACAACAAATTTCATTGTAAAAGCATGCACGTTAAGGGCATATTTGTGGTAAAGGTTTTTCCTGACCCCTGCCCATAGTACTAAAACCAGTCTCTTGCGCCCAATCCTTTAAAAAAAAAAAACCTCTCCCCTGTACCCCGGCACGACCCCCGCACCAAACCCTTCTAACAAATACCTCTCCCATGAACCCGAAAAATGGACCCCTGCGCGATTCCTCCCCCTGGCCCTTCTTCAAACTACCCCTCCCCTGAGCCCTAGAAGCGGACCCATAACCCCCAACCCCCGGCCCCAGCCCTTCTATAAACTACCCCTCCCCTGCCTTGAGCCCTAAAAGGGGACCACTGCACAACTTCCACCTCTTTAAAATAAAATTAATTAAAAAAAATATATTTTTATTAAAATAAATACATGTAAACATATTAATTTAAAATCCCCCTTACCTCTCCACAATGCCACCTCTCCAGCTCTTCTGAGACGTGACCCCTGCACAACTCCCACGTCTTTAAAATAAACTTTAAAACATATTATATATTTTTATTAAAATAAATATATTTAAACATATTAATTTAAAATCCCCCTTACCTCTCCACGGCATCGCCTCTCCAGCTCTTCTGAGACCCGACACACTAACGACACCCATAGACCACACTTACCACTTACCTTTTCCACACATTGCTTTACAACGTAATATGTTGTAAAGGCATGCGTGGCTGTGCGTGGCAACGGTGCACACCCTTACGACACACATACCTTTAAAGGCATGTGTGGTAAAGGCTGTGCATGGTAAGGGTGCATGCGTTGTAACACATGTGCGGTTAAGTATGCGTGGGGAAACAGCCGCGTTGTAATGGCTGTTTCCCCAAAGCTTAGTATTGAGGGGGTATTTTTAATATTTCAAGTAAGTCCTTGTCAGTATTTTTCATTTCTTTTCTGTTAACCATTTTTATTTCTTGTAGAGGATGCAACTGTTATTTGGAGACACATAAACATGTAGCATATTATTATTTACTATTATTTTTCCAAGCTTTTCGTTATTTATTCATTTTGTTAACATTCATTTATAGTTAAATTTGCTTTGTAGAATTTGGTGGTTCATTAAAGAGTTGCAGTCTTTTTTTAGCTGGTTTGGAATCTGGGTCAGTGACTCTGTCCTTTGGTAATTGTTTTTAGGAAGTATTTTGTTGAGTGTTTGTGTGGCTTTTTGTACTGTTAGTTATTTGGAAAAGCAATTCTATTTGTTAAATGTATTTTGGTTTAATATGAAAGGTTAATTGGAGACTAGTGTGCATTTTTTGCACCTACTATGGCAAAATCTAATTAGTGCTTTCGTTCTTTATTTAATGTAATTTCATTTTATTTTGATTTATTTTTATATGTGTTTATTTAATTAATATGATATTGTTTGTCTTATTTAAAATTAATGTCTATTTTCCTTTGTTCCTTATTTAGGCCTGCCTGATTGTTGTTATGTTTCATTAGTTTAACCCCTCAATTGCTGAGGCTTTTTCACCCCAGTGCTGAGCCCTTTTTGGCTATTTTGGGTAATTTGTGGTAGGCTTACATAACTTTTGTTCCATGTAAGGTATCTATGCCAAATGTGCGTCCTTTGTAGTCAATGTACTGGGAATTCTAAAGGTACTTAGGGTTTGTGGATTCTCCTGGTTGGGACCAATAAAATAGTCAAAAAATAGCTACATTGTGAGTTTTTAGGAAAAATAAGAAAAAAGCTTCTGATTTGTTTTCCTAAAAATGGCATCAACTAAAGGTTTGCTGTGCTAAAGTCCCCATATTCTTAGCTTCAAGGAACATGCAGAGCTAAATCCAAAAACATTTTCGTCTTGAATTTGGGCTTCTTTCTCCAAATGTATTTGCTATGGCTGCTGTTTTAAGATGGGGGGAACAATTTACTGATTTGCCAACCTGGTTCCATCCGAGCTGCATTGAAATATGACATTTTTTACAGTTTGAAGGAAAGAAGTGCCATCTTTTCAAACTATATAAAACCTCTGTATATGTTTGAAATATGTCAGAGTGAGATGGCACCTCTTCCGAAGCTCACCTTAAAAAATGTGATTAAAAACTCAATTTATGACGTGAGCCATAAAAGGGACACCATGCTGTGTGCTCATCATGCCCAGAATGAAATAATATTGGAGAGTAGCATTTGTAAAAAAACACAACCGTATGTACTATGGAACCTCCCCCATGGTGTGCGCAGAACTATTTTGGTATTTGGGTTGAATCTGCTTCCGTTATGAATTATTACTGGATCTTGGAAGGGACTATCAAGGGAGGAGTGGTTCTGTGATCTTTCTAGGAACTGTGTTCAAGACTTAAATCATATGCTTTTCGTATGCCCGTACCATCATTCGTTGCGACGCCAATTGCTAAGACCATAGGGCCTCATTTATGAGATTTTACCGTAGGGTAGTGCAGCAGGCCTTCCTGCTGCACTGCCCTACGATAAAAGAAAGGGGCAGGAATGCTCCGTATCGATTAGATACGGCGCATTCCTGTCCTTTTCCCCTGCGCCAGCGCATAATAGCCTGCCGTGTGCCAACGCAGTAACCTTTGCACCATGGTGCATTCTGCAGCACACATAGAAAAGGGAAAAACGAGGAAAACTAAAGATATTTCTCCTCGTTGTGCCTCTCTTACTCCTCCCCTGGGAGGCGTAAGTTTTTGGCGCTGCCTCAGATTCTCGATTTCTCGTAAATCTGGGGAAGTGTCAAAATGCCATGGATGTTGCTGGGCACGCCCTCAGCAACACCCATTGCACGCCCCTTTAACGCAGAAAACTGCGTTAAAGGGGACAATATTTATGAAGCAGAATTAAGCCAAAAAAGTGGCTTAGTGCTGCCTCGTGAATATGGAGCAGGCTTCTGCGCCACGGAACGTCACAAAAGGTGACGTTCTGGCGGCGCAGGGGCCTCATAAATGAGCCCATAGTTTTTAAAGTATAATATAACTACAGTAGCGGAGTCCCGGAAATGTCTTTTTGTACCACTGTCAGAAATAGTTTGCGTAAATATTTTTAAATTAAAAAAAAATAATCTAATATTTTTCAGAATTGTTTGAATTTTTGTAATTCTATATTAAGTGTATTTGGTCATGATTTTGTGGAATACTGCATTTTAGGTCTCTAATACTTTGCGCAGTATAAAATAGAATTATTGTATTAATTTTGCTTGCAATGCAGGATGCAATGCACAAATAGAAGTACTGTATTAGTGTTGTACTGTAAAACATTTTGCACTACTTATTTGTTGTATTTATTAAGGTTGTTTAGTATTGCATTAAAATGTTTAATTGATTTGACTGTGCATTTGCACTTTTTTTCTGTCCATGGGGCATATTTTAATTAAAGTAGAGTATATTTGTAGGCCGATTGGTTTCCACGTGTATTTCAGAATTTAATATATTTTATATTGAATGTATTGCTTTTTAATGAAAAATGTAATTATATTTTATGTGGACCTCTTTAAGTTCCAAATCATAATAAAAATCTTTGAAAGATTTTTTTTTAGCACCACAGGTTTGGTATTTTTCAAAGATGTAGCCCATTTCCCCTATTTTTGTGCTTTCAACCTACTTCCAGTTGTGGTGTGAAACCCACAGGTGATCCTAGAACGTAAATATTTCTGAAAAGTAGACACAATTGTGAATTCAACAAGTTGTCATTTGTGTAGATCCCTCAATGTTTTCCCAAAGAAACAAACTGTTGAAGTAAAAAATAGTGAAAATGAGTAGGAAAAAACTGCCATTTGTGACAACGTTTTCATCTGTAAGTCCCTGTCACTATGGCTAATTCACAAAAGCAATATACCATTATGTCCACTAGACCCTTCTAGTTGCGGGGGCATACAGGGTTTGTAGTTTGTTAAGAACCTTAGGTACACAGAGCCCGCAACTGAGCTGCACCCTACAATGTTTCTTCATTGTGAACTGAGTATAGAGCAATTCATATGGTAAAATACTAAAAGTAAAAAATGAGTATGAGGGAAACCTATGTATTTCTGAAATGTACACCAGATACAAAGTTTAACAGTAGTGGCTATTTATACCTCTCTAAATTTGTGGATGCCAATTCTAGCATGTGATTCAGAGGGGATTTTTAAAAATGTCTTCTCTCCTATACACTGGCTTACATTTGGAAGGTACAAATGCAGAGAAATCCAATTTGTGATAACAAATGTTCTACTATTCGGTATTCCAACATGTCTCCCAATCAAAATGGTACCTCACTTGTGTCGGTAGGCCCAGTGCCCATGACAGGAAAGGGCTCAAATTTCAACATGGACAAATCACATTTTTCCACTGAAAAGTGACCTTTTTTTTGCAATGCGGATAGCTGTGGATTTTGGGCCCAAGCTCAGCTAACACCTAGGGAAACGTAGCACACTTACACATTTTTGAAAACTTGACACCCAGGGTAATCCAGGGTGGGGTGCCTTGCATAGCTCTCACCAGGTGTTCGTCACCAGAAGCCCTGGCAAACTTCAAACTTTGACTAAAACATTTTCCTCACATTTCTGCGAGAGAAACTTCTGTAATCTGCAGGGTGTCACACATTTCCTACCATTTAGCATACCCAATGTCTCCAGATAAAAATGATACTTTACTTTTGTGGGCAATGCTAGTGCCTGTGTAAGGAAAGGGCCAAAAAGCGACCTGGACACATCACATTTGTCAACTGAAAACTGACCCTATTTTTTGCAATGTGGGCATTTGTGCCCTAGCACAGCCAGCACCTAGGGGAACTTAGCAAACCTATACACTTTTAAAAACTAGCCACCAAGAAAATCCAGGGTGTGGTGACTCTCAGGTTTTCTTACCGAGAAGCACTTTCAAACCTCAAACCTGACTAAAATCACACAATTTCCTCACATTCCTGTGAGAAAAACATCTGCAATCTGTGGGGAGCCACAAATTTCCTAACAACTAGCATTTCCACAAGTCTTCTGATAAAAATGATACCTCACTTGTGTGGGTAGGCCTAGTGCCTGTGACAGGAAATGCCCCAAAACGCAACATGGACACATCATAATTTTCCATTGCAAATTAACCCTTTTTGCAATATGGTTAGTTGTGGATTCCCTTTGCCTTCTTCCTCCTATTTTTTCTGACCTGTTTTTGTTGGCTGTAGGACTCTGGGTACGTCATCTCTGCTAACCAGTGCTAGAGTGCATATTCTCTGTTTAAATTGTATTGATGAGTGGTTTATCCATGATTGGCATTTTTGATTTACTAGTAAGTCCCTAGTAAAGTGCACCAGGTGTGCCCAGGGCTTGTAAATCAAGTCCTACTAGTGGGCCTGCAGCACTGACTGTGCCACCCACATGAGTAGCCCTGCAAACCTGTCTCAGACATGCCACTGTAGTGTCTGTGTGTGCAGTTTTAAACTGCCATTTCTACCTGGCAAGTGCACCCACTTGCCAAGCCCAAACCTCCCTTTTCACTGCATGTAAGTCACCCTTAAGGTAGGCTCACAGCAGCCCCATGGGCAGGGTGCAATGTATTTAAAAGGTAGGACATGTACTGTTGTGTTTTACATGTCCTGATAGTGAAATAATGCTAATTCCGTATTTCACTATTGCAATGACCTTCTCTACCTTAGGGTATCATGGGGATTGTCTTGAAATATCTTTTAAGTGTAATTTCCCATTGGGAGCTGATAAAGATTTGGAGTTTGGGGTCTCTGAATTCACAATTTAAAAGTACATTTTAAATTAGGTGTTTGAAAATGCCACTATTAGAAAGTGGGCATTTTCTTGCTTAACCATTCTGTGCCTTTGCCTGACTGTAGAATCCACGTCTGGGTTAGGGTGATAGTTGGGCTCTTGTGCATTCACTCTAGACAGTCACACAAAAAAGCTGATGTGTGCCTTGCATATCCTGAGGGGCCATCACCAGGTTGATGAGCCTTCCTGAGCTGGAGTAGTGGGAGGAGTTGTCACTGACACCTGAATAGGGCTGTGTCTGTCCTCACACAAAAGCTGTCATCACCTCCCTGTAGTGTGTCTGGAGCCAGGTCAGGGAAATGCAGAGTTGTGTGCACTACAAAGACTTTCCTTTGAAGTTTGCCTACTTCAAAGGCAGAAAGGGGTATAATTATTGGACCTCTGACACTCTCAAATCAGAACACTTCTGGACTGAGGACATTCTGCAAGGAAGAAAACCTGGATGCTGTAGGAGGGACTACCACTCTGCCTCTTGCTTTGTTGTGCAGGCCTGCTGCTTGCTTGCTGGACTTTGCTTTCTGTATTCTGCTTTCCAAGGTTCTCCAAGGGCTTGTGTGTGTTTGCCTCCTGTTAAGAAGTCTCAGGGCCATCAAAGACTTCACCTACCAGTGCCTGGGCTCTTCTGTTGAGAGTCCTGACTTGCCAATTGGTGCCAAATCCAGTCCCCGGGCCCTTGGAAGTGGAATCTGGTGAACTTAAGGAGAAATCCCGCGTATCGACTCCCACCGTCTGTTTTATCGACGCATTGCTACGAACTTTGACCCATCGCCGCTGCCAGCATCAGAACATGGTTTCTGACCTTCGCATAGGGCAAGGCTTTCACCACAGGCCCCAGCTTTCTGTCGCAGGAGATCAGAAGAACCGCCGCAGCGTGAGTTTTGAGCACCAAAGTCCGTGACGCACCGCTCCAACTCCAACGTAGCGCCTGCTTCATCACTGTGGAATCGATGCAGCATGTCTGGATTTACGACACATTGTCCCTGGGCGCCAATTTCTTCATCGTGGTTGTCCAGCAGTAAGGAACTGAGGCTGGGTGTCTGGAGATCGACACATCACCTCCCCTTCCAGTAAGGAACTGACGCACCACCTCCCCTGACAGTAAGGAACCGACGCATCACCTCCCCTGGCAGTAAGGAACCGATGCATCACTTCCCCTGGAGGTAAGGAACCAACTCATCGCTTTCCTCATCCTGCGCCTCACCTCCCCTGTGCTTGTTTGGTCTTTGTATTTTGACGCATCCAAGCTACCTTGTCCATTGATTTCTATAGACTGAACTTACTTAACCTTCAAAAAGTGATATCTTTACTTGTGTATGTTGGATTTTTGTCGTTTTGCTCTTGTTTTATTCAGTTAAATATTGGCTAGTTTTCTAAACTGGTGTGGACTCATTTTGTAGTGTTTTCACTATGTTACTGTGTGTGTATGTACAAATGCTTTATACATTGCCTCTGGGATAAGCCTGACTGCTCGTGCCAAGCTATCAAGGGGGTAAGCAGGAGGTTATCTTAGCTGTGTGACTCCCTTACCCTGACTAGAGTGAGGGTCTCTAGTTGGACAGGGTGCACCACTGCCAACTAGCGACCCCATTTCTAACAGGAAACCTAGAAAACCTCTAAATTTTTGTAAACTAGCCACATGGGTAAAGCCAGGGTGGGGTTATTTGTGTGGTTCTCACTGTGTTTTCTTATCCTGAAGCCCTTGCAAACTCAAACTTTGCCTGAAAAACCACACATTTTCCTCAAATTTCTGTGAGGAATACGTCTGGAATCGGCGAGGAGCCACAAATGTTCTACCACTCAGCATTCCTCCAAGCTAAAAATGGTACCTCACTTGTGTGGGTAGTCCTAGTGCCCACTGCATGGACTCCCATTGACTCTGGTTTGATCCGTTCCTGACATGAGCACTAGGCCCAGCCACACAAGTGGAGCAGAGTTTTTATCAGGGCAAGTGGCATTTCACTGGGTGGTAGGAATTCTGCGTATTCCTGCTGATTCTGGAAGTTTTCATGTAGAGAAATGTAAGGAAAAGGTGTGATTTTTGGCAAAGTTGAGGTTTGCAGGTCATAAGAGTGAAGAAAACCATGTGGGACCAACACATGGCACACCACCCTAGAATCCCCTGGGTGTCTAGTTTTTAAAATGTCTGTTGCTGGTAGGTTTCCATGGGTGATGCCCCAACACTGCCCCAAATAAATAACACAGCCACCTTTATCGCTGATCTCTTCATGTACCTTTTTTGGACCATTTGTATGGGGGTCTCTTGACCCACCCACGCAAGTGGGTTACCGTTGTTATCTGTAGGTGTATGGGAAATCAGAGCGGTAGGAAATTTGTGGATGCCCACAGATTCTGGAGCTTTATACCACAGAAATGTGAGAAAAATGTGTTTATTGCTAAAATTTGAGTTTTGCAAGGGCTTCTGGGTAAGAAAACGTGTGACCTGTGCAAGTCACACCACCCATGCACTTGTTGCAATCAAATAAACAGGTTTGCTTGTGAACTGACCCCAACCAGTGACTGAGGAAGTGCTGTCATCATGGATTGTAGTGAGCACCTACACATCCCTCCTATTGGAGAAGTTGACTGCAAGCAGTTTGTTGGAATGCAACATAGTAATCTGGGATTTCTGGAGCTTCTTACAAACGAGCTACTGTGGGAATCCTTTGTGGAAACATCAAACTGTACCGCAGGCCACAGTGCCAGCTTTGTACAGCTCACTGAACAGCTCTACTCTCGTATAGAAGGTTTCCACATAAAGGTTATAACATTTATGAAGGAGTGGTCAGACAAGCTCCCATACAGTCTTTTCTGTCACTCCTAGCATGGAAGGGCAACCTACAGTATTTAGAGCGGAGTCCTTCCCTGTATACACTCTCAAGCTATATACAGAACCAGTAGAGCTCCCACACAGCATGTACATTTTGATGCCATAATGAGGTCTTGTGCTCAGTATGTACTGCATGAACAGCAGCCACCCTTTGTAAAGAATCAAGGACTCATCAATGGCTATATTCTTTCCAGAAGTATAAATCTCTGGAAGCCGGGCAGACAAATGTTCCAAGAAAGGCCGGATTTTGAACAACCTGTCAGGGTCTGGATGTTCCGGGGCAATCGTGCCCTCCTAGGGGGCAATGAGCTCCCCAAGGGAAAAACATAGGCCAATATTTATTTATTTACCCCCCCCCCCGGGCGGGTTCAGCACATTTCACCGGGGGGGCCGTACCCCAAACATAGGCAAAATAAAAACATTTTGCCACCATTTTGTTTTCCCCTTGTGGCCCCGCCACACCTTCCTTGGAGGCATGATTGCACCCCATAGGGGAAAACATGCACCTATCCTATTATATTCGGCCCCGGGGGGGGCTGGGTGGGTCAACCCCCCAAAAACACCTAATATATAAGTTTTTTGCCGCTGTTTTGTTCCACCATCGCGCCCCAGGGAAAAACATACATTCAAAATACTTAATTTGCCCCCAGGGGGTTGGCTGATTCATCAGGAAGGCTGAGCTGCCCCAAAAACACACACATTATTGGCAGCCATTTTCTTTTCCTCTGGGGGTGCGATCGAGCCCTCCTTGGGGGAAAGATACTGCCCCCAGGGGAAACATACATTTAAAATATTTAATTTGGCCTACCCCGGGGGGGGGTGGATGACTTTTCAGAGGGGTGAAACCCAGAAAAAACACACAAATGACACATTTATTGTCCCCCTTCATGTTTTCCCCTGGGGGCGCGACACTCCAAAAACAGACGATCCCTGCTGTCTAGTGGTTTCCTGTTCACGGTTCGTGGTATGACCACGATCTATGAGTAGGAAAGTGGTTAGGGAAGGCATCCTTGGAAAGGGGGGACTCTCCCCTTTCCAAGGATACCTTCCTCAACAACAGGTAGGCCGTTTTCAGCCTAAATTCCCCCCCCCCCCGGAGCGAGAGAGAGAGCACTCACCTGCTGCTCTTCGTTGCTCCAGTGGGGAATCTATGCTGTCAACGTGCCTTATGGAGCGCTGATATATAGATGGGTAGGGGCTGAAGCAGAAGCCCTTCTGCTTCATCCCCACCCATTTACTAAAAAAATAAAAAATCATCCAGTGCAATCACGGGAGTTTCCTTTCAATGCCTCCCCAATGTCTAATGGACACACTGGGGAGGTAGTGTGGGCATTGGTCGCCAGCTGATGCCCGCGATAAGGAGGTTAAATGTGCAGGACATATTTATTATTTATTTATTTTTGATCACGATATTGTTGTATTTTATTTTATTTCTTTCCACAATTTTATTGTCATTTATATTTGTGGGTTTACTGTTAAGTATAGGGTTACAATATTTTTTTTTTTTTTTATTTTTTGGTGATATTTTTGTTTGTCCATATTGTTTTTTGCCAGTATAGTGTCTTATAACATCATACCATACCATACCATACCATACCATACCATACAATAAGATGCCTAGGCAAGACATAATGTATAACAAGCGATAATGGCATATTGCTGAGGTGATAATTTATGTTAGTGTGAAGAACGCTTTCACCAGCTGCTTTAAGCATACAGGGGCCACAAAACTGGTTTCTGGGCCATATATTAGCCATAAATTAGCCTAGATAACATCTTATTGATTTAGTCATGTGTTCCCATTTTAAACAATGGCGTCAACCTTTGTGGTCTTGGCCACAAATAGCAATAAGGTTTTGGACTATGACAACACTGTTTTGCGATTCCAAGAAAAATATTCTCTGTTATACTAAAATACAGTTGTGGTGAGCACATCTTAAAAAATGGAAAACTTGCTCTCTGCTACAGCAAAAATCACTGAACAGAACCAAACTTGACATGACTCACAATCTTTATGCAGAGAAGTACCTTTGCTTCGTTTGATGTAAATCTGTCCAGTTGTTTTTGAAAAATCACAAAAATGGGATGGGTGGGATTTGAAAGGTTAGATATTAGAGATACCTATACTATTAATTTTCAGACAGTCATCGAGCCAGTTGACAGAATCTCTGCAGGCCTAAATTAAAAAAATAAAGGCATGACATTGGACTAAGAAGCTTTTTCTTCCCTAATCAATCTTGGGTCTGCAAACAGAAAGCAGATTGTGAAACCAAACCATCTGTTTGGCTGGTAGCAACACATTTGTTTTTGTTGCAGCCAACATTTCATGATGCAGCTCATGGTCTTCTCATCCAGGAAAAAAGAAAAAAGCCATGTAAATAGACATGATGAGCACAACCTGACCCGCAGGCCTAGATGGGGGTCCCCCAACTGTTCACCAGTGTTTAAAAACGAAATGTGCTTTACTCAGATCAGGTTTGACAAACTCTGATGGGCCTAGACACCTGTAAACCCGTCCAAACTTTGTGAAATCTGAGCTGAGTCCACAAACTGAAGATCTGGTGGAGCATGGTTGGGTCCCCTCTGTTTGTTTTCCTCAGTGAAGTTTTTTTTTAATCATATCCTACATGCTATCTGTGGTAGTTGTCATGTGAAAAATGCATCAGTTACCTGCACTAAATCAGCCTCAGCAGCCAACTCCTGCAGTGCACAGTCTTTAGTTGTGCTCAGTGGGGATTGGCTGCAGGACATGGCATGTGTTCAGCAGTGGTAGCCGGTACAGGTAAACATGGTCAGGCGGGCGTGGGGCAGGGTGGGAGGGGCGAGAAGTTGACAGACAATGGAATAGGTATAATTAAATAAATAATACCTATTCCGTAGTCTATCAGCTTCCCCCATGCCGCGCCCTGCCCCACCCCACCCTACCGCACTTACCTGTGCAGGCCGCAGCTGGTGTTCAGGACCAGTGTGAGAAGTTGGCCTGGTATATGCTGTCCACTAATTAAAGTGGGCATCTTGTACCGGTCCAAACAACCCTTATGGTGATTAGGTCCAAGATAACCTTTATTGAAACCTATCCTAGTGGTAGCTATGGAGAGCAGCCTTCAGGCTAAGTCTTGAAGGAATGTTAAGCACCTTGTTTTACCAGAATGCAAACTTATAGTATTGGTTAAATGAAAGGGAAACCACACAGCAGTTATAAAAATATGTATTTATTATATATAACACTCTCTAGTGTCCTCTACACGAGGATAGAACACAAATCAAATAATACAGTTGCAAGAATCAAACGTAAGTAGCACAATACACAGTGGGCTCCCTGGGGAGACCAAACCATATACTAAATAAGTGGTATAAGAACCACGACTCGGCACTAGACCTAGGGGCCGATTCCGATTCGGGCCGGAAAACGTACCGACCGACCGACACGTACCGGTGCAGCCCGACCCGCAAAGTACGATGAAAAGCGTGCTAAATCCGACCGACTCGTACGGAACACAAGCCGACCGACCGAGCCGCGCGAAAAACAGCCATCCGGCCGGAAAAGCATGCGAAACGAACCGACCGACACGCACCAGGAAGAATCCCGAACGAAACGTACCCGCGAACGTCGACCCGCCAAGTACGATGCAACGCGTGGAAAACACAACCGAGCACAAGCCGCACGACCGACACGCATTCAAAACTGCGAGCCGAAGCAAACCAAAACCCCGCGACTGACGCGTACGCAGCACAGAAAACAGCACAAACACAGCGTGAACGAATAGGAGAGGCTCGCACGAGACAACTGGAGGATCCGACTCGGTCACAAGAACGTCTCCTACATGCACAAAAATAACCAAGGGAAAAAAAGACACAAAAAAAGGCCAAACAAGCTATCACAAAGCAAATAAATACTGGGGGGGGGAACAGGGAACAAAGACACACCCACAACTCCACCTATATAAAGGATACAAATCCCTACCATGATCCTTTGCAAATTCTAATTACCTGCCAGCACTCAACACCAACAGACAGCAACCACACACACACTCACAGCTCATCCATCACACAAGCCACACACCAGCAGCACCACAACAAATAGCACCCTCACATACACCCAGCAAAACACACACTCACACACCCTCACTTGCACTACAACACACACATCACTCACCAGCACCACCCAACACCATGCCCCAAAGAAGAATCACAAGTTCCTAGATAGTGAATTGGAAGTCCTGGTAGATGAGATCCTCAGGGTAGAGCCACAGCTGTTTGGCACATTGGTCCAACAGACACCCATGGCGCAGAAAACCAAGATGTGGGAGAGGATCGTCGACAGGGTGAACGCACAATCACCATGTTTGCGCACAAAGGTAGACATCCAGAACAGGTGGTATGACGTGCGCAGGAGGGCCAAGGAGCTGTTGAAGAAGGACTACATCTTGAGGCAAAACACCAGCAGTGGCCCTCCTGCCAAACCAGTATACCTCAGGCCCTGGGAGGAGAAGGTGCGGGCCATCCTACCACCAGTGAGCGTCTATGGACTAGAAAACATCCCAGAGCCTGGTGAGTACACAACTAATGTACACAATATTGTGCCACAATACACACACATCACTGTCAAGGGGAGAGTCAAACCATGCACCCTTAGCAAATACACACCAACCAAAACAGATCATCCCAAAATGTGTATGTCAGCCAGATAAACACAATACATGCCAGCTCATAGTGAAATGTAACTGTGTCATGACATGTACAAACCTAACAACAAATACAGCTAGGCAGTGGCACAAATATAACCAACAAACACAGTCAGACATGTAGCCACCACCACAACACCACCTCACAGGGAAGCTCACTGAAAGGAAGGAATACTGTGTATGCTGGACAAGTCAGTGCAGCCAATAGCATTATGGGAGTCGTAGTCACAGAAATTGCCCACCCTCACAATGCGCACATCAACACCACCATGAACCATGCACACATCACAGGCAGTGCAAAACAACTGACAAGATGGCTGACACTGGCTACTGCTGTGGGGAGCACAAGGCCCTGATGGCAACTGTGCACCAACAAACAGCACAACACCACTGCCTGACATCCTGAAAGCCAACTTGCACTCTCTGCAATGCAAGCACGTTCCATGGTGGGATATCTGGCTGGGTGGGAAGGAGGACTCACAGCACTGACCATAGTCACCAGCAGCTCCACCCACACACCCCCCTAACACAAACTACACACAGCTCACCTGGGAGAAAGCATTGCCTCACACACCAATCAAATATCCCACAAAGAACCACAACCCTGGGTCATGCAGTGTAAAGCACAGGGACACACATGGGACTTGTAGCAAAACAAACCCCAGGATAACACTGTCAGCCATCTTGTCAGCACAGGCACACAACCCCACAGGGAAGCTGAGTCAAAAGGAAGGAAGCATGGGCATGCTGGGAAGGGGGGTGGAGGCAAAAGCATGATGGGAGTGGTAGTCACAGCTCAACATCCCCCACCCCCATATCCCAGCAAGCTCACACTGAAGCATGCACACCTCACAGAGAGTGTAAAGCCCCATCAAAGATGTCTGACACTGGTGCTCTGTTGTGGGGAGCACAAGGCCATGCTGGGAACTGGACAACAACCAACAGCAGGACACCACTGTCAGCCATCTTGCCATTGCTGTCACACCCACACACAGAGAAGTACACTCAAAAGGAAGGAAGTATGGGCATGCTGGGAAGGGGGTGGAGGCAATAGCATGATGGGAGTGGGAGTCACAGCTCAACATCCCCCCCATGGCCCAGCAAGCTCACACTGAAGCATGCACACCTCACAGAGAGTGTAAAGCCCCATCAAAGATGTCTGACACTGGTGCTCTGTTGTGGGGAGCACAAGGCCATGCTGGGAACTGGACAACAACCAACAGCAGGACACCACTGTCAGCCATCTTGCCATTGCTGTCACACCCACACACAGTGAAGTACACTCAAAAGGAAGGAAGTATGGGCATGCTGGGAAGGGGGTGGAGGCAATAGCATGATGGGAGTGGGAGTCACAGCTCAACATCCCCCCCATGGCCCAGCAAGCTCACACTGAAGCATGCACACCTCACAGAGAGTGTAAAGCCCCATCAAAGATGTCTGACACTGGTGCTCTGTTGTGGGGAGCACAAGGCCATGCTGGGAACTGGACAACAACCAACAGCAGGACACCACTGTCAGCCATCTTGCCATTGCTGTCACACCCACACACAGTGAAGTACACTCAAAAGGAAGGAAGTATGGGCATGCTGGGAAGGGGGTGCAGGCAATAGCATGATGAGAGTGGGAGTCACAGCTCAACATCCCCCCCATGGCCCAGCAAGCTCACACTGAAGCATGCACACCTCACAGAGAGTGTAAAGCCCCATCAAAGATGTCTGACACTGGTGCTCTGTTGTGGGGAGCACAAGGCCATGCTGGGAACTGGACAACAACCAACAGCAGGACACCACTGTCAGCCAGCTTGCCATTGCTGTCACACCCACACACAGTGAAGTACACTCAAAAGGAAGGAAGTATGGGCATGCTGGGAAGGGGGGTGGAGGCAATAGCATAATGGGAGTGGTAGACACAGATATTGGTCAGCCTCACAATTGGCCCATCAACACCACCCTGAACCATGCACACATCACAAGGAGTGGAAAACAACTGACAAGATGGCTGACACTGGCTACTGCTGTGGGGAGCACAAGGCCCTGCTGGCAACTGTGCACCAACCAACAGCAGGACACCACTGACTGACATCCTGAAAGACAAATTGCACTCCCTGCAATGGAGGCAAGTTCCATGGTGTGATATCTGGCTGGGTGGGAAGGAGGGCCGGATGTCAACCCAATACAACCAATGCAGACCATGTACACACCCCAACATTCACATGGAAATGCCCAAATAATGCAGGACAATGTGCTACACCAATATCAACCCCTGACTGTGACAACTTAGGACAATGCAATGTACAGGCCCGCATCCAGAGGCACAGTCACAACTGTCAGGTGTGTCAACCATTGATGCCTGCAGAAACATAACATACATTGTGTGTGTCTCCCTAAAACAGGTGATGATGGGGACACAGCAGCAGACGCTGAGGAGTCCCCGTCCCAGGCTCAAGAGGATACGGAGCTCACTGGTGTGGAACAGCCACTGCCCTCCTCGGATGAAGAAGACCAACCTGGCACCTCCGGAGCAAGTCATCATGCAGCACCAGCAGGACCACCAGCTGCACCCCTGCACCCACCCCTCCAACAACTGTCAACACACATACCACCCCTGCCGACATGGAAAGACCAAGGAGCACCACCACCACCAGCACAGGGACCCTGGACCAACGTGGGGCCATGGACACCAACACCACCAACAACCCCCAAGGGGGCCCAGGGTCACCTGTGCGTGCCACCTCAGGTACTGCATGTGTCGCCAGGGGTGGTGGGAGGGGTGGGAGACACAGGTCACTGATCGCAGAGGGGTCTGTACTGCATGATGACCCACAACTGGCACGCATAGCCGATGCGTACCAGTCCAGCACCGGAGAGCTCAGCCAGGTAGTGGGGCTCCTCAGGGACATTAAACAGCAGCAGGCTGCCCATCATGCCCGCTTGGACTCACACATGTCCCACGTGGAGTCCAAGTGGGACACACTGCAAGAGATGACGGCGGTGCATAGGGACATACTACAATGCCTCCGCCAGATGAGCAGCAACCAGTCAAACCCTCCCTGTGTGCCCACAACATCTGCTGCTGAAACAACTGCCACAGGGAGGGAGGATGACTCTGGCGGAGAGTCCCCTGCACCGCAGCAGCCTGCACTTGAGGGTCCCCCCCCAAAGAAGAGGGGCCGTCCGAGGAGGGGCAAGTGAGAGGCCGATGGCCATGTGCAACCCCAGGAAGCCTAAACCTGTTCTGGATAATCACCTTTGTGCGCAAACTGTTCACCCTGTTGACTGCAACACAACTCTCCCACATGACATGGGGAGCTCAAGTTGGACCAATGTCTCAGATGACTGTGGACTTTACTCTGGACATTTCTGCTACCAGGACTTCCAAATCATCTAGGAACTTTGGATTACAATCACAATGTACAGCACCCACCATCCTGTGCACTATACTCACACATGTATGTCAATAAACTCACTAATACACCATACTTGCCTCTGTTGTGATTCCTACGTTGTCTCTGAAGTGGCGATGATGAACTGGGAAATGACACTGTGCATGCTAACTGCTACAGCAAGTACAACACCGGCATGTGAGTCATGGCGACGTCACACATATGAGGGAGGCACACCACCAGAGCTACACAACACATACACACCATGGCCATCTGACTCATCGCCTACACTGATGTTGCCAGGAAATACGTTGCATTGCACAGACCCAACACCTATTCACAGTCTGTGTTAACTAGCCCACTGGTGCAGTAAGCAAATGTCAGTCAGATGTGTGACCACAGACAACGCACATCACAAAGTGAAGCCCAGGTTTATTACACATTTGCAACATGTTGTAACCACCACAGATGCAAGGTAATCCCACCTGGCAGCGGGCACACAGTCAACAAGTGTAGAAGGAAGGAAGTCCATGGGTGTGGTGCACATCACCTGTAGGGACACGACAGCTACCACCCTGGAAGTCGAATCACGGTGTCGGGGATCACAGTTGACCAAACGACTCTGAAAGTACCCTGTGAAGGACAGAAATGACAGACAGTCAAAAGCACTGAAGAACAGGACAGAACTGCAATACTCATGCCCAATACATGTCACAAGATACCCACCCAGAACCAAGTTAGCATGTCAACACTGTTGGGGAGTACAGACTACCTGTAAGGACACATCGCTACATGCATACAGTCATGTAGCACATGCACACACTCAAACAGCACCAGAGCACCACCAACACATATCATGCAAACTCACATCAGTTACATGACATCTCTGGATACTTACATTCAGCTGAAGAAGTTGGTGATGAGCTGTGTGCGGACATCACCATCATCATCATCATCATCACTGGCATCGTGGTCCAGGCCAGGATCCTCCACAGGTGGCGGACGTTGATCATCGTCATCCAGGATGAGAGGCAACTCCTTCCCCACTGCCAGGTTGTGTAGCATGCAGCAGACGATGACAATCTTGCACACCTTTGCCGGGGCATATGGGAGGGACCCTCCTGTCTTGTCCAGGCAGCGGAAGCGGCTCTTCATGAGACCAAATGTCCGCTCAATAACTCTCCTCGTCCGACCATGTGCCTCATTGTAGAGCATCTGGGCTGGTGTCACAGGGTTCCTGAGGGGCGTCAGCAACCACGGCATGTTGGGATATCCGGAGTCACCTACATACAGACAATTGCACATTAGCTGAGTTGGAAAAGAGGGTGGGACACTACATTGCAGAACACACACAATGGTACAAAGTCAGGACACACCAACAAGCCAGGCACGCTGGTTCCGCATCTGTGACATCATCCTCGGGATGCGACTACTCCTCATCACGTAGGTATCGTGTGCAGAACCGGGGAAATGGGCACACACGTGTGTGATGGTCATATCTGCAAGACAGACCACCAGTGCATTGACCGAGTGGTAGTGCTTGCGGTTCCTGTATGCCTGCTCCTGGGCCTGTGGTGGTACCAAAGCCACATGTGTCCCATCAATGGAGCCAATGACATGCGGCATCCTCCCCAGGGCATAGAAGTCACTCTTCACGACAGTCAGTTGCTGGAGTCTAGGGAAATAGATGTACTGGTTCAGGTATATCAACATAGCCTCCAATACATCGCGGAGCACACGGCTGAACATGGTCTGTGACATCCCACCAGCAGTCGCCAGAGTGTGTTGAAAGGTACCGGTGGCAAAGAAGTGTAGGGCTGCCATCACCTTCACCTTGGGGGTCAGCGCTGTAGGATACGGCCGGCCAGGTTGCAGGTGTGGTGCTAAGCGCACTGCCAAATCATCAATCAGCTGCCTGGTGAAGCGGTACCTTCGGATGCTGTCACGTTCCACCATCGTTGCCAGGTCAGGGAATGGTCTATGGACAGCTGGTGCCCTGCAGTGCATAGGTGAAGAAAGAAAGATTGTCAGTCACCCCACATATGTGGCATTGAACACACTCAATATCACATGATACATCATTATGAGGCACAAGTACATGATGTGTGCAGTTCCGTAAGGACATGTATGGCACATACATGGCCAACATCCAACATCACAGTTCAACAAGTGGCATCAATAAGTCCCAGGTTGTGCCATTTGGTATCATGAGGACGTGTCACATTTCCCATCTCCTGCTGCCACGTTACAAACACACCCCACAGTGACATGTGAGGACAGATGTGCCCCAGGCATCACAGCTCAACGACAGGTAGATTCCCAGGGACCCTGTATTGCCACATGGACACTGGCATGACATGGCGTATCATGTATACACCACAGCAAAACAACCATGACCCCCACAGGTAGTGGTCCCTGTTGCCTCGGCAGGACAGACATGGACGTCTGTGACACACACACGCACAACATCAAAGTCCATGCACAAACAACGTGGATGTGGAGACTGTCTCCCATTGTGCACATGGAATCCGAGACATTGTAAACACAACATGCACACAGACTGTGGAGGACCATCACTATTGTGCCAATGGGTCACCCTGGGTTAAACATACCGTCCCACATGGGACGCATGTGACATGACATACACATACACCACCGTGAAAAGTTACCATGCCACATGCTCAGATATGAACAGTTGCACATCACAGTGGTCATGTACACGAAACACCAAGGATACTGTCCCCATGAACACGTGCACAGCCTGGGGGTGGCTGCCCCAAGTGACACCCACAGAACAACATGTTCACCCTCATACACGGAATAGGTAATGCAGCCTTACATGCCTTAGGATACAGTATGGACAGGCTGTGGTGTAGGTGTGCCCCTCACTCCCTGGGAAGTATATGTGGCTGGCATATGTTCACCTGTGACAGGCATGGTGACATATGCCAGTGACATGTACAGGGACGCGTTGGACAGCAATGGACCGATTGGTGCGCACACATTGGCCATTGCATTCAATGTGTGCTGGTACGCGTTGTATTCGCAATACGCGTTGGTCAGCAATGGACCGATCGGTGCGCACACATTGGCCATTGCATTCAATGTGTGCTGGTACGCGTTGTATTCGCAATACGCGTTGGACAGCAATGGACCGATCGGTGCGCACACATTGGCCATTGCATTCAATGTGTGCTGGTACGCTTTGTATTCGCAATACACGTTGGACAGCAATGGACCGATCGGTGCGCACACATTGGCCATTGCATTCAATGTGTGCTGGTACGCGTTGTATTCGCAATACGCGTTGGACAGAAATGGACCGATCGGTGTGCACACATTGGCCATTGCATTCAATGTGTGCTGGTACGCGTTGTATCCCGGGTACGCGTTGGACAGCAAAGGACCGATCGATGCGCACACATTGGCCATTGCATTCAATGTGTGCGGGTACGCGTTGTATCCCGGGTACGCGTTGAACAGCAATGGACCGATCGGTGTGCCCGGCCGGCCCATTGCAATCAATGTGTGCGGGTACGCGTTGTATCCTGGGTACGCGTTGAACAGCAATGGACCGATCGGTGTGCCCGGCCGGCCCATTGCAATCAATGTGTGCGGGTACACGTTGTATCCCGGGTACGCCTTGAACAGCAATGGACCGATCGGTGTGCCCGGCCGGCCCATTGCAATCAATGTGTGCGGGTACGCGTTGTATCCCGGGTACGCGTTGAACAGCAATGGACCGATCGGTGTGCACCCATTGGCTATGGCCTGGCCTGGCAACGGACGCGTTTTCAAATTTTGAACGAGTCTGATGCTGGAAATTCAGTTGGTCAGCCACAACAATGTTGCAAATTCATGGGTGTCATGAAGTTGAACTTTTGAAGGATGCTGTGGGCGTGTGTAAGTGGTGCAATTCCATGGATTGGCCAGATTCAGAAGATGCTAACTACTTGGACCTATCACTTTGGACACATGGGACAGTAACTGCCTCTGCAGCACACATATAATGCTGGCTGTTCCCCTGAGAGCTCACTTGCCTGCACTACATGCTCCAGGACAACATCTGCCACCACCACTGCTGCTGAATCTGCACCCTCTGGACCCTGCAATGGCACGTACTGTGGAGAGAGCCCCAGCCTTCAGCACTGAGGAGAACCAGGCCCTGCTGGACAGCCTCCTTCCACGGTACAGCAAGCTGTATGGGAAAGCAGGGGAGCATGTGAGTGTTCTGTCCACTGCCTTCCTAAATGTGCATGTTGTCTGACTAGCAAGGCTAACAGTCTGCACGACACTGGCTAGCAGGCTCACTGAGTAGTTGTCACCCCCCATAGTGTGTAGTTACATGCACTGGACAGGTATGGTGCAGTGACAGTGCATTTAAACTTTCCAAGCAATGATACCATGTAGTTACTGCTGGCATACTGTCCATGGCCATCTTTGCACTGCCTGTGTACATCATGTGCCCCTGTGATTGAGACATGTATACACAACTGTGTAATGCACGGATATGTTGCATGTGTAGTAATAGCATTCTCACTTTGTCATCCTCACAGGTTGATGCCCACCAGAAGCAGAAGATATGGCTGACCATCGTCCGGGCAGTGAGATCCGTGGGGGACTACAAGCGCCGGATCCGCAACTGCCAGAAGAGGTGGCAGGACCTTCGGGGCTGGACCCGGAGGATCGCACGGGTCCAGCTGAAGCTGTCACCTCCTCGCAGGAGGGGCGGACACCGGACCCTGACCCCCACATGCTCAGGATCCTGGCGGTGGTCTTCCCTGATCTGGATGGGCAGCTGAAGGCCAGAGAGCAGCAAGGAGGGGTGAGTCCATGACTGCATTGTGAACTTTGTCTGCCATGCTATGTGCCCTTCTCTGGCCTGGTTAAACTTCCACAGTACATCAGTCATGTGGTCCAGGAACCATGTCACTCAATTGTGCACTGCCCACTCCTCATCTGATACCCAGGTGTGGCCCTTGCAGTCAGGGAATTGTGTCACTTGGGTACTGTGTCCTTGCAGTTTGCTTGACTCAAGGTGGGGGACAGCATCTGTTCCCCTAACTCTGTGGTGGGCATCATGGGTGGGTCCATTGCTTACACAATGCCTGTGTTCTGACTTGTAATCTGCGTGTCACTTTGATATGTGGTCCAATTGCTGAGCTGATCCACCACATGTGCCTGGGGTGTCTGGCACACACCCATGCTGCGGGTGGGAACAATGTTTGGGCCCCTGGAGTGTGTATATTACGTGTGTCACACATACTTAGCCAGCTGCCTACTGAGCCGGGCTCGTCCCTCATTCATGTGGGGCAGGACAGTCATGCCTACTCCAGGCCATACAATACACTCTGTACTCCCACTCCCGTGTATCAGCTGACACGTTGTGCTCAGTGATATGTCCCCTCAGGTGTCTGCCTCTGTGTCAGTGTGCTGTGGCTTCGTTGTCAGGACTGCTGGGGTGTTTCTCGGTTGGGGCTCAGCATGCTACCGGAGATGTGACCATAGGAGACGATACTTGTGTGACACATAGGTGTTTGAACACCTGACCGTGCTGACTGGGGTATGCGAATGTGAAGTCCATGCAGCTGTTTCCCATTCACAGCAGATTGTGAGGTGCTCAGGTTCAGAGGGTTGTGTTACAGGTCTCCCATATGTCCAATCGGTATGACCTGGACAGATAAGGGTTCAGATGATGTGGTGTGTGGGGGATGTACATATGCACTTGTTCAGCTCCAGGACTTGCATTCCCCATGACCTACTATTGTGACACAGTGCAGACTGTTGTTGTGTGGCTGCCCTGCCCATGTGACTGGAGACAGTGATGTATGACTTAGCAGGCATGCCTGTGCCATGGCATGTGACTTCCTATGAGTGATCCTGCAGGGGAGTGACATGTGCTACATGCACACAATAGTGGCAATGGCTATCAGCAAATGTGTGCATCGTGGTGTCTGTTGCTGGTATGCATCACATGCATTTCATATATCTGACCCTGGGCATCACTTTCATCCGGGCACCTGTACTGACTCAGTGGCAAGAGTTGTGATGTGTGCATGTTCACTTGCTTCACCGTGTTCTCTGCACCGTCCAACTACTGTGTAGGTGGTGCATGTGTCCACACTGGGGTATTGCCAGCCAACGGACGCCAGACAGATGGGTGCAAGGCCAGGTGGGATGTGAGTGCCATGGTTGACGATCAGACTGACAATTGGCTTCTCCTATTCTGTTTGGGCAATTTTAGCAATGTCCAACTAAGGATGCCAGGCCTTGCTCTGTATTGTGCTGTACTTACTGTGGTGTGTGCGTTCGGTGGAGGTGATTGATGTCTGTCTGTTTCCCTATTGTTTGCAGATACATCCACGGCCACAGGAGGGGACAGCTCCACGGACCAGGAGGAACCGCAGAGCCAGACTGGGTCAACAGCCGAGGAGTGGTCGGAGGGACCCAGTGGCACGGAGGGCGAGGGGAGCCACACCGAGGAGTCCTCAGCACCATCCACCTCAGCTGAGGACCACAGCAGCTCGGAGGATGACTCCCTTATGGAGGCGGGTGTCAGCAGCCACCACACCCCAGCTAGTGTTGCTGTCCCCGCCACCACCACCACCACCGCCCTTCCATCGGCTCCCATTCCCGAGGTCCGTGGAGGCTCCCATGTTCGGGAGCGTGTCTCCTTCGGGCCAGGCACCGCACCCCCTGCCCCTGTGTCCCCTGCTGCCCTGAGTGAGGAGTCTGTGTACCTCCTTCGCCAGCTCCATGTAGGGCAGACACACCATGCCCACACCACTCTGTTGACTCAGCTGGTGTCGTTCATGGAGGGCATCTCATCGGGCATGTCTGCCCTACAGAGGGGCAATAGGTCCATGGACTCCTCCCTGACGGCAGCAGTGTCCCTCCTCCAACAGTCCCTCACCCCTCCTGCCTCTGCCCCATCCACACTCCCCAGCACCTTACCTGTCCCAAGCACACACACACCGGCACAGGCACACACCAGCACAGACACGAGCAGCACACACACACACGCCACAGACAAGACGCACACGCATGCACAGTCAGGGGACTGAAACCACACTCACAGGGGATGGGGCCCAGTCACACACACACGCATCCACGAGCACTGCACAGTCCACAGTTGTCTCTCCCTCCAACGCCCCCTCCGTTGCCTCACCTGCAACCCCAAAGACCCAGCGGCTCTTCCTCAGTGACCTCGGCCTCTTCCCTCCGATCCAGCTGATACAGCATTCAGGGGAAGAGGAAGCCCACCCACACGGAGCGGAGTGCCCCTCGCCACCGGACACCCTCCCCCAGGCACAGACCGACTGACGCACCCATCCGCAAGTCCCCCGGACCCGGAAGAGCAAGACCCCGCCGCCGCCCTGCAGCTCAGGCACCAAGTCTCCTTCCTCCATCCCTCAGGCCCCCACTCCACAGGTGCCCCCACCACACCCTGCCCCAGGTTCCCCCACCCACAGATACACCATCCCCAAAAGGATCAGGCCTTCTCCCCCTGCCACTTGCTCTTCCGGCCCCACACACCCCGCTGCACTTGTCTGTGCCACTGGTGTGGAGACGGTGTCCTCCCCCTCTTTCCTGCCCACCTTACCTGATCCCCATTCTCCTCCCCTGGAGGTAGACACTGCAGTGGAGTCCACTACCACCCTGTCTGACTTGGGCACTGCAGTGGGGAACCTGTCCACTCCATCTGCACGGTCCCCTGCAGTCTTGCCGGCACCCACACCATCAGAGTCATGCCCCCACTTGTGCCGGCACACACCATGTCAGACACCTCCACTGCAGTTGTCAGTGGCTCTCCAGCACCCACCACCCCTTCCCTGCCTCCTTCTGGTGAGCCCTGATCCTGTCCCTGCGGTGCCTGGCCTGCCCCCCGCATGCCCCTCCGAGGGGATTGTCCCTGGCTTTCATCAGTGCAGGCATGCGTTGGGTGACATCTGCCACTGTCACCCTGTTTTGACATTCAAGTTGGACTGGCCATTGGCCTTTGTTAACATTTGTGCTGGACATCAACTGTTAGACCCACATATGCTGAATAAAGCACCTTTCTGTTCTCTAGTGCTTTTGCTTCTGATGTACATGTTGTTGATGATGCTAACCATGCCCTTGCTGCAGTGATGGTGATATTTGGTCTCATTATAATGAAGTGTTACTGTGCAGGAACACATGTGGTCCAGGGGGAATGTGTCCTATCCTGTGGTGTATCCATGTCATCCTTAGCAGCATCTGAGGGTGTCATGTGTTCAATATTTGGCAATGGGATTTCCTACTTACATTAGCAATTTCACATCTGTGGCTTCCACCCCTGCACATCTGTTGTGCCTGCCATTGTTCAATTCGTCTACTACCCTGACCGTGTGGCCATCTCCACTGGACATGCAGGTTTGGGCATCAATGGGGAAGGACTCATCTGTGTTGTCAGTGCAACATTGCTATACAAGTGTGTTGGATCAGTGCTGATGATTTCGTTGGCACTCCCATGACCAGGCTGATGTGACGGGAGCATTCATTTGGTGCTAATTGTTGAGTGTATGACCAAGTGCTCAGCTGACATGATGGAGCCCTACTGTGGCAACATATGGCACAGCTTTCCTCACACAGGAGTGGAGTCCCCTCATGGCAGTGTGTACTCCTGTGACATTGCCTGCGCCCAAGGTGTGTGTTATATGAGCATGTCTGTGTGTTCACTTCCGTTTAGCTGTGCATGCTGGGATCCCTAGTGTTGTACCTGTTTGTGATGCTTGCTGAGTTGACCTATGTACCCCCAAGTCTTCTCCCTGGATTCTCTATGATGTGGGTGCATGGCACATTACTGGTCATCAGGGTGTCACCCATAGGTGTGTTTGCTGTCAGGGCTGAGTTTGTGTGCAGACGCAGATGGGTCACAGTCAGGATTCCCCTTGGCACTTGTTGTTTACACCTGTCATGTGATTTCCAGTTTGTGTTACCTTTCAGTGATTGTGATACGTTGTGTGTGTGACTGCTGGCACTCCTCAGGGTCCGGGCTGCAATGTTGGTAGTTGTCTATGTGTGTTCTTTGTGGGTGTCCTTAGCTTCTTCATTGGTGTGTGACTGTGGCTGGGATCCCATTGGTTGGTGTGGTATTGCCGTCATGTACAGCGTAGTGTGCAGTGTGTCAGACATTCAGGAGTCTTGTTGAGTGGCCATGTGTGATGTGTTTCTGCACCTTGGTTCCCACCCACCACCCTGGGATTGTCATGAGTGCATGTGCAATGTCACCAGTGCATGTGTGCTTCACTGCTGCACATTGTTGGAGGTCGAGGTGTGTGGTGTTGAGTGTGTGCAGATGAGAGTTGTTGCCCGGCTAGACCCCTGCCTCCATGTTGGCCTTGGCTTACTGGCCGTGGTGATTGATTTGTGCTTGTGTAGGTGTGATGGTAGTTTGTTGCTCAGGACACATGACTGTGGTTCACAGTGTGAACGACATCTAGCTTTGTCATCACAGTGGGATTGTAGTGCAGCCCAGGGTCACCACATTGTGGGGACCCTGGGGGTAGTGCTGTGGTGTGTCTGTGTCTTGCTGTGTCAGTTGCTGTTCCTACATGCTTGTGTGACATGTGTGATTTGTGCTCCCTCTCATCTGACAATGCCTGATTGCCCACATAGGGTATTTGGATCCATGAGTTACCTTTGTGTGGCACTGTATGCACATCTGTGTAATTGGTATTCAGGCCTCCTCATGTGTTGTGTGGTTGCCTGGGGACACTGGCACCCCCTCACCTGTTATGTTTGATGTGCAGTGTGGGTCTGCCTGTTTGTGTTTGTGCATCTGCACCACTGCATTGGCATATCTTTGGTGTGCCATTGGCTGTATGTTGTTTGGTGGGTTTCCCCTGCTGTCCCTGGGACTCCTAGGTCATCGGTCAGCACAATGATCATGGTTTGTGTGTCCCATTGCTGCCATGGTATGGTTTCTGTTCACCTCACATCTACAGTCTCCACAGGGTATCTGCATTTGTGTGCCCATTGGTGCAAATATGTGGGTCTGCATTCTGATGGTCACTTCTGTCATTGTGTCATTGATGAATGTTGACAGTGTCAGCCCCCATGGGTGTTGTTTGTCTGCACATGGCCAAAGGTATGTCTTATTTGCACTGCAGTATTTGCCTCCCCAATCTATGTTGCAATGGGACACATGCACTACTTTGCCACTGATGTGTTTTATGTTCTGTGACCAGGAATCATCCATGCAGTTTGGCAGTTGCAGCTTTTTCTTTGTCAACACTTGCATTTTGGTCACTGTGATGATGGGGGTTTAGACCCCATTGCCACAATGTTCTGAATGTGCTTCAGCTATGGGCCCCCACACTTACATTTTGGTCACTGTGATGATGGGGGTTTGGACCCCATTGCCACAATGTTCAAGATGTGCTTCAGCCATGGACCCCACACTTACCTTTTGGTCACTGTGATGATGGGGGTTTAGACCCCATTGCACAATGTTCTGAATGTGCTTCAGCTATGGGCCCCCACACTTACATTTTGGTCACTGTGATGATGGGGGTTTGGACCCCATTGCCACAATGTTCAAGATGTGCTTCAGCTATGGACCCCACACTTACCTTTTGGTCACTGTGATGATGGGGTTTTGGACCCCATTGCCACAATGGTCATGGCCTGCTTGCATTGTGGGGGCCACACACATATATGTGTGGCACATGTGATAGGGGGTCACATTGTATGTTCAAAGTCATGTTCAGTGTTGTAACCATTTGACGCAGTCTACACACGCTTGTCATGGTGTTGGGGGGATGTCTTTTTCTTGCATTCCCTAGGTTGTGGTGTGCTGGTTGTGTCATGCATTGTCCATCCTATGAGTGGGGGTGGTGTTGGTGGTAGGCATCCAGCCCCCCATGGGTAGAGGTGGTAGTAGTGGTAGGCATCTGGCACCCCCTGGGTAAGGGTGGTAGTAGTGACAGGCATCTTGCACCCCCTGGGTAAGGGTGGTAGTAGTGACAGGCATCCAGCACCCCATGGGTAGAGGTGGTAGTAGTGGTAGGCATCTGGCACCCCCTGGGTAAGGGTGGTAGTAGTGACAGGCGTCCAGCCCCCCATGGGTAGAGGTGGTAGTAGTGGTAGGCATCTGGCACCCCTGGGTAGAGGTGGTAGTAGTGGTAGGCATCTGGCACCCCTGGGTAAGGGTGGTAGTAGTGACAGGCATCCAGCCCCCATGGGTAGAGGTGGTAGTAGTGGTAGGCATCTGGCACCCCTGGGTAAGGGTGGTAGTAGTGACAGGCATCCAGCCCCCCATGGGTAGAGGTGGTAGTAGTGGTAGGCATCTGGCACCCCCTGGGTAAGGGTGGTAGTAGTGACAGGCATCCAGCCCCCCATGGGTAGAGGTGGTAGTAGTGGTAGGCATCTGGCACCCCCTGGGTAGAGGTGGTAGTAGTGGTAGGCATCTGGCACCCCCTGGGCAATGGTGGTAGTAGTGACAGGCATCCAGCCCCCATGGGTAGAGGTGGTAGTAGTGGTAGGCATCTGGCACCCCCTGGGTAAGGGTGGTAGTAGTGACAGGCATCCAGCCCCCCATGGGTAGAGGTGGTAGTAGTGGTAGGCATCTGGCACCCCTGGGTAAGGGTGGTAGTAGTGACAGGCATCCAGCACCCCATGGGTAGAGGTGGTAGGCATCTGGCACCCCTGGGTAAGGGTGGTAGTAGTGGTAGGCATCTGGCACCCCCTGGGTAGAGGTGGTAGTAGTGGTAGGCATCTGGCACCCCCTGGGCAATGGTGGTAGTAGTGACAGGAATCCAGCCCCCATGGGTAGAGGTGGTAGTAGTGGTAGGCATCTGGCACCCCTGGGTAAGGGTGGTAGTAGTGACAGGCATCCAGCCCCCCATGGGTAGAGGTGGTAGTAGTGGTAGGCATCTGGCACCCCTGGGTAAGGGTGGTAGTAGTGACAGGCATCCAGCCCCCATGGGTAGAGGTGGTAGTAGTGGTAGGCATCTGGCACCCCTGGGTAGAGGTGGTAGTAGTGGTAGGCATCTGGCACCCCTGGGCAATGGTGGTAGTAGTGACAGGCATCCAGCCCCCATGGGTAGAGGTGGTAGTAGTGGTAGGCATCTGGCACCCCCTGGGTAAGGGTGGTAGTAGTGACAGGCATCCAGCCCCCCATGGGTAGAGGTGGTAGTAGTGGTAGGCATCTGGCACCCCTGGGTAAGGGTGGTAGTAGTGACAGGCATCCAGCACCCCATGGGTAGAGGTGGTAGGCATCTGGCACCCCTGGGTAAGGGTGGTAGTAGTGACAGGCATCCAGCCCCCATGGGTAGAGGTGGTAGTAGTGGTAGGCATCTGGCACCCCTGGGTAGAGGTGGTAGTAGTGGTAGGCATCTGGCACCCCTGGGTAAGGGTGGTAGTAGTGACAGGCATCCAGCCCCCATGGGTGAAGGTGGTAGTAGTGGTAGGCATCTGGCACCCCTGGGTAAGGGTGGTAGTAGTGACAGGCATCCAGCCCTCCATGGGTAGAGGTGGTAGTAGTGATAGGCATCTGGCACCCCTGGGTAAGGGTGGTAGTAGTGACAGGCATCCAGCACCCCATGGGTAGAGGTGGTAGTAGTGGTAGGCATCTGGCACCCCTGGGTAAGGGTGGTAGTAGTGACAGGCATCCAGCCCCCATGGGTAGAGGTGGTAGTAGTGGTAGGCATCTGGCACCCCTGGGTAAGGGTGGTAGTAGTGACAGGCATCTGGCACCCCATGGGTAGAGGTGGTAGTAGTGGTAGGCATCTGGCACCCCCTGGGTAAGGGTGGTAGTAGTGACAGGCATCCAGCCCCCCATGGGTAGAGGTGGTAGTAGTGGTAGGCATCTGGCACCCCCTGGGTAAGGGTGGTAGTAGTGGTAGGCATACAGGCCCCTATGTGTATGTGTGGCATTGGTGAGGGCCATCCCGCCCCTATGGTGCTGCTGTTGCTGGTGTAGGTATTTCTGCATCCCTCTGTGTGTGATGTGTCGGGTACGTGTAGCTTGTTTTTGTTGTTGGTGTCTGACTTACCTTCTGCGCCGTACGCGTCCGTGCCTGTTCCGGTAATAGAGGTAGAATATTGGTAGGATCGGTACGAAGGGATTCATGGTTGGTTTGTCTCGTTCGTCTTTCTCTTTGCTTCGCCTCGTCCTTGTCGCTGGCGTGTTCGTCTCGTAGCCGTGGATTGTGTTGTGGCGCGAATCGGAGCTTATGTGCGCCTCGCCCGGATGCTTTGACGTGTTCGGCGCGTACGGGATGCGCATCGTACTTGTCCGGCCGGACGGGGCTGCATTTTTGCTTCCGTGCGGCTCGATTCTACGATTCCGGCTCGGTCGGGGTACAGGACCTGGATTGGGTGAGTACGACTGGGTCGGAATCTATGCTGTAGTGCGCATCGTACTTGCTCGTTTGGAATAATGTGCGGATCGGTCGGGAAACAGGCATTCGCATGGCTTTTTTCCCGACCGAATGGTGTTAGGTGCGTCTCCGACCGAGATCGGAATCGGCCCCCTAGTCTAGAAGGTGTAGAATCACTGGGACCCCAAGGATCCACCCAAGGTGAGTGAGTAGGGACCCCACGGAGGATGGGTGCAGTGTGAGAACACGACCGCGTGCTCCATACAATTCAATGGGAAAGTCGCGGTTGGAAAATCAGAGATTAAGGACCCTTCCCAGCAGATTATGAAGACAGCCCTTGGAATTTAAGAGTTTGGAGGGCCACCCCACCAGTGGATACCTTTGTAGCAGAGTTACCTATCCCAGAGGAGCCGGGTGCATAGGTGCGAAGTGGCGTCGGAAACTCTCGTCGTTCTCTATGGATGTCTACAAAGAAATGCTGCTGCTGGAAGAAAGAAAAGTGTCCGGTGGAATCCAAATGTGGATTCTAGATGAGAAGAACCTGAAAGCAGAGGGGACAGAGTCTGGGTCACTTTGGAGTGAGCAGGGGCTCGGTAGACGAATGCCCACCGATGTAGGGTGCTTCAGGTGTGTTGACGGTGATCTTGACTCTTCAGCTGTGCAGACCAGGAGACGTCTTGGACAACCAGGAGCCAGATATGAGCTGTCCTACAAAGGATGTCGAGTGCTGAGGGGTCGGTGTCCAGCGGGAGCACCAATCAAGCCTTGGCAGCAGCAAACAACGTAGATGGTCAAATTCGGTGTCGATATGGCCCAGCAAGGACCAGGAGACTCACCACAGCAAGGGGAGTCAGGGCAGGCCTGGAGCAACTAGGGGAGCCCAAATAAAGCAAAGTTGACCCTCAAGTGGACCCACAGGCCGAAGGCACAGGAGTCACGAGGTGACCTCAGGCAGTTTTGCAGGATACCAGCTAGCAGGGCACAGAGTGCGAGGATACTGGAATCCTTCTCAGAAAAGATGCGCTGGGGTCAGGGCTACAAATGGGCCAATGCACAGAATTGTTGCACGACAACAAGCATGTGCAGCTGCAAATGGACGCAGTGCACAGGGGTACGGTTTATATGGTCCCCACAAGGGATATCTGCCTCAAACTCGGTAAGAGGGCAGCTCGAACTCGGAAACTTTCAGAAACTTACCTCCTGTGTTGCTGGAGCCTTCGGAGTCCACAGGAGCTCAGGGTCAGAAAACTGGTCAGATGTGTTACGGTGCCTGCGTTTGCAGGGGAGTGACTCCTTCACTCCAAGGGAGATTCTTCTGTTGTCTTGGAGGTCCACAGGGTCCTGCACGGAGCCTGTATGGATCACGGACAGTGGCGAGACTGGGGATGGCAAGGGAAGATGAAGTGGAGCCCAAGGGAGGTCCAGCGAAGTCCAGCGTGTCCAGACAGTCAAAGTGTAGTGGTATCTTCTTGCAGAATCTTGTCCACGTAAAACCTAATGTCCTGTAGCCAGGTAACCCATTTTATACCCACGGGAAAGGGTTGGACAGATTCTAGGGACCCTCCTAGGGGAGGGACAGGACAGAGAGGTGGCTACACCCATGTCCTTTGTCCAGTTTCGCACCAGAGCAGGAGCAAATGGCTCCTAGAACTGGTTTGAACTGGACTATGCACAGGGAGACCAAGTGTGCCCCTCGTGCAGACTTTCTGGCACTGTAACAAGGCACCCACCCAGCCCCAATAGACTAAATCCTGTCTGGGAGGTGGTCACACCTCCCTGTGACAGGATGCCTATTGTGCTGCCTTCCCCTGCTCGAGCTTGGCTCAGCAGCAGGAGGGCAGATTCGTGTCTGTGGCTGGCAGCATCCATTTTGTGCTGTAAGGCTCGAGAAAGTTGGTACCGGTAGACTTAGGTACCCCCAGAACCTTGGTTCTGAGGGGAGGAATCATACCTCTCCCACCAGTTTACTGGTGTCGAGGTATGATTCCAAGGTGTTTGACACCAAACACGACAAACTTTGTTGCAGTCGTTTTCGAGATAGCATTTACTGCGAGGTTATAATGCACCTCTACCTATATGTCTGGTAGTATCACGTACAGCCCGGGAGAATGGTCTCCGAAGACTGCAGAGGGGCCCTGCTCATGCAGGAGCACCCGCTCACGCAAAACCCAGCACCCTGCCTTCAGGATTGTTAAGGCCTGCTATAGGGGTGACTTACAAAGTTTTAAGTGTAGTGATATATATAGATATAGTGAACCTATATCTAAAGTAAGTGGTGCAATCACCAACTTACACAGGCTGCAGTAGCAGACCTGAGGTTCCATTTTGCATGGCCACTCATGGGTGGCATAATACATGCTTCAGCCCATGGGAGGCCTCTGGGGTACCTATGTCCTGGGTACATGTGTACCATATACTAGGGACTGATAAGGGTACCCCAGTATCCAATATGGAGTTGTACCAAAGTACATACATTGCAATTTAAGGGAGAAAGCAGATAGGCTGGGGTCCTGAATAGCAGGATCCCAGCCAGACTAGTCAAAACAGTGGGTGCAAAAAGCAAAAAGTGGGGGTAACCATAAGAAGCAGATCCTACTTTCCTACACAACCCCCCCAAACGAAAGGAGATGAGACTAACCTTGCCCAGTTGAGTCTTCATGTTCTAAGTGGAAATATCTGGAGAGTTCATCTGCATTGGCATGGTTACTCCCAGGTCTATGTTCCACTGTATAGTCCATCCCCTGTAGGGAAATGGACCACCTCAAAAGTTTGGGGTTTTCACCCTTCATCTGTTTTAGCCACAAGAGGGGCTTGTGGTCAGTCTGAACAATGAAGTGAGTTCCAAACAAGTATGGCCTCAACTCTGGGGACGCCAGAAGACACCGGGATTTTGCCAAGCAGCCTCCGCTGCCGCTGTGAGGGGAACGGCTGAATTCCATCATTCCAGGCCGTGAGGGGAACGGTCCAACTACAACCCCCAGTAGCCCTCGTGCCTCTGACGCCGCAAACGCGCCTGGAGGCGCGATAAAATTTCCGCGGCCCTCCCGCAGCGCGGGACGCACCCGGGCCAAGGGTGGGCCCGTCCGTGCCCGTCAGTGGCAGGTAGAGGCAGGGCAGGGCCACCCCTCTTTCGTTTACTTTCGTTTCGTTTACTTGGCCCAGCTGTGGAGTCGCTGTTGAGACCTTGTGGAGACTGTCACAAATCCCCAAGGTACTGTTTACACCCTCCTGACTTTGACTAAACGATCAAGACTTTGATGACACTGTTTGGTTGAAATAGTTGGCCTTAATATTTATTGTGCAATAATTCCCCCTTTTTGGTTGTTACACTAGAGATAGTGCTTGCAAGGCATCATCACACTGAGGCGAAGTTGTAGTATTCGCGCTGGGTGAATTGTTTATCTGAAGGGATTACATTATCTAATCTTTGACGACCAGCTATGGGGAAAAGAAAGTTACCAGGTGGAAGTGGGGATGGGGCTGGAGGTAATGGAACAAATCGGGGTAGTAGGGGTAAAAAGACAAGGAAGCTCCAATTGCACGCATGTAGTAACTGTGTACTAGATAGGATTGATACTCTAATAGGAGAGTCCGAGGGTATGTTGGAGTCCGAGCCCACTACACAACCCACTTGTATTACAACTCCCCCTAGTTTGTCCCCACATACAAATTCCACTCCTCCTACCATCCCTGCAATGTTCTATAAAACGTTAAAAAAGAAATTGTACAATATTAATGACGAGGGAGATAGGGCTAATGGGAGCGTAGTTAATACAGATCACATTGTTTCCTCAGTAGATTGTACTAACAGATTTCTGCCACTGTTAGACATATCCGAGAACGAAATAAGGGGAGAAGGAGGGTTACAGACAACACAGATGACACAGACTTCACCTGTGCAGAGAAAGGATGTAGGGCCAGGCATGACTAAGGAGCACCAAGATATGTTACAGCAAGTTATTTTATTAAGATAGGAAATGGGATCAATGAGAAGCCAGATAGAGGAGCTAACATTGATGGTCAAGCTATTAACATCTGCTTCATTACAAACTGGGGATGCAATGGAGAGTAGCTGCCCAGGATGTTTACAGGGTATAACTCCAGCCATCCAGGTAACATCTAGGGCTACACCAGTCAATGCCCCCCAAGTAATAAATACTCCTGTAGAAAGAGTTCCATCTAGTTTGGGAAGGCCCAGGATAGATAATATGAGGCCACTTCCACCAAAGCCTAGACTCACTCCACACCCTACTGCTAGCTACATTGACCACTCCTATAAAGCAGCTCTCATGAGGGTTCCGACATGCCATAACGAAAATCCCGTTGTACATCCTATTCGGCCAGAGGCCGGGCAGAGACATAGGCAATCAGCTCATCATTTTGCAGACTCACTCAGTACTTACAGAATTTTTATGGTGAATGTACCAAAGCTTGATGTAAGTAAAAGCCCAGAAAACGAGGATTCCCGAATAAATAAAATTATCCATTGGATACGGCATGTCAGGGGATGCCGATCGGTGATTAGGGAAGATATAGCAAAAGCTCGTAGGTTGTTTTCACCAGCTAATCATCTGGATTGTATTGAGCTCACGATGACTAGGGCAGATCTAGCAGAAAACCTATTTGCTCTAGAGTTTCGTACAAGTCCACCAGGACTGTCAGCGATTCAGTTTAGACGCTCCCCTCTGAGCAGTGAGAAGGCTAGCTCTCTCACCCACAAACTAGTCAGGATGCAGGGAAGCTCTACTTTAGAAAATATAGACTGACTAGAGGCGGATTTGCCAATAAAGCAGCAGGAACATCAATTAGCTAATACCACCCAAAGGGACAGTCCATTAAGTATTGAACACTTATCTATAGAGCTAGAACAAATCTCAGAAGCAGAATCCCTGCCAACCAGACAAAACGATGGAGTATGGCAGGAGGATAGCCCAAACTCCTCTGTTCTAAGTGGTCACTTGGCCATTTGCACAATACCCTTAAAGAAAACCTTGTTGTCCTGGAACATCGCAGGATTAGGTTCTAAATTGGGATCCCCAGAGTGGCATGCTTTTATCGAGGGTTTTGAGATCTGTCTCTTTCAAGAGACTTGGGCAGAAGTTCCCCTCTTTTGCGTGGGATATTTAAATTTTTACATTCCAGCCACCAAAGGTGTAAAAGGGAGGCCATCAGGGGGCTTGACAATCTGGGTGAGACAGGACCTAGGGCTAGACATCCAAGCACTCCCAACTTTGAATCAGGACATCCAAGCTGTTAGATTGTCTAGGGGAACAAACCGGATCATGGATATATATAATATCTATGTGCGAGGCACCAGGGGGAAAAAGTCGGGAGTTTTAGCTGCTCTTGACGATCTTCTTGATGTCAGTCAGATAGACACAAATTTCATTGTCGCGGGGAATCTGAACGCGACGTTTGAGCCTCTAATGAGTGAGGAGGGTAATTTGGTTGAAGAGGAAGACTTTAAGTGGGGTATCCCAAAACTGGAGCTTGACCCAATAAAAAGATGGTCAGATGCGGTGATTCAAATTAATTCTATCTGTATGGAGAAGGGATTGCGGGCAGTTAATGGCCGTACACCGTCAGATAAAACGGGGTCAAATACCTTTGACAATGGCTATAGTGCTAGTAGGATAGACTACGTATTGGTTAGCTTAGCACTATGGCATGCTGTTAAGGATATGAGGGTTCAAGATAGATTGGAAAGTGACCATAATCCATTATGTGTGGACTTGGACCTGATACGGTTTAAGGCTCCGCATGAACTACGGGATACATATTCCACCGCCGACGTGGTTCTATCGAATGACTTGAGGCGACTTAAATGGGCTAAGATAAGGGAGCTACCCGAAGTATTAGCTAGCATTGAAAGGATATGGACCATGCTATAAATGAGCTCCAGACCAGTGTAGTAAATCCGACGACCTTAGAGCAACCCATTTGTATACACAACAAATTTTTGGGCCAGTTACGTATGTATTTTATCAAAAAGTGTAGAACTAAAAAGGCAGCTATTCCTAAAACTGAGAAATGGTATAACAAAGAATGTAAAAAGGCACGTGCAGCCCTAGGGGAGGCTATTAAAGAAGGTGTCCCTACAGTGGTACGAGCAGCAAGGGCGACCTATCGGGGTGCCCAAGCAAGGCGAAGAAAGAATGGGACAATAAAAGGTGGGAGGAACTTAGGGAGGCATGTGTTAGGAAAGACTCCAAACAGTTCTGGAATGTACACAAATGGGACAGAGGTGGGCAGGCTTGCCAGCCCCAAAACCATGTCTCACAGTCGGAGTGGGTAAACCATTTTAAGCCACAATACGCCGCAAACGTGCATGAAATAGAGGGCGGCATCGCCAAACATTTTTTTCAGGAAGCAATCTTTAGCAAGGCAGATGTCGAGGTGGCACTTAAATCCATTTTGGCTGAAAGGCACCTGGCCCGGATGGAATACCGGGGGATGTATTCCTCTATGATAAAGAGAGATGGTGTATGTACATTCGCTTATTGACAAATGCCATAGCCCAGGGTGCGCCGGTCCCAGACTCCTGGAAAGGAGCAGAAATTATACCAGTTTTCAAGAAAGGGGACAAATCGTGCCCAGGGAATTACAGGCCGATCAGCCTAATAGATTCTTTGCAAAAGGTAATGGGTAGGCTGGTGCTTAACAAAGTTCAAGGCTGGATCGATGAATTTAGCATTTTATCGCCATTACAAGCAGGGTTCCGAAGCCTATACTAGCACTATTGACCAAGTGTTCAGGTTTATTTTGCTTTTTTGGAAAACGGTAACCCTGGGTAAGGGCAGTTTGTACGCCGTCTTTGTTGACCTTAGGTCAGCATTTGACCTTGTACCACAAGCTAAACTTTGGAGGACATTACAAGAAATGGGGTTACCACCTGATCTGTTGACTCTTATTATTAGGATGCACGAGGACAACAAGGCTAAGATCCGATGGGGTAAGCAGGGTGAAGTCACGGAATCTTTCCCTGTGGAGAAGGGAGTTCGACAAGGATGTGTGATGGCCCGACACTATTTCCTTATACATCAATGGAATAGTGTTTTGCATGAGGTCAACCCCCACGGATGCCCCAAACCTAGCAGGTGAAAAAGTCCCCATACTAATGTTCGCAGATGACACATTGATCATTTCCAAGACGCCGAGTGGGCTCCAGAGAGCTTTAACAACCTTCGAGGAGTTCTGCTCGAGGCGTGGATTGGAGGTCAATGTGTCAAAAACGAAATTGATGGCCTTTAATCCACATAGGGCCTTCAAGGGGGGCATTAAAATGAACAATCTCCTGCTAGAGCAAGTCAAGGAGTTCACATACCTAGGGGTAAACATCCAGGAGGGGCTAAATTGGACACACCAGGACGATATAGCATCCCTAAAACATCGACAACTGGCGGGGGTGCTGCACAAGGAATATAACACCTCATTCTCTAAGACAATTAGCCCGGCAATCGAGATCTATAACATGAAAGTCATTAGCTCTGCCTTATACGGTGCTGAGCTTTGGGGGCATGAGTATTTAGCTAAGCTCACACTTTCAGAAAATAAGTTCTTTAGAAATATTACCAACTTGCCACAGAGCACCCCGACATGCCCGATATTGAACGATCTTGGGAGAAAGCCAATCGCAGACTCTGCTAAATTACGTCTCCTTTTGTATTGGCGCAGACTCTGGTCTACCCCAGAGCTTACAGAGTATGCGGCTGGTTTTCTAGATATAATAAGGGTAGATACATCGCACCAAATAAAATGGTTGAGGGAGATTAGAGCTATCCTATTGAATATCGGTATGAATTCACTGTGGGTGGATCCTAAAAATACTATCTTTCCTCCAAAAAAGATTTTAAAAGCCAAATATTGGGAATCGGTCCAGATTAAAACTTTGAGAAGTTGTGAGTCCTCTTCTTTAACAGGGCAATTCTTGGACTGCAAACCTATCCCTAGGCTGGAACAATATTGGGATTTTATTACAAAGCCCCATGAGCGAAAATTATATTTCCAGTTTAGGGTGGGTACATTGCCACTAAGAGTCTTTACTAGTAAATGGTCTAAACCTAGCAATGAATTGTGTCCGGTATGCCAGCATAGCAAAGAATCACTGGCCCACCTATTGTTTGAATGTATTGGATACAATGCCCCACGCCGTGTCTGGTTGTCACCAATTTGCAAGCTCTTGGGAACAAGAAGGTCAAGTGAAGCTGAAAGAATCCTAAGAACCGACATAGCAGAGGTGATTGTCATAGCAATGGCAAAATACCTGGGGTGGGCGTGGGCAACAAGAGCACGTTTCCTCAATTAAGCATTGGATCAAATGAGATTATGTCATGCTGTAATGTATTTTTGTGGAAACATTTGCCCGTTTCTATGACCACTTTGCTTTGAAATCTGTAGCTCGTATTATGGAATAACTACAAAGTTTTATTATAACAATTTTTATTGTATTTTTATATTTGTATATAGCGTTTTTATGGTATTTGTTTTTATCCATCCATATGGACGTGTATCATATTTGATAAGGTGTTTTATGAATTGTTTTAGATGTCTTATGAATTGTTTTAGATGAACTTTTGTGCGCTTTTATGACTTAACACGTCGAATAAAGCTTTTTGGAATGGAATGGCCTCAACTTCTTCAGAGCTAAAACCACAGCAAAGGCTTCCCTCTCAATAGCTGACCAACATTTCTCTATGGGGGTCAGCCTTCTGCTAATAAAAGCTACTGGCTGATCCTGACCCTCTGCATTCAATTGTGATAACACAGCCCCTACCCCCAACTCAGATGCATCAGTTTGAACAATGAATTGTTTGGAATTGTCAGGACTTTGCAGAATGGGAGCAGTGCACATGGCCTGCTTGAGGTCACCAAATGCCTCTTGACAGCTAACTGTCCACTGAACTTTCTTGGGCATTCTCTTTGATGTAAGATCATTCAAGGGAGTCACTATGGACCCATAATCCTTTACAAATCTTCTGTAGTACCCAGTCAGGCCCAAGAAAGCTCTGACCTGAGTCTGGGTAGTTGGAGCAACCCATTCCATGATGGTCTGGATTTTGCTCTTCAATGGTTGAACCTGGCCTCCACCCACAAGGTGGCCCAGGTATACAACCTGACTCTGCCCTATCTGGCACTTAGTAGCCTTGATAGTGAGGCCTGCCTTTTGCAAGGCCTCCAAAACATTTCTCAGGTGGACCAGGTGATCCTCCCAGGTGGAACTAAAGACAGCAATATCATCTAGATAAGCTGCACTATAGTCTTCCAGGCCTGTGCGAACTTTGTTCACCAACCTTTGAAATGTGGCAGGTGCATTCTTCAAGCCGAAAGGCATCACCACAAATCGGTAGTGCCCACCAAGGTTTGAGAATCCAGTTTTTGGCTTGGCATCCTCAGCTAGTCTGATTTGCCAGTAGCCAGCTGTAAGGTCAAAAGTACTCAGAAACTTGGCTGAGGCCAAAGTATCTATGAGTTCATCTGCCCTTGGAATAGGATGAGCATCAGTCCTAGTGACTGCATTGAGTCCTCTGTAGTCAACACAAAACCTCATCTCTCTCTTACCATCTTTGGTGTGAGGTTTAGGTACCAAGACCACTGGACTAGCCCAAGGACTAGTTGAGGGCTCAATGACTCCCAATTCCAGCATCTTTTGGACCTCAGTCCTGATGCAGTCCCTGACATGGTCAGGTTGCCTGTAAATGTTGTTCTTTACAGGTAGGTTTTCACCTGTGTCCACTTCATGGGTACACCAGGTGGTCTGACTTGGAGTCAGTGAGAACATTTGCCTAAACTGATTGAGGACCTTCCTGCAAACAGACTGTTGCTGCTCAGTGAGGCTGCTTGCCAAAGCTACACCATCTACTGAGCCATCATCAGGGTTCTGTTAGAGGAGGTTAGGGAGTGGGTCACTCTCTTCCTCCTGTCCTCATCAGTAGCCATGAGCAAGCCCATGTCTGCCCTGTCAACATAAGGCTTGAGCCTCTTCACATGGAGCACCCTGTGGGGCTCCTGGGAGTTCCAAGGTCCACCAAGTAAGTGACCTCTCCCTTTTGCTTAAGCATGGTGTGGGGTCCACTCCACCTGTCTTGGAGAGCTGCTGGGGCCACAGGCTCCAACACCCACACCTTCTGTCCTGGCTGGTAAACAGTCAAGACAGCCTTTTGGTCATGCCAGGCCTTTTGCAATTCCTGACTAGCCTCAAGGTTTTTGGATGCCTTCTTCATATACTCAGCCATCCTGGAGCGGAGACCAAGTACATAGTCCACAATATCCTGTTTAGGAGGTTTGAGAGGTAACTCCCATCCCTCCTTCACCAAACACAGTGGACCCCTAACTGGGTGACCAAACAAAAGCTCAAAGGGGCTGTAGCCAACCCCCTTCTGTGGCACCTCTCTGTAGGCAAAAAGAAGGCAGGACAACAGAACATCCCATTTTCGCCTGAGCTTTTCTGGGAGCCCCATTATCATGCCCTTTAGGGTTTTGTTGAACCTTTCAACCAACCCATTGCATTGAGGATGATAGGGTGTGGTAAACTTGTAGTTGACACCACACTATTTCCACATTGCAGTTATGTAACTAGACATAAAGTTTGTACCTCTGTCTGTTAAGACCTCCTTAGGAAAACCCACCGTGGAGAAAGTCCCCAGGAGGGCCTTTGCCACCACAGGTGCTGTGGTGGTCCTTAGGGAATAGCTTCTGGATACCTCGTAGCATGGTCCACCACCACCAGGATGTAAGAATGTCCAGATGCTGTTGGAGGGTTCATGGGACCAATTATGTCAATCCCAACCCTCTCAAAGAGAACCCCCACCACAGGTAGTGGTATCAGGGGGGCCTTTGTAGTACCACCTGCCTTACCACTGGCTTGGCAAGTGATACAGGAGCGACAAAACTCCTTTGTGTCCTCTGACATATGAGGCCAGTGAAAGTGAGGGACAAGCCTGTCCCAAGTCTTGCTTTGGCCTAAGTGTCCTGCTAGGGGAATGTCATGTGCTAGGGTGAGTAGGAAGCCACTAAACTTCAGAGGTATAACCAACCTCCTGGTGGCACCATGCTTGGGGTCTCTACCCTCTGAATATAGAAGTCCCTCATCCCAATAGATCCTGTGGGACCCACTAACATTCCCTGCAGCCTCAGCAGCAGCTTGCTGTCTGAGGGGTTCAAGAGAGGGGCAGGTTTGCTGCTCCTGGCTCATATCTGCCCTAGAAGGACACCCTGTCCCCAAAAACTCAATCTGATCAAGTTCAAGTTCATCTGAGACAGTTCCTTCTGTAGGACTGGAGTCATCTTCCTCAAAAGACTGACCCTCACTCTGGGCCTGGGGGGAAGACTCAGCCTTACCCCTCCTGCTCCTCTTCTTGGAAGGCACCTGGTCCATTTTTTCTGGATCCAGGGCCTGCTCAGTGGCTCTCTGTTTGGCCTGTGACCTAGTCATAGCAAACACATCTGCAGTGATGCCCAACATTGCTGCATGAGTCCTGAGTTCCACTTCAGCCCAGGCTGAAGTCTCCAAATCATTGCCCAACAAGCATTCCACAGGGAGGTCTGAACTTACCACAACCTTCTTAGGGCCAGTTACCCCTCCCCAGGTGAAATTAACAACTGCCAAGGAATGGTCTGTCCTGACATTGCTAGCATTGGTCACTTGGTACATCTCACCAAGTTTTGTTGTTATTGTTAATTTTGACTTGTAGAGCGCTTAATACCTACAGGTCTCTAAGCGCTGCAAGAAGATCAGCGGTAGTCCCAGGGGGGAGTTGTATCACAGAGGGGGAGCGCTATGCCCGGGCTTCTGTAAATAATAGAGTCTTCAGTTTCTTCCTGAATGAAAGGAGGCAGCTTTCGGAGCGGAGCTGACTAGGCAGCCTGTTCCTTAGTTGTGGGATAAGGACCGAGACGGCTCGGCCGCCTTTAGTGGTGAAGTTGAACCGTGGACATTTGAGAAGGCCCTCCGTGGAGGACCTTAGTGTGCGGCAGGGGGGGTATTGCACCAGGCGTTCCTTGATATATTTGGGTGCCTGTCCATATAGGGCCTTGTGTGTAATGCAAAAGCCTTTAAATTTAGCCCTCTGCTTGATGGAAAGCCAGTGCAGTTGTTGCAGTAGGGGTGATGCCCGAGTGCGCCTTGGTTGCTTGAAGATTAGCCTGGCCGCATCGTTCATCACCACCTGGAGTTTGCCCAGCAATGAGTCGGGTAGTCCCATGTAAAGCGAGTTCCCATAGTCAAGACGGGCCAAGATCAGGACGACCACCACTGTGCACATGGTTGAGAAGGAGAGGATGGGGGAGAGTTTCCTCGACTGCCTGAGTAAGCCCACACAAGTTCCGAACACGGTGGAGACTTGATTGGCCAATGAGAGTTTGGCATCTATTTTAATGCCCAAACTTTTTACAACCGGAGCTGGAGATGGAGTATCTCCCAGCTCGTGTGGCCAGTACTGGGGGTTCCAAGGGCTGCTATCATTGGTGACAGCCAGAACCTCAGTTTTATCCGGATTGATCTTGAGTGAATTGGCTGTCATCCAGTTTACCACAAATCGCGGTAAATTTTTTACCCGTGTGTGGGCCTGAGGGGTGTTTTCTATTTGTAGAATGATTTGCGTGTCGTCCGCATAGTTAAATACCTGGCAGTCCATCAGGGTTAGGTCCTTTATTAAAGGTCTGAGGTATATGTTGAACAGGAGAGGGATAGCGCCGACCCTTGTGGGACTCCACAGGGAATAGACCTCTCTCTGACACCCAGTCACCCATCTGGATTTTTGGGTACGGTCTGTCAGGAATGATGTAATCCATTGAAGGATTGGCCCTCCAATATCAATGTCCTGGATTCTTTCCAGGAGTTGGGAATGATTGACCGTGTCGAACGCTGCTGACAGGTCAAGGAGGACTAGGACACATGGCTTCTTGTTGTCTGCTGTGATCCTGATTTCATAAAGTACTGACACCATCACCAACTCGGTACTGTGGTGAGCTCTGAAGCCTGCCTGCCTGTCTCCAAGGAGTTGGTGGTCCTCCATGAACCTGGATAGAGTTTGCAGGACATGTTGTTCCATGATTTTAGCCAAGAAAGGGAGTTGGTATATAGGTCTGTAATTTTTCATATTAGAAGTGTGAGCTCCTGTCTTCTTGAGTAAGGGGATTACTCTTGCTTCTTTAAAATTCCTGGGGACCTTCTCCTGTTTCCAGCGAGAGGTTCATCATGGCGAGGATTTCTCCCTCAATCGCTGGAAGTGCAAGTTTAAAGATCCTGGGTGGACAAGGATCTGCGGGTGAGCCTGATTTGATTTTGGTTGCAATGCGTCGCAGGGTCTCTAGGTCAAGAGCTTGAAAGGAAGAGATCAACTCTACCCTATTTCCCCGTGTCTCCGCCTCTTCTTTGAAGAGTTGCTTAAAGGGGGATTTGTCTATGTCAGCCAGGATATCTTGTACTTTATCGGAAAAGTAGGATAAGAATTTATTACATTGTTCCTGGCTGGACGGCGCATCCAGCGACTGCTTTTGACTCAGTTCCTTAAGGATTTTAAATGTTTCTTTTTGTTTGTTCGTTGCTTCCAAGATCCTATTTTCATAGTATTCGGCTTTCCTACTAAGAAGCGCTTTTTTATAGGTGGAGACTTTTGCCCTGTAATCTACGAGAGCCTGTGGCTCATAGGCTTTGCGCCACAGTCTTTCGTGGTGGCGAAGCATACGTTTCAGAGCCCTGAGCTCTTCCGTGAACCAAGGTGCGCCCTTGCCCTTGTTTCCAATTTAAATTTTCTTGACTGGGGCTAATTTATTAATGGTAGATGATAGCTGACTGGAGATGGATTCAGTCCACTCTTTAATATCAGCTGTCTCTGGCCTCCTAATGGGGTTTTCTCAAAGGGTGTTCTCTAAGCTGGAACCCTCAATTTTATTCCAACTTCGTACCAGTTTCCAGTTGGGTGGCGGACGTAAATCGCGCCTAGCTAGGGGAAGTAGAAGATTGATAAAATAGTGGTCTGACCACTCACAAGGAGTAGTATCTACTAGGTTCACTAATGGGAGGGTTGCCCAAACCAGGTCTAGGGTGTGTCCCTTCTCGTGGGTAGGGGTCGTTACTAGCTGTTTCAACCCAAGAGTGGTGAACGTATCCTCTAACTGTTGGGCCTGTGCCCCTCTGGGTTGTTGGTCCCAGTGGTAGTTAAAGTCTCCTACCACCAGAAGTTGTTGGAATCTTGAGCGGAGGTTGGTGACACATTCGGTGAGGAGATCCACGAAACGCAGGGGGCATTTAGGTGGGCGGTATGCTATCAAGATTGCAAAGCTTGAAGAGCTGTTACAGACCTTAATTATTAAAATATCTGCCCCTTCCAAGTTTTCTCCTGACAACTTCTCAATTGTCAGATGATTTTTGTACAAAAGCGCCACCCCCCCTCCTCTTTTTCCAGCTGACCTGTTATGCCAGATGGCGTCATAACCATCAGGAAGTGATGCAGTTATAGTAGGTCCGGAGTCCTCATCGAGCCATGTTTCAGTCAGGGCAAGGATGTCAGGGGCCTCCTCTTGTAGGAGGGTGAAGACCTCAAGGGCATGTTTCTGTAGGGAGCGCGTGTTGAGGACAGAGATTTTCATATTATTACTGCCGCCTGGGTTGTAACTACCAGGGGTGTGTGTGGGTGTAGAGCTAGGTGTCTCCCTCTCCTGTGAGATGAGGAGTCCTTCTCTCTGGAGTATAATTACTGTTTCTAGTTTTAGGGGGCTGGATCTGAGATCAAGGGCTCTTAATTCATCACCCGGGTATGATCGAAATTGGCCAGGGTTTATGGCCCCTGGACCCGTTCGGGTGCGGACGGGCGCAGACGGGCTTGCCTTAGGCGTGCCTTCGGCGCGCCAGCAGCGCGTCTGCTCCAGCGTGCTGTTTTTATGCCTCTTGTGACCCCTGGCCCCTCCCCACCAATCAGCCCTGCTGTGCAGCAGCTGACACCCCTGAGGTCACTAGACCGTGTTGGAGAGAGCGGAAATGGAGGGGAGGCCCGGCCAGGTAGAAGCTCCGGTGTACCTGGTGAGTTTGCGCAGCACAGAGCAGGTTAGCAAAGCGATTACAACACTTAAAATTGTTAAAAAGGGTAAAACGAGTATGTAACGGTAAAACAAAGTTTTAAAAGCAATACATGCACTGCCTGGGCTAGCGCGTCTTCTCTAACTGCGCGTCCGCTCCAGCGTGCTGTTTTTATGCCTCTCGTGACCCCTGGCCCCTCCCCCAGTATGATCTGGTCAGGGTCCACAAGATCTTTTGTCACCATTGTGACACTTGCACCTGTGTCCCTGTATGCCATGGCCTCCTTACCATTTATTAAAGGCTGTTGTCTGTATTTGCCCAGGTTACTGGGACTAACAAATAAGGAGGCAATATCCATGCCTCCATCACAGACCAGAACAGCCTGAGCTGGAGTTCTTACTAGGCCAGAACACACCTCAGAGCCCAAGGTTAACCCACTATTCCCTTGTTCTGTGTACCACCACTTGAAACTGTGCTAGGGGGAGCAGTTGCCTTAGGGGCAGTGGTGGTAGGAGTAGAATCCTTGGCCCTTGGACAATTGGCATCTTTTGTCCAATGGCTTTTCTCTTTACAGATGTGACACCAAGGTTTCTTTTTGCCTTTTCCCTTGTTGGATTGTGACTCCCCCCCAGATGCAGGTTTTTGGGGCCCTAATGAAGACTTTTGCTCTTTATTTTTGTCCCCACCCTTATCTGAGTTCTTAGAGTCTGGTTTCTTCTGGTCATCACCATTGGTCTGAGCTTTCTGCTTCACCCTGGTTCTGACCCACTTATGAATGAAATGAATGAAATGAATTTGTACTTGTAAAGCGCACTGATACCCTGAGGCTTCCTGGCGCTGTACGCATACCGCTGTGGAACCCTTCCTGGCTTTTCCCTGTGAAATGTCCACTCCTGGGCACCCCCAAGGTGAAGCCAGGCATCCCAGCGCTGGTGGGGCCGTTGTGGAGATTAAGCAAGCTATTGCCCAGAGTTGCAGAGTGGGACCCATGATTAGAATAGGCACCGAGGCGAGAATTATCAGGTCCGAGGACGTTGAGCCCAAGACCCGCCGAGGCGGGAATTGAACCCTGGTCCCGGGCCAGATCTCTGCATCAGGGTCTGCCGCTCTAACCATTGAGCCACACTTCTCCACTTATCTGCCTTCTTTCCCAAATCTTGGGGAGAAGTCAGATCAGAGTCAACCAGGTATTGATGCAACAACTGGTTTTGGCAATTATTAAGGATCTGCTCCCTCATAATCAAGTTGTACAATCCTTTAAAATCATTCACCTTGCTACCAAGTAACCAGCCTTCCAGAGCCTTAATGGCACAATCAACAAAGTCTACCCAGTCCTGAGTCTGTGTCTTCTGGGTGTCTCTGAACTTAATCCTGTACTGTTCAGTGGTTAAGCCAAACCCTTCAATGAGAGCACTCTTCAGGACTGAATAATTATCAGCATCCTCTTCTCTAACAGTGAGGAGCTTATCTCTACCTTTGTCAGCTAAGGAGAGCCACAAGATAGCTGCCCACTGCTCTTGAAGGACCTTCCGAACTTTACAGGCCCTCTCCAAAGCAGTTATCCATTTCTGGATGTCATCCCCTGCATGGAAGGGAGGGACAATCTTGCTCAGGTTCCTATGATCAAAGGTGTGTTCCCTAACCCTAGGGACACTATAGCTGCCACCATGGGACTCTAGTCCCAATTTCTTTCTAGCCTTCTGGACTTCTAGGGACTCTTTATTCAGGGCCAATTGCTGTTGCCTGAGCCTAAACTTAGCTTTCTCAAGCTCTAGTAATTGGCACTCCCTGTCATAAGAGTTGTCCCTCTTGCTAGAAACAGAGGTCCCTATAGAATGTCTAGAATGATCTGACTCAGCAGAGGGAGACCTAGATCTCCTTGGTAAACTCTGCACTCTCCCTGGAGGACTAAAGTGATGGTCCTCTTGACCCTCTTCTTCTTCTTTCTCCTGGGGTTCTGAGTTGTTCAGGGGTGGATCATTTTGATCCTCCTGTCCAGGGTTTGACTCTAGGTCATAGAAGGTGTCCCCTCCTGACCTATCTTCTTCCCCTGTACCACCCACTCTATCCTGCTCATCTGACCCAGCAGTCTTCCTAATGTCATCTAGCAGTAATGCATCAATGAGACGTTGAGTGTTGGCATTTCTCCCTGTCTGCAGCTTCATAGATACACACATAGCTTTTAATTCAGTGAATGCAAACGCTATCCTATTGTGTAGGCAGGATGCCACCTGTGGCATTCCCATTAGAAGACATACTAAGTGAGGTGTGGTGTAGGCACCTACCTAACCTAGTGGGAACTAAACTCTCTTAGGTTGGAGAAAGGGTTTGCTAGACCCTTGGCTTACCCAACCCCAAGTTCAGTAGAACTTACTATCTTAAGCTATTATTATATGTTCCTAGATACTAGTGGTTTTTCAGTTAATCAATACAAAGATTTATCTGGTAAAACAATGCAGGCTTGAATCCCAACCGCCTCACACCAATGTGAGAAGTTGGCCTGGTATATGCTGTCCACTAATGAAAGTGGGCACCTTGTACCAGTCCAAACAACCCTTATGGTGATTAGGTCCAAGATAACCTTTATTGAAAGCTATCCTAGTGGTAGCTATGGAGAGCAGCCTTCAGGCTAAGTCTTGAAGGAATGTTAAGCACCTTGTTTTACCAGAATGCAACCTTATAGTATTTGTTAAATGAAAGGGAAACCACACAGTAGTTATAAAAATATGTATTTATTATATATAACACTCTCTAGTATCCTCTACACGAGGATAGAACACAAATCAAATAATACAGTTGCAAAGAATCAAACGTAAGAAGCACAATACATAGTGAGCTCCCGGGGGAGACCAAACCATATACCAAATAAGTGGTATAAGAACCACAACTCGGGACTAGACCTAGTCTAGAAGGTGTAGAATCGCTGGGACCCCAAGGAACCACCCAAGGTGAGTGAGTAGGGACCCCACGGAGGACGGGTGCAGTGTGAGAACACGACCGCGTGCTCCGTACAATGCAATGGGAAAGTCACGGTTGGAAAATAAGAGATTAAGGACCCTTCCCAGCAGATTACGAAGACAACCCTTGGGACTTAAGAGTTTGGAGGGCCACTCCACCGGTGGATACCTTTGTACCAGAGTTACCTATCCCAGAGGAGCCGGGTGCATAGGTGCATTGTGGCGTCGGAAACCCTTGTCGTTCTCTATGGATGTCGACAAAGAAATGCTGCTGCTGGAAGAAAGAAAAGTGTCCGGTGGAATCCAAATGTGGATTCTAGATGAGAAGAACCTGAAAGCAGAGGGGACAGAGTCTGGGTGACTTTGGAGTGACCAGGGGCTCGGTAGACGAATGCCCACCGATGTCGGGTGCTTCAGGTATGTTGACTGTGATCTTGACTCTTCAGCTGTGCAGACCAGGAGACATCTTGGACAACCAAGAGCTGGATACGAGCTGTCCCACAAAGGATGTAGAGTGCTGAGGGGTCGGTGTCCGGCGGGAGCACCAATCAAGCCTTGGCAGCGGCAAACAACATAGATGGTCAAATTCGATGTCGATCTGGCCCAGCAAGGACCAGGAGACTCACCACAGCAAGGGGAGTCAGGGCAGGCCTGGAGCAACTAGGGAAGCCCAAATAAAGCAATGTTGACCCTCAAGTGGACCCACAGGCAGAAGGCACAGGAGTCGCAAGGGTACCTCAGGCGGTTTTGCAGGATACCAGCTAGCAGGGCACAGAGTGTGAGGATGCTGGAGTCCTTCTCAGAAAAGATGCGATGGGGTCAGGGCTACAAATGGCCCCATTGCACGGAATTGTTGCACAACAACAAGCATGTGCAGCTGCAAATGGATGCTGTGCACAGGGCTACGGGTTATACGGTCCCCATGAGGGATATCTGCCTCAAACTCGGTAAGAGGGCAGCTCAACCTAGGAGACTTTCAGAAACCCACCTCCTGTGTTGCTGGAGCCTTCGGAGTCTGCAGGAGCTCAGGGTCAGCAAACCAGTCAGATGCATTACGGTGCCTGCGTTTGCAGGGGAGTGACTCCTTCACTCCAAGGGAGATTCTTCTGTTGTCTTGGAGGTCCACAGGGTCCTGCATGGAGCCTGTATGGATCATGGACAGTGGCGAGACTGGGGACGGCAAGGGAAGACGAAGTCGAGCCCAGGGGAGGTCCAGCAAAGTCCAGACGGTCGAAGTGTAGTGGTATCTTGTTGCAGAATCTTGTCCACGTAAAATCTAATGTCCTGTAGCCAGGTAACCCATTTTATACCCACGGGAAAGGGTTGGACAGATTCTAGGGACCCTCCTAGGGGAGGGGCTGGACAGAGGGGTGGCTACACCCATGTCCTTTGTCCAGTTTCGTGTCAGAGCAGGAGTAAATGGCTCCTAGAACTGGTTTGAACTGGACTATGCACAGGGACACCAAGTGTGCCCCTCGTGCAGACTTTCTGGCACTGTAACAGTGCACCCACCCAGCCCCAATACACTAAATCCTGTCTGGGAGGTGGTCACACCTCCCTGTGACAGGATGCCTATTGTGCTGCCTTCCCCTGCTCGAGCTTGGCTCAGCAGCGGGAGGGCAGATTCGTTTCTGTGGCTGGCAGCATCCATTTTGTGCTGTAAGGCTCGAGAAAGTTGGTACCGGTAGACTTAGGTACCCCCAGAACCTTGGTTCTGAGGGGAGGAATCATACCTCTCACACCAGTTACTGGTGTGGAGATATGATTCCAAGGTGTTTGACACCGAACACGACATACTTCGTTGCAGTCGTTTTCGAGATAGCATTTACCGCGAGGTTATAATGCACCTCTACCTATATGTCTGGTAGTATCACTTACAGCCCGGGAGAATGGTCTCCGAAGACTGCAGAGGGGCCCTGCTCATGCAGGAGCACCCTCTCACGCAAAACCCAGCACCCTGCCTTCAGGATTGTTAAGGCCTGCTATAGGGGTGACTTACAAAGTTTTAAGTGTAGTGATATATATAGATAGTGAACCTATACCTAAATTAAGTTGTGCAATCACCAACTTACACAGGCTGCAGTAGTAGACCTGAGGTTCCATTTTGCATGGCCTCTCATGGGTGGCATAATACATGCTTCAGACCATGGGAGGCCTCTGGGGTACCTATGCCCTGGGTACATGTGTACCATATACTAGGGACTGATAAGGGTACCCCAGTATCCAATCTGGAGTTGTACCAAAGTACATACATTGCAATTTAAGGGAGAAAGCAGATAGGCTGGGGTCCTGAATAGCAGGATCCCAGCCAGACTAGTCAAAACAGTGGGTGCAAAAAGCAAAAAGTGGGGGTAACCATAACAAGCAGATCCTACTTTCCTACAACCAGCTTAAATCTTCGAGTATCAAACCAACACGACTGAGTGCCTAGAATGAGACATACAACTGGGTGTGAGAAAATATGAGATTGTGTGGAATCTGTCAGTGGAGTTTAGGAGGGAGCAATCAACAAGTGGCAGCCAAAAAAAAGTACTGAAAGCAACAAGAATTCATCATGATACATTCCAGATGCACAATGGTAAAGTAGTTAAATATGGAAAGTCCGTATATTTGCATGGGTCAAAGGTATTTAAGTATAATGTTACAATCAGTGATTATGGTAAAATTGCATTTATACATATAATTCAAAGCTGAATGTAGTGTTTTATACATCAGTATTCAGTTTCAGGTAAAATGGTCACTGTATGACCAAACTGGTAGCTAGTCCAAAGGTAGAGGACCATCAGAGTATATGAATATTTGTCTAAGATGTTCAGCACGAACAGGGCAGCACTATGAAGAGCACATTAATGAAAGACGGATGGGCTGTTTAAAGCCACTATTCCACCTTTAAATGCAGACCCACTTGTCTCCCTACCATTGGGTGCCCTCAGGTGCACCACCTCTATGTTACGCACAGTCAATTTGCCTCCGGACATCCTCTTTGCATGCATCTGAAATATGGCTGTGGAAAGGCAAAGGGTTCCCTCATTTGCATGTGGCCTCACCTCTTTGCACAAGAGCCCCCACGCATTGTGCTCATAAACGGCACATATTAAGAGCAGACATGATTCAATATTACAGAAGAGGCAGCACAAGCATCTGCAGCCAGTTCTGTAATGCCAAAGTGACTTTGGGGTGCAGATTGTGGGCTCAGACACTTGTGTCCCCCAGGTAATTTGTATAATACAGATCCAAGAGCATATCATATGTCACTGCATCATTGCAACCCTGCAGTGAAGGTACCTCCCCAGCCACAAGGGACTTCTGCAGGCCAATGAGATTTACATATATGTGTGACTGCCATTCAAAGGGATATTTTCGGGTCCTCTGACAACGTTTGCACAAACTATTTTATAAAATTAAAAAGTCCTGTTATGTTGTCTCCTTTCTCAGTAGTTAGACCTCAACAGTTTGGTTATATAGACATCATTGTCCACATAAAACATCAATTTTAAAACATCGTTCATCATAAACATTATATTTTATGACTAAACCTGGAATCATTATAAATCTGTTGATGGAAACTCATACTATGCCACATTTACATTTGCGTGTGTAGGAGAGTAGGATCTGCCTCTTATGTTGCCCCCACTTTTTTTCTGATGTTTACACTGGTTTCTGGCTATAGTCAGGCTGGGACCCTGCCAATCAGGGCCTCAGCCTCTCTGTTCTCTCTAAACGACTTGGAGTGCACTCTAGGTGCACTAGTGATTGGATACTGTGGTACCTTATGAGTCCCTAGTATATGGTACCTTAGGTGCCAAGGGCATAGGTACTTCACAGGCCTACCAGGGGCTGAAGCATGTATTATGCCACCCCTGGGAAGCAGACTAAATCTGACACCACAGGTCTGCTACTGCAGCCTGGGTAAGGTGGTGCATGCACCCCTTACTGTGATATAGGCTACCTATATCACTACATAGATACACACATATAAACCTATAAGTCACTCCTATGGCAGGCCTTATCAATCCTGAAGGCAGAGTGCTTGGTTCCTATGTGAGAGGGTGCCCCTGCATGAGCAGAGCCCCTCTGCAGCATTCGGAGACCCTTCTCTGATGCTGTTTGTAGTGCAGCCTGACCATATACTCTTAAGCGCATTATAACCTCGCGTTAAATGCTAACTTTGGGATGGCTGCACGGAAACATGTCGTGTTTGGTGTCAAACATCTTGGAATACTACCCCCCCGCCAGTTCTGGCGGCGGGGGGTAGCATTCCACCCTTCTAGAGGGATAGACATGTACCCACTGTGGAAACGCGGTAGAATCCTGAAGAGCCCTGGCATCACAAAATGGATGCCACCAGTCACAGACACTGGGCTGCCCTCCTGCTGATGACCGAAACTCGCAGTGGAGGAAGCCCAACAATAGGTATCCTGTCACAGGAGGGTGTGACCACCTTCCAGACAGGGTTTAGTGTATTGGGGCTGGGTGGGTGCACTCTTAGAGTGCTTTGAAGTCCTGCACTGGGGGAGCAGAAGGCTCCTCTGTGCATATGCCAGTTCAACAGATGGTGTTGCTTTGGCAAGCAGCCTCACTGACCATCAGCAAACTGAGTGCAGGCAGGTTCTGCAACAGTACAGACATATGTTGAGCCTGACCCCTAGTCAGACTACCTGGTGCACCCATGAGGTGGACACTGGAGACAGTCTGCCTGTCAAGAGTAAAATCTACAGGCAACCTGACCATGTCAGGGACTGTATCAGGACTGAAGTCCAGAAAATGTTGGAGTTAGGTGTGATTGAGCCTTCAGATAGCCCTTGGGCTAGCCCAGTAGTCCTAGTGCCCAAGCCTCATACCCAGGGTGGTAAGAAAGAAATGAGGTTTTGTGTAGGCTACAGAGGCCTCAATGCAGTCACCAGGACTGATGCCTATCCCATACCAAGGGCAGATGAGCTGATTGATACTTTGGCCTCAGCCAAGTATCTAAGTACATTTGACCTAACAGCTGGCTACTGGCAGATCAGGTTAGCTGATGATGCAAAAGCCAAAACAGCATTTTCGACCCCTGGTGGGCACTACCACTTTGTGGTGATGCCCTTTGGATTGAAAAATGCACCTGCCACTTTTCAGAGGTTGGTGAATAAAGTTCTGGCAGGGATGGAAACTTATTGCTCAGCTTATCTAGATGATATTGCTGTCTTTAGTTCCTCCTGGCAGGATCACCTGGTCCACCTCAGAAATGTTTTGGAGGCTCTGCAGAAAGCAGGCCTCACTATCAAGGTCAATAAGTGCCAGATAGGGCAGAGTCAGGTTGTGTACCTGGGCCACCTTGTGGGTGGAGGCCAGGTTCAGCCTTTACAGAGTAAAATCCAAACCATAATGGAATGGGTTGCTCCTACCACCCAGTCACAGGTGAGAGCCTTCTTAGGCCTGACTGGGTACTATGGGAGGTTTGTCAAGGGATATGGATCTATAGTGACCCCCTTGAATGATCTGACCTCAAAGAAAATGCCAAAAAAGGTTCAGTGGACAGCTAGCTGTCAGAAGGCATTTGAAGACCTAAAGCAGGCCATGTGCACTGCCCCCATCTTACAGAGTCCAGACTACACCAAAAAGTTCATTGTCCAAACAGATGCTTCTGAGCTGGGTGTGGGAGCTGTACTGTCTCAACTGAATGATGAAGGTCAAGACCAGCCAGTAGCTTTTATTAGCAGAAGGTTGACCCCTAGAGAGAAACGTTGGTCAGCTATAGAGAGGAGGCCTTTGCTGTGGTGTGGGCCCTGAAGAAGCTGAGGCCATACTTGTTTGGCACTCACTTCATAGTTCAGACTGACCACAAGCCCCTCCTATGGCTTAAACAGATGAAAGGTGAAAACCCAAAACTTTTGAGGTGGTCCATTTCCCTACAGGGGATGGACTATACAGTGGAACATAGGCCTGGGACCCAACATGCCAATGCAGATGGACTCTCAAGGTATTTCCACTTAGAGCACGAAGACTCAACTGGTCAAGGTTAGTTTAGTGTCCCTGCGTTTGGGGGGGTTGTGTAGGAGAGTAGGATCTGCCTCTTATGTTGCCCCCACTTTTGTTCTGATGTTTACACTGGTTTCTGGCTATAGTCAAGCTGGGACCTTGCTAATCAGGGCCCCAGCCTCTCTGTTCTCTCTAAACGACTTGGAGTGCACTCTAGGTGCACTAGTGATTGGATACTGTGGTACCTTATGAGTCCCTAGTATATGGTACCTTAGGTGCCAAGGGCATAGGTACTTCACAGGCCTACCAGGGGCTGAAGCATGTATTATGCCACCCCTGGGAAGCAGACTAAATCTGACACCAAAGGTCTGCTACTGCAGCCTGGGTAAGGTGGTGCATGCACCCCTTACTGTGATATAGGCTACCTATATCACTACATAGATACACACATATAAATCTATAAGTCACTCCTATGGCAGGCCTTATCAATCCTGAATGCAAAAACAACAGTTGATGGACAGAATGCAGAACAATGTCATACATTCACCCCAGTACAGAGATCTGGGCCTAATTCCATCGTTTATTTGCTCACCATGCCATTCCAGTTTGAACCCAGCCATATGCAAATCAGTCTTGACCCTGTGCCTCATGGGAACAGTTCAGCCCGAACTGCCAAGCCAGGTCCTCCCTGGACTGGAAACAAGCATCCTAGGATCGGTTTCGGGGTTTCACCCCTCTTCAGCCAGTATAGCTTGATTCCAGTGGCATGGAGAGCACGGGACCCACGTCTGGGCATACCCGTCCCACTCGGGGTGACAAATGCAAAAACAACAGTTGATGGACAGAATGCAGAACAATGTCATACATTCAGCCCAGTACAGAGATCTGGGCCTAAATCCATCGTTTTTGCTCACCATGCCATTCCAGTTTGAACCCAGCCATATGCAAATCAGTCTTGACCCTGTGCCTCATGGGAACAGTCCAGCCCGAACTGCCAAGCCAGGTCCTCCCTGGACTGGAAACAAGCATCCTAGGACCGGTTTCGGGTTTCACCCCTCTTCAGCCAGGATAGCTTGATTCCAGTGGCATGGAGAGCACGGGACCCACGTCTGGGCATACCCGTCCCACTCGGGGTGACAAATGCAAAAACAACAGTTGATGGACAGAATGCAGAACAATGTCATACATTCACCCCAGTACAGAGATCTGGGCCTAAATCCATCGTTTTTTTGCTCACCATGCCATTCCAGTTTGAACCCAGCCATATGCAAATCAGTCTTGACCCTGTCCCTCATGGAAACAGTCCAGCCCGAACTACCAAGCCAGGTGCTCCCTGGACTGGAAACAAGCATCCTAGGACCGGTTTCGGGGTTTCACCCTCTTCAGCCAGGATAGCTTGATTCCAGTGGCATGGAGAGCACGGGACCACGTCTGGGCATACCCGTCCCAATCGGGGTGACAAATGCAAAAACAACAGTTGATGGACAGAATGCAGAACAATGTCATACATTCACCCCAGTACAGAGATCTGGGCCTAAATCCATCGTTTTTTGCTCACCATGCCATTCCAGTTTGAACCCAGCCATATGCAAATCAGTCTTGACCCTGTGCCTCATGGGAACAGTCCAGCCCGAACTGCCAAGCCAGGTCCTCCCTGGACTGGAAACAAGCATCCTAGGACCGGTTTCGGGGTTTCACCCCTCTTCAGCCAGGATAGCTTGATTCCAGTGGCATGGAGAGCACGGGACCCACGTCGGGCATACCCGTCCCACTCGGGGTGACAAATGCAAAAACAACAGTTGATGGACAGAATGCAGAACAATGTCATACATTCACCCCAGTACAGAGATCTGGGCCTAAATCCATCGTTTTTTTGCTCACCATGCCATTCCAGTTTGAACCCAGCCATATGCAAATCAGTCTTGACCCTGTGCCTCATGGGAACAGTCCAGCCCGAACTGCCAAGCCAGGTCCTCCCTGGACTGGAAACAAGCATCCTAGGACCGGTTTCGGGGTTTCACCCCTCTTCAGCCAGGATAGCTTGATTCCAGTGGCATGGAGAGCACGGGACCCACGTCTGGGCATACCCGTCCCACTCGGGGGTGACAAATGCAAAAACAACAGTTGATGGACAGAATGCAGAACAATGTCATACATTCACCCCAGTACAGAGATCTGGGCCTAAATCCATCGTTTTTGCTCACCATGCCATTCCAGTTTGAACCCAGCCATATGCAAATCAGTCTTGACCCTGTGCCTCATGGGAACAGTCCAGCTCGAACTGCCAAGCCAGGTCCTCCCTGGACTGGAAACAAGCATCCTAGGACCGGTTTCGGGGTTTCACCCCTCTTCAGCCAGGATAGCTTGATTCCAGTGGCATGGAGAGCACGGGACCCACGTCTGGGCATACCCGTCCCACTCGGGGTGACAAATGCAAAAACAACAGTTGATGGACAGAATGCAGAACAATGTCATTCATTCACCCCAGTACAGAGATCTGGGCCAAAATCCATCGTTTTTGCTCACCATGCCATTCCAGTTTGAACCCAGCCATATGCAAATCAGTCTTGACCCTGTGTCTCATGGGAACAGTCCAGCCCGAACTGCCAAGCCAGGTCCTGCCTGGACTGGAAACAAGCATCCTAGGACCGGTTTCGGGGTTTCACCCTCTTCAGCCAGGATATCTTGATTCCAGTGGCATGGAGAGCACGGGACTCACGTCTGGGCATACCCGTCCCACTCGGGGTGACAAATGCAAAAACAACAGTTGATGGACAGAATGCAGAACAATGTCATACATTCACCCCAGTACAGAGATCTGGGCCTAAATCCATCGTTTTTGCTCACCATGCCATTCCAGTTTGAACCCAGCCATATGCAAATCAGTCTTGACCCTGTGCCTCATGGGAACAGTCCAGCCCGAACTGCCAAGCCAGGTCCTCCCTGGACTGGAAACAAGCATCCTAGGACCGGTTTTGGGGTTTCACCCCTCATCAGCCAGGATAGCTTGATTCCAGTGGCATGGAAGAGCACGGGACCCACGTCTGGGCATACCCCGTCCCACTCGGGGTGACAAATGCAAAAACAACAGTTGATGGACAGAATGCAGAACAATGTCATACATTCACCCCAGTACAGAGATCTGGGCCTAAATCCATCGTTTTTGCTCACCATGCCATTCCAGTTTGAACCCAGCCATATGCAAATCAGTCTTGACCCTGTGCCTCATGGGAACAGTCCAGCCCGAACTGCCAAGCCAGGTCCTCCCTGGACTGGAAACAAGCATCCTAGGACCGGTTTCGGGGTTTCACTCCTCTTCAGCCAGGATAGCTTGATTCCAGTGGCATGGAGAACACGGGACCCACGTCTGGGCATACCCGTCCCTCTCGGGGTGACAAATGCAAAAACAACAGTTGATGGACAGAATGCAGAACAATGTCATACATTCACCCCAGTACAGAGATCTGGGCCTAAATCCATCGTTTTTGCTCACCATGCCATTCCAGTTTGAACCCAGCCATATGCAAATCAGTCTTGACCCTGTGCCTCATGGGAACAGTCCAGCCCGAACTGCCAAGCCAGGTCCTCCCTGGACTGGAAACAAGCATCCTAGGACCGGTTTCGGGGTTTCACCCCTCTTCAGCCAGGATAGCTTGATTCCAGTGGCATGGAGAGCACGGGACCCACGTCTGGGCATACCCGTCCCACTCGGGGTGACAAATGCAAAAACAACAGTTGATGGACAGAATGCAGAACAATGTCATACATTCACCCCAGTACAGAGATCTGGGCCTAAATCCATCTGATGAAGGCTGATAGCCTGAAACCGGTCCTAGGATGCTTGATTCCGGTCCAGGGAAGACATGGCTTGGCAGTTCGGTCTGGACTGTTCCCATGAGGCACAGGGTCAAGACTGATTTGCATATGGCTATGTCTGAACTGGGGTGGCGTGGTGAAGCAAAATAACGATGTATTAAACCCAGATCTGTGACTGGGGGTGAATGTTTGCCAATGTGCAGCATTCCGTCCATCATCTTGTGTGTTTTGCATTTCGCCCTATGTGGGAAGGGTATGCCCAGACGTGGGTCCCGTGCTCACTACGCCACTGGAGTCAAGCTATCCTGGCTGATGAAGGTTGATAGCCTGAAACCGGTCCTAGGATGCTTGATTCCGGTCCAGGGAAAACATGGCTTGGCAGTTCGGTCTGGACTGTTCCCATGAGACACAGGGTCAAGACTGATTTGCATATGGCTATGTCTGAACTGGGGTGGCGTGGTGGAAGCAAAATAACGATGGATTAAACCCAGATCTGTGACTGGGGGTGAATGTTTGCCAATGTGCAGCATTCCGTCCATCATCTTGTGTGTTTTGCATTTTGCCCTATGTGGGAAGGGGTATGCCCAGACGTGGGTCCCGTGCTCACTACGCCACTGGAGTCAAGCTATCCTGGCTGATGAAGGCTGATAGCCTGAAACCGGTCCTAGGATGCTTGATTCCGGTCCAGGGAAGACATGGCTTGGCAGTTCGGTCTGGACTGTTCCCATGAGGCACAGGGTCAAGACTGATTTGCATATGGCTATGTCTGAACTGGGGTGGCGTGGCGTGGTGAAGCAAAATAACGATGGATTAAACCCAGATCTGTGACTGGGGGTGAATGTTTGCCAATGTGCAGCATTCCGTCCATCATCTTGTGTGTTTTGCATTTCGCCCTATGTGGGAAGGGTATGCCCAGACGTGGGTCCCGTGCTCACTACGCCACTGGAGTCAAGCTATCCTGGCTGATGAAGGCTGATAGCCTGAAACCGGTCCTAGGATGCTTGATTCCGGTCCAGGGAAGACATGGCTTGGCAGTTCGGTCTGGACTGTTCCCATGAGGCACAGGGTCAAGACTGATTTGCATATGGCTATGTCTGAACTGGGGTGGCGTGGTGAAGCAAAATAACGATGGATTAAACCCAGATCTGGGACTGGGGGTGAATGTTTGCCAATGTGCAGCATTCCGTCCATCATCTTGTGTGTTTTGCATTTCGCCCTATGTGGGAAGGGTATGCCCAGACGTGGGTCCCGTGCTCACTACGCCACTGGAGTCAAGCTATCCTGGCTGATGAAGGCTGATAGCCTGAAACCGGTCCTAGGATGCTTGATTCCGGTCCAGGGAAGACATGGCTTGGCAGTTCGGTCTGGACTGTTTCCATGAGGCACAGGGTCAAGACTGATTTGCATATGGCTATGTCTGAACTGGGGTGGCGTGGTGAAGCAAAATAACGATGGATTAAACCCAGATCTGTGACTGGGGGTGAATGTTTGCCAATGTGCAGCATTCCGTCCATCATCTTGTGTGTTTTGCTTATCAATCCTGAAGGCAGAGTGCTTGGTTCCTATGTGAGAGGGTGCCCCTGCATGAGCAGAGCCCCTCTGCAGCATTCGGAGACCCTTCTCTGATGCTGTTTGTAGTGCAGCCTGACCATATACTCTTAAGCGCATTATAACCTCGCGTTAAATGCTAACTTTGGGATGGCTGCACGGAAACATGTCGTGTTTGGTGTCAAACATCTTGGAATACTACCCCCCCCGCCAGTTCTGGCGGCGGGGGTAGCATTCCACCCTTCTAGAGGGATAGACATGTACCTACTGTGAAACGCGGTAGAATCCTGAAGAGCTCTGGCATCACAAAATGGATGCCACCAGTCACAGACACTGGGCTGCCCTCCTGTGATGACCGAAACTCACAGTGGAGGAAGCCCAACAATAGGTATCCTGTCACAGGAGGGTGTGACCACCTTCCAGACAGGGTTTAGTGTATTGGGGCTGGGTGGGTGCACTCTTAGAGTGCTTTGAAGTCCTGCACTGGGGGAGCAGAAGGCTCCTCTGTGCATATGCCAGTTCAAACCAGCACAGGGGCTACCTGCCCCTGCTCTGTGCGAAACTGGACAAGGGAAGTGGGTGTAGCCACCCACTCCCTGACCCTCCCATAGGTGGGGTCATAGAGCTAGTCCCTCCCTTTCTTTTAGTATAAGAGGGGAACCTGTGCATTGCAAACTAGATACCCCTGGACGACGCTCTAAAGAAGAATCCTGGACCTTCGATGTTCCACTACCTCTGGAAGACTGAAGAATCTCCTTGGAGTCAAGGAGTGACTCCCCTGCTTGGCAGGCACCAAAAACTACAATGACGGTCGCAAACTACGCCGCTCCCGCCGGAGCCCGAGGTCCCTGCAGCCCAAGACATGGATTTCCTGACTTCTCAAAGGCTATCGTGAGTCCCCAGCGAAGCTGAGGCCAGTGGACCCCACGAGTGATGAGGAACCGCATCCCTGGGTACCGTGCACTATTGTTGAGTGCAACCCCTTCATGATGTTCTACGAACTTGTGCTTTGGACCACATGTGGTACCAGCCTCTAGCAGAAACTCCTTCGAAGATCAGAGGTCTACCCCATCCCGAGTGACTGTGGGCCCCTGTTGAAGGAATCCTCCCGAGGCATCTTTGCGATCCCTTGCCAGCCGGCTTGTGGGTCCCCAGAAGTCTTTTCTAAAAAACCAAAGGGCTCCCCTAATTGCTCCAGGCCTGCCCTGACTTACCCTTGCAGGGTGAGTCCGTCAGACCTTGCTGGTCTGCACCATTGCCTTTTCACTCTTTCCCCAACACTTGCTGTTACCAAGGCTTGTTGGCTCCAATCGGGTTGCCGACACCGCAGTCAGCTGCAGACTTTGTGGGACACGCCGAATCCAGCTCCTGGTTGTCGTCGACGCCTCCTGGACCTCCTGGCCGAAGAGTCAAGACACCCGTGAACAACCTGAATCTTCCGACGACGGTGGGCATTCATCTTCCTTGCCCCGGGTCACTGCCCAGTGACTTTGAACACTGTCCCCTCTGCTTTCAGGTCTTCCTTCTTCCGAATCCAGGCTTGGATTCCACCGGACACTTCTTCGGACTTCACAAGCAGCAAGTCTTCATTGGCTCCCATTGAAAACGACGCCGCGACCCGACACCAAAGGACACCTATGCACCCGGCTTTCCTGGGTGAGGTAACTCCAGCACTACGGTGCTCCTTTGGGTGTTGGCCCTAGAACTACTTACCCTGTAAGTGACTTGCTTGTAGCTACTCCCGAAGTGCCCTTAAACTCTTAATTTCTAACCGCGACTTGCCCCATTGAAGTCAACGGCGATCCGCGCCTGTGTTCACTCACTGCACGCGTCCCCGTGGGTCCTTTACTTACCTGCCTTGGGTGGTTTCATGAGGCCCCAACACTTCTGAAGGCCCTAGGCCTTGTCTCTTTGCAAGTCGTTGTTCTTAAGTCTCTTTTTTTGTATATGGTCTGGTACGCCCCTAGGGCCCCAGCCATATTGTGCTTAATTTATTGTGAAACGTTGATTTGTGCATATGTTCCTGACTTCTAATCTCATAAAGAGATTAGTAGAGAGTTGTTTAGTAATAAATACATATATATTTGATATATATACCTGTGTGGTGTCTTTTCATTTGGTGATTCAAGAGATTGTGTGGTAAAACAAGCTGCTTTACATTCCTCCAAGACTTAGCCTGAAGGCTGCTCTCCACAGCTACCACTAGGATAGCTTTCTATAAAGGTTGTCTTAAACCTACCTACCATAAGAGTCGAATTGTACTGGTGCAAGGTGTCCACTTTAATTAGTGAACAGCATATACCAGGCCAACTTCTCACAGCGTTAATCATGGCACATAAACTTAATTTTGTCATATAAGTGTATGAATTGATATTCTCAAGAGCACACAATTAAATCAAGTGAGAAAACATAATTTACATCTCATATATGCTGGTTTTGCATTTGACTACTTATACACTACTTCACCAGTGGAGTAACAAAAGCCTCCACAGCCCCTGCAGTGCGAGGGGGGCCCTGAGCTCCAGGGGGCCCCCTTCTGCACTTGCAGGCCCCTGACCTGAGAGCTCCGAACTGGATCTGGCACGTCGGCCCCCCCTGCATGTACTTTGTAGGGGGCCCTGCATGTTTCGTTATGCAACTGTACTTCACGTTAGAAACAGAGGTGAATTTCAGCTGCGTAAGCAAAGGTAAAGCTGCTGGCCATAGAAAACAGCAGCATGGGTGGAATGAGTGGTCGTTGGCAGTCTTTAACTGCCACAAAACCACACTGGGCATGATGTATGGAAGTTTTTTTTATCCGTTTGTGCCCACTGCCAAAAGCGTTCATGTTTAAGAGCCTTTGAGCCAGAAGTACTATGGGGCTTATTTACAAGGCCCTTGCGCCACTTTTGCGTCATTTTTAACATGGGAAAAGTGAAGCAAAAGTGGCGCATGGGGCTGGTAAATCTGCCCCTATGTATTTTAACGTCCCAACCACTCCAATTGGGGATTTGAGACTGTTAAAAGTCTTTTTCCTATGTACTAATCCCATTTTAGGAGTCAGAAAAGTTCTGCTGACTCCTAAAATGGGATTAGTAATGGACATTGGTTCAGTATCTCGAAGGGTGCATTGTAGGTGTCCCTTCCAAACGTAGAATCAGTATGCTATGTATCAATGTTTTGCAACCAAAATCTGGTTGCAAAACATTGAAAAGTTACTGAAACTTCAAAGCAGGGGGTAACCTACTAGCAAAGGGAAGAGGTCTCCTAAGGGAAGGTGTGCTCTTGGGAGCCCATTCCATTTATAATTAAAAAAAAAGTGTGTTAGGGAATAGGCAGTGATGCACGGATCAAAGAAACAAAAAAAGCCTTTCGTCTTATACACAGCCTAGTTTCCTTTATTTAAAAGCAATTACATACATGTTGGTCTTCTGCCTCCAGTAGGCCACCATCCCTGTGATAACCTAAAATCATAGTAAGTCACAATTTGCAACCTATTTCATTATGATTCATGAGGTAGTTTGAATTGCAACCCACTACAATCCAGAATTGTACGAACTGATCTATTAGTACATAGCATCATAAGAGAAAGATGTTTCAGCCGGTAGTTTAGCCCTGTGCTGGAGTCAAAGCCAGTAAGTAAACTAGTTCACAAATCAATTTATACTCTTGAGGGGGATTGCTTTACCAAATTATTATAACATAACCTACATTTTCCAACAATTTACTTTATTTCTCAATATCATATGTACAAACATAATAAATCATGTAATAAGGCTATGGCCTCAGAATGCAGAATACATTTCAGGGTTTCATCCTCTTCTCCATAGCCAGGCTCCATTATGGCGAAACGCCGGCCTCTGTATTGCTGCCGAATCTTCTACTGGGCTGCTTGGCATATGAAAGGGATTTACCAAATAGACCAACTACTTAGTGATGGTACCTTAAAACTATTTTTGGCTCTTAGAAGAGAATTCCACCTTACACAGGTGGACTACTTGAAACACTGACAGGTGTCACTTTGCCTCAGAGCAGCATTGGAACACCCTCTGGTGAAGCTGCAGATGTCACCTATCCTACAGAACCTATGATTCTGGAACCGTTACAGTGGCGTAGTCTCAGGCCTCTACAGATTCCTTATAAAAGCCCTGCATTTTGGCCCCACTCTTGCCCTCACTAGACTTAAGTGGCAGCCCATCCTAAGCAAAGAATATTCCCCAGAAGACTGGACAAACCTACTAATGAATCATGACAAAGTCCTCCAGGAGACCCCACTAAATGTAATATATTTCCGAATCCCACATGAGTGGTACTGGACCTACAAGAGGACCACTGAACAGGGCTATTGCCACACAGCTGTTGCTGGAGGTGGCAGCTGAAGACTGTAATCTTTCATGTTCCATGGTCTTGCCTGGTAAAACAGGCTTATTGGGGAGTCATTGTGGTCTCACTTAAAGAGAGGCCATATTTTGCTTTATGCGCCCGTCCCCTCACCTGGCACTCCTGAAACGATACATCCAATACTCCCAATCTAGAGGTCCACACCCCAGTGGCTGACAATGTCCCTAGTGGTAGCGTAAGTTTGTATCATGCGCCACTGCAGAAAATCCAAGAGCTCCACCTCTACTGAATGGTGTGTGAAACATTATGGGGTGCACTGTACAAGTAGACCATATATAAAACTCGATGACAAGATGGAGGCATATGTGAAGAAGTGGGGTGCCTTCCAGGCTGAAACTGTAGGGTCCGCACAGTTTGTAGATTCTATCCTCGTTTCTTTCATGCCAGCTCCATAGCGCAGGGCCTCGCTCTCTGTACCCTACTCATGCCTTCTTGCTCCATTTAGCAACAACCCACCTGTTGCGCACTGCCCCCCCTTGCATAGAGGCCCCCTCCCACATGCGCTGTTCTTACTATTATTTTTCTTCACTGTCAGGAACTAACCCAACCATGCCAGGGATCCTCCCACCCATCCTCACCCCCATCGTCACCCACCGTGTTCCTCTGAATCATCGAAGGAGGGAGAGAAGGCAGGCCTACCCTAACATTGCAAAGATTTGCTGACTTATCAATGGACTCCTGATCCTATGCTAGGTCTAGTTCGATCCTTGCTGCTCCCTTAAGCCTTTCATTACTTCAGCAGCCAGCAGTGGACTTAGGGGAAGAGTCTTCCTCTTACTATCGCCATAAAGCACTTCCTCGCACCCCCCTCTACCCTGATGCCCCCACTCCCGCCCTCCTCCACCACTGACAGCCTCTTCGTTATTCCCCACATCCCCCCTTTTAATATTTGCTCACCCAGTGAACGGCTGCTATTTAGCCTTCATGTCATCCTGTGAAGGATTAGGGGAAAACATGAGTGCACCTTCCCCTCTGCTACTCACAATTGTTTCTCCATTATAGATTGTTTACCACAGCATCGGTTTGTGAGTTGGTATTCAGCAATGTACTGGCACCGTGCCTTCTTACCAGTTCGGCGACTGTTCACGGTGATGATGTTGTAAGTGTGTTAAGCTCTAATAAATAAATGTTGCAAAAAAAAAAGAAGACATCATAAAAGGATTTCATTCCTCAATGCATTATTTCACTCTAAAGTACATCAAGACCCCATCTAATGCTTAGGACCATAATACATAATTTCACATTGTTGTACAGTTATTATAGTCCATGTGTTCTTTTTGTACAAAATGATGCACTGTGGAATGAAATCATTTTTCTGATGTGTTTTTAATGTGTGTGTACATAAGATGCTGAGAAATAAAATAATTTGCATTAAAATGTGTATGCAAATGTAAGATATCTTATAATAATTTGGTACAGCAAGCTCCCCTCAATGGTATAAATTGACTACTATACTATAAAAAAAAGAAAATTGTCAGAAAAATGCTGGTTGCTATTTGTGACCAGTATTTTTAAACCAGTTATTGTTACATTTGAACCTAAGCTCCTACATGTATCACAATTGTGAGACATCCATTAAAAAGCACAATGGGTGCTGAAGAACACTTAATCTATTATTTCCGCATTGTGGCCTTTAGTCAAGGTTCTGGACATAACACAGAGTTTTTTTCGGTGATCAACAGATGCTTCACCTTTACTGATTCATGAGTCACTGATGAAGCAGTAATAGGGAAGCATCTACCAGTGTTTTTTCTACTAGCTATATAGGCTGTATTCATAAAAAAATCAATTGCGTTTGAAGGACACCTCGGTTTACTACAGCATTGTGTTTATCCATTTAGGAGTTTTGTAAAGCGCCGAACCACTCCTTTCTACAGGCTCAAAGTGCTTAGTTGATTGGATGTACAATTTAAAGTCTCCGAGTGCACAGTATGTCTTGAAGCATTCAGAATCCTTAATGTGGGAGACTCCTTGTGATTTTGGTAGATCAAAAAAGCTTGAGTTGTAAATGTTACTCTTTGGTAAAATAGCCCCTTGTCGGATAGTCAACAAGTGGAGATCATCACTTCTAAGCACCTCACACAGAGACTATTTGGTATGATGGGCAGTAGCGGCTAGCATCAGGGAAATGTGGTGGGCAGCGCGGGGGCAGCGCAGGGGGCCAGCGAGGGGGGAGGCCGCGCTGAGGGGGCAGCACGAGGGGTGCTGAGGTAATAATAACAAAAAAAAGTACTTGTCAGTTTTCTCCTCCTCTGGGCACAGGCTGAAGACCCTAACTTCCCCTGCGGCCAACCCGGACACTGCTCTCACCATGAGAGCAGCGTAAGGATTTGGCGGTGCGCACTGGTTTCGCACTCCATCAGGAGCTGGGAGGCTGTGCCTGTTGATCTCTCCACCCAGCAACACAGCTGCGTTGGAGAGATTTTATTTTATTTTTATTTGTGAGGTTTTATATAGCGCTGGCTAGACCTGGAGGTATCAGAGCGCTTTACAAGAGTAGGAGCAGTCACAAAAAACAAAAAAAATATATATATTTCAGAGCAAGGAGAATGACAGTCATGAAGAAAGCACATCTCTCAATTAGTCAGGAGAGGCAGAGTTCTGGATGATTCACGAGTTACAGTACATATAGATAATAAAATGGAGGTAACGACTCAAAGCAGACTGAAGAGTATCAACAGGGAGAACCAAATTGAAGAGGTGGAGGGGAGGGGAAGGAGAGGGGGGTGGAAAGCAAATGGACAATGACAGGGGAGAGTGTCCTCCAAACAGCTAACAGCACATAAGTTAGAGCTGCTAGGATAGATGAGAGACCGGGGAGAGCAAAGGCCTGGGTATACAAAAGGGAAGAGTAAAAGGGAGAGCGAAAGGTAAAACGGGTTAGCAGAAAGGTAGCCAATACAGGGTAGACAGATCGCCAGGTCAGAAGAGAAATTATAGACTCCAATACTTGTTGAGTAGGTGACATTTTAGGTCTTTTTTAAAGCTGAGGTAGGAGGTGTTGCAGCGCAGGCCCCTCGGGAGGGCATTCCAGATGCTCGGAACATTTCCGGAGAAGGCGCAAGTTTGGGTGGATTTCTTTTTTAGTAACGGGGGTACGAGGAGGAGCGCCGTGGAGCTTCTCATCAGTCTGGAGCAGCCCGCTTTTTTGAGTTTGTTTGTTAGGTACGACGGAGATTGTGAGTGGAGAGCTTTGTGCGTGATGCAGGCAGTCTTATAAAAGCATCTTCCTTCGATGGGCAGCCAAGTTAGGGATTTGAGGGCAGGCATGATGTGGTCAAATCATTTCAGTCGGTAATGAGCCTGGCCGCCAGGTTAGGCACAGCTCTAAGAGGGGCTAGGTGGACTTTAGGGGTTCCAGTGAGGATGGCATTGCCGTAGTCAAGTTTGGAGAGGACTAATGATTGTACTACACATTTGAAGTCGTCTTGAGGGATGAAGTGTTTGATTTTCTTGAGGTGTCTGAGAGTGAAAAGTGCTCCTTTGGCCGAGTTATTAATATGGTCCTTCAGTGCCAAATTTTTGTCAAGAATAAAACCTAGAGATTTTGCTGAGTTAGATAAGGTGAGTGGACAGTTGAGGGCGTTGAGGTCTGCGATCCAGCCTTGGATGGGTAGATGGTTGCTTTTAGGAGAGAAAATAATAATTTCCGTTTTGTTAGGGTTCAGTTTAAGATGGTTAGAGTAAAACCAAGATTGAATCTTGCTCAGGGTGTTGTTTAAAGGGAGTACATCAGTATGGGATTTGATCTTATAGTAGAGTTGGATGTTGTCGGCATAGAGGTGATAGCTGATCCCAGCTTGTTTCAAAATGAGAGTAAGGGGTTCCATAAAGAGGTTGAAGAGAGAGGGGGAGAGAATTGACCCCTGGGGGACACCCAGGGAGACAGGGGTGGGATTGGAGAGGCAGAAGTTGATTTTTATTTGTTGTGTTCTGTGTTGGAGGTAGGAGGTGAACCATTTAAGGACCAATCACATTAAGGCCAGAGCGAGCTTTAAGCGATTCCAGTAAGGAAGAATGATTGACTGCATTGAATGCTGCAGAGAGGTCAAGGAGGATTAAGAAGGCAAGCCTCTCCATTGTCTAGGGAGCAGTGAATGTCATCAACAATGTTCAGCATGGCGGTTTCTGTGCTACAGCCTTTCCTGAAACCAGATTGTAAGGAGTCAAGTAAGTTGAATTTGCCTATGTGGTTGTCCAGTTGGAGTAAAGCACATTTCTCCAGGGTTTTAGCTAGAAGTGGGAGGTTGGAGAGGGGACGGAGGTTGTTAAGATCATTAGGGTCAGCATTTGAGAGATGTCAGTGCGCATGATGGTTTCGATGGCCCGAGACGGTGGGCCAAACTGTCATGCGCACTGACAGAAGGGCCCACCCCTCGAATATGGCTGTTTACAACACATGCGATTAGATCGCATGCCATTACAACGCCGTCGTTACAACGACCGCGTTGTTAGTACGCATACCATTACATCGCAAGTCATTACAACGACTTGCTGTAAGGGGCGCGCTGGACTTAGGAATAGTATTATTTACTATTCCTACTCCAGTTTGCGCAACAGCAGGGAAGGTGTTGGATTTTAAATCCAATACCAGTGTGCCCCCTACAGAAAGTCATTGTTATGACTTGCGATGTAATGGTATGCGTACTAACAACGGGGTCGTTGTAACAACCTCGTTGTAATGGCATGCGTTGTGGAGACAGCATTGCAAACGCTGTTTCCCCCACCCCTCCTCCTCCCCCTGCTGCATTGCTGTGGCCCCGCCCCAAGACTCAGCCCCAGGACAAAAAATAAAATTATGTGCATTTAGATCATTTTGTTTTTCGTTTGCCTCTGGGGACAGTGGGGCGACGCACCTCCACCATAGTGCTGATGATAGGCGAGGGTTGGCCAGGTAGGTATAAGCTTGAGATTTTCTTTGCTTACCTGGTTGCATCCAGTTGATCGGCAAGCTGTAAGATGAATGCCTTTAGGCATCTCTTAAACTTCAGGATCTAATTTTCTAGTCTTAACATTAGAGGGATATCATTCCTAGAATTTCTTCTCCCGATCAGAGGGAAGTGCATATTCCTCTTTTGTGTCCTATTTTTGTGGGCTACAAGGTGTCACTGTGCAGACCAGTTTCAACTGGTTAAGTTAGTTTTCTTGATCAGAGTGAGGCAGAGATAAAGATCAGAGGTTGTATGATAGAGGCATGCATGGCTAAACCACGTGTGCCTCTACCACGCAGCCTGAGCCACGAATGCGTCTTAACCACACATTCCTTTACCACGCATTTTCGTGGTAAAGGCGCGAATGGTAAAGGGTATGGGTGGCTAAGGTCGCCACTACTCCAAATCCCCTACCTGCCCCCCCACCCTGAGGCCCAAAACCTTCCATGAAAACTACCCATTCCCCTCCCCCTGACCTGAGGTCTAAAACCATGACCCTTAACATACATTACTGGGACCCACCCTTAACATACACAACACGACCCCCCATTCCTCCTGCACTGTCCCTAACCCTTAACATACACTACTCTGACTCCCTCCCACCACTGCGCAGTCCTTAAAACTACCCCAACCTCTTCCACTGCCCTTAGACCTAAAAGCCTAACCTCAAATAAAAAAAACAACCCAACCCCCCAGCCCTGAAAACTACCAAGACTGCCCAGCCCTGAAAACTACCCCCCAGCCCTGAAATCTACCCCCAGCCCTGAAAACTACCCCCCAGCCCAGCCCCACTTATCTCACTGTGTACTCTCGCTCTCTTCCTTGGCGAGGTCTTCCTGCTTTTGCCCAGCAGCAGCTAGACCATGCACTGCCTTAACCACGCATATGCATGGCTAAGGCATATGAATGGTTAACGAAAGTGTGGTTACGCTTGCGATGTTGGAACATGCGTGGCTGAAGCCGCAGTTTTCCGACTGTTTCCCAAGATCAGGTCACCATTTCTAAGCAACAGTCAACAACACAAGAATAGCTGGGGAGGGCTGGACGAAGCTGTAGCAGTGGAAACCTTCACTAGAGATATTGAGGGGATGGACTTTTCTCACCCGCTATCAGGTAACTCTCTCTTTGAGGAGTGGCTCTAGACACATGTGCAGGCTCTTGTATTCACCACTAACAAAGAGCAACCTGCTGGAAAACTGCCAATTTGTACATCTATGCACACAGTGCCACAAATGGACAAGCCCTTTCTATCGTTCATGTCCCACACTTGAGGAAAGACGCATACCTGGCTTATGGGGGAATGGTCGGACCTATACTAAGAGGGGCCAGTAGGCAGTCTATCCACAGTTACACAGTTCAAAAGCTGTCATCACTGACTATAATTCTGTGACCATCACTGCCATTCACCTCGTAGCCTGCAATCAGTGAGCAGTAGCATAACTCAACTGGCATATTTCTTTGAAGGAATGTTTTGTATTTGCAGACAGTTAGCAAACATTAATTAATTGTCACCTCAGATTTATTCATTTTAATGACTTTGGAAGGAAGAGAAAAAGAGTGAACCTGTTCAGATTCAAACCTGTGACCGTGGGGTCACACAGAGATCCTTGTAGAGGATGCATTAATTCACTGAGCAATAAGACCCAGGGAGAGAAATAGGGGGGAGAAAGGATGGAGTGGGGGTAAGGAGGAAAGGAAAGGAGGAAAGGAAAGGAAAGGAAAGTGACAAGTTGCGTGATAACAGAGTGCCCTTTTAAGATGTAAAAAAGTCCCTTGTGCATTTCAACTGAAGGAGTTTGTGGAATGTTTAATGATACACTAAATGGCTAAAAACGTGAGGTGAGTGAAGAAACAATAAGTCTCCCAGGCAGCTGTGCTGTCAAGCCCGGCCTAAAAATGGAATGAAAGAAAACTTTGTGAGGAAGAAGGAAAATCTACAGAGCAAAACTTAAAAGGGACTATTGCATAGCTTTATCAGTGTTTGTGTTGCATAGCTGATACAGGCAAGTGGCCAGTCCCAGGACAACCACGTTACATTTTAATACAGCTAACTAGAGGTTGACTGGGAGCAACAGACCACAGATAGGTCTTCGATGACAGCATTACACAGTTGCAGGGTAACAGTTTACAGCGTCGCTTGTAATGATGTTAACTTTGTAGCAGGGCAATCATAGTGCTTGCCAGAAGCACGCACCACTGCAACAGAGATAAAGAGAGAAGGTAAAGAGACACGCAGTAGGCGACATCACTTGCTGGTGTGAATCGTGCAGCAGAAAAGGGTCATATTGCTCCATTATATTAATAGATAAAATAATAATAAGAACCATCTCTCGGTGGAGCAGGCATGTGTGTCTAATCCCTTTCCCCTTGTTTAATGAATGACCTTGAAACTAATGTGGAAGTGCCAAAGAGGTGCGGTTCATAATATTATTGCTTTTGCTCTTATGTTGATATATAACAAGTTAAGCTACTTTTATTGCACAAAAACTATTGTTTGTGAAACCAATATTTTATGAGGGCGATGACATACCCGTGAGTTATTGTACAAAATTTGTGAAAATGACATCATACTTGTGAATTAATACATTTCTTCCAAAGGGAGGCTTAGCTTCAGACTGTCTTCCTTAATGTCAATAAATAAGTCTCCACCACCATGAATACGGGGGCTTTAGGTGGGTGTCAGGCGTTGGCCTCCAAGTCAGGTTTTTCAGGGTCAGGCGATTGTTAATCCCTAGGTCCATCAGCAGTTGTTGAATGGCTGTTCCGGGCAGCATCTTTGGAGCATCAAGTACAGTAATTGTAATTGCTTTCATATAGCGCTTACTACCCCTGACGAGGCATCAAAGCTCTTTTAAGTGAGCAGCACGCTACTTCAGAACCAAAAAGGATTAGTGGTTGATTAGTATAGTGAAATTTGAGTTCATTTGAGCAATGGACATGTTAGTCTGGTAGTTGGGTTGAAAAGGATAATGGTGGGATAGAAGAGGGAAGAGTCTAGAAAGTGTTCATTGGAAGATCATATTAGTAAGATGAGTTTGGGATGAGTACAAGGAGAGATGGAGGAGGGAAGAATCTCTAGAAATGGCGATCACAGTATTAAAATGAGTTTTGGAATGAGTCGAAAGAGGGATAGGTGATGGAAGAATTTAGAAGGGTTGTTTGGGAGATCATAGTATTAAAATTAGGTTTGTGGTGATCCAAGGGGAGACAGAGGAGCGAAGAGTCTAGAAATAGTCATTTTTGGAGATCATAGTAGTAGAATGTGGTTTGGGATGAGTCAGAAAGTAGAGGTAGAGGATATATTGAGAGGTATAGGGTGAAATATAGGGTAGTGCATTGGAGAGAGTCAACGTTATTTTATTGCAGTTGGAGTAAAGTAATAAATATATAGATACATAAGTATGTATTATTATACATATTTATATCAAGAAATACACATATCTAGATACATACATATAATCAAATTAAATGTTTATAAACACAGGGATATGTTATACATTTGTGTTCGAGTATGGTGGTTATGTGGGAAAGAGCCAACTCTTGAGTAGTCTTCTGAAGATAAGATAGTTATTTGTGGATCTTATGTTTGGGTGTAATGAATTCCATAGTTTGGCTGCTTGAACAGAGAAATATGTGTCACCTATGGTTTTTTCATGTATGGGGGGATTTTGAGGCGAGGTGCCAATCTGGAGTGGAGGTGCCTTTGTTGAATATATTTGGTGATTTTATTCCTGATTCCATGTATTGCTTTGTGGGTGATACAAAGCAGCTTGAATGTGGATCTTTGGTAACCAGTGACCAATGTAGGGGCCTGAAGGCAGAGGAGATGTGGGCTTGTGGCTTTACATTTAGGAGTAGTTTGGCAGCAGGGTTCTGAATTCGTTGTAGTCTTTTCATAGTTGATAAAGATGATCCATGGTAGAGGCCATTGGCGCAGTCAAGTTTAGACAGTACAAGAGATATAGTGGCTAAGACCTTGTGTAGAAATCCCATGTGGGGGAAGATGCGTCGCAGAGTTTTCATAGTAATGAAGCTTGATCTTGCTAATTTGTCCACTTGGGCATTCATTGATAACTTGGAGTCCATGGTAATTCCGGGCTTTCTTACTTTATTAGATATTTTAGGAGGTGGTCACAGATCGTCAGGCCAGGTGGAAAATGGGTCATAATTTCTCCAATATCCACATGTGAGTATTTCCATTTTGGAAACATTCAATTAGAGATCGCTCCATGTCATCCACTGATCAACGGCTCTGAGGCAACTGAAGATTTGTTTCCAGTGTCTTTGGGGCTTTCCAGTTTAAGGAGTATTTGTGTGTCACATAGTTATAACATGTGAGCAGAAATTCATTGATGATTGCAAGTAATGACTTCATGTAGATGTTGGAAACATGGGTGAGATGATAGAGCCTTGAGGCACCCCTGCTTTTGTGGAGTACGGTTTGGATGAGTAAGGTGGGGAATGGATGACATTTGTTCTGTTTTGAAGTTAGGATGTGGTCCATTCGAGGGCAGTCCCCTCTATGCCGGCTTCATAGAGTCTTTGGATTAGAGTGTCATGGTCAACTGTGTCGAAGGCAGCTGAGAGGTCCAAAAGAAGTAGTGCCGTAACCCAGTTGCGGTCTACTGTGTTTTTAAGGTCATCCCAGATGGCGGTGAGGGCAGATTCTGTGCCTCTTCCTGGACGGAATCCTGTTTGGAAATCAGAAAGAATGGAGTTATCTTCAATGAATTGTGACATTTGAGAAAATGCTGCTCTATCTATCAGTGTTCCCAAAAAGGTAATTGGTCTGTGGTTGTTGGGGTCAAGCAGGTCCATGTTAGTTTTCTTTAATGGGCGTATGTATGCCTTTTTTTAGGTCTTCTGGAAAGATTCCTGTAGTTAAGCAATTATTGATGATTCTTCTTACTGGTGTGGCAGCATAGGTAGTTAGAAAAATGTTCTTGAATATTTGTGGTGGACAAGAGTCAGAAGGGCTGTTGGCAGGCCTCCTTGCTTTCACCAGATCCATAAATTCACTTTATGATATTTGTTTGAAGGAACGGAGAGGCTGGGTTAACCTACTCTTGAAAGGTATTTTTGGAAGGTATGTTTAGAAATGGGTTGATGCTGGTGGTTTTCCTTTGTTTTAAATAGGAGTCCAACATGTCTGCTTTGGTTGTGTAATCATTTGCCAGTCTGTCTGTGAATTCTTGAGCTATGGGATGAGTTCTTTCTATGCATTTAGGTTCACAACACTATGTGAGGATTTTGTAAAAAAATATTTGCACATTTAGAATTTTGAATTGTGTCTGAATAGTACCTTTTAAAGCTGGCTTGTATAATCTGTTAAGTTTCTGTAGGTGAAGTTTGTCTTGATTGGTCCTTATTTTAAACCAGGTGTGTTGCAGCTTTCAATTTGCTGTATTATTTCTTTTAGTTCTGTATTTCTCCAAGGTGCCTGTTTTCCTTTGTCCTGTTTTGTTGTCCTGAGTGGTATTCGGATATCAAAAGCATCCTGTAGCCACTGATCTAGTTTTTGAACGAAATTTATTGTGTCTGGATCTGTGTTGGATGTTAGTTGTGTTTCTAAGTATTCAAAATTGAGTTTCTTCATGGTCAATAGGTGGATGCATGTAAGGTGATTTTTAGTTATGTTGCTATGTGGTGTTTTATGTTGGAAAGCTAGCAAATGCTGGTTTGACCATGTGATTGGAGTAATCATTTGATAGGTAGCTAGTTCTGGATTTGGAAAAATTACATCTAGGATGTGTCCAGCGATGTGTGTGGGTTTGTGGACGATCTGATGTAGGTTCAGTGTGTCAAGGCCCGTGATGAAGGGGGGCGTGGCTTAGCTGAGCAGCAAGATGGCCGCTCACTAAGGGGGCTCTGCCGGCCGAGTCCAAAATCCTGCCTCAAATAGCTAGCTCACCGGTGATAAAACTACTTCAGCACGCTGCACACTCACCCATTGGCAGCCGGAGGCGACTGGCGATCTCCCTGGGGACCAAGAGCGACCACGTCTGCTGCAGCTGAGCCGCTCCAGATCGGTCCTACAGCGGCCTACAACGTAACAGTCCAGGGATGCGGCCGCGAGCTGAGCGTCTCCGCATGCCCTGTGGTGACTGCGGGCTCGTCGCTGGGCCTGGGCTGATTCGCGATACTGGAGGGCGACGGTGATCATTCCAGACGTGGCCTGAGGAACAGGACCTCCAGAAGACCGAGAGGCAAGTCGGGATGCAGATGCCAGGCGGAACTGCCACGGCTGGAGGGACCGCGACACTGGTGAGTCCTGGGGCACGGCCTCGATTACCTCCCCCGCGTGGCTGCACTGGAGGAGGGCTCCCGCGGTGCTGCAGTATTGGGAGGCCACCCTGCCTCAGTGTCCAGACGGGGCCTGTGAGACCCGCAGAACCATCCAAGAGGAATAGCTGCAAGGTGCGGGCGGGCCCGGATGAACCGAGCTGCACACTGGCTGGAGCCTGAGGCCTGCGGTCGGCGGTGAGACGAGACGTGCTCCCTGGGAGATGCGGCAACTCTTGGCCCGAGCTGATGGCGCTGTAATTGGGCTGTCACCGCCCACTTGAATTTAAGTCGCGCTCAAGTTTGTCAGAAAGCAGAGAGAAAGCTTCAATAAATACGCAGCTCTATATTTACATTGTGGGCGCACACAAAAAGAAAATCATTTCAGCAAATACTTTGTGTTGTAACTGCAGGAGAACTGAGAATACTATCTATAGCTCAGCTGCTGGGCGGTGGCGGCATGGGGAAGAACGACGTTAAACAAGCTAAACTGTCATTCGACAAGCGACCCACTCGACAGACAGACAGTGGCCCCGCGGCGGATTCGGTAACGGGGGCACAGGAGACGCAGAGGAAAACACATCGCAGGAGGAAGACATACGCACCATGCTAAAAGATATTAATACCAGCCAGCTAGCAATAGACTCTAAACTAGACGGCCTCAGCTTGCCTGGATCATGTTAAGCAGCGAATTGATGTCCTTGACAACAAAATGTCAGACGCAGAAGACTTCCAAACTGAATCAAAAGGGCAACTGCTGCAGCTGGACAAATACTGAAATTAATTAAAGCAAAAAAATGAAGATTTGGAGGCCAGATCCAGATGCAACAACATCAGGATCACAGGAATACCAGAAACAACCAAAATAACCAATATGGAGAATTTTGTGGAAACTCTGCTATGTGAGTTATTCGGCAAGGATCTAGCCACTGTGTTCCTGGTGGAACAAGCTCACCGTACCCTGAATCCCAGGTCACCGGTGGGGGCTCCACCACGTCCAATCCTTGCTCACCTCCTAAATTACCGTGACCGCGACACAATTCTCACGTATGTGAACTTGGCTCAATCCAATACCAGGGTAACGCGGTCTCCTTCTACCCAGATTTTGCCACACTAGTCCAGGCGGCCCGCAAGGAATTCCTACCAGCAAAGAAACTATTTCAAAAAGCAGGGACAAAATACTCGATGTTATACCCGGTGAAATTTCGCGTCACTCTTGAAGGTAAAACCCACTTCTTTACAGACGCGAAAGTCGCTTTAAAATTTGCCAAGCAAGCTGGAGACTCCAGGAAGTCCCCATCACCAGGAGGCAGAGCCCCGACGGAATCCCATCTCAGTGACAATGACTAAGTGTATTGCTCTTTATCTCTTATTATTATTAAAGTGTACCGCTATGTAAGAGATCATTGTTACTACATGTTTCATATTATGTATCCAATAGAGACGGGCCTGGCACATGGCAATCCTTGATACGCCAACTCTGCATTAATATGCCTGTGCCTCATTATACACATCGATGAGCTGCAAACACAAACCGAATAAAGTAGGACTCGGCCACCCAGCCGTAACCAGCAGGGTTGTTCGCCGGCGAAACCTAGTTCCCCCGGGATAATTCCCTTGCTGCCTTAGGGCTCTTTACTGTTATTGATTGGTTCTGGGCAAATGGGTGGGCTCTTAGCACAACCTAATTGGGGGTTGGTGTGGGTGGGGGGAGGGAAGGGAAGGGAAGGGACAATGTTGTTGCTATTTCTAACCGCAAGCTGTCTAGATATATATGAAAACACAGCACATTTAACTCATAGCACAAGAAATGCAGAAATGTTCCACATCTGCCTTTTCAACCGACATACACTCATATGCTTAAACTGCACCCAACATATGAGATCGGTTAATAGGCCACAGACCCTTAGACGGCACCCCCTGCATGCTTTTAGGTGGGTAACATGGCAAACTTAACCTGTATCACCTGGAATATTGGCGGTCTAAACAATCATAGAAAAACGCGGCTTGTTCACTCTTACCTGGCTAGGCACAAAGTGGATATCTGCCTCCTGCAAGAAACGCACCTGAAAGAAACCTCTATGGCAAAGCTAAAAGCTGGTAGATGGGGGGACATATATGCATCTGCCTATTCTAATTACGCCAGGGGGGTGGCAATATTAATTCGTAAGGATCTCACATGGAAAACCGACCACAATATCACTGATTCAGAAGGCAGATATATTCTATTGAACGGATCACTATACGGCAAGCAGATCACAATAGTCAACATTTACGGTCCCAATAACGACGATCCAGACTTTTTCAGGTGAGTCTGGATGGGGATACAGTCACTAGGGAACTCCACCATACTCTGGGGAGGGGACTTCAACGTGACCTTGTCCGACCAGATGGACAGGGTGGGCGCATTCAGAAGTCACCATCCGCAGGCGACAGCTACACTTCGTACTTTAATAGATGACAACCATTTAGTGGATACGTGGAGTCAGGGAGGGAACCTGCATAAAACACCAACACGGAGCCTGGTCCAGATTAGATCTCTGGTTGAACATTCAAAGACATTCATTCTTGGGCCACAGCAGCTTTGCATTTACCACGCACACTATCTGATCATGCGCCAGTGCTGATCACTCTTCAAATCCCGCAGTTCCCTGCAAGATCATTCACTTTGCGCCTCCCTCCAACTGCGTTACTAGATGCTGTATTCAGGGCTGACATATGGAGAAATATTATAGAATTTTTGGAGTTGAATGAAAAGTCAGTAGATCCGGCAGGCACACAATGGGAGGCCTTCAAGGTCATGATACAGGGGGCGTGCATAGCCACGCAGTCCTGGGTTCTCAGAGATATCCACAACACACTAACAAAGCTAGAGGGCGACATTCATGAGTTAGAAAGCCAATATTTTCTAACCCAAAGTCCTGACCTGTTGGCCGAAATCAGGGGAAAACTGGCAGCCTTCCAAGAGGAAGCAGAGAGAGAGACACAAAATTCTTACACAGACACGCACAGGCTCGGCGGTACGGAGAAGGCGATCGCCCCGGCAGGACACTTGCGCACTTGCTCAGACCCTCCAGAGCTTCCACATACATCTTCGAACTACATACAGGCAACACAACTCCAGTCCACTCGTCATCAGATGTACTAGAGACAATGAAAAGCTTCTACACCCAACTTTATACAGCAACAACAGCCCCTAAAGACTCCGAGCTATTGGAGTACTTGGACACACTCGAGCTGTTGTGGCTTGACTGTACACACCATGACGATCTGGATGAGCCATTCACCGCTGAGGACATACAACACGTAATACAAAGCTTACCGGGTGATAAAGCACCGGGGCTGGATGGGCTCACCTCGGCCTTTTATAAAGAATATGCTACACTCCTGGCCCCCTGCCTACTGGCGCTGTTCCAAGAAGCACTTCAAAAAGGGGTACTCCCACCATCCATGAGGGAGGCCCCCATTATCACATTGTTAAAGCCAGGCAAGGCCCCAACATCATGTGATTCGTACCGCCCGCTGTCATAAATCTAGATAATAATATTTTTGCTAAATTGCTGGCGAATAGGCTGCAATCACTGCTCCCACTAATTGTCCGACCAGACCAGTCAGGTTTCGTACCGGGCAGTTCAACATCTCACAACCTACGCACCATTTTTGCATTAATGCACCACCTTGCCCCACATGTCCCAGCGGTTGCTGCACTGCTCAATGCTACGAAAACATTTGATACTCTGGAATGGAAATTCCTATTCACGCTCCTGGGCAGATTGGGGATAAGTCGCACATTCATATAGCAAATCCAACTACTCTACACATCGCCAACTGCCAGAGTGAGGGTCAATGGACTAATATCTGACCCAATAAATATTACATGAGGCACATGCCAGGGATGCCCAGTATCCCCCATGCTCTTCACTATCGCAATGGAGCCCTTGGCAGCAGGCTTGACGCAACATCATGCTAACAAGGGTATAGGATTCACCACCAGAGGACTGATAGTGTTTATGTACGCTGACGAAATCACGCTCTATATAAGCAACCCTGGGGTGAACCTAGCACCTGTAACACATGAGCTTATTCGATATGGCGGCCTTTCAGGAGATAACATAAATTGCGTCAATCCACACTACTCCCGCTCACTGAGGGCACAACCAAATTTGATTTCGAATTTCCGATACCATGGGCAGACGGCCCAACAAGATATTTAGGCATTTGGATAAGTAGAGATATGCGGGAAATCTGGAATGCTAATTACGGAAGAGTAATGACATGGATAGAGCAAAGAATCCACATATGGAGGAGGATGCCCCTATCCCTAGTAGGGCGCATTGCTATCATAAAAATGATAATTCTTCCCAAGCTGCTGTACCTCTTTGTCAATATCCCCATGCCACTCACTGTACACTTTCTGAGGCGCATTAGAATCAGCAATGATAGAGCTAGTTTTGGCAAACAAGCAACCCAGAGTATCATGGGAGCTCCTCATGCTACCGCTAGCGCAGGGCGGCCTGGGTGCCCCAGACTTTACACTATACGCATACTGCGCACAAGCCCAGTTCCTACACTTGCGGCAGCACCCAACGCCATTTCAGCCTCATGTGGCCATTGAGATTGACAGGACTGCCCCCCTACCATTATCCATGGCCTTATATAAAGACTTCCGACACCCTAGACAAGAAATAGACACGACAGAGACATTGAGATGGGCATGGGAGGGACTGCGGAAGCGGGCGAAACTGAACAGATTATATGCGCCATCCATCCCACTAGCCCAAAATCCACAAATTTCCTTGATGATGGAGAGTGGTATGTTAGCACGTGCTCATCAGATGCACAACAACACATTCTCAGACCTATACCCAGAAGGCAAATTTCTTACCTTACAACAACTAACCAGAACTCTCCAGGTGACACCATTGGACATACTCTTATACCTCCAGCTGCGAGCCGCCTGTCGTGTGTTACACATCACATTCCCTGACACTCCCCAGCCACTGCCGACACTAGAGCACATGATCACAGAATCATCTGCACGGAAACTAATAATGCGCATGTACACTATTACACAACAATCATACCCAATTATTGCTCCCAAATCATGCAGCTCCTGGGACACTGACCTGGATTCCCCCATGTAAGATTCACAGTGGGCTTTCTGCTGTGGTCAACTTGAGAAGCTCTCCCCAAACTGCCGCCTACTATTATTAAATTTTAAATTCTTGCATCGTATCTACCGCACACCAGTCCAACTACACCACATGGGTGTGCGTGCAGACGACTGATGCTGGCGCTGTGGGGCACCTAAGGCAGCCTTCTTACATATGGCCTGGGACTGCCCACGGATCACCGGGTTTTGGAGAAAGTGTTTGACAACATAGAAAACATAACCAGTCAAGAGATAACGAGATCCCCCCTAGTGGCAATTTTGGGTTATTTGAGTGACATTCCCAAGACTAGTCGGCGACTCGCGGCAATGTTGCTTTTGTTGGCTAAGCGTCGAGTGGACATTCATGCAGCAGAAGCGAGACAAGATTGCCAGAAAAGTGGGCACCTCAGGCAAAAACACACCAACATACAGAGCTCAGAAGGAGGTATCAGGAGCCGGCCCTGCTACCGGATGACAGGGCATGTCTATTGTCATGTAATAATAATGCATAAGGAGGGAGGGTCATGGTGTGACCCAAAAGGGCTAAGGGAGTACGCACGTTGCAACATAGAAGAACATGTTGTGCTGTGCTGGCTGCTGAAATTATGTGCCATACTGAATATGATAATGCTAGACAAAATGCAGTTGTAATATGTTTGAAAACTCAATAAAAACAAATTTTTCTGAAAAAACGGCCCACGATGAAGGTTTTTGGAAGGGGCATATTGGATTTGTCAAACCGAATGTTGAGTTCACCCAGAATGCATAGGTTTAAGTGTAGTATTATCAGGCTTGAAGCTGCATCTAGAAATGTGTCTGGGAATGTTGCATTGCTAGGTGGAGGTCTGTAAAGGAGAAGGAAGCTACAGGAGGAAGTTGGTGTAGGGGTGCATCTGGTGAAGAGGGCGTCACAATCTGGTATTGAAACGTCGTCAGCTTTAGTGAGATGTATTGTTTGCTTGAATATAACAGCTAGTCTCCCTCCTCTTTTGCCCATACAATTTTGTGTGATAGTTCATGCAACACTGGAGCCATGTCATCTCTCAGCTATGATTCAGTTTTGAAGAGTAAGTCAGGCTGTGTGTCAGTGAGTAAGTCGTTGATGTGATGCTTGTATTTAGAGAGTGATCAAGCATTTATTAGTAGGCAGATTAGAGATTGTGTTTTGGTGATGGTGTGACTTTGTTTTGTAGAAGAGTGAGCAGCATTTTTCAAACTTGTGGCAGGTGTGTCATTAGTGCTGGTATTAGCTGCATGAGGATAGCAATCGTGTTGCTTTTCCATATCATATTCCTCATCCAGCAAGCTTAGAAAGCATTTTGATGGGTCTGTGTGTGTAGGTGGTGGAGATTGTGTTTAAGAGTGAGTTGGTGAGCTGTGTTGTGTTTGTAGAGTAGACTTGTTGAGTAATAGACATAGAGATGTGAAGTTGTGAAGAGTGGCATGTTGTTTATTTTGTTTGCGTCTGTTTAGGGTAGAAGGTGCATGAGTTGGGGTGGTGGTTCAGCATGTGAGACATGTTGTAAAGCTCTGAATTGTGCAATGGATGAAAGACGTTTGAATGGGAATTGTTGTGCTGGTGTATTTGTGTTAGGTGTGGGGGAAGAGAGAAAGATTGGCAGTAAAGATGATCTATAATGTTTACAATTTGTGTAGGCAGGAGGGTGGGAGTGGATGTATGTTTCTAGTTTGGGATGGAAAGTATTATGCAATAGTGTGTGTGTTATTTTGTTGTGCTGGTGTGTGTTATGTATTGGTTTTGTGGAGTAGTGGGAGGAGATGATGAAGTAGTGATTTTCTAAGAAGGATCTGTATGTGAAGTATTGTTGATAAGTGGAAGTCGAAAGGTAAAAGGGGTGGTGATGTGTTTTGGAAAAGAGTGTATGTTATGAGTGTTTGTGTTTGATTTGATAGCTGGAAGAGATAATATGTATGGTGGGGTGGAGTGTGAGGATTGTTTTGTTGTGTGTTTTTGGTAAAAAGAGGAGTATGGTGTTGGTGGATGAAATCATGTTGGGCTGAGTATAGGCTTGGTGGTGACAGAAAGTCTGTTAGGAGTAAGTCGAGGGTAGAGCTGGTGCTTTGTATGAACAAGGAGTGTGTGTCTGGATGGATTAAAGTAATGTATAATGTGGCTTTGTGTCGTGTTGGTGATGTGTGGATTTGTTAGTGGTATAGGACAGAATGTTTTTTTGTGGGAGAGTGAAGGTGCCATTGTGTGGCAGATGGGGTAGAAAGGTGTATATGTGTGGTTTGTGGGGTTTTGTAGTGGGTGTTAAATCAATGAAATGTGGTTAGGGTCTGTTTGCAGTACATGATTGCATTTGCTTTGAGTGAATTCATATGTTTGTGGATGGATAAAGTTGGTGCTCATGAATGGAAAAAGGGGCAGTATTTCTGGCCCTAGGCCAGACCTGTCCTGAACAGGCCCAAACAGGTAACTGCCCTTGTCCTTTCCTACCTTAGCCTCGACGCCCAGGCTGAGATACTCTGAGCCCTAAGCTTAAATAGACCTAGTGATCAGGTGACACTTTCGGCCAATGGTATGCCTAGCCCTAACCAATCAGAACACTAGCCCTAAACTCTTGGACCAATAGGAGACCAGGTCCTTACAACTAATCACAGTCCTAGTCCTAGCAACCAATCAGAACCCTAACCCTAAGTCCAACAGAAAACCTAGCCTCAGGAATCAATCAGAATCCCAACCCCATCAGCCAATCAGAACCCTAACCTTATGCCCTAAGTCCAATAGGAACCCCAGATATAGGAACCAATCAGTGCACAGATGTAACGACCAATAGGAAACTTATATAAGGGGCATGTGACCTTAAGCACAGACTGATGGCCCTGGGGCAGGGAAGCTGACCCTGAAGACCAGAATCTCCTTGGAGACAGACAGGCTCAATCCACACTATGCAGGTCCAGGTTTTAACCCTGCAGGGAAGGCCCACATCTAAGCCACTTAATATACTGCTTTTCGCACACTTAAACAATTCACTTTTTTCTAGCCAAAAACTAGTGCTACATACACTTTCCAAACACAATTTAAACCATAAATCAGATGAAGCAGTCTTTTAAACACACACTTCTTATCCTCTGAGGGTATATTTGACTTTTTAACTTTAAAAATAAAAGACGGGGCAAGGGGGTGTGGGCTGGGGGCTTGCCCCTGCAGGCCTAAGCACAGTATAGGGGTAACTAGGACACAAATACAAACAGTCACAGGTAGAAAAAAACAGCAGTTTTCACAACACAGTTTAAACCACAAAGCAGATGAAGTAGTCTTTTAAACACACTCTGATTAGCATCTGAGGTTGTACTTTGCCTTTTTAACTTTAAAAATCAAGAAATTGGGGGGGTGTATTGGCTGGGGGCTTGCCCGTGCAGGTCTAAGCACAGTACAAGGGAAACTACGACACACATTCAAACCGTCACAGTTGGAAAAAAACTGCAGTTTTCACAACACAGCTAAAACCATAAAGCAGATGAAGAAGTCTTTTAAATACACTCTGCTTAGCCTCTGAGGGTGTACTTTGCCTTTTTAACTTTAAAAATCAAGAAATTGGGTGGATGGAGGGCGTATTGGCTGGGGGATTGCCCTTGCAGGCCTAAGAACAGGACAGGGGAAACTAGGACACAAATTCAAACAGTCACGGGTGGAAAAAAACAGCAGTTTTCACAATACAAATTGCACAGAAACCAAGAGTTCTATTTCAAGAATCACGAGTAGAGAAACAGCAGTTTTAAAGTTTTAGAAATTCACAGCACAAGTCTGTGTTCTTACCACATTCTTTATTGTTTGTTCACGTGGCTGTTTAGGGCACAGAGAGGCTGGGGCTACAAGATGGAGGTGCCTGTGTTGGGGATCCCTGCACAGACCTTAAAGGCCTTCTGCGCGTGTGAGAGGAGCAGGGCTCAGGGTTGCTTGGGAGCTAGAGGGCCAATCAGGAAGGCACAGGTGGATGGCCCAAGGGCAGAGAAGCTGCTCCTGAAGACAAGAATGTCCTTGGAGAAAGACAGACTCAATCCACACTTTGCAGGTCCAGATGCAGATTAAAGGAAAGCACTTTTGAGTCAGCTTGGGAGAGAAGGATTTAGTGCCAGTAGTACTTGCCTCACTGCCTAGCAAAACTTTGCATTGTGCTGCTTTTCAGCTTTCGCTTCAGTTCGCTCACTGGCCTCCCATCCATGCACTTCCTTATTTTCTTCCCTCTCTGTTCTTTTCGGGTTAGATACCAGAGTGTTCCTAAGTTTTGCCTTGATCGCTCCTCTTCTTCTTCTCTACTCTTTCTTCAGTGTACTGCCTCCTCCCTTGAGGATTCTTGGAAGGTTTTGAAAATACTTGTACTTACTTTAAACATCCTCCTCCATGCTGGTATCTTATGTTCAATAAGCCCTGCCTAATGGAAGTCAGTAAGTACAACTACAAGGGGGTTATTGATTGTCTAACTGTATTGTAATATATCTTATACTCACCAAGTATATGAATTCAATTGTTAGCGCACTTGAAACTACTTCCTGAGTTTATCCTTAGAAGCCCATGCCTCGTTCCAAACTACTTGTATGTACTGGTGGATACTGGAGAAGACTTTGGGCCATATTATCAATAACGGGCGATAACATATCGCCGCTTTAGCGGCAGGAAACTGCCGCTAAAGCGTCGATAAGGGGCTTGATAATATGCCCTATAGAATTCCAATAGAAGCCCAGGTTTGATGTCCTTCACACCAGAACCTGGGCTTCTATTGGAATTCTATAGGGCATATTATCAAGCCCCTTATTGCCGCTTTAGCAGCAGTTTCCTGCCGCTAAAGCGGCGATAATGTTATCGCCCGTTCTTGATAATATGGCCCCTTATGTCTCCGTGTCTCTTTCCTCCATTCTCCCTTTCCCCTAGAAAATATCTACCATGCAGGTTCACACCAATAGTAGGTGAAATGTATAATGTCAGGGAGCGCAGTTTATAGGAAGACTCCAATTCTTCGTCAACCATGACACATAGTCAGCCAAGATCTGTCTCCTGCTTCTTTCTGTAATTTCTGAAGACTTGCAGGAGGTGTATCCCTAGATTCTAGAAGGTGTGTAGTAGAGTGCCTAGGGTCATTTAGATCCTTTTGTTTCAAGCCCTGACCTTTTTGCACTTCCCCTACTGCCTTGCCATACTTGTATTTGTGAGGACCAGTACTCACTGTACTTATAGAAACTCTTGCACTTCGTCAGTGCGCTTGATAACGCTGATTCTTATCTTATCACCTCTAAGAATCTTCAGGTCGCCAGAATCTTTTTACCTGCTGAATAGTGTGAAGGGGAAAACTTTTTTTCAAGTTTACAACAAATTGAGAATCCAGTTACCTTAAAGACCACTGACTCCGAATTCAAATTTGTGGGTTTATTACAGCCAAGAATAATTGCACATGCAAGCACCTCAACACGAGGTTAAAGAAATAGATGGGCACTAATACAAATAGCATCCTACGTAGGAGTCTCATCCGACTCAGGATAAGAAGAATTGTTAGCTCCAGAAGTATTAGACAAGCGATAACTGCTCCAATCTCTATATTATTCTTCATTTACCTAAATAAACATGAAACCATTAGCTGTCCCTACTCTATCACTAAGGTGACATACCTACTTAACGAATTTCCCAGGCAAGAGTAAAGAAAAAGGTGTCAGCTGTGAAGACTTCCTAAGAAGTGCACTCACATAGCATTTTGAGCTCGTTCTAAGATGCTCCTTCCTAGAATCCCTTTCTGTCTTCTCTCTCTGGTCTCCTCAACCTCCTCTCCCCCTCTTCCCTCGGGGCCCTGTCCCTAATACAAAACCCAAATACAATTGAACACGCCCTTGTCACGCCTCTTTGGCCAGGTCTTCCTTTTCGTACTTTTCCATCGAAGCTCTGACTTCATCCAGAGCGGTTACGATGACCTTGAGTCCCAGGCACCTTCTCCGCTGAAAGTATCATCCATGCATTCCAATATACTCCCATCTCAATGCCTCCCACCACCCTAGCTCCTAAAACAAAGAGCCAGTCTTTTACTAACGAGGCATGTGTCCTTGCACCTGCAACAGAAGATACAATTCAACAGAAACTTTTCACTCTGCTAATTAATTCTACCATCGGTGCCCAGAGAGCCTTCCCAAGAGAACACCTTCTTGGCCTACAATTTTAAGCTAACATAAGGACAAACAGGCCTTTCTTTTTCGTATATGCAGTCAGGCCTTTACACAATTTAAACACACAATTCTTAATCACTTCTATAAGCATTGCTTCATTACGTTTCATATGCGAAAAGTGAACTACACGTGCAACTTAATATGATACACGTTTAAGCTACTGCATCTCGATTACACATAGGCTGATTCATTTATACATCATTTAAACACGATTCAATTAAGCATTACACTTGCATGATTACAGTACCACCATTATGCTTCTATCCACTCTAATAACTGCGGTTTAGAACTACATTTTACTGGTCATCCATTGATACATATCTGGATATATGCGGATGCGAACTAACAGTGATTATGATGCACCCCTACAATTTTCACGAGAACATGGCGCTCTATCAGTTCCCCCCTTTGATGACTCCTGTCATCACATTTTACTCAACTCCCTTGGAGAAAGAACCGACCTAAACAGAGCTCGTTGCCATTCTCCCTTGTCTGAATCTCTCCAAACTCTTAAGGTTTCGATAGTGACTGTCCTGCAGTCTAGCCATTCTCGTCTCATTTTCTCTCAGAGCCCTCTCAGTTCTGCCTGCTCGATACCACTTGTATGCCTTGATCAAACCCCACAGACAAACCACACAAACCACCACAATCAGGAGAGGTCTCAGAACATAGCCAGGGAATCCCTTTCCCAAATTCGCAAACCAGCTCCCCACTTGCCCAAATCCTTTTCCAACCTTCTCCCAGGCTCCCTCTTCAGTCAAATCCGCTATTTTCGTATGTATAGTAGTGATGTTACTTATATATTTCTCCAGATCCTTACTGTGGTCTGGTATATAAGTACAGCACTCTTGAACCTTCTATAATTTACAGACTCCGCCCTCTTTTGCCAATAAGACATCCAAAGCAAGGCGATTCTGCAAAACCATTGTCCTTATCGACAACATCTCTCCCTCCACCAATATCAACGATTTTGCTGTGTTCATTGATAGTTCATCTATCACAGTCGCCAATCTCCGGATCTTTACATCATTCAAGATCACTCCCAAGCTTGGTATCATTGCTCCAAAGATATCTCCCACTACGACCCCTGCACTTGCACCTCTTCTCACTCTTGGATACTTTCCACCTTCCAAAAGTTCTAAATCCTCTGTATGGTAAATCTTTGGAAATATTATTCCCAAGTAACATGTACCATACCAGTTCGCAGGCAATCTCACGTAAGCATTCCTTCCACACACGTAATACACCGTAGGTATCACTTGTACGGGGCCTTGGAGAAAATTCTTCGCTGAATCTGCCATGGTGAAAACATGGTCACAAGTACTCTGTCCCACTGGAACCTTTTCATAGTAGGTCTGATAACGTCTCACACACAGCTTTCCCCTCTGCTCTTTGTCCAAGGCTATAGGACCATAACTTCCTTTTGTTCGGTGCAATCTTTCCTCCTCGGTCCAATCTACTGGACTATGCCCTGTGTCCCGGGTCTGTGTTAGTTTCCTGTATCTATCTTCTACCTGATCTACAAACTTCTTTTCTACATCTGATAATGAACACGTCAAGTTATGACGGTGAGCATATGCTGTGTCCAATTCCAAAGACGGTATGAAGAACTTCCCAAGTCTATCCTCTGACTTATAATAATCATATTTATTCAAATGTTTATATGCTGGGACTTCAGGAAGTACTGCATCGTAATTGGAAAAGAAATACTCAAACTGATCTCTTTCATAAAATATACTAAGCAACAAACTACATGAAATTCCATACGTCAGTGGAAGATGGTGATATCTAATACCCTCATCCACTGAAGCAGGCAACTGCATACATACATAACAATCTTTAGCATCCATCGCATCCACATACTCATATAGCAGCTTGGCGTAAGCATTAAGCTTGAAATCACTTCTAGACAAATCTACATGCAACCTACGACTTTCTTCTATCAGCAAAGCCTTGTCAGCTCCTATGTTTCCCTCTTTTTGGCTAGGTGTAGTAGGTGTAGGAGTTCCTGACATCCCCTCCACTGCTAGCTTGTGTGGAACTGTATATGAGACTACAATTACTATGATTATAGAAACTATCACACCTCCTATAAGTATGCCTACGATCAATTTGGATCTTCGATTTGGATCTCCAGCCTCCATGATCTCGAAAGTTCTCGAAAGTTCTTAGTTTCAGCAATGAGCACTCAAAAGTCTCTGTCTTCTTCACACCTGACTTGCTTAACTAGTTCGAGCAACACTTGAAACCTCTGGAAATCCCCTTTCAACAACAGTCTCTTATTTACATAGTCCAGAAAAAGACTTCCCTAGGTTTTCGTTCCTCTTCGGTGGAAAGTCCCTAAGTTTATTCTTCTTCCACTCGGATCTAGGTTGTCTTCTTCTTTAGATTTTTTTTATTTACAACAGGTTATATTTCATCCACCATAAGATCCTCTGCAAGCGCTTCCAAAACGTGATACAAAAGTTCAAGACGAAGAATTACCATTTCATGTGAATACGGCTCAAATCCAAAGGACGGGAATTCGAGTCGATGCAGTACCAATTCTCGGACCTTACTCAGAAGCGGGGGGGGTTCAGAACCGTGAGGGTAAGAAATCCTTCGACTTCGAGCCCTGGCAACAACAGCACCACCTTCACCCCCACATTCGGGCTCTTGCTGACCACCTGCACAGACCTCAACCTCCACGTGCTCACTACCCCCTGCATCAGTCAATGCGTAAGTCCACTCAGGGGTAGAGTATCTCCGGCAAGGTACCCTTGTTCTCTTTGACCTCCTCCGACCCTCTTGAGCCTGCTCTTCGTCACTCGCTTCTGTCTCAGACGCTTCAGACACTGGAGCAAGATCTCTTTCGGGTGCCAACCTCAGATTCAGTCGCCTCTGTCTTTCAGGCCAAGCCTCCTCAATTCTGGTCGTTCTTCCGCCTTCCCCTTCTATACCCTGTGCACCACTTCCTTCTTCTGCTGAATCTGACTCCACTCCACCCACTGCACCATCTCTGTCATCTGAGTTAGAGTCGAGGTTCAGGTTGTCGGAACCCCTTTCAGCTTGCTCTGGTGCACCACCAGCTGCGTCAGCGACCCTTACAGCTTGACTTGTCCTCTCATGTGGCCCTGCCACATCAGCTGGATTTTCATTTACGAGAGGAGCTGTTTCTTCCGAGGGTGCTGAAACTCTCCGGGTATGGGAAGCATGTACCCAGTTCGGCAATCCTCCACACTTCACTGCTGTATTCGTTACCAGTATCACCTGGTACGGGCCTCGCCACCGAACATCCAGACAGCTCTTCCTCACGTGCTTTCGGACAAGCACCCAGTCACCTGGACACAGGTCGTGGCACAGATCACTCGAGGCGGGAACAGCTGCAGCTTGGACCTGCTGGGACACAGAACGGACCACTTCAGATAGTCCTTTACAGTAGTCGAGAATCAAGTCATCAGTGATGTTTATCAAAGCTGTAGCCGGTACTGCTGGCAACCGCATTGCCCTTCCCATCAGGATTTCATGAGGGGACAGCCCGGTCCTCCTATCTGGGACACTTCGCATGCTCATCAGCACAAGTGGCAATGCATCAGGCCATTTCAGAGACGTTGATGAACACATTTTTGCCATTCTTGCCTTCAAAGTTCCATTAACCTGTTCCACTATCCCAGAAGCCTCTGGTCGATAACTGCAATGGAGTCTCTGATCAACATTCAATGCGGCACAAAGTAACTTCATGATTTCACTGTGGAAGTGTTTTCCTCTATCTGATTCCAAAGAGGTTGGAATCCCAAATCTCGGGATGAGTTCCCTCAACAATAACTTAGCCACTGTGAGAGTGTCACACCTGCGTGTTGGGTATGCCTCCACCCACCGTGAGAATACACACACTACCACCAAAATGTATCTCAACCCATTGCACTTAGGCATTTCCACGAAGTCCAGCTGTATTCTATTGAAGGGCCCTCCTGACCTCCCAATGCGACTCATAGTGACTACAGTTTTCTTTCCAGCATTCATCTGCTGACACGTAACGCACCTCTGACAAACTGCTTCAGCAATCGCACGAAATCGTGGGTTATACCATGTCTGTCTAAACACACGCATCATTGCATCTCTACCAAGGTGTACCGATCCATGTATTAATCTCTCCATTGGGCTCAACAAATTTTCTGGCAACACAGCTCTCCCATCACTGGAAACCCAAACATCCACATCCCCTCTTTCACACCCTGCTTTGACCCATCCGTCCCGTTCCTGATCTGTCACCTCATCCTGCAGTCGCTTGAGTTCCTCCCAAGTGTCTGCCATGGCCAACATCATGTTGAGCTTGGTTCTTTCTTGGCTCTCTCCTGTGTAACCCTCTGTAAATATACATCCTTGCTCTGCACAGAAGCGGGCGACTTCGTCCGCATAATTGTTCCCCAGAGAGACAAAATCATCCCCCTTTCCGTGCGCAGTGCACTTGACAACTGCGATTTCCTTCGGACATTGCAATGCATCTAACAGTTGTCTTACGTATTCTCCATTCCTAATGGGTGAACCAGATGATGTCAAAAATCCCCTCTGTGACCATAACTGTCCGAAGTCATGAACCACACCGAACCCATACTGGCTGTCCGTGTAGATCGTGATTCGGATTTGATCAGCGGCCAAACAGGCACGTGTCAAAGCAATGATCTCAGCTACCTGCGCGGAGTGTACTCCTTCTAGGCAAGCAGCCTCAACCACTCCTGAAATGGTACATACAGCAAGCGCTGCTCTTAGTTGGCCAACACTGTCTCTTAAGCATGAACCATCGACAAAAAAAATTTCATCTGGGTCAGTCAGTGGTTCATCGACAATGTCAGGTCTCGGTTTGGTGCATAGTTCAGTCACATCGAGACAATCATGGTCCTCACAATCTTCATCATCAGTGTTGGGTATAGGCATCAATGTCGCAGGATTTAAGACAGAACACCTCTTCAGAGTCACATTTTCTGCGGCGAGTATGACTTGCTCATACCTTGTTAACCTGTTATTTGTGAGGTGCTGTGTCTTAGTTCTGGTCATTAACAATTCAACCGAGTGTGGCACATAAACTGTTAAAGGGTGACCCATCACTATGCTTTCACATCTTTCAATGCTGACACCTGTTGCAGCAACGGATCTGAGACATCCGGGCAACGCAGAAGCTACTGGATCTAAAGTAGCTGAAAAGTAGGCAACTGGTCTACGGACACCTCCATGATTCTGAGCTAGAACTGCTAATGCACAACCTTCTCTCTCGCAACAGAACAGTGAGAAAGCCTTAGTATAATCCGGCATTCCCAAAGCGGGTGCAGAACACAACTCTTCTCTCAGTCGTAGGAATGACATCAAGCACTCCTCGTCCCATGATACTGGATCTCTCACGTCCTTGTGCGTGAGTCTCTGCAAAGGCTTTGCTCTCAAGGAAAAACTGGGAATCCACTGACGACAATAGCCGACCATTCCCAAAAACATCCTGACTTCCCTTTGAGTGGTGGGCACTGCCATGTTCATTATTGCATCAATTCGGTCTGGTGACACCTTCCTCTTGCCTTTTTCTAATCTGTGACCCAAGTACTGTACTTCGTTCAGACAGTACTGCAATTTGTTCGGGGACACCTTGTGTCCATTCTCTCCCAGATGCTTCAATAGGGCTATCGTGTCTATCCTGCAAGCATCCTCTGTTTCTGATGCCACAAGCAGATCGTCTATGTATTGCACGAGAACTGAGTTCTGCGGCAATACAAGACTCTCAAGATTCTTCTTCAAGATCTGGTTAAAGATCGATGGACTTTCTGTATACCCTTGAGGGATACGACATCATGTTAACACACGATTTTCCAGCCGGAAAGCAAAAAGAAATTGGCTTTCCTCATGGAGCGGTATCGAGAAGAACGCTTGACATAAATCAATGACAGTAAACCACTCGGCTTCGCATGGGATCTGAAACAGTATCACTGATGGATTCGGTACCACTGGACAACAAGGGACAACTATCGTGTTGACCTTTCGCAGGTCTTTGACGATCCTGAACTTCCCGCTCGGTTTCTGTAGCCCCATGATAGGTGAATTACATGGACTACCCCTTATCTCTTTCAGAATGCCTTGCTTAATCATTGACTCGATTACAGGCTTAATTCCTGCGATCGTTTCAGAGGACAGATTGTACTGTGGCGTCCTAGGGAATTCGACATTCTGCTTAACCTGAATCTGCACAGGTTCAACCCCTTTGATCAGTCCTATCTCTTCTCCTGTAAAGTCCCACACCTCTGGTGACACTGTGTCTCTCAAATCCGGTGGAAGTTCTTCCACTGTCACCATTGGATACAAGTCTATACACAGATGCTGATTAGCAACTTTAAAGGTGGCATCATCATCTCTCGTCTGAACCTCCACTGCCCTTGGTGTGCAATAAATCGTGCAGTTCAATTTACATAACAGATCTCTTCCCAAAAGACAGACTGGACTCGTATCGCACACCACAAACTGATGTCTAGTTTGGAAGGAACCTATCCTCACTGGAATTGGTTCGGTCAGTGGGCTGTTTATTCTTTTGTTCGCCACTCCAACAACTTGGATCGATTGTCCAGAGAGGGGTAGGTTGGGGACTACTGCTGATCTTACAGTAGACCGGGTAGCACCAGTGTCAACCGAAAGTGTGGTAGGATGACCATCAATGTCTGCCTCCACATAAGGTCCTCTCTGGTCTACCTCCAAGACTGCTCCAAGTGTGCAGTCTCCCCCCCCCCCTCAGGCACCGTCAGGATAACGGGTCGGGACTGTACTCATCATACCCTTCAAAAAGGGGCATCTGCTGATAAGTCCGTATTCCTTGCGAAATTCTTGGTGGCTGGGGAATCTGTACTTGTGGGTTATACGTCCCCCCTTTCATCGTTCTGGGCCTTATCACAGTATTAACTACCTCCGGCGCAGGTGCCTGAACCACTTCTACTCCTGCTGCACCTGGTTGGCGGGGTTAAAGGGACACTCGCGCTTCCAATGTCCAATCTGATGACAAAGATGACACGCAGTGGTCTTCTTCAATGCCGCCACATCCACCCCCGTCTTGGGATCTATAGGTTTCCCTTTTCCCTGTCCTTGCCCATTTTGGTTCCCTTGATAGTTTCCCTGTCTCCTTCCCAGCGTCCCTCCACTAGGCTGGACCTGAGCTGTCTGCATCTGAACGAGCATCAGCTTGTCCTTTAGCTTCTGGTGCTTCGAGTCCACTTCATCGCTACAGTACCTCGCATACCGCAAGATTTCATCTACCGGCTTGTTTTGCCAACAGATCAAATGGTGCTGTATCATGAGGCTGACCTCTGGTCTCAATCCCAAGACAAACTTTGAGACAAACTGTCCCATGTCCTTGGGGTCCAAGGCATCCAGTCCACTATACTGTTTAAAGGCTTGCAAGAGTCTTTCATAGTATTCATGCACTGTCTCCTTGGGTTCCTGCACGGTTCGATCTATCTTAACCCAATCGACATCCTGAGGTGAAATCTCCAACTTCAACCACGTAATCACTTGCTCAAATTTTTTCATAACAATAGGTGATGGACCATTCGTAACAACATCCCTTTCAGGTTCGCAGGTCGGCCACTCAACTGCGGTTTTACAAGCTGTTCACAAGTCTCCTGGTACCACTATATCGAACAAAGTGTTCAAATCAGTCCATAGTACCTTCGAGATTTTAACAAAACGCTCAACCTGTTTGTACCACTCTACGGGTTTTTCCCTCAGCCGAGGAAAATCATTTGTAAACGCAGCCAAGTCACCTCTACTCCACGGCACATGCACGTACCCTCCGTTCTGTACTTCCCGTAAAGGAAAGTTTCCTACGCCCGTCACCCCTCCCCCCGGACGCGGCGTTTCTCCTACAATTTTCTTTGTCATCTTTCTCTTTGACCACCTTTCCTCCCATTTACCCAACATCATCCATATACGCATCCCCACAATCAGGTCTTTGGTATGTGTCCTTAATCCTATAATTCTTTTCTCCTCCAATTCCTGATCACTATACTGCAACCTATGCGACCCTTGCAATGATTTGGTGTTATTCACATCCACCTCATATCTCCTTGCCAATTCTGTCAATTTCTCATGTGCTGCCCTTGCTTTACGAGTCACATCTTTTGCCACGAAAAGCAGCTCGTCTGGCCCATAAATCTCTATTCTCTCCAAAGGCAGGTTCCCACTAATCATTTCGTCTACCTCCGCCTTTAGTCTTACCACGTCCAGCAACCTTGCCTGTACTGCACTCTACAGTATTTCTTGACAAGCCGCACCATTCCGCTCGTCGTAATCGTTGCTTTGTTCTCGCGACCTGCTCTCTTCTATTGTATTCCTGGAACCTGGTCTGTCTCCTAAGTTGCCTTGCTCCACATCTCTCGGCATCCTATCGCTCTGATTCCTTATAGGGGGTACCCACATTCTTAAGTCTGATCTGGACTCGATTAAAGACCTTGGTCTTACTGGTCTCACATCCACCTGTCCAAAAGAGGAGTCTGCGGTGGCTGGCAATGGCGTGCTTGTTTCCAAGGGCTTTGGAAAGTGAACCACTTGTATCCCTAAGCCATTCCCTCCACCACTGGTCCCCTCTCCCCCTGTCGTCTGCATTGGACTTCCTTCACTTATTCGCTCTGGGTCATATACCGATACTATAGGACCAATGGTAACCGGTACCGTCAGGGAATCCGGTAACTGCATATTCCCAATGGAAGGCTGGGTTCCCCCTCCTTCCGTTCCTGTGGAAATTTTCCCCACTACCCTCATGTTTGCCTGATTCCGTAACTCGCCGGTTTCTACTGCTGTAGCTGATTTTCCCTCTTCTGAATCTGGATTAAATGGAGGTGGTCTCTCTGCTAGTAACCTATCTAACAGGCTGTCATCTGTATCACTGTCGCATTCCTCGGCCCACTTCTTCTTGGCCTCTCCTACATTTATCAGCAGTGGAAACAGCCTATCCCCCTCGATAGTTTCCACTCTCCACCTTTTCTCCAATGCATCCCATCTCGCATCTTGAAATGCCCTGATCGATTTCTTCACCCTTTCCTGACTTTTGTCTCTTTTTCTGTCATACGCTGCCCTAATCCATGCATGTAGCGCCTCAAACTGTGTCGGTCTAGGCAGTGGTCGTAAAGAAGACATCACAGTTTTTAGCTGGTACAACACTTCCAATCTGAAAGTGCCATAACGTGGGAAAGTCAATTCTCCTTCTCCTTCTATCATTTTATGCCAATTCTCAAGCCAAATTACAGTATGTAATCCTACATTTTCAGCCATATAATGTGCTGGCGTATCCTCGGGAGGGGCTTCCTCACCACCCCGAGTAACCACATGTCTATCACCTCTGCACAGTTCTCGTAAAACTTTAAAACATTTCATGATGAATCAAATTTCCGTTCGCACACAAAATTTCGGTTTTACTTCCTGATTTCAATCCAACAATGCCAGCGCGGCTCACACCAACCGACCTATCGTAGCGCGGCACTGTCTGACGTCACTCTTCCTCCGCTCGCAGCAGTTCCCCTCCTTCTCCTTTCACCCTTTCTCGCTCGCTCGTGTCCCAATCACACTCTGAAGCAATTGTCCGTCTCACCGAACAATTACCTCTCTGTCGGTCCACCGATGACCGGCCAGCCTCTCGAAATTGTTGACCTCAATCTGGCAACTGTCTGTCCGCGAACGACCGGACAATCACCTCTGACACAATTTATAGGATCCAAACGTTCAATGTTCTACACACAACAACCTACGACCAGCGTTGGTTATTCACACACTCACACATATGTTCCCTATCCTCAGTGGGTTCGTCAACGACGTCTCATGACCCCCCACAACCTCTGGTCAACAATCTCAACTCTGGGTGTCTTCTACACCACCATCAAATCTCTCGGTCCCGCGCGCGCTTACGGTCCGATCCTCACTCACACGACTCTCATTCCTACTCCGCAAGTCATCACTCAACAATTAAACACCGCAATCTACCAAAACATCACCCTGTTCATACTCACTCTACCACGAACTGCTACTGCCACCGCACCATCACTCTCCGTCGGTTCTCATCAACCGCCGTCGTCCTCCAATCCAGTGGATCCTCATCACTCGGGCTCTATTGGGCAAATAATCTCTTATCCTAATCTAGATCTCCCCTTACTATCAGAGGAAACCATCCTACTCTGCTACCAACTGATAACGCTGATTCTTATCTTATCACCTCTAAGAATCTTCAGGTCGCCAGAATCTTTTTACCTACTGAATAGTGTGAAGGGGAAAACATTTTTCAAGTTTACAACAAATTGAGTATCCAGTTACCTTAAAGACCACTGACTCCGAATTCAAATTTGTGGGTTTATTACAGCCAAGAATAATTGCACATGCAAGCACCTCAACACGAGGTTAAAGAAATAGATGGACACTAATACAAAGAGCATCCTACGTAGGAGTCTCATCCGACTCAGGATAAGAAGAATTGTTAACTCCAGAAGTATTAGACAAGCGATAACTGCTCCAATCTCTATATTATTCTTCATTTACCTAAATAAACATGAAACCATTAGCTGTCCCTACTCTATCACTAAGGTGACATACCTACTTAACGAATTTCCCAGGCAAGAGTAAAGAAAAAGGTGTCAGCTGTGAAGACTTCCTAAGAAGTGCACTCACATAGCATTTTGAGCTCGTTCTAAGATGCTCCTTCCTAGAATCCCTTTCTGTCTTCTCTCTCTGGTCTCCTCAACCTCCTCTCCCCCTCTTCCCTCGGGGCCCTGTCCCTAATACAAAACCCAAATACAATTGAACACGCCCTTGTCACGCCTCTTCGGCCAGGTCTTCCTTTTCGTACTTTTCCATCGAAGCTCTGACTTCATCCAGAGCGGTTACGATGACCTTGAGTCCCAGGCACCTTCTCCGCTGAAAGTATCATCCATGCATTCCAATATACTCCCATCTCAATGCCTCCCACCACCCTAGCTCCTAAAACAAAGAGCCAGTCTTTTACTAACGAGGCATGTGTCCTTGCACCTGCAACAGAAGATACAATTCAACAGAAACTTTTCACTCTGCTAATTAATTCTACCATCGGTGCCCAGAGAGCCTTCCCAAGAGAACACCTTCTTGGCCTACAATTTTAAGCTAACATAAGGACAAACAGGCCTTTCTTTTTCGTATATGCAGTCAGGCCTTTACACAATTTAAACACACAATTCTTAATCACTTCTATAAGCATTGCTTCATTACGTTTCATATGCGAAAAGTGAACTACACGTGCAACTTAATATGATACACGTTTAAGCTACTGCATCTCGATTACACATAGGCTGATTCATTTATACATCATTTAAACACGATTCAATTAAGCATTACACTTGCATGATTATAGTACCACCATTATGCTTCTATCCACTCTAATAACTGCGGTTTAGAACTACATTTTACTTGTCATCCATTGATACATATCTGGATATATGCGGATGCGAACTAACAGTGATTATGATGCACCCCTACAATTTTCACGAGAACATGGCGCTCTATCACGCTCATAGGTGCCAAGTGTCCCAGGCCGCTTCTACTTTTCACCCTCCTGTGGATTATGCTCCTAACACTGAGCCTGTGGTATGTGTTTGAGAGACTCCAATCCGTCTATTTGTTCCTCCCACATGCAACTGTGCTGAAATTCCTCCGCGCCGCAACCTGTAGGAGCTAACTTCGATTGCTTGGTAGAGTGATAAGAGAGTTGATGAGCGGAATCTCTGTGGTGAAAACCCTGGCATATCTTGCCTGAGAGTCTCTCACTGCCATAGTCAGTGAAGGTGGCTACATTTGCTGTGGTACTAATTATAACAGTAGGTATGTGGTGTGGCAGAACTTCCATGTGGGAGGTTCTAGCATGCACTGTAAATGTAATCATCTATAAACATTGTTATACTTTATAAGGCCTTTGTGTGTTCTGATCAGTTATTCCACAACCCTGCAAGGCTATTAGCCAAACATGGCGCATTTCTTTAACAAATGCTTGACTAGATACAGCAAGCAAGCTACAAAATGAATATGGGCAGAGGGAACACCCTATAAAAATATAGGCATCACTGATATTCAGTAGTGCTTTTCAATTTATCTCAATAAGTAAAGGCAATGCAAAGCATACAAAATAAGCCAAACATTTCAATAGACCTCGTGGGGTCGAGTGACATTTCAAAAGAATAGTCCAAACGCAGTCTTCTGGGAAACGTTTTTCTTACAATAAATCCCATATGGGAAACAGAAACATATACTTGCAATCAGTGGAGTCAAAATATGTGAGGGATTTTGATAGGCATCCAATAATTTTGGCAAGCATTGATGTTCATTCCTACTTTTTATTTTTTCAATAAACCCACATAATTTGTGTCTGATTCAGTCAGTCCTGGCTTTTCAGCCAACACTCTTTCTATGCTGGTATTTTTAGCCCATAATTAATTACAATGTTAGAAGTGAAAGTAAAAGTCACCAAAATGTAATATGCTTTTGGGTGAAGTAATGGGACTGGCAGAACGTATTGCACAAGACTTTTGACGTCTTGGTAGCTGTGAACATAATTAACATGTACTTTTAAACGGCCACTAAAATGTATGATTGCCATACATGCCAACATTTCGAACTAGGAAGTAGGGAGATACTAAAAAAAAATCAGGGCAATTTATTGACCCCTTTGACTAACATTGAAAAAGAGGCTATTTCAGGAGGGCGATAGCTAAAAACAAAGCCATTTTTGGCTTCAAAATCAGGAATCTCCCGCCTGAATCAGTCTGTTGGCATGCATGATGATTGCCAACATTTTGCTTGCAGTCCTGTCACACAGGAAACACTACATTGTGAGCTTTTATCAGAGTTGAAGTGAAGAGGTGTTGGGAGATATTTGGGGACCCCCATTAGACAAGTACTCCTGGCCAGAACAGATCTTGAGAGACTTTGACACTTTCTCAGGTATTCCCATATCTCAAAAATTATATCCACAATCTCCGTTCTCACTATCCCATGAGAGTTACCCCTCTAGCCAGCACATCTCTCTCATTTCTTCCTCCCTTCCACCTTCCCTCTTTATGTCACTCGTTAGTCTGGCCCCACCTGCTTCTCGTTCCTCTCCAACCCCCTCCTTGTTCCACTTTCTGTTACTTCTCCTCCCTTTTGTCCCTCCATCCCGGTAGGTTGTCATCAGCGCAGCAGAAAACAAAAGCTGGTCTGTACTGAAGGCTCATTTGCCTTCTTTGCCACTCAGTTTTTCTTTTTATCTGAAATGAAGGCCGGTTGGCATAGGAGAATTTGCTATAATCTTTCGACTCTTTTTTGTGTCATAGAATTAAAAGAAAGAATGAATGGAAGCCCCCGTCATTCGACAATCAGTACACAGAGAAATAAAAAAAGGATTATAGGGATCACATGGAAGCCTTTCAATGTTTTCAATGTAGTCTAGTCTTGGTTTCTTAGATTGTATGGACTTTAATGTGCTAAGGTTGCTTCTATTATGTTAGCACGTTAAACCCAGACCTTTTAGGTTTGTCAAGCCATGTTTAATAAAGTCTTGTCCACATCGTTTTCAAGTGTAGTCTAGACCTCCCTTTAAGGTTGGGTGATGATTAAGATTACCGAATGAGTCCCTTACCCAATTTCCACTCCTAAGCTTTTTGTTAACCACTTGGTGCATTTTGGGAGTTATATTCTTGGTTAATTTCAACTTAACGTTTTGGACTAACAAAGCTGAAAGCAAGGGTTTCTAAAAAGAAAGTTCAGGAAGGACAGGAACATAGGGCCTCATTTACGAGGCCTTAGCGGCACTTTTGCGCCACCGGAGGGGCACTTTTTTGACCCTCTGGTGGCGCACTGTGCTGCAGCATATTTGTAATTTTAGAGACAACGGCCCCTTAACAAACAAGCATTGGCATAGCCAATAGGTCTCGCTTTTGGAACCTTATAAGTGTTTAGCCATTCAGCACATAATCCTGGGTGCTGTGCCGCCAGGGAATGACTACACAATAAATCATGCAGTCTGATTCAGGAATACATGCTTGCCTCAGGAAACATTTATGGACACATTCCAAGGCTTTTTAACACACAGACAGAAAGACAAGTGCCTGGATGCAAGTCAACCGCACTATAATATTCTGTGTGCGACTGCATCACTAGAGTATTGTACAGCCTGAAGAATCAGCGTCTGGGGCAAGTTATGCTTAACACAATAAGACGGAAAACAACTTTACTGAGGAATGTATCCAGGCGCGGTCGGTGGTAGGAGTGCCGGTCGGGCGGTGACATGAGGCGGGGGAGGGGCAGGGTGGGGGGTAGTAAACTACGGATTAAGGCCCAATACAGGTAAGTAAACATTTAAATAAATAAAACGAATTTCGTTGCGCGCACTGCATCGCATTTGGCGATGCGGCGCTCACAACGAAATTCGAGATGCAGAGAAACAACTTTCACAGATTTCTGAAACTTGAAGTTCCCAGGCTGACATTAACATGCACACAATGCACTCAGGAACAAATACGTACATAAAAATCTTTCACTAGAGGAGTAGCTGTCATTCGTGCAGGCATCAGAATAAAATATGGATCAGCAGATATCTGTCTCAACAAAAACGAAAGTAAGCTCAGGCTTGGGCTAGAACAAAGTCAACAGAAATCTGGGCTAGTAGGACAAAGTGATAAATTAAGGAATGCCTAAGCCAATAGATTTGAAGCACATACTTGAGCGACGACAACTGCATGCGACAACTATTAGGAAGCAACTACGGGGGAAGGAGTCAGTGACGTATTGTATAACAGAGTACAGGCCAGGTGGCATCATTCTGTTTAAAGCACCAAACGCTGTAAAATTGCACAGCCACCGAGGTTTGAGTCTCAAAGCCTAAATAAATAAATAATAATTCAATGATGTAACAGAAAAAAATGCAGATTTGAAACCAACTACGAAACAGGTAAAACCAGGGGGCATGTCATGAGAAGGATCCCCACCTCCCTCATCCTAAGTAATGTAGCTACTGCTATTGTGCCAACCTAGTTCAATTGCACGGGTGTGTGCCAAGAAACTGATCTCTGCTGAGCTGCAGGGCTGGGCAGGAAGTTGCGGGTGGCCGGCTCCAGATACCACTGAATTGTGCAGCCCCGGCGATGGGGCAAAGAACAATGGAGTGAGATGGCGCAGCCTCCAAATAAGTTTAAATAAACATTCCAAAAACACGGACTGAAAACGTGTGCCGTCTAGATTAAAGTAAAGTTAGGCATGCGGCCGCCATGCTAAAACATCAAGCGTGGCTGCCGTGAAGCGGGCGCCGGGCTGATCACATAAAAGGCGCGCTGCCTCCAAAATGAAATAATTAAAGAAAGTTTAAATAAACATTTCCAATACATATCTGAAAACTAGTGGCAGCAGGCATGCACTGACATGGGAGGAGGGGTGGGAGAGACGAACGCACCCATCATACACAGGCAAACAGGAACACGAAATAACACAAGCAGGAAAGAAAGACAAGCATTGGCTGCGCGAGACGCGCTCTGTGGTGGGGGAGGGGGGAGGAGCGGGAGAGCAAGTGACGCGCGGCCGTGAAAGTGACACGGCCGCGCGGCCCCGAGAAGCGCTCGGGGGAGGAGCAAGTGAGGAAAGCCATATGGCGCCTGGAGCATGCGAGGAATGCACGCTACTGCGCGCGTACTACTCGCATGCTCTAGGCCAGCCACAAGTTGTGGTCGCATTTCTGCAAGCCCACACTACAAAATGTCTCGCCAGACCAGCGCATGCGCTGGCTCAGGCGAGACCTAAAAATGAAATACAGTCGTTTCTAGATACAAAAATCAGTTCTATAAACAGATTCAATGATCAGAGTTTTCAATTTTATTACTACAATTGAAACAAAAATTTGAATTATCCCAGCCGGAATGATTTTAAAAACCAAAGATCAAGAGAGCAAACAAACAATGAACTGAAACAAACAATGAGCAAAAAAACAATAAGGCACAGAAAACCAGGTGTTAAAAACTGACAACAAAAAACATATAGACATATACAGGCAAGCAAGCAGTGACCAACATTAATATAACACCTTTAGGTCACTTCTTATTAAAAGAAAAACACAACTGCACCCAAAACAAAAATACTCCAAAGCACAGTGTAACGGGTCAGAGTGTATGTTGATGACGTTTCAATCCTGTAAAAATATGGGATCATCATCAGGACTGAGGATCAGTTGCCTGGCATTGTATCAATTAAAATATTTCATGTAGCGCCTGATTTTTCAACAATCTGTAATTAAGCAAACAACAGGCTTTCTCAACACAATTAGTACCTGTTCATGAGTATCATACGAAGATGAAGCACAAGGTAGTGCACTGTTGTATCCAAAAATTGCGGCGGATTTGGGAGCAATCCAAATATACACCCATATAATGATACGATCAATTTTAGTGCTGCTTCTATTGGCACGCGTTTTCAATACGATGCGAGATTAAACCACAAGTGGAAATCAATGCCTTAATAGAGAAGTGGTTCCGAATTAAAATGTATTTGTGTCATGCTGACCCGACAGCAATGTGCAAAGAATTTCTCAAGTACCCTTGGTCCCTTACGATCGTTGGGTTTCCATTGTGTATATATACTAGCAGCATATTTACAAGGCCACGCTTAGCCACTTTACGTGGCTTTTCATGGCCTTGTAAATATGTGCCCCTTTCACACAGAACACTGTGTAAAAGGGGCGTTCCATGGGTGTTGCTGTGGGAGTTCCATGCAATACCCATGGAATCCGAAGCATTCCCAGATTTACGAGGAATCGTAAACCTGGGAATGCCTGCCCATGGGAGGCGTATCAGTGGCGCAACAAGGAGAAATACTTTTATTTCTCCTCATTGTTTCCTCTTTCTATGCATCCTGCATTCTGCAGCACACATAGAAAGAGGAAGTGCCATCAATGGTTGTTTTTGTGCAGGAAGGTGTCTCTTCCTGAACAAAAACAATCATTCCTGCAACGGAGGCACCCTTGCAACATGACGCAACGGTGTCTGCATTGACGTATGGCTGCTATTTGTATGCCAGCGCAGAGGAGAAGGACTGGAATACGCCATATCTTGTAGATACGGTTCATTCCTGCCCTTTTCTTTTGATGAACGGCAGCGCAGCAGGAAGTCCTCCTGCGCTGCCATGCCTCAAAAGTTTGTACATGAGGCCCATAGTGTCTCTGGTGACATGAAGTCATTTGTTAACCTTATCTATGACACTCTCTCATAATCCTACTAAATTAATAGTTGCTTTTACCTTTTCTTTTGTTTTGAGCACAACAACTATAGGGTGAATTTATCTTGTTAGATCAGAGAGTGTGAGCGTCCACTACATTTGCCACACTTCATGCATTCTAAGGCAGGCTTTTAAATCTTTGGGCACATAGCCACTGATTCAAGAATAATGGCATGCTTTTTATGGAATGCACGTCAGGCAGTTGCTTTGTTCTAATTTAAACGTCGTACAATATATGAATTGTGGTTTAGACTAAGAATTGTGATGTTAGCACAATACCACTGTTTTACATCAGACATGTAGGTTTGTGTGACTTTTATGTTCCATGCCTGATTTTATGGCAGTCTAGTTTTTCTTAGTAATGATTGTTATTATTATTTCAGGTTTGGATAGGCTATCACGAAGCACAGTAAAAGTAATGTTCTGTGCAACTGTTAATTTCCCAGGTAACTCAGAAATGGGGAAACCCTGTCTGGCAATGGTTGCCATCCTGTTGGTGTTTGGTACTTTTCTATGTGAGGGGTGCAGTCTTTGCAAAGTACAGAGGCATTTTATAGCAGGTCGTCTTTTCTCGAAGCCCATTGCCTCTAGTGAGTCATAGCAGGATGAAGCTATCCCAGTTGCAAGAAGGGTTTTCAGATGCTTGGTCTAAAAATGTACAATAGCTTGATTGACAGGCCTGTCTCCGGAGAGGAATCATGGTGACTCTATTGATTAAGTCTGGATAGTTTCAAAGCATTCTCCAAGCGCCTCTTTATGCGTCACATGGTAATCCTGTTTTGGCTGATACCACGAGTTACTGGCCTACTCAGGATTACAAGATTTGCTGTAACTCTCTAGGTCAACAGCATTTCACCTGGACACTTTGACTGCTGAAAAAAATTGAAGTGCCTAGATGAAAGGCCAGTAAGAATGGGGAGCCAATGTAGGAACACTGATTCCCGCATAAAATTGCCAAAAATCCTGGGGCATATTTACAAGGTCTGGCGCATCTCTGCAAATCAGCAGGGATGCGCCAGGATAGATGCGACACGCAATTCTCTCCTTGCGCCACCACGGATGCATCGCATTTACAATGCGGCGCACCGTGGCGCAAGGATAGGCAGATGCGTGTCGCATCTTGTGGCGTAAGGGCGGCGCATTGCTGGAGTCGTGTCGCAAGCGCGACGCAGCTCCAGCAATGCACAGGGGCCGCCCATACTTAATGTGGTGCGTCACTCCTTACGCCTGCTTCAAGCAGGCGTAAGGGTTTGACGCAGCAGCGTCGTAAAACTGACTCAGTGAAATCTTGTAGATTTCACTGAGTCAGTTTTACGAGGCTTTCCTGCGACGGAACGCCCACCCTGCGACGGAACGCCCACATCATGACGCATCTGCCTAGATGCGTCACGTTGTAAATAAGTCGCAACGTGGCGCATGGTTTACGCTGCCGCTGCGTCACAGAAGTGATGCAACGGCGGCGCAAATGTGTCACAAGGGGCTTGTAAATCTGCCCCCCTGTAATCTAGAACATTTCTGCCCCTCCTCCACATAATTACAAATGTCACAGCAATTGGTCAGTGGTAATTCTGGTGGGGGCGGGGCGGAACTAGGCACAAAACCGTCTGACTTTGTTCCTTGAGTTCAGTGATCCTGTGGGCGGCAGGAGAAGAGGGAACTTTCCTATAAATACTCAATATTGATTTGTCCCTGAAAAAAGAATGCTCTTTGTATGGATTATTCACTTTTGCTCCGATGGCCTCTGCAATGTCGAAAATAGAAATGCCAGAATTGTGGTCTTTCCTTTGCTACACATGGCTAAGCTTCTTGGGTCAAACCTTTTGAGACCTTCTACCACCAGACTGGGATACAATTTTTAAAAGCAGCTCCGGTGGCTTTATCAGGACACCACTAGGGCCAAGATTTACTGAGGCTTGGCATCGTCGTAAAGCGACACATTTAATTTGCTTTCCATTGCCAAAGGTATTTTGTGCTAAAAAGGTGCCTTTTTCTGAGCTCAAAACCTGCTTTGCATCAAAGGGACATTAATTGGGCAAACCAACTCCAACGCCCATAGATGTTGCTGCAACGCCTTATCTACTAAGATAGCCAGACTAAGATTTGAGTAAAAAAATACCACCTCCTTGAATCAGGTGTTAACAAGGTGGATATGTGCTAATTTCTCCAAACAAATACACATTGTATTGTGCTGAAGTGCACAGCACACATGCAAAAATGGGATCCTTCTGAGTTTGTCTAGGCATGAGACTATGCACTGGAAGGGTGTGCTTCTAATGCAAATGTTATGCCAGACAGCATACAGCATACATTCATCTTTGCACCATGCAAGACTGTACATCGTGCAAACCAGCTTTATCGGGCGCATCACTGCAGGCGATGACGACAGCAACAGGACAATTAGCGGGTATGACTCTGCTCTTTTTCCCCATCTGCGTAATACAGCACAGCACTGTGCAGCAAATCTGGTTGCGGCACTCCGTTGCATGAAAACGTAAATCTAGCTCTAGATTTCATCTCCTCAGCAGTAATTCAGCAGCTCAAGGTGGAGGTGAAAATCAGTTCCTACACATCCTGTGATGGAAATTATAGGAGTAAAGCCTTCATTGTGAACTGTTTGCCATTTCCTGGTATTACTGAAATTGAGTTTCTGAATGGTTCTGTGAGAGGTTAGACTGGAGCAGTTTGGCCTTCTGGATTTTAGCTTAGGGCTCTGTTACTATTTGCTCACTGGGCATTTGTTGGTTGGGAGATTAGTACTGGCCAGGGTTTGTCTCTGTGGCCCGCTATATATGTCTATATTGTTAACAGGGTTGTTATGCCCACTCGCTACATGATTATATTCTTTCTAGAGTTGTATGTCACTATGCAAAGATTATTAACATTGACTGACAAAAATATCTTATCCTTGATATTGACTACCACCATAGTGTCAAGGTACATAAGGAGAAGTATAGACTACCTATTTTCAAAGGTAAGTGTAAATAGGCAAGGGTAGATTTAGGGCTGGATTATGATCTATTTATTGCACCTGATAAATAACGATGCCACAGGGTACGTTAACGAGCTAATGCTTGGCAGTTTTGGTTGGTAAACAACAGTTTCCGCAGCTTTACACACACCTGGAGTGAACCCCACTGAAGACCTTTATGGTCAATTCTCCCTGCAAGGAGTTTCTAAGAATGTGAATGAAGGCATCATATCACACTGCCTTGGCTTTGCCCTTTGTTAAAATTGCATGCCTTCCAGGAAAGGTAAACAAGTCCTGGACATTATAATAGGAAGAAGGGCCCGCTGATAACTGAACATTGCAAAGATTGCTTTGAAATCGATCACTTTTACAAACATAAATGCTTGTTAATACATCCAATAATGTTTTCACGAAAATGCCCTCTCAACAATCTAAAACATGTTTCTATTTATTTTAAATCCAGACAGCTGAACAAGAAAGTCCTATATTTATTTTTTTTAAACATATTTTATTGCCTTTTATAACCAACAATGCATCTACAATTTCAGCAATACATTTACATATTCCAGTCCTTTTATCTGTGTCTCATATTGCATAATTAGTAACTACAGAATGTACCCATAAACTCCTGTGCCATATAACAACTAGTCGTAGTGCCGCTGTCTAGTCTACCTCTGTGTAGGTATTATCCCCCCTCCCAACTTGTCCCCAACATCTCCCTCCCCTCCCCTGCGCTGCTGCTGCCTATGATATCATACTACATCCTTCTGGATTGCACTGTGGTCTTGTATCCTGTACCTCTGTAGCATGGTGGCCCTCCCCGTCGGTCTTGGGGGACCTTTCTATTATGGACTCCTCCCCTTTGGCTCTGGCTCCATTCCCTCTTCCCGCTCTTGCCTCCCTGGGCTCCCCTGACCAGGTACAGAAAGTCCTATATTTAACTTATTGTTTTCAAAAAGTATTTTTATCTCTGAAAAACACATCCTTTGCATGCAATCTACAATAAAACGAACATGCATTTTAAAATGGTATCTTTTGTGCTATGCTTCAGCACTACAATCTCAGGGTTCTCATGACAATTACAAACCAAATGACCTTTGTGCTTATGGTTTAATAAATAACTTGAGCCCCTCAAAGTTACTCATCAACTCAAAACACAGTCACCCCTTATGTACCCTCTACATTTTAAGTAACCAGGAGGTACTTAAGGATTCAAGACATGGGATCGTAATAACATATTTGAGTTTTTCTAGAGAATCGGTGCCCTGTTGAAATAACTGCATCTTTGCAAACAGTTTTCCCTGTGAAAATAAATTTGTGTTACAAGTGAAATAAAAATTTACTACAAAAAAATATTAATTTTATCTAGTTGGAATTACATTCAAATTTCCTGATGCAGAGAAAGGTCTTTCACTAGTCCTCCAAAGGGCGATGTTTACACTATCTAGGCAACATTATAATATCTTCAAGTGGCTAATAGAGCAATCAACAACCTAAGTGAACCGTCAATTTTCATGAAGTGTGTGGTGTGCATTGCATTCCGTATGCAGCAATTTCTATATTGTTCAATGCGATTTAAATGAAAAAAAAATGTTGTACAAATCTGCAAATTATGCAACAGATAATGGATTATGTGGCGAGTTTGGCAAATTCACATTTATATGGAAAATGCCGCAGCTGCGCAATCCTATTTTTTTCCATTAAGGCATAAATAACAGCCAGCAAATGTTCTCCTAAAATTCACGTGCCAACCGGGGTGGCACTTCACTTTGTGATATATCTACATGAATGCATATTATTGCATTGCTTAGCAATTGCTGACACTCAGAGTCGTAGTGAGCAGTCCTGCACAGTTACTTCCAAACACCTTGAACACACAAAGGGGCATATTCTCAAGGACTCATCGCCGATTTAGCAGCAGTTTTCCGCCACGAAAGTGGCGATAGATTTATCGCCCTATTCACAAGCCTGCGCTAACAGCCGACATCGTCAGTTTACCTGCGATAGCTGCCGCTAAAAACATCGCCAAGGCTGACTGCGATAACTAACGCTAATCATATGCAGAGTAGGCGTTCCCGTGCAAAAACTCATGATAACACCACTTCGCGATATTCTCAACGACCAGCCAGATCGGCGATGCGGTCCAAAAACAGGCGATAAGGCACGTTAGCAGCAGGGACTTAAGACCTGCTTTTTTCTGGTCTTAAGTAGGACGAAAACCTGCAGTATAAAGGGAGCCCAGCCCAGAGCCACATCTGAAGACCAACAGATGCCATGGAGCTACTAATCATGCAGCTTGGAGACCCAAGAGGGCCACAGCACCCACCGTCACCACCCACAGGACCACCCCCACCCCCAGGACCACCCCCCCGGACTACCACCGAGGCAGCGCAGAACAAGACAGCGGACTGAATCGCGGGCTCCTCTTCTTCTCCTTGCCCTTCTCTTTCCCCGAGGTCCCTCGCTGGTCCTCCGGGGGGTTTGTGGTGTTCTGGCTGGCCTCTGTAGTTGCTCTAGCTTCCTCCATGGTGCTCCTCAGTTGTTTCGTTTTTGTTTTTTTGCAGCTTTTATGGTGATTTTTCCCACCTGACGTGGGAATAGCAAGCCTGGCGCTGCTTATCGCTGATATTTTTATCGCTGTTGGGCCCATCGCCACTTTTTTCACGTTCGGGTTTCCTTTTTTATCGGCGTCCCGGTAATTTTAACGCGAACATTTGACGCATTATCGGGAAACTATCGCCTGTTGCCGGCATGTTGAGAATACGCCGTTAATACGGCGTTAGTTTCCCGCGATAGACGGCGTTATGTAAAATTGCGTTAACCTAGGTTGGCGATAATTATCGCCCGTTCTTGAGAATATCCCCCAAAGAGTAATGGAAAAATGTGCAAATATAAGGTAAGAAATGTTCTTAACGAGAAAGGACTACAAAAAATATCTGAAAGTGTAAAATACATTTATTGAGGTTGTTTTCTTAAAATGGACGGGAACATCGAAGAGATTGATTAAAATAATAAATGACTCGAATTAAGTGAATGGCAGGATTAAATTCACAAGTAATTCTTCCTGCGTGGAAATATATTTTTGGGCATACGCTTAAAATATTTGAATAATGAATTGGTTACGGGGTTCTTCACAAAACCAACTGGTAGGAACATGTAATTTCATAGCTCACATTTTTATGAACAGCTTTTACGAATTAAGAAACAATTTCATATAGAGATAAACACGCAATAAAAAAAAGATTTTAAGAAATAAATTCTTGGCAAAAGTATACAAAAGGAGTATCTGAACACACTGTTAAAAAATTGAAGACCATGATTAGAGAATATTTTTTTGGGGCAGTAAAAGTACGGAAAAAAGAAGGCATGGCAGTTTTTGTTTAAATCTGTTCCTGACTGAGTCAGTAAACAGGAATACATATTAACAAACATTGCCTCATGATAGATGTAGATGAAGAGTTAAGAAAATGCTCAAGAGAAACCATTATTTACTTATGAATAGAGCAAAAAAATCAAAGCGATGTTAACGTCAGCTGAATGTAGAGAAACGTCAGTGAAACACGTGATTCTAGCTACCAGTATGGAAGATACACACTATTGCTTGAATCAGTTTCATTGCAGTAATGTAATGAAAGGGAATTGTGTTAATCGTTCATATGCTAGTAACATTTTCACATTTGAGGCTGATTACAAGTTGCACGGTACTGAGGGTGCGGCAAAATTACATGCAATTTTACCGTTACCATGTGGTAAATCTGCCCAAGTACTGTATATTACAAGTTAAACACCCTCAGGGAGTTACCGTGTGCGACCGTTTTTTCCTGTCATAAAATCCCCAGGGTTTTGGTGTTAAGTGCTCCGGTTGCGAAGTTATCGCGTTTAGCTGGGGTCCAGTGGCCCCTTGGGGGGGATAGGGCTCTGTTGTCATGGATTGCGATGTCTTAGCGCAGGGACACTCCGTTGGAGTAACCATGCGCTTTATAAGCTTTAAAATAAATAAATAAAACCACACGGAATGGCCAATTCGTTATGGTTTAACGCAGGGGATAAATGTATTCAGGGACCTCAGGGTGGGCAGGAGGTGAGAGAGGGAGGTGAGGGACTGAGAGAGGGACTGGGGAGGTGTATTCTACTAAATGGGAACATTGTATGCCCCTCCGCCATCTTAAAAAAACAGGGGATTATTATTTCACAGGGAAGCAGGGCTTTAAGTGGGAGAAAAAAAACTGGGGGTGCTCTAAAAGGGGCGTGGCAAATCTCTTCAAGGGGTGTGGCCTACCCGAGTAGGGGCGTGGTCTAAATCAAGATAACTAGCATTGTGTGCTTAAGAAAATCATGAAGTCGCATCCAGCAAAGGATAATAAAATAGGCAAAAAGCAGTAACCCACTGACCTATTTACATTATGTGCACTTTGTGATCTGCATGGTACATGTTCTTAGCAGTGGGCACATTAACCCTCTGCGCTTCCTTTCCATGAGTCAAAACGTCCACTAGACAAAACATCATCTCTCTCTACTAAAAACATTAATCACTGGAGTTATGACATTTTTATTGTTGCCGAAAATTGTTGGAGGTCAGGAACGAGGCAGCAAGTGCTTTTAAAACCATATTATACTTGCAAACACGACGCCCCCACCTGAAGTTAGCGCCAGCCCCGGTCCGTGCAGGTAACAGTGGTGGGGCCGGGTAAGGGGGGATTTCGAGGGACGATGCTGAGAGAAAATTAATTATTTATTTAATTTTCCCTCGGCATCGTCCCTTGAAATCCCCCCTTACCCACTGCTGTTAGCTGCACGGATCGCGGGTGGTCAGCGCCTGGTGCGGTCGCACTGCCCTAGAGCCACCCTGCTCAAGGGTCCTTTGACCTCAGTGACAGAGTCACTGTCACTCTATGGTGTGCTGCTTCATAGGCCTGCCTGCAAGACTGGAGGTGAACTTCAGAATAAATTGTGGCGGACAGGCCTTCAAGGTTAACCCACACATGCCACTGCTAGGGTCCACCTGCTGGTGCTAAGACACCAGGGCTTTTAAGATCTTGCGGGGCCTTCTAAGGTCTAGCATGGGAATGTGCTCCCTCAGCGGGAGTGGTCTGGTGGACTAGTCATGAAGGCTGAACCTGGTTCCCCAGTTCCGAATTCAGCAGCTCTGACCATAGTGCCACATCCTCTCCCCACTGAACACCATACTGCTCCACTGAGAGAAACTTGCACTGCACTGACCCGCTATAAACACCTGGATGTGACTCAATTCAAATTACGCACTAGACAAGAGCAATATGCTGCCTAAAAAAAATAATTAACAACATCCTAGAAAAACAAACACTCATAAGAAATGCAAGATTAAGTAAAGCATGTGAAATGTAAGCAGGAACAACATGGTTACCTTTTTCTTTTTACACTCATTATTCAGAAATTAGTGAGTGCTTTTGCCTGAAAAGTTAAGGCCATGACTCAAAGAGAGACGAGAAAACAAAAGTAGCGCTTCACTGGCAAACACTGTAAAGTGGCGCTAATGTGTTTAGGTGTGAATAAATCAATCTGGCCACCTTGTAACCACTCTGTCTTGCTTTAGCTAGTTACTTTTCATATTTTGAATGTTTTAGTTCTCTCCCCCCAGGCTGCACTTAGAATTTGAAAAAAGTCAGAAAAAGAGGACGTTTCCAGCAAAAGTGTTTTTCGTTTTTGGATCCGTTTCACAGGGGAGCAAATAAACGAAAGGAGGAAAGAGAAGGTAATACCTGTTTCTAAAAGTCTCGGTTTTCACTAAATGAGGAGGAGCGAGACAGAAAGAGAGGGAAGAGGGGGAACAAAGAGGGCAGCACTTACCTATCAAGATACGGCTCCACAGGTGAGAAATGCTGAAACCAATTTCCCCGACCCCTCCAATTCAAAACACGGCGTCCAATTCATCCAATTCAAGCAACAAATAAATAAAAAATAAAAATACATGTGAAGAATGCTAGAACTGTGTAAACTATTCTTAAATTGTTTTGAAAGCAAACCGAGGATGTGATGTGACAGCGTAAGCAACAATAGGTACCTTTTGGGGTTGCAAAGTCAGCGGCCTTGAGGAACTGCTTTCCCACCAGCACGTACTATGAGTATTTCTCAATCGGGAGAGAGAACACTACTAACTTCCACTGCAAACGAGAGTAATTAAAACATTAAAAATTCGGATTATTGCCTGTAAGAGAAATGGAAAACCAAAACGAGTTGTCGGAGCTAAATGTGTGCCTCGGGCCGGGTTGCGTCTGGGTTCTTGACTTGAAACTATATTTTTTGAGCACAGAGCTGGGCGACGCTTACCATTTTGAGCCTTCCGGGTCCTGGCTGTATTTGGATGTAGAAGAGAGGAGGGGGAGGGGGTGGCACTTACTGATCCCAGCAGGGCTTTAACGGCCGCTCCCACTCACCGTATAGTCTGACGTCACAGCCACAGAGAGGAAGCATTTCCATGACAAACGTTCCGGCAATTGTGCATCAGGTAGTCACAACAATGTTTTGTATGATGTATTGCATTGTATTGTAATTGCATTTGTATAGCGCTTACTACCCCTGACGAGGCGTCAAAGCGCTTTTTCGGCGAGTAGTGTTGAATTAGTATAGTGAAACAGCCGCGAAAATAGAGCCCGATAGAGACCCGTTTCGAGGGCCCCCAAAAAAAACTGCCGGTGCTCAGACCCGGACGGACCCGGCCCACTTAAAGCCCTGCAGGGAAGCATGGTGGATCAGTGGTAAGCAATGGGCTCTCGGCTCACTGTCAGCTAACAATAAGTTTTTTCACCAACAGACAATTGGCGCTATCTGGTAGGCAACACCTAAAAAAACCAAATGAGTGTATCTGAAATACATGGCCTAGAAACAGCAGTTTAATCAACGTGTTGCAATTGGCAATGTGTGATTTAATTGTAGCTAATCTTGAATTAATCCAATACACAAATGCCCACTCAAAGAATTGACTTTCAACACAGCTTTTTCCATTCACCAATCTGTAATTCACTTAAAATAGTCAGTGAATTGCAGATTATCACCATAAATGATACATACAACAAATATAAATTTACAAAAACAGTTGCCATCATCAAAATATTCTTTATTCGGTTATTATCATAACCATAAAAGAGATCATCCAACATACAATTAAAATACAGTTAAAAACAATAATCGTCATAGGGTATGATTAAAACAAGCGAAAGAACAGTTCACTTCAGTTCAGTTGTCCTACAACACTCTCAAAATTCTAGCCAAAATGTATCTATTTTTATGTCAGTTAAACAATTGTTAAAAAGTTCATCCTAAATTGTCAGTCATCAGCACAGAGATCACTGGAGATATAGGTAGTGCCCATGGTTGCTATTTAGGGTTTGCCGATGGTAGAAGCTTTAATTTATGTTGTTACTCCTTGTGTTGGAAACTACCATTTTTTGCATGGCATTCCCCCAGATTTTTTGCCTTCTTCTACTGCACATGTTTTTGTTGGCCATAGGACTCTGTGCACTTTACTCCTTCTAAATAGCGGTAAAAAGATCATGCTCATTCTTTAAAAGTGGTAACATTTACATATTCCTAATTGGCACGTTTAATTTACTTGTATGTTCCTAGTATGTGATACTACATGTACCAAGGGCCAGTAAATTAAATACTACTAGTGGACTGCTGCTCTCCTTATGCCACCCACTAAAGTACATCTATAAAGCATGTCTTCAGGCTTGCCCACACAGCCTGGGTATGTAGTTTTAAACTGCCATTTTAACCCGGCAAAATAAATCTTTTGCCAGTCCTAAACCTTTCTTTTTAACACTAATAAGTCACCCCAGGATAAGCCCTAAATGTCCATAGGGTAGGATGCATGGTATTTTAAAAGCAGGGCAGGTATAATGAATGTTTTATGGCAGTGAAAAAACTCAGTCGTTTTTCACTGTAGAAAGGCTGGCTCACTCATAAGGAAGCACTGGGTTACATTATAACCATGTATAATACTTAGGGGCCGATTACGATGGCGGTCGGTGTCAGTACCGCGGTGCCGGCGGTGCGGAAAAATGCCTTTTACTGCCCACCAGCAGCGGTCCTCACGGCCGCCATATTATGAAGGGCAAATATGCCCCATTTCCCAACCTCCGCGGTGCAACGCCGACCGCCATGAAATTGCGCCCGCCACCGCGCCGGTGGGAGCCAATGGAGACTCACCGCCGTGCGGAATGACGTCCCGTCCGCTCAACAAATTAGGATGCGCCAAACAACCAGTCGAACCGCAGGGGAGAAACCGTCCTTCCAGACACGGCGGAATCTCGACAGCGGAGTGTGAAACGAGACTTCCGGAGCCCTCCACCCGGAGCCGAACGCCATGGATCCAGCACTACACGTCCTCCCGGTGCTGTACGTGATACATCACCAGGTCAACATCGCCCGCCGCGGACGCCGCCGCAGGTACGTAAAAAAACACAATACAACACAAAACAGAACACAAATTCCACGGGCTGAAACAGGGCACCTGGCCACACCAGACACACTGGTGTGGACAGGAACACATCCATCAGTGTACCCACACATGTCTCATCTGGCACCAATTCACACCCTGCATCAAGCCCACCAAATTACCGCGAACATAATGTAATGTGTTGCTGACAACACCGCAGCGGTGAGTATGCGGGAAATCCATCGCACAAAGCAGAATGCATGTACAGCAACGGTCAGGCCAGAAAGACCACAGGCCACCACCACCACCCTCCACCCACAGCTCCGCCGCACCCAGCAAGAAACATGCCAATCCCCCCCCTGTGCACCCCCATGTCCAACACCAAGCGAGCTAAATCCACACCCAGCAGCACACAACTAACACCTAGGGAGACAGACACAGCAGCATTGGGTGTAGATTAACACACAGCACAGAGGCACAGGCCCAGGGCAACACACACACCACAACACCACATACATGGCAAGAAAGCTGAATACAAGCACAAAATTAACATCCACACACACAAGGAACATACAGACTACTGGACACACACCCTGCCAACTCACACAGACATACCCCACACCGACACACAGCCACATACACAGACTACATGCCACCAGCAATGGAGCATAACATAGAGGAAAGCAAAAATGATGTGCATACAAATGGGAGGGCAAGGAGACAACCAACAACCAGGTGAACAGACACATGCAGGACAAGGAACCTAGAACAACATCCACACCCCATCCAAGCACATGGCTGGCACAGTGAGTGAAGTCAAACAACATTCACCTCAGTGCAACAACTCAGGGAGACAGCAAGGTAACCCATGTATAGGGACAGGGATGAAAGGAAGGACCTCAAGTCAAACAGTGAACAGCAAGTACACATGAGTATGCCAGCACCACAACACACAGGGCACATTGGCACACTCAATGACTGTCAAACACAAGTAGGAGTCCCCATACATACTCCCCTCATATCTGCAGCACACAACCCCAATGCCAGACACACAGAAGGGCCTACATAATGTCCAGACAAGATACAGACAAACAATCAAACCCCCTGGGGGCATCCACAAACATCACACACACACAGGGATTTCAGTACCAACGTCTGCACCAAAACAAAAATGGCAAACACAATTCAAAACAGAAACACATACAGAACCACAAAAATAACACACATCACCTGTGCAGCCAAACTAGGGGAAGGCAATGGGAGCACACACACAACAGGAGTGCACCACCTCATCAGTCAGGAAAAATGCATAGGCTACATACCACAACACAGACAAGAAGTGCACCATCACAGAACAACACAGACACATCAAACACACAACAGATGCACAACACCACAAAGCACATAGCAAACACAGCAGTACATCAGGGGATGTACACTAGGACAGCACAAGGCAACATACACCCACAGCACTGAATGCACAACAAGCAGTGTGTGCACACAAACACACAACAGTCCCACACAGCCATGAGTCACACGCCATTAACACACACATCAACACACACGACAAAGCCACAACCAACACACCGTACAACCCTTGACCACCCAAATGCACACCATGTAAGTAACCGTTGTGACTAGGATGACTCCCCATCACAACATGACTACACATCTACACTGCTAGGCATACATGAAAGCAAGAACGCACATACATGTTGAGCCTGGTCAGCATGCCTGCAATCCCGTGTATATGACCCCTCTATGTGTTTGCAGTGCCCACATACCAGGATGCAGTAAAACATAGCCAACAGCAACAAGGAAGGAACATGAGTCTGGTATGTCACCGAAAACAACATCACTGACCCCACAAGTATCCGAGTCATGAAGAACTGAAGTCCCCGTCACCCCTGTAAAAAAATGATAAGTTAAACAAGCCAGTGGCACAGTTGAAGTGGCACACAGAGCATGTGGCCCAGTAAATGTTAGACATACAGGAAAAGCCTTATTCAGTAAGGACAATGACACAACTGACAACATGAGCAACTGTTTTTATTCACAAATAGCACTGATAGGCAACAATATCAGACAAGACCAAGGCACAAGATGCAGAGCCTGAACATGAGAAGCTGCACAGGCAGGGGGCAAACTGCAAGGCCAGTGGCCAGTCCAAGGTGCTGACAGAGTCAATGAGAAGCTGCACAGGCAGGGGGCAAACTGCAAGGCCAGTGGCCAGTCCAAGGTGCTGACAGAGTCAATGAGAAGCTGCACAGGCAGGGGGCAAACTGCAAGGCCAGTGGCCAGTCCAAGGTGCTGACAGAGTCAATGAGAAGCTGCACAGGCAGGGTGCAAACTGCAAGGCCAGTGGCCAGTCCAAGGTGCTGACAGAGTCAATGAGAAGCTGCACAGGGAATGTGTGTCACCAAACTCCGCCATGGTCAGCAACACAGTCTGGTGTGTCACGATGGGCAGCACAGGTACCGGTGTGGGAGAGATAGGTCTGTGACGTTGATCAACATTCATACTTGGCTGTCAGTCTGACTGGGAGCTGACTGTGTGTAGGGCACTGTTGGACCACTTGACTGGGGAGTGAGACGCCCAGCTGAGGAAGAGCTATCAGTGGCCTTGGATGCTGGAGGGCTGCTTGGACCAGGTGGTGTAGTGGCACGTGGAGGTGGACTCAGGCCGACGTGGGACACAGTGTGGGAGGGAGATAGTGGAGGGGTGCCTTTCCACTTCTTGGGGATTCTAAATGGCTTGCCTGTCTTGGTATCAATGGGAAGTGGTGTGGACACAAACGGCACACTCATCACCAAGGCTGCCGCAGGTGCACACGCTGGACCTCCCCCTGGGGATGTGCTGGATCCAGAAGGACGCTTAGCCTGGCATTGCCTCTGCCCCTCCATCCCCTCTTTACCCTGTGTGCCCCCTACAGTGCCCTCCTGTCCCTGCTTCACTGGACTTGGAATGGGAGTAGAGGTAGTTGGTGAAACAGCCTTGGATACCTTACTATGTGTAGCCTTGCCAGGCCCCACCTTCACAGTGGGCATGGAGAGTGTCTGCATGCCTTTGCGAGACGTTTTTGGGACCACAGAGTCTGTGGCCGGGGATTGCTCTGAGGCTTGTGACCCTGAGTACTTCCTCCTTGAATCATGTGCCTTTGCAACGCCTGACGGGCTCTTCCCTTTGCGCTCTGGGGTTGTTTTTTTCTTCGTAGGGGAAGGTGTCTGTGACCTTGACCGCTTGGGCTGCTGCTGCTGTGTGCTACGTGTGCAGTATCGTGACGTTGAGGTGTGTGAAGCGTGGTCACCGTCGTCAGATGTCGCCACTGGCATGGGGGTGGACAAAGGGACTGGAATTGGACTACGAGATTGAGCCAGTTGAAGTGCAGCCGCCATTGTGGAGGACATTGTCTGGACAGTGCGGTGCAGCCCACCCACGTCTGAATGTATGCCCTCCATGAAAGCTAACACCTGTGCCAATTTGCGGTCGTGGTCTGACAATGCATTGAGGAGCCCTGTCTGCCCCACACACAGCTGGCGCATAAGGTCCACACACTCTGCACTGATGGCAGTAGGGGGCACAGGGGCAGGGGCAGCGGTGCCTGGAATGAAGGACACTCTTCCCCTCTTTGTGGTGCGAACACGGGCAGCAACAGAGGAAGTGGCTGGGAGGGTGGGCACTGCACGCTGTGTGCTGGAAGATGTAGCAGACTCTCCGTTCCCTGTGTCCTCCAAGATGTCTGCACCACCGCCGTCATCAGATGATGTTGAACTTTGCGTCTCGGGCTGTGATTCCTCCAGCATACTCCTATCCCCCTCCGAGGCGCTGGTCACATCTGTGTCACTGGGATCCTGTGCAGCTGTTGTGCTTGTTTCACCACCACTGGTGTCCGTCCCCTGTCCCTCCGTGCCCACGGGAGATGCTGCATAACAGAGAGACATGTAGGGTCAGCAAAGTGACAGCAACAGGACAAACATATTCAAGCAAAGCAACACTGAGGATGACAAAGTCTACATGTTGCAGGCCACCCCGTGCATTCTCACCATGCAGACACACTTCACTACCTCAAACAGTGCATACAAACATCTAAACACGGCATAGCTGAGCCATGTGATGGGCAGACAGCACAACATCATGCATGTTGGGGCGTACAAACACTAACACCAATGGACCAGGCCTGCAGCACACCACCCACAATGCCATTGAAATTCCCAGGATTGGAAAAACATCAGTAAGTGCATGTATGTAAAATCCGTGACTGCCACACCCAGCACAGGGGCCACTTACAACCCACTGCATCACAGTAACCACATCACGTACACCAGCGCAGGTACAGGCTTGGTACACATGCAGCCACTCACAGACAAAATCAACCTTCACAGAATACTCACCCCTAGCTTGCTGTTGATGCTCCTTCAAACGTGCGTCCAGCTCAGGCTGTGTCACAGCCAAGATGCGGCACATCAGTGGTGTCAAGCTGCGTCGTGACAACCTGCCACTGCGAGGGAGTATCCCCAGTGTCATCTCGGCAACGTTCTTTGCCAGTCGTGATATGTCGTCCCACCTCTTGTGGCAGTGGGTGCGCCGGCGGTTTGACACTCCCAGAGCCCGCACCTTGGTTGCAATGGACCTCCACACGGCCTTACGCTGGTGTACCTTGAGCTGCAGGTGTGGGTGACAAGAGGGGGAAAACATCAGTGACACACTCTCATGGTAAAACCTCTCTCTCGGAACAGTGGCATGACACAGACTCATCTCCACACGGCAGATATGGGTCATTGATGTACACTCATGCCAACCACACACGTATCACACTCTGTACAGTCAGTGATGTGTCCTTTCACATTGGGCGTGGACAGTCCATGCCAGGTAGAATCACACAGAGATGGACAACGAGGAGCCACACAAACAGTCACATGAACAATAACTGTCCCGAAACATGCATCACCAGATAGCTGTCACACCATATGGATGTGTACACAACACATGTCCATCCACCCTTCATGTCCATGCATTTAATGTGTGGGTTGCATACACCCCCTTAACAACTAGGAAACAGCATGTCAGCCAGTGCATTACACAACCCCACACTCTCAGGCACATACACCATCTGATCGACTACATGTGTGCCCCCTTGCACTCACACCCCCACTGTTGGAGACTTACCACAACATTTGGGCCACCATATAGCCGTGGGTACTGTGTCAGCACCTCGTCCACCAGGACATCCAGCTCCTCGCTTGTAAATGGACTGGCACGGATCTTCTCCGTCCTAGCCATCACTGTGGACATGAGACGTCAGCGGCGGCAGTGGGCGGTGAGGGGTCCCAGGCAGCAGTCCCTGGAGGCAGCAGCCGGTTGAGGGGTCCCAGGCAGCAGTCCCTGGAGGCAGCAGCAGGTGAGGGGTCCCAGGCAGCAGTCCCTGGAGGCAGCAGCAGGTGAGGGGTCTCAGGCAGCAGTCCCTGGAGGCAGCAGCAGGTGAGGGGTCCCAGGCCGCAGTCCCTGGAGGCAGCAGCAGGTGAGGGGTGTCAGGCAGCAGTCCCTGGAGGCAGCAGCAGGTGAGGGGTCTCAGGCAGCAGTCCCTGGAGGCATCAGCAGGTGAGGGGTCTCACGCAGCAGTCCCTGGAGGCAGCAGCAGGTGAGGGGTCCCAGGCAGCAGGCTCTGTGAGCAGTGGAAATGTGGTGCTCCCTTCCACACATATATAGGGCCCTGGACTCGTGTCAGTGGTCATAGTCTTCTGCCATTGGTGTTCCAGGTCAGCCTTCTTCAAAAGCATCCAATGACCGCCTCCGCGGGGCGGAGCACGCCTACCGCGATTTTTGAATCTGCAACATGCCACCGCGATAGCGGTCCCCATTGGCTGCAAGGGCATGGTTCATGGCGGTGACACACCGCGGGGTCCTGGCCGGCACTACAGCGGTGGTGCATCTTACAAATGCATCCTATCTCCGCATCCGCTGGGGGCGGAGCACGCCTACCGCGATTTTTGAATCTGCATCATGCCACCGCGATAGCGGTCCCCATTGGCTGCAAGGGCATGGTTCATGGCGGTGACACACCGCGGGGTCCTGGCCGGTGCTACAGCGGTGGTGCATCTTACAAATGCATCCTATCTCTGCATCCGCTGGGGGCGGAGCACGCCTACCGCGATTTTTGAATCTGCATCATGCCACCGCGATAGCGGTCCCCATTGGCTGCAAGGGCATGGTTCATGGCGGTGACACACCGCGGGATCCTGGCCGGCGCTACCTCGATGGTGCATCTTACAAATGCATCCTATCTCCGCATCCGCTGGGGGCGGAGCACGCCTACCGCGATTTTTGAATCTGCATCATGCCACCGCGATAGCGGTCCCCATTGGCTGCAAGGGCATGGTTCATGGCGGTGACACACCGTGGGGTCCTGGCCGGCGCTACCGCTGTTTGATTGCCATAGGGTGACATGGGTGACCGGGATGTGGCTGGTGGAGCATGACAAACGCCATCTGCAGCTATGTAGAGGGCCATCACTAACACCAATGTGTCATGTGCAGCACATGAAACACTTGCGTCAGTGGTGGGCATCGACACAGGTTCAAATGGTGGTTGGCATGCTCCGCCACCCAATTCACGGACAGTATGTGCGTCCGCTATGGGGAATATGCAGCATCACATCGTACACTCTGTGCGTCATTGTGTTTATGGGGCACGTTTAAGGCACCTACGGACAGTTCTTGTTGTGTGTGGATCAATGGTCATTACTGTACTACGCACAGTGGATACGTACAGTGGCACATGGCACTGGATAACATTGATATGGTCTCCTGTCACAAATGTCAGCCACTGTGTAACGTCTCACACCAAATGGAACACTGTACTCCATTATGTTGAGCAATATTTACACACAATGTCGTATCTGCCACCCATGCTGACCACTATCTCACACATGAGCCCATGTGTTACACTGAAAACCCAGATGAACTCATTTATTCAGCATGACTGTCATCATTGGAAACAGATGTCACCCTGTTGTGTTATTGCTAAGACCAATTACATGCCGCATGTAATGTCTTTGTACACACTGGCAACTCCTGCAGTGTATGTCCACATGTACAGGGGGGGGCTCGACCTGCTAAAGGATGACGAGTACTTCAGCACCACACCTGGCATCCGTTGCATTATTATTGTTTGTCACTTGGGTAGACGGCCAGAGCAGATGTCTTTGCTACATGTCTGCCACCTGTAACCACAGGGACCTATGTGGTAGTGTCAGGTCTGTGCTCATGTTGTTTGGACTGTTGTATGTGAATCAGTGACATGTACATTTCAACAATGGTGCTTAGCTAAACTATGTTTTTGAGTGTTGTGCTGTGTTCCGGTGCTACTCACCTGCCACCAGTGCATGTCCATTGTTCACATCAGGAATGTTGCGTTGGCAGATGGACTGCATGCACGGTTGTGGATTGTGCTAACTGTATGGAATATAGTATGCAACATTTGTCCACAGGCTATGGGTGTCCAGTATTGCCTGTGCAATGTGTGTGCACTGATTAGCGGGAATTGTCTGCAATGTTGGATGGTCAGCACAAGTGGCACACGTGTGCAGTGTGTTGCCACCAACACTAGTGTATGTGCATGCTATGGGGTGCTAGCCATCCTTGCTCACCATCTATTCCAGCACTGTGTGGGTGGATCACATCTGCTGGTGTATCAGGATGGAGTGGGCACCCAAGACAGGTGAGATGTACCTTGATTGTTGTGCCTGTGACACTCATCCAACTCCGACATTTGGTCAATGTGAGGTACCAGTGTCCCACTACTCATGCACAGCCAGCATGTTTGTTAGATGTGGGATATTGATTGTATGCTGTGTTGGGCCTGACAGCCTGTGTGGAATGAGGGTCAGGATGCATGTCCTTTGGGACATGTGGTGTAAAATTACATCCACTGGTGTCAGGTGTCTGAGCCAGTTGTCCATATGTAATGCATACAGTCTGTTCATGCGTAGACTTGTTGGCATACTGGCTTGGCATTGTCCATGTAGTGTTGTATGTGTGTGTTGTGGCACTGTTGTGTCTTGAAACAGCTGGATGTGTATCACCATGGTATGTGTTGTGGTGCACATGTGTCCTTGGGCAGTCCCTCCTTGATGCTGCATGTAAATGTCCAAAATGGGGGAAGATTAAGGGTGCATACAGGCCCTGCTGATCACGTCCCTCATCTATTGTTAATGTGTGCCACATTGGCTATCTGTGTGCTTGTAGAGAGTATTGGGCAGTGGGGTAATGGTGGCCTGTTACAGTGGTACACATACTCTGCACAGGCGTGACATCATCTGTCACTGTCCGACTTTGTATTCAAGTCAGCAGCAGATATGGCCTGTGTACTGATGACATTGGCACATGTATGGGTTTGGGATGTGAATGTCATTGAATTTGAGTGTGTTCGAAATGGCACTGAGTACAAAGACAATCCCAATGATCTATCCACATTGTGTTGTTGATGTGTCCCCTGCAATTATTGGCCAAGGAGGTGTGGCAGGTACAGCAGCAACGTGGAAGCCAGCAGTGTCTCTGCTTCACACTTGTCCTGTGTCATGTACACCCAAGGCTGAGTCCACCTCAGCTCGATATGTGACTCTTGGCATTCACATAGACAGTGTTCGTATTGTGTCTACTGACTGTGCACATCCATGACAGTTGTACAATTAATCTGTCTCATGTTGGGACAACACTGAATTGCACTGTGTGCTTTCAGGGTTGACAGTCAATGTTAGCGCCGTGACAGGACGGACTTTATGAATTTCTGCACATCCTAATTTATGTTGCTATGACGTGTCCCCTTTCATCTCACCTAGGAGGCGACCTAATGTGTTTCGTACCTTCACCCTGCTGGCTAACATGGAGGATACCGACATCATAAGGCGATTCCGTCTGGATCGGACAAACCTCCTGGAACTTTGTGCAATATTGGAGCCACACCTGCTTCCACGCAGGACATACCCAACAGCACTCACGGCAACGGCAAAGGTGATGGCATTCCTACATTTCGTGGCTACGGGATCCTTCCAGCAAACTGTGGGCATTGCAGGGGGATGTCCCAACCAACATTCAGCATGGTGCTACGTGATGTCCTGTTGGCTATGATGCAACACAGGGACCAATTCATACATTTCCCCAGGCGGCAGGAGTTGGCGGATGTGAAGGGCGAATTTTATGCACTTGGACACGTTCCTAATGTAGTTGGTGCAATAGATGGCATACATGTTTCCCTGATTCCACCCCAAGCACGGGAGCATATTTACCGAAATAGGAAACATTATCATTCCATCAATGTGCAGGTGGTGTGCCAGGCAGATATGGTCATCTCACACGTTTGTGCAAAGTTTCCAGGATCAGCCCACGATTCACACATAATGCGCAACAGCATTTTACCACAGCTGATGGCCAATCTGGCGCCGGAGCGGGCATGGATTGTGGGTGAGTACAAAGGGTCGAGTCGTGTGCTGTTTGTGTGCCATGCTGTCCTCGGACACATGTCAGACACTCAATCTGTATGTGTCTTTCACACTTAGGTGACTCTGCATATCCCAACGGACCTTGGTTGCTGAGTCCACTTCGCAATCCCAGGACACCAGCTGAAGTGCGCTACAACAATGCCCATGGGAGGACACGTCGGGTCATTGAGCGAACATTTGGACTCCTGAAATCACGTTTTCGATGCCTTGACAAGACCGGAGGGGCTCTGCAGTACTCACCCGTCAAGGTGTGTCAGATAGTGGTAGCATGCTGCATGCTACACAACCTGGCCATGCGGAAGGGGATCCCCTTAATTCAGGATGATGATGACCAGCCACAGCCCCCACCTGCAAACACCCAAATGTCAAGTGACGAGGATAGTGGAGAGGAGGAAGGTGTTGGACAGCGTCAGCAGCTCATCAACAACTACTTCACTTGATGGTCAGTGGCAATGTCAAAACTGGCTGTTGTCTGATGATGTTATGCTTGGTGAATATGTGTATGTGAGTTTTGTGACTACAGCAATGTGCTGAGTCAGTGCTGGCTGCAGATGTGTATGGTAAGGGATCTTTTGACACAGCTACTTGATGTCTATGTTGGTACAGTTGCTCCTTGTGACATGTGCAGATTGTCGTACCTTGATGTGCTGTGTTGTGTGATGGTTGTTAGTCAACCACCTGAGTAGCAACTGATGTTCTGTTGTGTTTTCCTAGGTCCCTTCAGCCTCTACTTGCCTGCGGAGTATCCCTGCTCCTGTGACATTGTAATCATGGGTGTGAGTTAACATACTGTGATGAACATGGAACAGTGACAACTACATTGGTGCGTTATTAGTGTTTATTTACAGTGGATACATGTGATGTAGATGTGGATATTTACAGATTTGTGAATGGTGAATAACAGATTTGTCAGTGATGGTAGATGAGACAATAGAGTATACACTAGATCAGTATGGTAACACAGTCCAACAGTCATTTGCCATTCCCACGGCATTGTGTGTGGGGACAGTCTGCAGGGTACACAGCAGGGTGAAGAGGGGTGCCATCATGGCTGGCTACTTGACTGGCTTTTGCCAGGTGCTTTGCCACTGGGATGCTCCCAATGATTTTTTCGGGCGGCCCCTTGCTCTTTTGGCAGGGGACACACAGGTGCATGGCCAGTGGTGTCTGATGAGTCCCCATGCTCGCTGGACGCAGGGGAGGATGGGGGTCTGTCATCCTGCGGCACAACGGAGGGAGCTGTAGGTGTTGGCGGTGCCGCATGCCTGTCCCTGAGGACCCCCACTAGCTGGCCCAGGAGGTCCCTGATTTGGCCCATGCAGGCCACGAGTTGGCCCATGCGGTTGTCAATTGAGCGCAGCATCTGTTGTTGCTCACGGGCATCCTGCTGAGCCTGCCTCAACTGTCCCTGGGTGTGTTCATAGGCCCCCACAACTCTGTGAATGTGTGCCAGTGATTCAGTGCCAGGGTCTTCTTCCCTTTGGGTCAGCCTTGTCCTCACACCTGGCCTGCTGTCACGGCCCTGTTGCCTCCCTCCTGTGGGCTCCGGCCTACTCTCCCGTACCTCCGCAGTTGTTGTGGTCTGGTTGGCCTCTGGAGCAGGGCGAGTGTTGCAGGCAGCAGTGGTAGTGGTAGTGGTGGTAGAGGTGGTGGTGGCACAGGTCGTTGCAGCAGGGCTCTGCATTGATGTTGTTGCTGAGGGTGGTGGGGCTGTGGGGTCTTGGGACACATTACGCCCTGCCACACTACTAGATGGTCCGGGTTGGTCCTCCTCCTCCTCATTATCCAGGGAGTCTGCATCCGAGGGGAGATGTTCGGGAGCTGGTGACTGGCTGTGCTGGTTGAGGTTGTCGTCCTCTGCAGTCAGTTGTTGGTCACCTGTGGGACAGGAAGTAGATGGTAATTGCCTTACACACCTCAGGGTTGCTGTGTTTGATGTCTCTTATTTACATGTTATGCTACACACAGTTGCCTTTTTCACACATTGTATGTCTGCACAGTGATGTGCCTCATGCCATGAAGTGGAGTTACATTCATCATTTCACAATGGTGTGACCTGTGATTGGTTAGCATGCCACACGTCTAGTATTGGTGATTTCAATGTGAGGTTGTCATCTGACAACTGGCATGACTACAAGTTGATGTTCAGCATCTTTGCTGATCACTCTGCCTGGCAGACATTACCTGTGTGCATGGACTAGCCATTGTCATCACATGCATACCGTTGACATGTCCTGTGCTTGTATTTCTTTATACAGCAGACCATGCTAGTTTGTTTTTCCCATGGACCTTCATGATCAGCACCCATGTACGCTACAGAGGGAAGTCTGGGTGATGCATGTCAGAGGCCCGTTTGCTTGGACATATTTGTTGAGAGTCACAGTTCTGTTTCTGTCACAGTTACGTACGCTGAGCTGTCTGCATCCTGTCAATGGCTGTGCTTTTCTTTTCTATTTTTGTGTGAAGTAGAGCCTCATGTTGTCATGTCTCTCAATGCTTTTGTTGAGTGATGGTGGGGTGCATGCACTGTCTGATTACCTGTGCAGTGTCACTTTGGTTTTTACTTACAGACACATGCTTCTGGGTGGGGTGCTCCATCCTGCTGAGGGGTGTGAGAGGGGGCCTGTTGGGAGTTGTAGTGCTGCCTCCAGATACACATTCCCCATCCCTGTGAAGATGGCTACCTACCTGTTAGGTGGTGGGGGAGCGTTCAATGGCTGACACATGCTTCTGGGTGGGGTGCTCCATCCTGCTGAGGGGTGTGAGAGGGGGGCCTGTTGGGGGTTGTAGTGCTGCCTCCAGATACACATTCCCCATCCCTGTGAAGATGGCTACCTACCTGCTAGGTGGTGGGGGAGCGTTCAATGGCTGACACATGCTTCTGGGTGGGGTGCTCCATCCTGCTGAGGGGTGGGAGAGGGGGGCCTGGTGTGTTTTGTAGTGCTTTTTGTCTGTGCACATGCAACCCAGTTGATTTTGTTTAGCTTTGTGCTTTATCAGGTTGAGTGGTGGTTACATCTGTGTGACCTGTTTTGGGTATTGTGGGTCAGACGAATGTCCTTTGGCCTAGGGGTTGTGGGTTTGAAGTTGTGCAAGACGGTACATGGCAATGTGATGATATTCATTGGTTTGTACTTACCAGCTTCCTGTCCCCCGCGGATTCCTTCAAGACTCTCTGGATGTAGGATTCCAAGGACCTTCTCCTCCCACGGACAGTACGGTTTGGGTGGAATGGGAGTGCCTCCACCAGTCCCGTCAGCCAGCTGACGGTTCTTGGCCCTCTTCCTCTTCACCACGGTCTTCAGGTCATGCCACCGCTTCTGTATTTCCTGCTTGTTGCGGGGGGTGGTCCCTACTGCATTGACCTTATTGACTATCCTCACCCACATTTGGGTTCTTGTGGCTAATGGGGTGTGTTGGACCATGTTGCCATGGAGTTGTGGTTCAACTCTTATTATCTCATCTACCATGACTGCAAGCTCTGAATCAGTGAATTTTGGCATTTTGTGTGGTGCCATGGTGTGTGCTGTGCAGATGTTCTGTGGTGCAGTTGTGTGGGTGTTGTGGGTGGTGTAGGTGGTGTGTGTGTTGTGGTGGTGATGTGTGCAGCTTTGCCTCTCCTTTGTTCTCTGGGGTTGGGACCTTCAGTTGTGGAGTGTAGCAAAGGATTGTGGTCAGGGAGGGGCTGGTTTTATGCTCGGCTATGGGGTGTGTGGCAAGCTGGTATGTTGCTGTCAGGTGTGTTGTGTGTGTTGTCCTGTGATTGGTTATTTTGACATTTCTGGGGCTGTTGTCATTGGGCACTTTTGGTTTGTATTGGGACAGGTCTACTTCACTGTGTGCATTGTTTGTATTTTTTTTCGTGTTTTTTCTACGTCCGCCATTTTTTTTGCGGATCCTCCGCTGCGGTTCCTCGGCAGCGGTGGCTATGCTGCAGCCCTTCCGCCGCCTATCGGATTCATCACTGTTCGCGCACGATGCGGTCGGATTCATAGGTAGGTACCATGGTGGTAACGGGGATGTCATAATGTCACGGGCGGTTACTCCGTGTGCATGGCGGCGGTTCTTGGCTTTTCCGCTGAGTATCCGGCCGTTGCGGTCGGATTTTCAGCTGGTCCGGCGAGTGCGGGCGGTTTTTCGTTGTCTCCCGCCGCCGCGGACGGATTATTCTGCCGGTTCATCGTAATGTATCCGGCGTTTTTCCCGTTGGCCATGCGGGCGGTTTTTTGCCGCTACCATGGCGGTCGGTATGCTTTTCCGACCGCCATCGTAATCGACCCCTTAGTTATTCAGCTTGGCTCCAAACTCAATGGGGGGGGGGGCTGCACCAGAATTAGATTGGAGTTACCATAAGGGAGGGTTTGTCCATTTCCATAATCACACTAGGTGGGCACAGGGAGCTCTGAACAAGGGAAAAAGGGTTCTGTCATGTTGAATTTAGGTAGAGAGGGGCACTATGGAATAGTTTACAGTACAACACACAGGAAGTGCTGCAAAAGTAACTAGGATCACCCGGGGTACTTTTACCCCTTTGGTTAGGGAGTGGCCAAGAGTTTCCCCACCCACAGACTGGGAATGGACATAAATGTGGCAGCACCAATACCCTCTTCAGATCACTTCTGGCCCTGTGGAAGAACAGAAGAGGACTGGACCTGCTATATGTGACCTGAGAACAGCCTTGAAGACTGGGTCAAAGATTCAGGTTGCCCCAGCTACATTATTTTCCACAGCAGCAAGTTTGAGCCAGCAGGATCTCGCGGAGAAAGTGTCTGGCCTCGTGGAGCTCTCTTCAGCTATAGACTGCAGCCTTGCCCCACTGGAAGAATCCGAGCTCCAAAAAAGTGAGTAAGTCCGAAGATAGAAATCTTCACCAGGGGAAGACATGAAAATGATCTAACCAGCAAGAGACCTTCTCTGGGCTCGAAATTCAAATTACTCCCACTCAGAGCTTTCCTGTTAAAAGTCATCAGCTTCACTGAGAACTCGTCCAATGGCTATCTGATGATGTGGAGCCCTCTTCAGCAACAGCCTCCTGCCTTGCCCCGCTGAGGATTTTTGGCCTTCATTCCAGAGACTTAGGGGCCGATTAGGATGGCGGTCAATCCTTTCGTAAATGGGATCGCCCGACTACAAGTCAGAGGTCCCGCCGGGCACATTAGGATGCGACCGCCACCAAGGTGGTTGCAATGTCCATATTTTGTATTGTGGCGGGTGCTGCGGGCTGCAGCACACACCGCAGAACAAAATATGGACATAACACATATCCCTACACTACGTGGCAGGTACCATGCGGTGCCTGCCACATGGTGCAGGGATATGTAAGGGGGCACCATAGGTGCTCCCCAAAACCCAAAGGTGAGGCCCAGGGGGAAGGGGAGCCCGCTACGGGCCCCCAATGTCCCTTTTTACCTGCCTATTCATGGCGGGTTCATGGAAAGGAACATTGTAAAACCTATGGCGGTGCGTGCCAGGCACCGCCACCATTGCAGGTATTGCTGCTCCTCTGACGGACCAACGGGCTCCTTGAGCCCATGCCATCCATCCGCCCGCCATCCTAATGTGGCAGGCGAAAACCCAATTACGATGGCGGTGGGACTTCCACAGACGTGCTGTTGGTGGCGGTCCCACCGTCATCGTAATCAGGCCCTAAGTCCGAAGGTGAATCTTTTCACCTAGATGAACATGGTCCATGTTTCCAACCTGCGCTGTATTGTGGTCTGCCTTAAACCTTACACTTGTCCTGGTCAAGTGCAACCAAATGACAGCAGTTGAGCTCTTACCGCTTTTTGGCACTATTTTGAATTTTAAACTGTAAAAATTCATAACTCTTGTTCTACTTGTCGGATTTTTGTTTGGGGGATTTTCTTCTGTTATGCTTTCACTTTATTACTGTTTGAGTACTCCATCAATTCTTTACACATTGCCTCTAAGTTAAGCCTGACTGTTAGTGCCAAGATACTAGAGGGTTACTCGCAGGTTTAAGTAGTGACTATTGTGGTTCACCCTGAAAAGGATTGTGGTTATCATCTGATGTGGGTACTCAATCCCCTGAACTAATACCCCAATTTCCCCATCAAGAGCAACATCCAGAGATAATCCTCCAAAAAGCCCAGTAGGCACACCCAAGAACTCAGAACAGCCAAACGAGACAGTAAACAGCTGGGGAGGATATAGCACATCAGAAAGGACACCTTTGACAGAGCAGCCTTCAAGACCTCCCTCAACCTCTACCATCACCTGCTGAGGGCAACAAAGAAGGCAGCCCTAACTGTACGTATAGAAATCAGCGCCAACAACACCAAGGAACTTTTCAACATTGTTAAGGAATTCTCCAACCCGGCTGCCAGTGAAAACAACAGCAAACGCTCACAGCTGTGCGACAACCCCATAACCATATACAGGAACTTTGAACCCAACCCACACCTACAGACTTCCTCAACAGATAAGCCACCACCTCAACTGACATGAACCAGAAACTGACCACCTGGAACCTCCTATCCACTGAGGACACCACCTCCACTGTGAAATACATCCACTCGGGAGCTCTCACAGACCCATGCCCACACCACATCTTCAACCTCAGAAACCCGCTGGATTGGCCAGGAACTCATCACCTAGCTCAATTGCTCTATCACCACTGCAACATTTCCTGATGCCTGGAAACACGCCGCAGTCAGATGACTACTCAAAAAACCCTCTGCAGACCTCAGCAAACTCAAAAACAACTGGCCAATCTCTCTGCCCTCATTCCCAGTGAAGGTAAAGGAAAAGATCATCAACAACCAACTTGTGACAAACCTGGAGCCGAACCAGCTACTCAACGCCTCCCAATCCGGCTACCGCAGCAATCAAAGCATGGAAACCATCTTAATGGCAGCCACCAATGGCATCCAAACCCTCCTCGACGAGGAGAAACAGCAGCTCTGATCCTCCTCCACCTTTACTTTTTAATGGGGTAACCCAGTTAACCTCAGGATTTGAGTAATGGTTAGTATACACAACAAAAATGTTGTCACTAATCAATTGCATAATAAACCACGAAAAATTCAAGGTCAAACGAAGAACTGATCAAGAACAACACACAAAAAGAAAGAAAACACAGCCAAGGAAAATCAATTATTCGCAACACTGCATGTATTTTTGTAGATTTTACCACAGGCGCATGAAGATATCTATGGCAAATGGATTAAAGGTTGCTCCAAATATTGGGAACAAAGTGACACAAGAGCTCGTGTGGAGTGAATATGCGAGGGATAAAGTGACTGCGCACATAAAATGCGATAAAAAATGTGACTGAGTAATACAGCAGCCTGCAAGCTGATTGCCCAAAACAAAATGAAAGAATCCTCATGCAGGCGAAATTCTAGAAATTTCTTAGAAGTCCAAGGGGGATTATTGCTCTGGTGCAGGCAATGGATACTGTCGATGTTTCGACTCAGATATTAGTGGCAGTTTGAAACCATCTCAGAGGATCTTCATCAGGACGTGGGAGAGGGGCATCCATGAGTCGCATGAAAAAAGACCTTCCATGGAGTTTCTATGGAGGGAGAAAAGTCAGCAACCCAGCTCATCTTTAGGGTAGTCAGAAACAATAATTCAATATTGTGACCTTGATATAAGCCCTTGAAAACATTGAATATAAGGGAATGGGCAAAGGGAGGATAAATCAGTCCTTCCAAAAGGTGTTATGGAACTATCGCTGCTCTGGCCGGTCTGGCGCTTCAGTTGCAATCTCTTGGCAGCCTTTGACACCATTTCTTACCCCACGCTGATCAAAAGACTCCACCATATCGGCGTCCAAGGGGATGCACTCAGATGGATCACCTCCTTCCTCAGTGGCGAACCCAGAGGATTCACTTCCCACCTTTCACCTCCGAACCGAAGGAGATCACCTGCGGTGTCCCCCAGGGCTCATCCCTCAGCCCCACACTCTTCAACGCATATATGACCCCACTGGCCAACAACGTCAGATCCTACAGTCTCAACATAATTTCCTACGCAGACGGCACCCAACTCATCCTCACACTCACCGATGACCCCACCACCACAAGAACCAACTTCCACAGATGCATGACAAGCTTTGTCAACTGGATGAAGAACAACTGGCTGCAGCTGAACATAGACGGGACAGAAGTACTGATCTTCGGCAATAGCAGCAACACATGGAACAACTCCTGGTGGCCATCAGACCTAGAACCTGACCCACTCCCTCCGACCACACCAGAAACTTCAGAATCATCATTGACAACAATCTCACCATGAGATCACAGATCAACGTCGTCTCCTCCATCTTCCTTACTCTGATCATGCTACATAAGATCTTCAAGTGGCTACCCCTACACGCAAGATGCAGCGTGACAGAGGCCCTCATCACCAGCTGACTGTACAACGGCAATGCCCTCTATGTAGGAATCACCACACAACTCCTACTGAGACTTCAGACCCTACAGAATGCTGCAGCCTGACTCATCCTGGCCTTCCCAGATGAACCCACATCACACTCCGCCTTAGGCATCTCTGCTGGCTTCCCATACAGAAGAGATGCCCATTCAAACTGCTAACCCACGCACAAAAGGCTCTACACAACCAAGGACTTGCCTATATTAACCACTGCCTGAATTTTTGATAAGACTACGCTCCGACCCCTCTCACTTGCCCATATTCCCCACATCAACCGAAGCAGAAGTGGAGGATGCTCCTTCTCCCACATCGCAGCAAAGACCTGGAATATCCTCCCCACACAACTCCGGACCATCACCTCACTTCCGGAATTCCGCATGGCTCTCAAGACCTGGCTGTTTGAATAAGCCTCTGCTACCTCCTGGATACCCTATCGGGTGATTAGCTGCACTCTATAAGTCCTGATTGATTGATTTTGTACACCTTGGTAATCTTGAACACTTCTTTATAATCTCAAAATCTGAGGTTGAGTGCTTTAAATAGAAAGTAAACACGTCTCGGGAGCTATCTCTGACTCATGTAATTCCAACTCCTAGCCCCTCAGTAGGAGGTATGAGGGTATTGCTCTCCTCTATGCCTTTGAAATTATTCACTCCATCTTCATATTCACCTTGCCTCTAGGTAGTCACTAATATTATCTCATCTGGTGCTTCATGGATGAAGATACAGACATTGTGGTGTCAGGATTTTGAGAAATGTTAACCACTGATGAGAAACCTGAACAATGGATATGGTATGTGTGCATGAGTGCTGTGTGTACAGTATGCTGTGGCTGGCACCTTCTATAGTATACCTGTCACGTCCCACCACATGCACAAACATTGATGAACACAGCCCAGGTCGGGCCTAGACAATTGCCATCTCATGAGAACAGTCCCAAAGGCAAGGTATGGTCAATGCTCGGACTCTAACAGTCTAGGCCCTGCTGACCTAGGATAGGATCGGAGAGCACCAGAGCCAGTCTCTTACCAACCCTATGGTGCCTCTTTCCTCCTACAAGTCCAAATTCTGTAGGGAAATGAGCAATTGTCACTTTTCTAGTGCTGCTTTTTGCAACTCTCTGTATCTCTAAGATATACAGATACATCTATTTGTAAGTTAGAGGAGCAACAAGGCCTACCTGGGCCTTCTAGTAAAAGCATTTCATAGCAAAAGGGATCCCCACATCTCACGTATCCATGCAATCCTTCTAAAAAGAGTTGTGAGAACACAGCACTAGCAATAGACAGCATGCAGGAACAGGTTCAACAAGCTACATGTACAATTGCCACTAACAACAGAGCCATCCCTTGCCTAAATAACTTATTTCTCCCTCTTTGCAGACATCAGTAATGTCTTTCACTTGTCAGAGAAAACTGAAATACCCCTTGCCACAGAAAGCAGAGTTACCCCACTCTTTCTGCAAACAGGTTGGCTGTCTTTCATCATTGACAGATAGACCCTTGCTCACTTGACTGATACCTCACTAAGTCAGTGGCCGTTACCTAGGCGCCCAGCCCCAGCCAGAGGTGGTTTACAACTAGCTCTGAGGGACTTGGACCTCTTTAATAGGTATGCCCCTCTGACCTTTCTTGATGACAGTAACTGACTGGAAGGTCGCACTGAATTGGAATTGAAATGAGTACGGGATGAGAAGGGCCTAAAAGCACAGTCCCAGCCCCCCTCCCTCCGAATCCATTGGGAAAGAACCTATACACCCCATAGGACAGATGGTCTTTTGTTATCTTACTGAGGAGCAGTTTAATTTTAATAAAGAGAATACAGCGGGTCTGGCAACAATTAGTGGGATTCTGAAGGAGCCAACCAATGAGGGTGGGAAGGGTCCCCCATGCCTGCATTGTGTGGGTACCAAAGTAGAAATTAGGACTTGGAATATTGCAGGTGTTAAAAATAAACTAGGAAACAAGGATTTATTTATTTTTAAAGTTTTTATTTTTAAAGTTTTATATAGCGCAAGCTCGACCCGTGGGTATCAGAGCGCTTTACATACACAAAGGAAAAGAGAAATTGCATTACATCGCAGGACATGAGGATGCATAAAGAGTAAGCAAAAACATAATCCTTATGCATACAGTGAAGGTGAGAAAAAAACACAGGTGGTTGGAACAGTCAGATAACCACCCATCCTTGAAGGTCAAGTGAGAGGGGAGTCCACTAGGTTATTGAAGTCTAGATTAGTTGGCTTGGTCGGTACAGTATTTGTTAAGGAGAAGGAGTTTCAGGTCCCTTTTGAAGCAGGAGAAGGAGGGGTTGCATCTGAGGTCTATAGGGAGTGCGTTCCACATCCTGGGAACTTTACCAGAAAAGGCTCGGCACTGGGTCGTTTTCCTTCTCAGTTTCGGAGGGATGAGAAGAAGTGAGTTGGTGCTTCTCAGAGTTCTGGATTTTCCTGCTTTTACCAGTTTGCTGTTTAGGTAGTTGGGGGAATATGCGTGAAGGGCCTTGTGTGTGATGCAGGCCAGTTTGTAAATACATCTCCCTTCCATGGAAAGCCAGTTGAGGGCGTTGAGGGTTGGTGTGATGTGTTCAAATCTTTTTACACCAGTTATGAGTCGGGCTGCCATGTTAAGGACTGACCTTAGTGGGGCTAGGTGAGCTTTTGGTGTCCTTGTTAGGATGGCGTTCCCATAGTCCAGTTTGGAAAGGACAAGGGATTGTACTATTGTCTTGAGATCATCCTGGGGAATGAAAGGTTTAATTTTCTTGAGGTGTTTTAGTGAGTAAAGTGCCCCTTTTGCAGAGTTTTTGATGTGGTCCTTCATTGACAAGTTCTTATCTAGGGTAATGCCTAGTGACTTAACCGAGTCGGATAGGACGAGGGGGCAGTTTAGAGCATCGAGATTCTTGAGCCAGTCTTGAATTGGTCGGTGGTTATTTTTCGGAGAGAACAGTATTAATTCTGTTTCGTCCGGGTGCAGCTTTAAGTGGTTTGCGTTAAACCAAGTTTGGATCTTGGTTAGAGTGACATTGAGGTGTCGGACGTCACTGGGTGATTTGATTTTGTAGTAGATTTGTGTGTCATCTGCATATAGGTGGTATTGAACCCCTTCTTGTTTCAGAATAGTTGTAAGGGGTTCAATGAAGAGATTGAAGAGGGATGGTGAGAGGATCGATCCTTGCGGGACCCCAAGAGTGACTCGTGTTGGTATAGAGAGGCAGGAGTTGATTTTAATTTGTTGCGAACGGTGTTGAAGGAAGGAAGTGAACCATTTTAGTACTGTGCCATTAATGCCAGAGCGCCTCTTCAAAGTTTCAAGTAAAGCTGGATGATTTATTGTGTCGAATGCCGCTGATAAGTCAATAAGGATGAGGAGACAGGCTTCACCTTCATCTAAGGCTCTGTGGATATCGTCTGAAATATTGAGCATCGCTGTTTCGGTGCTACAACCTTTCCTGAATCCCGATTGAAAGGTGTCGAGGAAGTTGAAATCGTCAATGTGTTTGTTGAGTTGTTGGAGAACGCACTTCTTCAATGTTTTAGCTAGGAACGGGAGGTTGGAGATAGGGCTGAGGTTGTTGAGATCATTGGGGTCGGCTCCTGGTTTCTTGAGTATGGGTGTGATTTGTCCTAGTTGAAGGGAGTCTGGGACACAACCTGATGTAAGAGAGGAGTTGATGATTTTTGTCCAGAAAGGGGCAATGATGTGGTTGAGTTTTTTTACTATTGTGGATGGGAGGGGGTCCATAGTGTGGGAAGTAGGCTTTAAGCTTGCAATTATATTGAAGACCTCGTTTTCCGACATGAGTTCGAAGTCCGACCAATTAGCATCATTTTTCAGTTGGAAGCGGACCTGGTTGTCCGTGGTGAGATTTCGATCTGTTTGGTCAAGGGTGATAAAAGGGGGGCAGGTTGCGAGGGAGGGAGGATTTGAGGTTTGGATGAAGGATTGCTCAATTTTTGTGACTTTAACTATGAAGAAGCTGGCGATTTCTTCGCATCGATCCTTGGTGGCTTTTATTTCTTGTGGGGGTGTGCCCTTTGTTTGACTTTTAGCAATGTTGAAGAGTTCTCTAGGTCTATTCTTCGCCTGGTCTAGTTGACTGCGGAAGAAAGTGGCCTTTTCTCAAAAAATGTGTTTTTTATTTACCAACCGGGCCGATCTAAGTTGCGCTAGGTGTAGAGTCGAAGGGTTTAGTCTCCAAGTCCTTTCCGACTGTCTGAGTTGTCGTCTTTCATTATTAAGATCCACATTGAACCAAGATTTTGATTTGGTAGATCTCAAATGTTTGAGTTTGAGTGGCGCTACTTGATCTAACACCTCCTTCATTGTTGAATTAAAGTGGGCTGTGAGGTCAGCGGCCGTCGTAGTGGAAGGCTGGAGTTGTAGATGTGCATGAATCCTGGATTCCAGTTCGGTTATAGGGACTTCTTTGAAGTTCCTGGTCCAGTGCTTAGGTTTGTCAGATCGTATTGGTTGGTATCTGACATGTGAGTCAATATTAAACAGTATGAGGTGGTGGTCGGACCAGTCAATAGGAGAAATCGATCTCAGAGAGACTAGCTCATTTTTGGTGATGGGTAGACTTAATTAAATAATCCCAATTGATTTGCTTACAGGAGACCTGGCATACAGGGGACGTTTGTTTAGATGGGTATAAGACATATAGTACCCCCGCCACCCCCTCCAGTCATGTACGAGCTAAGAGAGGGCTAGCTTTATTCATCTCCACCAACTCCCTGTTAATGGTGAAAAAAAAGGTCTCCTCAATTCACATTTCTTCCAGATATTTAATCTCCAGACCATCGAGAAAGCCAATTTTATTCTGATTAGTTTTTACAATAATGTTTTTGACACTACAAGGAATAGCATCCTCGACGATCTGGGGAGAGAATTGGAAATCTTCGAGACTAGTGTTTTAGATAGTTGCATTTATATATGGGTTGGGGATTTTAATGTAGAAATCTACAATAAACCCTCTAGTAAGATGGGTGGATATACTAATAGCCATGGGGGTAACCACATTAATTTCCCACACAATCCATATGGTGAGGCTCTTAATTAACTGATCTTCAGATATAATTTTGAGTTTATGGCACATACACCGGATAGGGAGGGAAAATGGATATCCTCTTTCCAGGGGAACCATTCTGGTTCTATTATTGACCATATCTTGGTCTCTGTAGATGGACTTGGATGGGTGGACTCTTTTAAAATTGTTCCAAGCCTTTTTAGCGATCATCAACCTTTGTTGATGTTGCTTACTATAAAAAACACAGTGGACCAAGGGACCACAAATGGCGGAACATATAGAAACCCATAGTACAAAGGGTGGGCAAATGTCAACAGAGCTGCCCTATTAGAAAACGTTTTCAGGACTACCCCAATGAATTTTCCACCTGTACTTATTAAAATTCGCTGCCCTGACAAATTATAGATGCCTTTATTAAATTATTAACAGCCATTGTGGGTAACTTGAGACCTACTAGAAAGAGGCCTGATAATAAACTGATTTGGTGGTTTAACCGGGAATGCTGGAGTGCAACCGGAACCTGAAGACAGTCCTCCACACCCACCCCAGAAATAAGGATGAGATTTTAACCTTGAGACTTGCTTATAAGCAAGGCTAAGGAAATGAAAGCTGGAGTTGCAGGAGGAAGCATGGGCAAAACAGCAACAGGCAGCTAAAACATGGGATGTTACCCTTTTCTGGAAAACTATAAATCTGCCCTTCTTAAAAGATTTGTCAGGCCCTCGGGTAGAGTCGTTAGTCCAAAGGCCGATTCGCTGAGTGATTATGAGGGAATTTTTAACCCAGAAAACCAAGATGTGGATGTTACCACTGGAGCAATATGCTTTGTAGGACAATCACACCTAAAACCGTTTCATTTTGATGATTGGTGACTTTAACTATTGGGCCAATGAAATATCTGGTGGCCCCCAATCTGTTGAGCTTACTGATTTACTTAGAGGGCTCAATCTTAGTCAGCATGTGTCTGTGGCCACACATATTAAAGGTCATATACTCGACCAGGTATGGTCAACTAATTTGGATATAACTAATCCAGTGGTTATCCCCTGCACATGGTCTGACCACCATTTGATAAAATGTACTATTAATAATCTTACCAGGATCAAAATTCCTACTTCTGACGGTGGATCAGCCAGGAGTTGGAATACCAATAACAAGAACCAGTTTATTGAGACACTGACGAACACAGTGCCGCTGGCCCAATCATCAATTAACAATAGCGAGAAAGACTTATCGGCCTGGCTGCTTACAGCCAGCAATAAACATGCCCCTTTTAAAAGAGTACCCCGAGCCCGACGTCACGAAGCTCAGAGATGGTTTTCCTCTGATATGAAGACATTAAAACTAGCCCTGCGACAAACCGAAAGGAAGTGGAGAAATAGATATTTACTTGAAGACAAAGAGACTTATTTGGCCGCATTAAGAAATTATAAAAAAGCTATCCAGACCTCAAAAATTGCTTATTTCTCCTCTAAAATTACAACTTCCACAAATCGGACAAAAGATATTTTTCAATAGTGAACGAATTATCCAATCCCGACAGAGTGACATTAAAACCTACGCCCTCTCAGCCACTATGTGACGCCCTAAATAATTTTTTTATTGATAAAATAAAAGTCATCAAGGCTAGCATCCCCACATGTCAGAGTCCGGTACGTGTAATGGTACCTACGAATCCATACTCCTTGAACCAGTTCCCAGCAATAAGTGATATTGCCTTTCTGGACCTGTTGACAAAAGTCAAATCAGGCTCCCCCAGAGACTGTTGTCCCCCTTGGATCCTGAGAGAGGTCTTTTCCACCATCCCTGGTCCAGCTTTATCTCTCCTGAATGAATCACTGTCCCAGGGATGTGTCCCTGACACCTTTAAGGAGGCTATTATCATCCCCCTTCTGAAAAAGCCAGGGGCAGATCCCGAAGTACTGTCTAACTACCGTCCGATATCTCTGCTGCCTTACTTGGCCATGGTACTTGAAGCCCATGTGGCTAGACGTTTATCCTCCTTCATGGAACAGTCCGAATGGCTGGACCCCCATCAAGCAGGTTTCCGGCCAGCTCATTGCACAGAGTCAGTTGTTCTGACGGTACTGGATACCCTGCGGGGGGAGGCGGACAGGGGTCTTTCACAGGCCCTGGTACTTCTGGATCTCTCCGCAGCGTTCGACACGGTCGACCATAATATATTGGTCGACCGTGTCGAGGGAGCAGGAATCCAGGGCTCAGCTCTTAAATGGATTCGCTCCTTTTTGGGAAACCGATCTCAAGCAGTCCGTCTAGGCCAGTTCATAACCCCCATGGCGAATACTACTTGCGGTGTGCCACAGGGGTCTTCACTTTCCCCCCACTTGTTCAACCTTTATCTTTTTCCTTTGATTCATGCTTTTAAAGGAAAGAAAGTTCGCACTTTTAATTATGCGGATGATTTCCAGCTCGTGTTTCCTATCAGTAACACCCAAGAATCCATCCTCGAATTTCAGGCTACGATGCTGTTCATCCGTGATTGGATGAACAGCAATCACCTGAAGTTGAACCCAGATAAGACCGAGGTGATTCTGACAGGGGGTTCTATGAATCCCTGGAGTACTCTTTTTTGGCCTCAGGAGCTGGGACAGCCCCCTACGCCCTCGACCTCTGCCAAAACATTGGGGGTCATTGCAGGAGAGTAGGATCTGCCTCTTATGTTGCCCCCACTTTTTTTCTGATGTTTACACTGGTTTCTGGCTATAGTCAGGCTGGGACCCTGCTAATCCGGGCCCCAGCCTCTCTGTTCTCTCTAAACGATTTTGGAGTGCACTCTAGGTGCACTAGTGATTGGATACTGTGGCACCTTATGAGTCCCTAGTATATGGTACCTTAGGTACCAAGGGCATAGGTACTTCACAGGCCTACCAGGGGCTGCAGCATGTATTATGCCACCCCTGGGAAGCAGACTAAATCTGACACTACAGGCCTGCTACTGCAGCCTGAGTGAGGAAGTGCTAGCACCCCTCACTGAGATATAGGTTCCCTATATCTCACCTACACACACATATAACCCTATCAGTCACCCCTAAGGCAGGCCCTATCAATCCTGAGGGCAGGGTGCTTGGCTTCTATGTGAGGGGGTGCCTCTGCCTGAGCAGGGCCCCTCTGCAGCTCCCAGAGTCCATTCTCTGGTGCTGTTTGTGGATGCGGTTAAACCATATACTTTTAAGTGCATTATATCCTCACGGTAAAATGCTAACTTTGGAATGGCTGCATCGAAACATGTCGTGTTTGGTGTCAAACATCTTGGAATACTACCCCCCGCCAGTCCTGGCGGCGGGAGTAGCATTCCACCCTTCTAGAGGGATAGACATGTACCTACTGTGGAAGCGCGGTAGAATCTTGCAGAGCCCTGGCATCACAAAATGGATGCCACCAGTCACAGACACTGGGCTGCCCTCCTGCTGATGACCAACACTCGCAGTGGAGGAAGCCCAACAATAGATATCCTGTCCCAAGGGGGTGTGACCACCTTCCAGACAGGGTTTAGTGTATTGGGGCTGGGTGGGTGCACTCCTAGAGTGCTTTGAAGTCCTGCACTGGGGGAGCAGAAGGCTCCTCTGTGCATATGCCAGTTCAAACCGGCTCAGGGGCTACCTGTCCCTGCTCTGGTGCGAAACTGGACAAAGGGAAGTGGGTGTAGCCACCCACTCCCCTGACCCTCCCATAGGTAGGGTCATAGACCTAGTCCCTCCCCTTCTTTTGGTATAAGAGGGGGAACCTGTGCATTGCACCCTAGATTTCCCTGGACGACGCTCTACAAGAAAAATCCCGGACCTTCGACGTTCCACTACCTTTGGAAGACTGAAGAATCTCCCTTGGAGTCAAGGAGTGACTCCCCTGCTTGGCAGGCACCAAAAACTACAAATGATGGTCGCAAACTACGCCTCTCCCACGGAGTCCAAAGTCCCTGCAGCCCAAGAAGTGGATTTTCTGACTTCTCAAAGGCCATCGTGAGTCCCCAGTGAAGCTGAGGCCAGTGGACCCCAAGAGTAACGAGGAACCGTGACCCCTGGGTACCGTGCACTATTGTCAAGTGCAACCCCTTCACAACGTTCCACGAACTTGTGCTTTGGACCACGTATGGTCCCAGTGTCCAGCAAGAATCCCTCCTAAGATCAGAGGCCTACCACGTCCCGAGTGACCGTGGGCCCCTGTGAGTGAATCCTCCCGAGGCGTCTTTGCGATCCCTTGCCAGCCGGCTTGCGGGTCCCCAGAAGACTTTCAAAAGAAACCAAAGGGCTCCCCTGGTTGCTCCAGGCCTGCCCTGACTTACCCTCACTGGGTGAGTTCCACAGACCTTGCTGGTCTGCGCCATTGTCTCTTCACACTTTCCCCGAGACTTGCTGTTACCAAGGCTTGTTGGCTCTGATCGAGTTGCCGACACCGCAGTAAGCTGCAGACATGGTGGGACACGCTGAATCCAGCTCCTGGTTGTTGACGACGCCTCCTGGACCTCGTGGCTGAAGAGTCAAGACAACTGCGGACGACCTGAATCTTGCGATGACGGTGGGCATCCATCTTCCTTGCCCCGAGTCACTGCCAAGTGACTTTGAACACTGTCCCCTCTGCTTTCAGGTCTTCCATCTTCCGAATCCAGGCTTGGATTCCTCCGGACACTTCTCCTGTCGCCACAAGCAGCAAGTCTTCACTGGCTCCCATTGAAAACGACGCCGCGACCCGACACCAAAGAACACCTATTCCCCCGGCTCCCCTGGGTGAGGTAACTTCAGCACTACGGTGCTCCTGTGGGTGTGGGCCCTAGAACTACTTACCCTGTAAGTGACTTGCTTGTAGCTTCCCTCGAAGTGTCCCAAAACTCTAACTTTCCAAGTGCGACTATCGCACTGACTCGTACCTGGTTCACGTCTGTGTTAGACACACCACGTCCAACTCCCTTGCAATACCATCTGTAACCGCGTCCTTCGACTCGTACAAGGACCGATCGGTGTGTTCGCCTTGAACACGCAAGGGACCTTTAACATTGATATTTCAATCGCGTCTGAGTGCATAGACTCGTACAGGATTCGCATCGGTGCCAGGTCACCCCGTCCGTCCCCTGTGGGTCTCCTACAACTACCTGGGGTGGTTCTTGGGGGTCCCTCGATTCTAGATGTCCTAGACCTAGGTCTAGCAAACTAAGATTGTGATATTCAATTGTGCTAAACTTATCCTGATAATATTTGACTTCTACATATGTTGCTATCCTCTAATCTCATAAAGAGATTAGTAGAGAGTGTTTATTAATAAATACATATATATTTGATATATATACCTGTGTGGTGTCTTTTCATTTGGTGATTCAAGAGATTGTGTGGTAAAACAAGCTGCTTTACATTCCTTCAAGACTTAGCCTGAAGGCTGCTCTCCACAGCTACCACTAGGATAGCTTTCTATAAAGGTTGTCTTAAACCTATCTACCATAAGAGTCGAATTGTTCTGGTGCAAGGTGTCCACTTTAATTAGTGAACAGCATATACCAGGCCAACTTCTCACATTGGTGGGCAGCGGGTGGGATTCCAGCTTGCTATTGTTTTACCAGAAAATCTCTATTTGAATTACTAACTGAAAACCACTATAGGTACTTAAGGTACATATAAAGTCAAGCTTAGTATCGATAAATTCTACTGAACTTAGAGCTGTGTGCCAAGGGATAGCACACCCTTTCTACAGCTCAAGCTAGTATCAGTAGGCCACAAACTAGTGTAGGTAGTACAACACTGCACAACACTAGAATGTCCTTAAAGGGTGGAACCAGTGGATCCACTCAGCCTCAGTATAAGGACATGGCTTTCTCTGACTTGAGAGCCATGTGTGTTGAAAGACACCTGAGGCTAGGACAGAGTCCCTCAACCCTGCACCTGATAGATCTGCTGACAGCAGATGATCTTAGATTGGCTCTAGGAGCTAATGGGTCTGAATCAGTGGGTGGGTCAATTACAGTATCTGGGTCAGATGATGAAAATCCTAATGACCAGGACTCTGTGATTGAAGGGCCAGGCCTCAAGGGGCCTGAAAAGGACAGAGGAATTCTCCCTAAGAGAACTGACAGAGTGGACGAGAGGCATAGGTCCCCTTCCAGGGAATCTGAGCACTCTTATCACTCTGGCAGAGAATTTGTCCATCAGAGGAACTCATACTTTCCCATAAGAGAGACCTCCTCTGAAAGAATGTGCAAACTGCTGCAGTATGAGGAAGCAAGAGTTGCCCTCAGAACCAAGCAGTTGGCACTGGATAGAGAAGCCCTGGAGATCCAGAGAGCTTCTAGAAGAGAGGGGTTAGAACCCCTTGGTGGCAGCAACAGTGTCCCTAGAGGCAGGGAATCTATTCCAGACCATAGGAACCTGAGCAAGGTTGTTCCTCCCTACCAGAGTGGGGATGATATCCACAAGTGGATAACTGCTATGGAGAGGGCCTGTAGAGTACAGCAGGTCCCCCAGAAGCAGTGGGCAGCAATCTTGTGGCTCTCCTTTTCAGATAAAGGTAGAGACAAGCTCCTCACTGTTAGAGAAGAGGATGCTGATGATTATGAAGTCCTGAAGAGTGCACTAATAGATGGGTTTGGCTTAACCACTGAACAGTACAGGTTGAAGTTCAGAGATACCCAGAAGGCACAGACTCAGGACTGGACTGACTTTGTTGATTGTGCAACCAAGGCTCTGGAGGGTTGGCTGGTTGGCAGTAGGGTTACTGATTTCAAGGGATTGTATAATCTGATGATGAGAGAACAGATCCTTAATAATTGCCAGAACCAGTTGTTGCATCAGTACCTGGTGGACTCGGATCTGACCTCTCCCCAAGAATTGGGAAAGAAGGCAGACAAGTGGGTCAGAACCAGGGTGAGGCAGAAACCCCAGAACCAAGGGGGTGACACCAAGAAGCAAGATCCTAAGGGCTCCGAGAAAGGTGGGGATAAGTCAAAAGACCAGAAGTCTTCACAAGGGCCCCAAAAATCTGCATCTGGTGGGGAGTCACAACCCAACAAGGGAAAAGGCCAAAAGAAGCCCTGGTGCAAATTCTGTAAACAGAAAGGGCACTGGACTTCTGATTGTAACAAGTCCAAAGACCAAACCACCACCACTCCTGTCCCTAAGGCAACTGTTCCTCCTAGCTCAGCTACTGGTGGAGGTGGTACTCAGAATAAGGGTGTAGTAGGGTTGACCCTGGGTTCTGAAGTGGACTCTGACCTAGTCAGAGTGCCCACTCAGGCAATGCTGATTTGTGAGGGAGACCTTAATATGTCCTTCCTAGTGAGTCCCAGTAATCTGGGCAAATACAAACAGCAGCCTGTAATAAATGGCAAACAGGCTTTGGCATTTAGGGACACAGGTGCTAGTGTCACCATGGTGACAGAGGATCTTGTGGACCCTGGACAGATCATCCTGGGTGAAATGTACCAGGTGACCAATGCAAGCAACGTCAAGACCAACCATAGTCTGGCAGTTGTGAATTTCTCCTGGGGAGGGGTAACTGGCCTCAAGAAGGTTGTAGTCAGTGCAGACCTCCCTGTCGAATGTCTATTGGGCAATGATCTAGAGACTTCAGCCTGGTCTGAAGTAGAGTTATGGACTCATGCTGAGATGTTGGGCATCCCTGCAGAGGTATTTGCTGTGACAAGGTCACAAGCAAGAATGCATGACACTGAACCAGCTCTGGATCCTGGAACAATGGACCAGATGCTTCCCAAGAGGAGGAGCAGTAGGGTAAAGGCAGTGCCTTCCCCTCTGTCTCAGATCACAGATTCACCCCCAGAGGGAGGTGAAGCAGATCCTGAAGAAGGAACTGCCCCAGAGGGACTTGAGCCTGATCAGGTTGAGTTCTTGGGGGCAGGGGGCCCTTCTAGGGAAGATCTGAGTAAGGAGCAACAGTGCTGCCCCTCTCTTGAACCCCTCAGACAGCAGGCTGCTGCTGAGGCTGCTGGGAGTGCTAGTGGGTCCCATAAAGTTTATTGGGATGAGGGACTCCTATACTCTGAGAGTAGAGACCCAGCCCCTGGAGCCACCAGGAGGGTGGTAATACCTCAGAAGTTTAGGGGGTTCCTCTTGACCCTAGCACATGACATCCCTTTAGCAGGACACTTGGGCCAAAACAAGACCTGGGACAGGCTTGTTCCACATTTTCATTGGCCACATATGTTAGAGGACACAAAGGAGTTTTGTCGCTCCTGTGTCACATGCCAAGCCAGTGGTAAGGCAGGTGGCACAACAAAGGCCCTCCTGATACCACTACCGGTGGTGGGGGTACCCTTTGAAAGGGTAGGGATTTATATTGTTGGTCCCCTTGACCCTCAAACTGCATCTGGGCACAGGTTTATCCTGGTGGTAGTGGATCATGCCACCAGGTACCCAGAAGCAATACCCCTGAGGACCACCACAGCCCCTGTGGTGGCAAGAGCCCTCATTGGAGTCTTCTCCAGAGTGGGTTTCCCAAAGGAGGTCATTTCTGACAGAGCTACCAACTTCATGTCAGGATATCTAAAAGCAATGTGGAAGGAGTGTGGTGTAACTTACAAGTTCACCACCCCTATCACCCACAATGCAATGGTTTAGTTGAACGCTTCAACAAAACCTTGAAAGGAATGATTAAAGGTCTCCCAGAGAAGCTTAGGCGGAAATGGGACCTTCTTCTTCCTTGCCTGTTGTTTGCATACAGAGAGGTTCCACAGAAGGGGTTGGCTACAGCCCATTTGAGCTTCTGTTTGGGCATCCTGTGAGAGGTCCACTGTGTTTGGTAAAAGAGGGCTGGGAGTTACCTCTCAAGCCCCCAAACAAGATGTGATGGACTATGTACTTGGTCTCCGCTCCCGGATGGCAGAGTACATGAAAAAGGCAACCAAAAACCTAGAGGCCAGCCAAGAATTACAAAAGCTTGGCATGACCAAAGGCTGTACTGACTGTATATCAGCCAGGACAGAAAGAGTGGGTGTTGGAGCCTGTGGCCCCAGCAGCCCTCCAGGACAAGTGGAGTGGCCCCCATACCATAGTTGAACAGAAGGGAGAAGTCACCTACCTGGTAAATCTTGGAACTCCCAGGAGCCCCCTGAGGGTGCTTCATGTCAACAGATTAAAGCCATATGTTGACAGGGCTGACATGGGCTTGCTCATGGCAACTGATGAGGACCAGGAGGAGGAGAGTGACCCTCTCCCTGACCTGCTCTCTCAGAACCCTGATGATGGGTCAGTAGATGGTGTTGCTTTGGCAAGCAGCCTCACTGACCATCAGCAAACTGAGTGCAGACAAGTTCTGCAACAGTTTAGACATATGTTTAGCCTGACCCCTAGTCAGACTTCCTGGTGCACCCACGAGGTGGACACTGGAGACAGTCTGCCTGTCAAGAATAAAATCTACAGGCAACCTGACCATGTCAGGGACTGTATCAGGACTGAAGTCCAGAAAATGTTGGAGCTAGGTGTAATTGAGCCTTCAGATAGCCCTTGGGCTAGTCCAGTAGTCCTGGTACCCAAGCCTCATACCCAGGGTGGTAAGAAAGAAATGAGGTTTTGTGTAGACTACAGAGGCCTCAATGCAGTCACTAGGACTGATGCCTATCCCATACCAAGGGCAGATGAGCTGATTGATACTTTGGCCTCAGCCAAGTATCTAAGCACGTTTGACCTGACAGCTGGCTACTGGCAGATCAGGTTAGCTGATGATGCAAAAGCCAAAACAGCATTTTCGACCCCTGGTGGGCACTACCACTTTGTGGTGATGCCCTTTGGATTGAAAAATGCACCTGCCACTTTTCAGAGGTTGGTGAATAAAGTTCTGACAGGGGTGGAAACTTATTGCTCAGCTTATCTAGATGATATTGCTGTGTTTAGTTCCTCCTGGCAGGATCACCTGGTCCACCTCAGGAATGTTTTGGAGGCCCTGCAGAAAGCAGGCCTCACTATCAAGGCCACTAAGTGCCAGATAGGGCAGAGTCAGGTTGTGTACCTGGGCCACCTTGTAGGTGGAGGCCAGGTTCAGCCTTTACAGAGCAAAATCCAAACCATAATGGAATGGGTTGCTCCAACCACCCAGACACAGGTGAGAGCCTTCTTAGGCCTGTCTGTGTACTATAGGAGGTTTGTCAAGGGATATGGATCTATAGTGATCCCCTTGAATGATCTGACCTCAAAGAAAATGCCAAAAAGGTTCAGTGGACAGCTAGCTGTCAAAAGGCATTTGAAGACCTAAAGCAGGCCATGTGCACTGCCCCCATCTTACAGAGTCCAGACTACACCAAAAAGTTCATTGTCCAAACAGATGCTTCTGAGCTGGGTGTGGGAGCTGTACTGTCTCAACTGAATGATGAAGGTCAAGACCAGCCAGTAGCTTTTATTAGCAGAAGGCTGACCCCTAGAGAGAAACGTTGGTCAGCTATAGAGAGGGAGGCCTTTGCTGTGGTGTGAGCCCTGAAGAAGCTGAGGCCATACTTGTTTGGTACTCACTTCATAGTTCAGACCGACCACAAGCCCCTCCTATGGCTTAAACAAATGAAAGGAGAAAACCCAAAACTTTTGAGGTGGTCCATTTCCCTACAGGGGATGGACTATACAGTGGAACATAGACCTGGGTCCCAACATGCCAATGCAGATGGACTCTCAAGGTATTTCCACTTTGAACACGAAGACTCAACTGGTCAAGGTTAGTTTAGTGTCCCTGCGTTTGGGGGGGGGGGGTTGTGTAGGAGAGTAGGATCTGCCTCTTATGTTGCCCCCACTTTTTTTTCTGATGTTTACACTGGTTTCTGGCTATAGTCAGGCTGGGACCCTGCTAATCCGGGCCCCAGCCTCTCTGTTCTCTCTAAACGATTTTGGAGTGCACTCTAGGTGCACTAGTGATTGGATACTGTGGCACCTTATGAGTCCCTAGTATATGGTACCTTAGGTACCAAGGGCATAGGTACTTCACAGGCCTACCAGGGTCTGCAGCATGTATTATGCCACCCCTGGGAAGCAGACTAAATCTGACACCACAGGCCTGCTACTGCAGCCTGAGTGAGGAAGTGCTAGCACCCCTCACTGAGATATAGGTTCCCTATATCTCACCTACACACACATATAACCCTATCAGTCACCCCTAAGGCAGGCCCTATCAATCCTGAGGGCAGGGTGCTTGGCTTCTATGTGAGGGGGTGCCTCTGCCTGAGCAGGGCCCCTCTGCAGCTCCCAGAGTCCATTCTCTGGTGCTGTTTGTGGATGCGGTTAAACCATATACTTTTAAGTGCATTATATCCTCGCGGTAAAATGCTAACTTTGGAATGGCTGCATCGAAACATGTCGTGTTTGGTGTCAAACATCTTGGAATACCACCCCCCCGCCAGTCCTGGCGGCGGGGGTAGCATTTCACCCTTCTAGAGGGATAGACATGTACCTACTGTGGAAGCGCGGTAGAATCTTGCAGAGCCCTGGCATCACAAAATGGATGCCACCAGTCACAGACACTGGGCTGCCCTCCTGCTGATGACCAACACTCGCAGTGGAGGAAGCCCAACAATAGATATCCTGTCCCAAGGGGGTGTGACCACCTTCCAGACAGGGTTTAGTGTATTGGGGCTGGGTGGGTGCACTCCTAGAGTGCTTTGAAGTCCTGCACTGGGGGAGCAGAAGGCTCCTCTGTGCATATGCCAGTTCAAACCGGCTCAGGGGCTAACTGTCCCTGCTCTGGCGCAAAACTGGACAAAGGGAAGTGGGTGTAGCCACCCACTCCCCTGACCCTCCCATAGGTAGGGTCATAGAGTTAGTCCCTCCCCTTCTTTTGGTATAAGAGGGGGAACCTGTGCATTGCACCCTAGATTTCCCTGGACGACGCTCTACAAGAATAATCCCGGACCTTCGACGTTCCACTACCTTTGGAAGACTGAAGAATCTCCCTTGGAGTCAAGGAGTGACTCCCCTGCTTGGCAGGCACCAAAAACTACAAACGACGGTCGCAAACTACGCTGCTCCCGCCGGAGTCCGAAGTCCCTGCAGCCCAACAAGTGGATTTCCTGACTTCTCAAAGGCCATCGTGAGTCCCCAGTGAAGCTGAGGCCAGTGGACCCCAAGAGTAATGAGGAACCGCGACCCCTGGGTACTGTGCACTATTGTCGAGTGCAACCCCTTCACAACGTTCCACGAACTTATGCTTTGGACCACGTGTGGTCCCAGCCTCCAGCAGGAATTCCTCCTAAGATCAGAGGCCTACCACGCCCCAAGTGACCGTGGGCCCCTGTGAGTGAATCCTCCCGAGGCGTCTTTGCGATCCATTGCCAGCCGGCTTGCGGGTCCCCAGAAGACTTTCAAAAGAAACCAAAGGGCTTCCCTGGTTGCTCCAGGCCTGCCCTGACTTACCCTCGCTGGGTGAGTTCCACAGACCTTGCTGGTCTGCGCCATTGTCTCTTCACACTTTCCCCAAGACTTGCTGTTACCAAGGCTTGTTGGCTCTGATCGAGTTGCTGACACCGCAGTAAGCTGCAAACATCGTGGCACACGCCGAATCCAGCTCCTGGTCATCGACGATGCCTCCTGGACCTCGTGGCTGAAGAGTGAAGACAACCGTGGACAACCTGAATCTTGCGACGACGGTGGCCATCCATCTTCCTTGCCCCGAGTCACTGCCAAGTGACTTTGAACACTGTCCCCTCTGCTTTCAGGTCTTCCATCTTCCGAATCCAGGCTTGTATTCCTCCGGACACTTCTCCTGTCGCCACAAGCAGCAAGTCTTCACTGGCTCCCATTGAAAACGACGCCGCGACCCGACACCAAAGAACACCTATGCACCCGGCTCCCCTGGGTGAGGTAACTTCAGCACTACGGTGCTCCTGTGGGTGTGGGCCCTAGAACTACTTACCCTGTAAGTGACTTGCTTGTAGCTTCCCTCGAAGTGTCCCAAAACTCTAACTTTCCAAGTGCGACTATCGCACTGACTCGTACCTGGTTCGCGTCTGTGTTAGACACACCGCGTCCAACTCCCTTGCAATACCATCTGTAACCGCGTCCTTCGACTCGTACAAGGACCGATCGGTGTGTTCGCCTCGAACACGCAAGGGACCTTTAACATTGATATTTCAATCGCGTCTGAGTGCATAGACTCGTACAGGATTCGCATCGGTGCCAGGTCACCGCGTCCGTCCCCTGTGGGTCTCCTACAACTACCTGGGGTGGTTCTTGGGGGTCCCTCGATTCTAGATGCCCTAGACCTAGGTCTAGCAAACTAAGATTGTGATATTCAATTGTGCTAAACTTATCCTGATAATATTTGACTTGTACATATGTTCCTATCCTCTAATCTCATAAAGAGATTAGTAGAGAGTGTTTATTAATAAATACATATATATTTGATATATATACCTGTGTGGTGTCTTTTCATTTGGTGATTCAAGAGATTGTGTGGTAAAACAAGCTGCTTTACATTCCTTCAAGACTTAGCCTGAAGGCTGCTCTCCACAGCTACCACTAGGATAGCTTTCTATAAAGGTTGTCTTAAACCTATCTACCATAAGAGTCGAATTGTTCTGGTGCAAGGTGTCCACTTTAATTAGTGAACAGCATATACCAGGCCAACTTCTCACAGTCATTATTAACAGCGACCTTACAATGAAGATCCAAATTGGCGCTGTGGTTTCTACATGTTTTTTCCAGATGAGGAAAATACGGAAAATCAGCAGGTTCCTCACACAGGAAGCCAAGATACAGGTGGTTTTAGCTATGGTGATTTCGCACTTAGATTATGCCAACTCTCTTTATTTCGGCATTCCAGCTAAGCTCACCCACAGACTGCAACTGGTACAGAATCAGGCAGCAAGATTGATTTTACAGGAAAACAGGCGCCAACACATCACCCCTCTTCTGAGGAAGTTACACTGGCTCCCTATAACTCAGAGATGCGCCTTCAAGGTGGGATGTATCATCTTTAAATCTCTGAATGGTAGAAGCCCCAAATTTGTTGACAGGATTATCAAAAGATACATCCCTACTCGCAATTTGCGATCAGCCCATTTACAATTCCTGGCCTCTCCATCATTCAGGCTGAAGCGTATCGGTGGAACCAGGTTTGCCGTGTTAGGTCCCAGATATTGGAATTCCCTGCCCTTAGAAATTAGATCCTGTACGGATTTCATGAGATTTAGGAAACACTTAAAGACATGGCTGTTTAGACAGGCATACGAATAATGTTCAAGATAACGCCATCTCTAGAGCAGCGCCATGAAACCAATCTGGTGTACGTGCGCTTTATAAATGATATATAACATAACATAACATAGTCTAGAGGAGGTTACTACCGCCTTGAAAAAATGTGCTGCTGTGAAGGCATCTGGCCCTGATGGGGTCCCAATTGAAACATTCAAATCATGTGTTAATTTAAGGTCCCCTATTCTGATGCAAGTATGTAATGCAGCAGCCAGAGGATTTCTGCCCACAGGGGACGGGGGATGCAAGATGTTATCACCCAATATCCCTCCTTGATTCCTCTGCAAAACTAATGGGAAGAGTCTTATTAGAAAGGTTGGAATTCTGGGTGACAGATAATCAGATCCTAACAAATGCACAATATGGTTTACAAGGGATGTGGGCACCATGAAACAATGCATTAACCTTCATCCGCTCATTGGCAAATACACCCTGGCAAAAGAGGCCCACATCCATCTATGTTTTGCTGATTTGTGCAGTGCATTTGACTTGGTTAATCACACCAAACTGAGACAGTCACTGATTAAGATGGGGGCCCCTACTGAGATTGTGAATTTTTTGTCACAGCTATGTGCACAGTTAACATGAAGGGGATGTTAATGGCCAAGGGGAGAAGTTACATCACAGTTTAAAATAACCAGAGGAATTTGGCAAGGCTGCGTCCTTGCCCCCCTTTTATTCTCGTTATTTTTTGTAAATATTTGGCTTTGGCGTCTTTGTCTGTTATTAACAAACCAACTTGATCACCTAATTCCAGAATGTGACCTTGTGCCAGGTGGGCCTTGAGGAGGTTGGCCATCAACTTGCCCGATTTATTGCCCTGTTGGTAGATTCCTTTGACTAGGGTGGTTTAGTGGTAGACTTCTTTATCAAGTTTCAATGTCCTAACCTGACACCCCTTCATCGGGATTGCCCTCCATATTTTCTGCGATTATGTAAATTTATGTTATGATTCTAGCTCTCCTAACTCTTCTCATAGTCCTGAGAGTAGAACTGTTTGTATTTTCAGCAGTTTGTTGCTTCTGCTTAAAAGCTTCCATGTATTACTGCTTTCAGTGCCTCCTACACATGAGCGCTCTAATTCCTCTGTAGTATTATGTTTAATGTATTCCACTATGCTTCTTTTATTGTTGTTCACTGCCCCTGGGTCATTTAAAAGCATCTTCTGCAGCTGCCACTTTCCCTAGTTATTTGGTTTGGTTGTGTGAGGTGGTGCACACCTCATGAAGCCTCTTGAAGCTCAAACAATAGCCCTTTATCAAGTAGCACATAATCTTTTATTGCATATCTTCTACACTGCTGAGTAGTGTGAATAGACTATGCCTATTGTATGTCTATCCCTCCATGCATCTACCAATTCCAGATCCTTTAGCTATTCTCTGCTCATTGGGGAAATTACATATGTCTCCCCCAGTCTATTATGGGTTGTGTCCATTTTGCCATCCAGAACAAGGTTGAGGTCCCTTCTGACCACAGAGGGTCCTGCATTCCAAGCTGCTATAGTCTGAATTGCGTGCTCAAAAAAATCTTCCTGGCCCTGGGTAGGTCAATAAGTGATGCCACTACCAGTGGTTTCCGATTGTGACCCCCTCTAATAGCTATTTATCATCTCTCTATGTCCTTCAGACATACATCAAGTTGAATGGGGAAGTTTTGATGAATTAGGATTCCAGCTCCTTTTACTTTCCTCCTGAAAAGAACTATTGTTTGGCGAACTCTCTAGTATTAAGACGTTAATGGTCTTGTCATAGCACATGGCTCTCCTGTAGGAGCCCTATGTCCACGTGTAATATAGAGAGCTTGAGTATGATTCTTTTCTTTTTTCTGGATTATTCAAACATCTAACTTTGTAAGCAATGTTACATTCAGTTTAGACATTGTATAGGTCGTGAGATCAGATATTTCCCACATGTCTCAATCTTGTGCTGTTGCTCCCTTGTGTAAGTCTCTGAGTGTTGCCACCTCCCCCTCTGCTTCCAACCTCCACCTCTCCCCCTCCAAACATTTGGAGTGTAAATCCTACAACATTACTAGAAACAGGTATGAACTTCCATAACACAATGCTAGAGAATAATGGTCCAACCAGCCGAAGGTTGGTATTCATAAAGGATATTTAATGTTTAGATCTCTGTCACAGTCTGTGGGTCTCCTGCTCGGCCATTGGTGCAACTCTGTACTCATTTTGGTGGCCTCCCTTAGCATTAACGTTCGACCACACCTTTAGTTTTTCTGTAGGTAGTTTGACTATATATCATCTTTAGTTTCTCCCAGTTTTTAAAAGCCTTTTTTACTTTGGGGGGAGGAGTTGCTAGCCTTGTGAAGGTGCCCCAATGCCAGGATCTCTTTCCTCTGTAGTGTTTGCTTCCCTCTGTGATTTATCACTTTTGCCATTCCAGACTTTTAGAATGAGTTAAAACTCTGTGTTTTGCAATTTCATCACCATCTGCTGGGGTCAGGCTTAGTATATCAGAGGCTTCCACTATGAATCTCGAGATCCATTTCCTACTCTGCCACTCGTAATTAAGTTGAAAGGGGTGCCACCATCTACACATGACTGATTTGGGTCTGAAAAAGGAGGCACATTTTCAAAATATATCTGGATGTTCGCATGATTTCAATTGTCCCCCGTTTCGCACTGCTTTCATGATTTTCTCCTTATCCTCATAACGGTGCATACAGGGGAGTATGTCTGCTGGTTTCTTTGAGTCCCTGTTCCACTATCTGGTCCTGTGGTCTCTTTCTATTCATGTGTGGGGCTTCTCGCTATACTCCAGAACTACTGCAAATTACCCTTGCACAATTGTTTTCAATGTCTGGTCCCTCCATGGCCTGTGGCACTCCCCTGATGCGCATGTTAGAGCAATGGGAATGGTTCTCTAGATCCTCCTGCTTTTCCTGTAGCATGATCAGTTTCTCATTAAATATTATCAGGCATTCTCCATATTCTTCCAGCTACAGGCTTCTCTCATCCTGTGTTGTCTTGAGGGAGTTCGCTCTATTGCCCAAGTCACCCAGGTCTTTCCGTATCTCTGCTAGGCTGTGTTTGAGGTCGGTGCATATCGCTCCTATCTCCGTTTTAATCTCTGCAAAGAACTGTGTCATGTATATTTTTTACATTTTTTCTTCATCTTCAGATATTCATTTCCATATTGTCCTCATGGTCTCCATTTCCCTGTTTTATGGGTTTGAGTGGGCCCTCCATTTTCTTAGTGGGATTTAGCTGTAGCAGCCATTTGATAGTTGTCTCTCTTTTGCTCATGCCTGCCACCATGTTGACATGGTTTGGATGGCTCGTCTTCACTCCTCCAGTTCTGTTTTGTTAGTGGATTCAGGCTGCTCTCCTTTGTCAAAGGAATGTGAGGGGAGTGGACAGACCACCACTCCATGGTATTCTCTATAAAAATCTTGCTTGCCATGTATTCACCCTGGATGGTCAGGGTCCAAAGCATCTCTCCTCAACGTCACTTGGCACATTCCACCTTTCCTTTGGGGTCCAAAGGCAGGCTTTCTTCTGTCAGGCACACCCCTTTGTTGGTTGGTCATATATTCACTTGCTCGCCTGCTCTTTTGGTTTATAATAAGGGTGACCACATTTTTAATTTTCCCCTAATGGGCAGGTTCTTTCCATCCATGGTCCTCTGTAGAACGTGGTTGCCTTCTGTGTCCCCAAGGGTTCTTGAAGCAGAGTTTTCACCAACCACATGTGTTGCACACTGTGGGCTTGTGCCTTAGCACAGTTGTAGTTGGTGCATTTGAGGCCCAGTCAGCCTTGGTCCCTGCCTGTGCTGGGACACGCCCTGCAGTTTGCTGAGCTATGGGGGGTGTAGAGAGCTCTGCAGACGTAATCTGTTTGACTGTGGAAGGTGCCTCATATTGGTCAATCTCATATCTGCAAGGCCTGTTGCCCTCATGTCTTATTGTACTCCCTCTCTTAGCACTTTCTCAAGTTTTATAGTCACCCGAAGGGACAGTGGTTTTCAATTTTGCATGTCCACCACTGGGGCAGCCTCCAGCTGTCCAGCGGGGCAGGACAGAGGTATTTCCTGTGGCAGAAGGTAGCCCTCTTTGCCACTTGTGTGTGCTACCCATCCTTGCTCGCTCCCTCACCTTCTATGATCACCCAGGAGATGGAAGATCAATTCACTTGCCTGTTTACTTGTCTCCTCTTGTGTATCTTCTGTGACCTGGGGCCTGCCAAGGTTAATGGGGTGTGGGTCAGGAGGTCACTATGCTCCTTTGACCGAAACAGAGCACTCAGGCTACACATCAGTTGCAATCTTCGCCATATTATGCACCCCTAAATATATGTTTTAAAGTGTGTTTCAGTTAGACTAATATATAAATCTAGTCTTTTGGAGATTAATATTTTTATTTATGACATCTGTATAGTTGTATATATTTTTTATTGATATCATTGTTGACAATGTTTTTATTGTCGATATTTTAACTCCTTCCATTGAGTTAATCTAAAAAATTAGGGTTTACCGACAAATTTCGTTCTGCCGGCGAAATTGATGAATTTTGGTGACACCATGTTACTCTTGTAATGAATGCAGAGTTCTGTGCAAATTCTGCCAATTACAGCGTGGCAGAATTTCTTCTCACACGCGGCTCCAGATCGGTAAGTTGGCGACCACGAGTGAGATTTTGCATCCCCTAGCAGCAAAAATCAACTCGAGTAGCTGTGACATCTGATCGCCGCAGGGTGCCATTCGCACTGATTTTTCTGCACAGAAAGCACTTCTGGTGCTAAATCACAGCATGCGCAGTGCAACGTGCCTATTTCAGCCCATTAGGGGAATTCTGTAGAATTTCACAGAGTTTTTATGTGACTTTATGGAATTCTGCACTGTCAAATTCCACAAGCTCCGCCCATCCCTACTTAAAAGGAAATTCTGTTTTTATATATTATAATAGTAGATGTAATTTTTGTAAGATATTTTATTTCACAATAGTTTTGTGGTCCATATCTTCGAATTTCACATAGGGTGTTAAAAAAAGGCAAGATTTTCGAGGTCGATGTTTCATAACGATATTTTTATCTGACAATATTTTTGTTGTCGATGTTGTGATACACAACCTTCAGTACGATAGGAATTATGCCAAATATCTGTGGGGAAATTATAGGATGAAGTGGCGTTGCTTCACTTTTCTAACCTGTTTTTAACCGTCTTTCACTGGTGTTTCTGTTCGATCTTTGCAATGGAATGAACTAGTGTCCTGCTTTGAGAGCCAATTGCAATATTTTTAAGTCAGTCATTGAGTGATTATGGGTTGTTTAAGATTTCAAATCCAACTGGACGTATCAATTCAAAAGACTTCGAAAGGTTACATTATAGTGTCTAGTTTTATTCAAGATTTTACCTCAGTTATGTAAACCAGATTGGACCCCAGAGCTATTTAGTGGAACGTATAAACCCCCAACCAAGAGAGAAATGTCTCCATTATAGGATCTACTCTACAAACAATAACGTTTTTTGTGGAAATGAGATACTTGCCACTCAAATTGACTTATGTCTTCTGTAGTATTGGTCCAAAATCAATTTGTTTTTATCTATTTGTTTGCAGAGAAAGCTTTATCTTAAAACAATGTTTAATATGAATTTTCTTTGTGACGTACAATAGGCATTTCCTATTAAAGTGGGTATCCTAATATAGATTATTCATAAGTTATTACATTTATGGAAGTTTTTGTAACTGTTTTTGTAACTTTTTTGTAACTGTGATAGTGATTCATGATTCTATTTTTAGTTTTCTGTATTTTAAGTGCCCTGCACCAACAGCATAGAAGGCTGATAGACCCTATGCATACTGATTTTTTCAATCCAAATTGCAAGAAATCTTTTCTATGCTATTATTTTCCATCCTATTCTTTAAATATATACAGAATGTACAGAACATATATGCATAACTTGCTTGCTAATTGTGATTGGGTCCAGGTGCAAAAACAAGTCCTGGGTATTGACCCAAGATCTGCACCCACATAGTACACTCTGGCAAAGTTGAGTGAACGGTTGGGTCTGTTAGTGTTCTTGTTGACTGATGGTGGTGGCTGTGTTGTAAGTACTTATTTACCTTAGCAGAAGCAGTGCTAGTGACCAGGATGGATGCAAGGTTAATGTAAAGCTGCACCCCTGCAGGATGGAAGTAAGCTGATTCTTGGTTGTTTGACAGCTGACAATCAGGTAATACCCCTTTGCAGTAGAAATGCTAAGTACTGAAGAAGTGGCAAGAATTCTTAATCACACTACTGAATCATCTTGGGTGATTGTCATAGTGAAACAAATGGACACAGATAGCGGGAAATGGTTTGTGGAAAAAAGTGACACCAGGTTGAGGAGGGCCAGACAAACCACACAGGGACAAGATACTAGGAAAAACTAGAAAAAGGGTAGTAGAAGACAGAGCTGACCCAATCGCATGGAGGTGTACAAGTAGGTAGGGAAACAATCACTCTAATAGTGTCTTGCTCATGAGCAGAACCCTCTAAAAAATCAAGAAGATTCATAAACACCATACTGTGCAGACCAGAAATGATGCCACAGAGATCACTAGAAGAAAGTAGGATTATTCCCTCATGCAGCGATCTGTCGAAACCTGAAAAACAATAAACATCATTGGCAAAACAGGCTAGCAGTCAAACTACAAGATCCTGAATTCCTGACACAACCAACAGAGATGACATGTGCCATACACAGTTGACACCTAAATGTGCTATGTTGAAAGCTTGCAACATCTTCTACTCCATAATAAAGAAAACCCTTATAATGCAAACAAAATAACAACACTCACATGGGTCATAGAAAGGCCATTTGCCCCAACCATTAAAACTCCTCTAGGGTAATCTTATAAATACAGACCTGAGTGTGTCCAAGAACCTACAACACCAAGAGATTTAGAATTGCAGCAAATGCTATGTTTAAACAAATTGTAACTTTATGTCTCATACCCGAAGATAGTAAGCATGTTGATGCACTACCTCCTGGCTTTTGGTATTTCCATCTTATTAACCGTTTCCACACCTTTTCCATAGGCTCACATTAAAGTCATATTAAGCACAGGCAATGCTTTTTATGGAGATTGAGAATTTTGAGGGCCTTTTGTTCTGGTGTGCAGTAACAGGTAATGGCCCAAAACCTCTCAAGGTGGTGAAGAATCTGAGCTTCAAAATGGACTCTGTTTTTTTTCTCTGCAGCCAGAAAGCGTGGCTTTGTAATCAGTCCATTTTTTTCTCAATCTGTCAGGCAGACAGTATTGGCTGTTTTAAAAAACTGAAAGTGTTAACAGAGAAATCTCTCTTAATCCATCCGGCATATAGCTTTGGCTGCTGCCTTAGTAGGGTCTGAATTTGACTATATATTCGCGAACCTCTGTTTTGTTTAACAGCTCTATTATTATTGAGCACCTTTGTTCCTTAAGAATAAACTTAACTTCCAACTTACAATGCTTGACATTCCCACCCAGGCACTTGTCTAGGCTTGTTTAACCATTCCTCATTTTCACAGACAAAGAACAGATTGGAGGTCCTTTTTTGTTGAGGCCCAGCTTTGTGTGCAATAATTTTACAGTCAGCTTTCCTATAATTGCCTAGTCATGAAGAAGCTGAAGATGTGGCTGTTCTTATGTATAAACACCTGCACAAGACCCCGGAAACCATTTGTGGTGTGCAAATACTTTAGAAACTGAATGTATTCTGACATAAAAGAAATAGAGCAAACAGAATAATGTATATCTTTGGGGCACAAGACTCAGGTTCTGCAGAACTGCTCTTGGACTATATGGTAGAGGTATTTGTTGGGACAAATATCTTAAGGGAATGGTCCTGGGCCATGGGCACAGGCCTGAAAACATACAGAAGGTCCACTGCTTGGGACAAAGATCTTGAGGCACAAGTCTCAGGCTATTGGCACTCATCTGCAAACAAAGGTATTATAAGCTAGCTGAGTATTACGTCTAGGGGCATTTGTCTGGGAAATGCTAGAAGAGATTTAGAGTACACATCTTAGGCGCAGGTCTTCAAGCTAATGTTTGTACCCTGGATCTTTGACTATAGAGGCATATTGTGAGACATTAGTCTTCTTTGGGAATAGATAGCAGACCAAGCGCAGATTCTGGTCCTATAGACACAGGGTGTACAGCACAAGTCTTGAGCTATTGAACATGGTTCTTGTGGTACACATCATGACCCAAGAGGCAGAGTTTTAGGATGCATGTCTTAAACCATGAGGTACAGATCATGGAGAACAGGTATTGGGGATCAGATCTTGATGTGTGAAACAGATTTCTTGAGATACATGTCTATCTTCACCAGCATGCAACTTGCTAACTATGTTGGGGTAGTCCAATCATCCTTGCCTATTGTCAGAAATTTTGAAACGTTGGTTTCTCTTTTTAGGAGGTTCAATTATCTCTTCAATCTGACCAAAACAGTACTCCCTACCGAGATAGCTAGCAACGGACCTCCCTGATAATAACCATGATTGTGTTAAATTTAGCTTATAGTCGGCAAACGTATTCTATCACCATGATCCAGCATGTTTATGAACAATGCTATCACAATCATCAGCAGACTAGGCCAGGGAATCACATCTCACCTTTTACCAATGGAAAAGGGTATTCAATTAAAAAGCCTTTATTTTGACTATAGATGTGTAGAGCTTTGTGGGTAGAGCACAAGTTTATCTTTAAAAGACCCTTATTAAGACACTTCCAAGCTCTTCTGCATAACCCATTAACTGAGCTCCTAAATTATGTATATGCATTCAGAGGACATTTTGCTATTGTTTGCGGGGTTGAACATTTTTTTTAGTTTGGTTTTCTACAAAAACAGTTAATTCATAACAGTGAAAACAAGGAGATCAGTAGAGATCAGTGATGCATGGTATACATTTATATAAATTAGCACTGACCCCAAGGTATGTATCAAATTCATTCTTTTATAGTATATATTTCCAATCAAACTTATTTTTCTTATTTTATGTAATCAGGAATCAAACAGGAACTGATTTTTTGCTTTCAATAATCCTGTTTTCAACTAGCTATGGAAATTATGCCAAGATGCCTTGAGCTTCCTAATAAAACTAAAACTGTATCTGAGGGTCACAGTTTTCCTCATCAAATTACTTATAAAAATCAATATAGCATTTCAATATGTCTGTATTCTTGGACATGTCATTATCATGTGACTCCAGGTTCCTTGTCCTGAACACCTTGGTCATTGGTAAGATATACTCAGGTTTTGATTATTGAAAAAATTAGACGTGTAATTCATAAGCCATTGTACAAATAATTGCATCAATTTAACATTTGAGCCTCGTAGTGCTTTATTGCAGTGATCTGAAGCCTCTTTCTAGACTTCCTCATCCATCCAAGAAACTCTCTGACCTTTCCCTTTTTCTATTATTTTTCTTATCATTCCATTTTGTTTATTGTTGGCATTGCCAAGATATTTAACCCATTGGCCAATGCCCTGATAACAAGGTTCTCTGTAAATAATATTTCGGCTACAGAACTTGAGCTTTCAATTTAATTAATGGGTAAATTTTGTATCTTAGCTAAGATTTGCATATATGAGAATCCATACCATCCACGTGAGTTTTAATTTTACTTCATACTTGTTCCCTTGCAACAAGATTGCGATTTTTGACCCAGCTACGAATTTCACCCATCCATTGTTTTACCAAGCAGTGTAATTCTGTAGGATTTAATTTGTCGCATACCGCTTCTACTGGAATCTCTTCATGAAAATAGGAAATGTGTAATATTCTGATGAGTTGTTTATAGCCTGTGATCAAAACTTGTAATGGCTGATATGTGGTTATCTGGTTTTTACTTAAGAAAAACCAAGCAAGCTATTTTTTTCTCTTTGCATCTGATGGATGAATTAATTATTATGAAAATGTATTTCTGTAATCATAGCCAGATTAATTGCTTGCAATACATAGTCATTTCTAAAATCCAGAAGTGAGAATCCACCCATTTCCTGTGAAAGGTATAATGTCTTTATATCAATCATGGTTTGTTTTATATTCCTGCTGGAATAAGCTGATTAAGGCCTCCCCTTTTTGAAATAATTTTTCGTAAAAAACAGAATTAAAAAGAGTGTAAGTATTAATTTTTTTATTCATTTTATATCAAAGATACTCTTCCAAGTAATCAGGAGCGGCCCGTGCAGGTAAGAGTGGAGGGGCCGGGTTGGGGGGGATTTGACAGACGACCATGAGGGAGAATTAAATAAATAATTAATTTTCCCTCGCTGTCGTCATCAGTCGAAATCCTCCCCACCCGGCCCCACCGCTCTTACCTGCACGTGCCGCTCCTGCAAGTAATGTAATTAGCAATCGGTTCCATTTCTCAAATAGGTTTTGCACCTTCGTCAACAGTGGTAAATAATTTCGATCATAAAGATCTCTGTGTTTCTTTGAAATCCAGGAACCCAAATATTTCTCAAGGCCTTTATTATAGTTCGGTTGGAGAAAAAAATAAGTACTTCGATGTGTTGTTAAACAATAATACATCTGTCTTAGTGACATTTATTTTATAGCCTCCTAAATCAGTGAAGCTAGAAATCAGACTGAAAGCCTGCTGAATATCTGCCTGCTATGCCTGTAGCAATAAAACCAGATCGTCAGCATATAATTTTAATCTAGATGCTTTTGGAAAAACAGATTTTAAATTTTAACTAATTTTCAGTGCAATTGCTAGAGGTTCTATAAACAGATCCAAAATAATTGGTGACATTGTGCACCCCTGTCCGGCCCCCAGTGATAAATTTATTTTTTACAGTCTTGGTATTTAATATCAGACGAGCGGAGGATTTGGCGTATGATAAAGCTATCAACCTCATCAGTGGGGTTGGAAATCCCATCCTTTGTAGAACCTCCAATAACAATTACCAACTAAAGAGGTAAAGTTCTTTCTCAGTATCTTGAAGAACGATGAAAGCTGAATCACTAAAAATTGAAAAAAATCCACCACTTCAGATTCAAAGTGTACATTTGTAAATATTTAGTGAGATGGAACAAGCCCATTTTGATCCAAATGCAACGTGATGAATAAGCAAATTTTGGTGGAGCTTATATTTTGGTTAATATTTTAGAGTCACCATTAAATAGTGTGACAAGATAATAGGAATATAGTAATTGTCCAATTAGTTTCTCAGGTAAACATATCTTCTTGATTGAGCTCCAACCACAAACATGAGGCTCCCTTGCCTGCTAATGCTCAACTGTCGCTTCGCCACACAAGCAGAATGTTGGACCCACCATTTTCCACTAGTAGTTAAGGCAACACTGTGAGCATTAGGGTAATTTATGATGTCATACACTTCCACTCTAATTACAACATATCCATATTCTTTATACACAAAAAATGAGCATTTTAAACACAACCATGGAATAACGCCCTTGACTTAAGGACGAAACATATCAACCAGTAGGGCAACTGATATCATTAAGCTATTGAACATTTTGCAAAGGAACAACTCATTATTATTGTCATAGCATTTCTCTTTATTTCATCATATAATCTGATGTCTAATTGCCAACTGATGTTGTCTATTATGTTGTCTACCAGTACTTAATCCTCCTTGATCACCACCTCTGGTGGATATCATGTCTTTCGTTCTATTCACAACTCCTCCCTCACCACTCATTGCCTCATCACTCATCAGCATGAACCCACTACTACTTTGCTCATTTCCACCAGTCCCTTTCCATCTCCAGATACACCCATCTCCATTCTTACAATGTAAAGTCACTCTTCTCTTATTCCATTTTTGCACATTTTTCAATACGACATGCCAAGCATGAACTTCCTTCACTTCTATGAGACTAGGAAATTTGCTTACTCCATCACCTTTCTTACCCAATTTCACTTTCACCAAATCCCCTACATCTGTTTTTCCAGTTTTGATAACCGCCTTTTTTCCTTTTTTAAGTCTACTCTCAGTCAACCGTTGGGACAATAGTTTAGTCTTTGCTTCTCTCCCTCTAATCCTTTTGAACTGGGTTTTTCTTGTAACTCCATTCTTTGTGATATTGCATGCCCACACTACATTCTTTTACTACCTGCTCACCACTCACAGGCATTTGTATGGAACCCTTCATCATGCGATTCATTAGTTCCAACATGCCGTTTCCTTGAGGACTATATAAAGAGGTATATATGTATTTTATACCATGTACTCTCACGAAACCTCGCATAGTGGTGGATGTCAACTGCATGCCATTGTCCATGAAAATTTGTTCCAAAATTATTATGACACTCTCGGTTGTGATGTTCATCATTTATTCCACTATCACCCACCTTGAGAATACATACAACCATTGGAAACCTTTTACTCTCCCCCAAATAGTCCATGGGACCTATAAAATCTAAACACACTTTCTCCCATGCACTGCCACAATCATTCAATGAACCCATACTTTGTACTGCTACTTTCAGTCACTTCTCATTCTCTCTGCACAACATACACCTTTCAATCCAATCTTTTACATCTCCATCAATTCGGGCCACTAAAATTTTTCCTTCAACCGCTTTTTGGTAAGGGATTGACCTAAATGCCCCTCATGCGCCAAATTAATCCATTTTCTTCATACTCCTTCTGGGGGCACAAATCTTTCTTCTCTCAAAACTAGGGCTCCACTGCTGAGTTCCTCTTGAATCTTAATAAAATTTCTCACAGTGGTCTCACATCACCTTCTCGTTTTCACCCTTCGTGAATGCTTCTCACTAAATCGCTAAACATTTCATCTGTTAGTGCAGCTGTTTCCCATTCCTCTTGTGTAATCGATACAAATTCTCCTTCCAATTCATCCTCCACATTCGCAACCACACAAATAACTTCTTTTGCACTTGTGTTTTCCTCTTCAACACTCAATGATAGCCTGGATCAGCAGTCTGCCTGCACATTTTTCCAACCTGGTACATATTCCACTTTGTACCTATAATCTTGCAGTCTAGACACAAAACATACCAGTCAAACAGATCCTTTGTCTGCTCCTCCAGGACTCAGTATTTTAACTAAAGGTTTATGGTCTGTCCTTAACATGAACTGGTTTCCCCACAAATACATATAAAAATTTTCAACACCCCACATTGCAGCTAAGGCCTCCCTCTCCATAACAGCGTAATTTGGTTCCATCTTACTAAGGGTCCTTAAAGCAAACGCCACAGGTTTTTCTTCACCAGCTTTGATTTGCGACAAAACTGCTCCAATTCCATGTGCACTTGCATCAACTGTTAACATAGTCTTGTTACTAGGTTCGAATAGAGTTAAAATTTCTACATGCAAAATGTCATTCTTGATCCTTTCAAATGCACTCTCCTGTTTCTCACCCCACTCAAACTATTTGCCCTTCCTTAACAATATTCTTAAGTTTTCTGTATTTTCAGCAAAATTATCAACAAACTTTGCATAGCACTCTATTAGCCCCATAAATGAGCTTAATTGGTCTTTTCCTGCGGGTGTGGGAGCCAACCGTATTGATCTTACCAAATCCTCCTTAGGTTAGATTCCGTGTTCTGAAATGGTGCACCCTAAATATTCACTTTCTCTCAATAACAATTTAAAATTTTCTTTTCTCAATGTTAAACCTGCCTCACTCAAAACGTTTAAAACTGTTACCAAGGTTTTGTTATGATCTTCCTCTGACGTTCCTGTAAATAAAATGTGATCCTGAAAAAAATGAACATTGTGTACATCACCAAACAATTTGTTCATCATACGCTCAAACACACTGGGAGCTGATGCCAGGCCAAAAGGAAGTCTTTTAAATTGGAACACCCCCTCCATGGTAATAAATGTCATATATTTCTTGGATTTGGTATGTAGTCTTATTTGATGGTATGCTGACTTGACGTCCAGTCTGGTGAAAAAGTTTGCATTATTGATCATCAACACCATTTCTGATATATTCGGCAAAGGAAACTGTCCATGACAATACACTGATTCAATGATCTGAAATCCACACAGAATCAATGGGCCCGATTCACAAAAGTAATCTGAGACAAAATCCTAACTTTACGACTTTCGGTATTCACAAAAGGCATTTAGGAATAGTAAAGTTAAGATTTTGTCTTAAGTTTGTCTTAAGTTTGTCTTAAGTTTTGGTCTTAAGACAAAATCCTAACTTAAGTTTAACTTAAGTTTAACTTAATATAGTATTTTGTCTTAAGACCAAAACTTAAGACAAACTTAAGACAAAATCCTAACTTTACTACTCATAAATGGCTTTTGTGAATACTGAAAGTCGTAAAGTTAGGATTTTGTCTCAGATTACTTTTGTGAATCGGGCCCTCAATTTGCCATCCCCTTTCTTAGTGATTACCACCGGAGAAAGCCACTCCAACGCTTCCACCAGTTCAATAACACCCTCTTTCTGCATGCCTTTCAACATTTCCTTTACTTCGCCTCCAATTGCAATTAGAATTTTCCTCATCCCATACTTGACAGGTTTTTCATCATCTTTCACTTTTATCTCATGCACGTAGCCTTTTAGCATACCAATTTTGTTCTCAAATACATGAGAACATTTATTCAAAATCTCCTCCAACCCAACAAACTCTTGTACGACCAAAACCTGTTCACTTGATCTGAGGTCTATGACTACATGCAAATCATACTGCTGGACCAATCCTTTAATAGCTGGACCATCTTGTGACACATAAACCTTACCCATCGCTGTTCTCCCTTTGAATTCAAACCTTGTCTCCACACACCCCACAATGAGTATGTTCTCACCACTATACCCCTTGGGTTGTATGTCACTATTTGGTAGTTCTACATCATGCCATTTTTCCTTAAATAAGTCTCTAGGGATGATGCTGTACATCGAACCAGGATCAACCATTAATTCTACCTGCGCCCCATTAACTGTGAATATCGCTCCTGGTCTCTGTATCTTCGCGCCTTTATTGTTTTCAATACACGTTACAATGTCCTGTGTGGTGTCATCTTCTTCCACATAAGTTATTCTACCTTTAGACAAATCCTTACATACTCTTGCGAGATGTCCCTTTTCCTACACTCTTTCTCACGTGCAAAACACCCTTTGTAATCTGCAGCAGGTCCCATACTCCTACACCTAAAACATCCTTTAAACCCTGTTTTACTGCCACTGTTAAATTTTCCCTTCATTTTCTCCACCATTTGTTTCCCTTCTACACTGTGTTTCCCCTTTTCATCAACTTTAGGGTTACTTTCTTTCTTGTTAACTACCTTGACAATCCTTTCTAGATTCTTACTGTCGTATTTCCTTCATGCACTTATCGGATTCTTCACCAATTTTTGCTATGGCGATCGCCTCTTGCAACTTGGGATTTCTTGCTGCCCACAACCTTTCTTTCATCCTTTTATTCTTGCACTGAACTATCAATTCATCTCTGATCATCTGATCTGTCATTGCACCAAAGTCACATTTAATAGCTAACTTTCTAAATCTTGTTACCATTAGGTCAACCAACTCATTATCTTTGTTTAGTTGAGTATAGAATTTATGCCTCTGCATCACTATGTTAACTTGTTTGCCATAGTACTTTTCTAACCTTCTTTTAGCCTCTATCTAAGGATTTTCTATGGGTTCCCCATCAGCTCCCACGACTTCTGGCAAAAAAGTTAAAGACATGTTGCCCCACCTTCCCAAACGCATTCAATAATAATGTTTTTTTCCTTGAAGCAGGACATCTTAAACCATATATGGTCTCCAGATAATTTTCAAAGATCCCCATCCACTCTTCCCATTCTATTGAAGGTAAACACATTGGTGGAGGTGTTACCGATTGATTACTTTTCATATTAACTTAGATTCAAACTCAGACACACTCTATAAAAATATGTTCAAATGTGCAATGACCAGTCCCCTTTCTATTCAAATGCTTCTTAATACTTAAATAGTCTTCCCTTTGTGTTGTGTGCAGACAAGCTCCTCCTGCTGGGCGGATACTTAGAATCAAGGCTGACTTCCCAAGCTTCTGTAAATCTGCAAAGCTGTGCCGAGCTCCTGCTGATGTCAGGTAGGAATACCTTTCAAAAATATTTCCCTGAAGTAGGTTTGCATTCTAAACCAGATACAAACATGTCAAAAAGACTTGAAGCAGGTGCACTTCCTGACTTACAACGTGTTAACCATGCTCACACCATACTGCATTGAGTTGTTCAGACATGGGTGAGTCTCGCAGTGCACTGGAGAGCACACGCGTCATGCCACAGGCTGAGCATGTGCTGAAACTTATGACGCGCTTTACAGTGCTGTTGGTAGCCGGTAACATTACTGCTCTGTACTTCCACTATACTGTACTACGGCTTGCTGTATAATCCTCTGGAGCTGTGCAGCATACCTGTTCTGTACAAAACTGTAATGAACTGTACGTAAAATCCTGAGACCCCCCTCACTCACATGTGCCGAACGTTTTTGGCGCTCCTGCCTGACTGCGCTCTCACAATTTTGTCAGGATTTCGTTCCGTAACACAAAGCACACACAACACCTGTCTCAGACCAGCAGTATACTCCCACTGGGGTTGAAGTCAAAGCTAAGGTTGAGTAGGAGGGTTTGGGGGGCAGCCGAATGCAGTGAGGTCTGCCCCCCGGGCAGATTGGGAGGGGCTGGGGGCTGGCCAGATAAAGGCCATTTTGGCGTTTTTTGGGCTGGGGTAGGTAGTAGCCCAATTAACATAAGGGCTTGCGAGGTGCGCTCCCAGCCACCATTTTAGGTTTGATGACCTCCTGGTGGCTGGGAGCAGGGTAGTGTAGAAATAAAAAGTTTCAGGTAGTAGTTTTTTCAGGCGCTAATAAGCTTTAAAATATGCAGGATTACCGGGTTCTTGAGGCGGTCCGTCTGCTCAGCGAGGCAGGGCGTCTGGACCTGTTGATGCCGGAGGCTCCTGTGGCTTCGTGCCCTCGGCGGCGAGCGTTGGCGGGGGTGGCGGCCGCCATCGTGGCCTGCACATCCCCTAAGAGGGCCAAGATCAGGGCGGTAAGTGCTCGGGCCGCTCTTATTCTCGGAGAGCGGCCCCTGGGTCTTCCGGTGCGCCGGAGCCTCGTGCCCATTCTGAGGCTCGGGCGAAAGTGCATGGGGCGGGGCCAGAGTAGGCCGGAGGAGTGCGTCAGGCGTTCAAGAAGCGGAGCTGCTCGGCACGGTCCTGTCAGCCCCGGGGCATGGACCTAATGCATCCGAGGCCCCCGGAGCGGCAGACCATTATGAAGGGGAGGCAGCTGGGGGGTTGGAGAGGGGTGGGGTGATGCCTCACCTGATCGGGATAGGGTGCAGGGGGCCCTGGCTTGGCCAGGACAGGAGTCTGGGGGTGGAGAGGGACAGGGAGAGGCTTCCGCATGTGGGGAATTTAATAAAATGGCAGATGCAGAGCTGGCCCAGGGGTGGGAATATATGGGGCGGGGGGAGTCAGCACTGATATTTATTTATTTATTTATTTTATTTTAGGAGTTTTCTATAGCGCTAGCCAGACCCGAAGGTATCGGAGCGCTTTACAACAGTCGGCCTGCGAGAGACATACAATCTAGACAAAAGTAAACATATTACCTCAAGGCGCTTTTAAAGTCTCAGTGAAATGTACACATTGATGCAAGGAGGTCAGGTAGTATTCAAGTTGTGTGTCTGTTGACTTGCATCGAGCCTCCTTTGGGGAGGGGTGTTAAGGGCACTTCCTCTCATGGAGGGGAGGAGGAAAAAGACTTAATGTCCCCATAGCAGAGAGCAGCAGTGTGCTGGCTTGTGAGCTTCGACGGCAGCTATCAGTTCAGGAGGGAACGATTGAGGAAGAGGTCTTTGAGCTGTCTCTTGAATTTTGCAAAGGAGGTGGTAGTCCTGATATGGACTGGAATGGAGTTCCAGATTTTTGGCGGATTTCCAGGGAAGGACCGGGCTGCGTTTTTTTGTTTGCGTGTTTTCATAGGGATGAGGAGTAGAGTGTTGGTGCTCCTGAGGTTCCTTGCCTGGCCGGCTTTCTTGAGTTTGGAGGCCAGGTATTCTGGCTTCCCTGTGTGCAAGGCTTTGTGTGTAAGGCAGGCAGTTCTGAAGCTGGCTCGCATTTCGACTGGGAGCCATTTTAGTTCTCTGAGTGCAGGTGAGATGTGATCGTATTTCTTAACTCCGGTGACCATTCTAGCTGCTGCGTTGAGAGTTGTTCTGAGGGGAGCTAGGTGTGATTTTGCTGTACCTGTGAGGATTGCATTCCCGTAATCAAGTCTGGACAGCACCAGCGATTGAGTCGCTTGTTTGAGGTCCTTGGGCGGGATGAAGGGTTTTATTTTGTTGAGTAGTTTCATGTTGAGGAAGGCGCTTTTTGCGGAGTTCTTGATGTGCTTTGTCATGTCGAGTTTTGGGTCTAGGGTGATTCCTAGCAATTTAACAGAGTCAGCCAGGATGAGATTGCCGTTGAGAGCATCAATAGCTTTTAGCCCGTCTAGGATTTGGGGGTTCTCTTCTTTGTTAGAGATGAGTAGGATTTCCGTTTTGTCTTGGTTGAGTTTTAGATGATTTATTGTTACCCAGTGTTGGACTTCTCTTAGAGTGTTGTTGAGTCTCTGAATGTCATCAATGGAGGAGGTTCGAGGTAGATCTGGGTGTCGTCTGCATAGAGGTGAAAGGGGATGTTGGCTTCTTTGAGTATATTGGTGAGGGGTTCCATGTATATGTTGAAGAGTTGCGGGGAAAGTACTGATCCTTGGGGGACACCCCTGCTGACGGGGTGTAAGTCAGCCGTGCAGTTTTTGATTTTTATTCTTTGGGTGCGGTTGTGGAGGAAGGAGGAGAACCAGTGTAAAACCATCTCATCCACACCTACCCTTTCTTGGAGGACCTTGATTATGGTCAACCGTGTCGAAGGCTGCCGATAAGTCCAGGAGAATGAGTAAGCAGCATTGGTCCGTATCGAGTGACTTGTGGATATCGTCCATGACGTTGAAGATCGCGGTCTCAGTGCTGCAGCCTTTTCTGAAGCCCGATTGGTGGGGGTCTAGAAGGTTGATGCTGTCCATGTGTTGAGTCAGTTGTAGGAGGACGCACCTTTCTAGGATTTTGGCTAGGAGAGGGAGATTGGAGACGGGTCTGAAGTTGTTCAGGCCATTGGTGTCCAAGCCTGGTTTTTTCAGTAATGGGGTGACTTGGCCGACTTTCAGGCATTCTGGTATGTCTCCAGTTCTTAGAGAGCTATTTATGATTTTGCTCCAGAGCGGGGCTAGGGAGAGTTTACGTTTTTGGGCCATTTGGGCGGGAATAGGATCTAGGACGTGAGAGGAAGGTTTGGAGGAGGAGATTAGATTATCTATCTCCTTTTCCGAGATGGGGATGAAGGATTTCTAGGTTTTTGGGGGGTGTTTAGGTGTGGGGTCTTCAGTCCCTGGTGGAGGGATCTTGAGAGGGGGACTGAGGTAGTTGTAGTTGTCCAGTGAAAGCTCGATCTTGGTGATTTTGTCGTTGAAGAAGTTCACGAAGTTGTCACACCGCTCTTTGGAGGCCTGACCTGAGGATGTAGGGGGCTTGGAAGTTTGCTGCCTAATGAGGTTGAAGAGTTCTTTGGGCCTGTTTTTTGCGTTGTTTAGAGCGTTGCAGAAAAATGCGGATTTTTCGTTCTTTATGTGGTTTTTGTAATCCGCGCAAACTGATTTGAGTTGATCGTGGAGGATTTTGGAAGGGTTGTTCTGCCAGCGTCTTTCTGTAGCTCTACGTTGTTGCCTTTCAGCGTTGATGTCTGTGTTGAACCAGGATCTGGATGGAATGTTCCTGACTCTTTTTAGTTTCAATGGGGCAAATTGGTCTAGAATGGAAGTCATATTTGTGTTGGAGAGGGAGGTGAGTACTGTTGTGAAGAGATCGTCTGTGAGGATGGGAAGGAGAGAGCTTACCTTTTCTTCTAGGTAGGCCAAGGGAATCTGATTGAGGTTTCTTACCCATTTGGGGGGGTCATGCGTAAGGGATTGTTCTCGAGTCGTTTGGTTGATGTGGAATAGGATGATGTGATGGTCGGACCAGTCAACAGGCAGGATGTGGTCGATCGTGATTGTGTCTCTTTGGGCAATAATGGCATCTAGGATTGCTCCTCTGTTGTGTGTTTCCTCTGAGCAGTGTTGGGTGAGTTTATTGGTGTGGAGGAGATCCTTCAGGGTTAGGATTAGCGAGTTGTTTTCTTCGTTCCAGTGTAGGTTGAGGTCCCCCAGAATTAGGTTGTTTGTGTCACGGAGTGAGCAATTGGCAATCAGGTCAGACAGGTGTTCGCCGAATGTGTTGGTGTTGCCTGGTGGATGGTATAGGAGATGACAGCGTAGAGACTTTTTGTCCCTTGTCTTAATGTTGGTGGTTAGGCATTCAAAGGAGTTATAGTTGAAGGTGTCGGTTTCCGTTATGGAGATGTTGTTCTTGTGAATGATTGCTATGCCTCCTCCTCGTTGGTCCTTTCTGTCTTTGTTAATGATTGTGAAGCCTGGTGGCACCAGCATATCCATGATTGGGTAAGAGAGATCATTTAGCCAAGTCTCGATGATGAACACAATGTCTATGTCATGTGTGAGGATTGATTCTGCCAGCTCAGTTGCATGTTTGATGACTGATCTGCAGTTTATGAGCATGCAGTTGGTTGAGGTATCCTCTTTTTTTGGATTCTTCGTTAGGGGGGCCCTAGGGATGTTCATGAGGAAGGCAGGGGGTCTTGGGGATCTCGGAGGGGAGTAGTCTCTCCTGACTCCCGTGATCACCTGTATCTTGGAGTTTAGGGTGTCAGTGGAGGAGGTGTCATATGAGAAGGCACGATCCGACGCTTCACTTGAGGACATTGCAGCTCTTGTTCTTTTGGGTCTCTGTGTCTGGTTCAGGCGGGGGTTTGGGATCCATGTAGGGCACAGAACCTTGGGATGCCTATGTTGTGTGGGGCTAGGAAAGGTGGGAGTTAAGTGGGGGCATTGGCTGGGCTGATAGAGAGGGGGATTCCTGGGGAGAGGCGTGGGGAGGATTCGGGGCTGGGGGGGGTTACAGACCCCCATGGTATCAGAAGGGGAGGAGGAAGAATTTCCAGGGGAATGGGAGCCAGCAGGGGGCAGCCACACTTGGGAGGGGTTAGATATCTTCACCTCCTGGAATGAGGAGGTGATGGGCCTTAACAGGTTGGGGCAGGTGGATGCATATTTGGCGCAGGGAGGGTCGGTAGGGCTGGAAGAAAAGGGTATGACTCAGAGAAAAGGGGGGTAAAAAGAAGGGCAGTGTAAGGCAGAGTAGCGGGGCCCCTGGGGCAGGTGCAGGGCAGGGCCAGTCATATGCAGGCATCACTGCCAGGCTGGAATGGAGTGAGGGAGAGGAGGGGGGAGACAGTGACAAGGAGGTGGACGATTTGTTCAAGGTGGGGCGTCGGTGGGCAGAGAGTACTTTGGGACTAGGGAGGAAGACCAGTCATTTATTTTTCAGGCGGTGGACCAACACCGAGGTGCGGACTTGGCAGAGCTGGGAGCGGCTCATGGGCGCCGAGGAGAAGGGAGGGCAGAGCCTCGAGCGGCGTGCCTGTTACCTGTGGGGGACCCCGTCGCGGCCGGCATATGTAGGCCCCGGGTGGTCTCGCTGGCCCCAACACCCGATGGACCTCAGTGGTTCGCAGGGCCTCAGGAACGCAGGAATACACAATCAAGGAGTGCAGTGGAATACCGGTGGGTGCAGTCAGCACCCCCGAGGCACGGAGTCGAGGGCCCACTAGGGGCCATCAAGGGGAGATGCGCGCATGGCGCGAGTAGTTAGACTTTGATGAAGAAAGCCTTGAGGAAGGCGAATTGAGGGATGAAGAAGAAAGCGTAGAGGGAGGACAGAATAATGTGTCTTGTAGTGTTTTACAGATTCCACGACGGGCATCGGAGCCTGCGGGAGGCCAACAAAGTTGGTACCGACCAAGGGTCCACTGGCGAGGCGGACTGCAGCAACACGGGCACCCTCCTTAGAGCCAGGTAAAGCACAAGGAAAGGGGGGGAAGCCAAAGATGGTCTCAATTGGGACAGGGGGAGAGGTGGACATGGGGGAGGGTAGGTTGCGGAAGGGTAAGTATGTGCTAGATATAGGCGTGGGCACTGAAGAAGACGGTAAGATGGGCACAACCAAGGTTGAGGATAATAAAAGCACGAAGAAAGCTGATAAGGAAGAGGAAGCAATTGCCGAGAAAAAAGATAAAGTGGAGAGTAAAGAATTGAAGATTGAAAAGCTTCCTTATATGGGGGTAACTAAACCGCTGGGAGCACATTTGATGCTGGTGACTAAAGAACGCATTTGGAAGGGAGAGTATGTGGAAATGCTGAAATTGTTGCATAGGGAAGTACGCACGAAGGAAGGGTCTAAAGAAGAGGAGTATGAGCTGGCCAAGCCACCGAGGGTTCCACTGACCATGGAGAATTGGACAGCTGCCTTCTTAATTTATGCAAGCGTTTACTGTGAAAAATATCCAGAGCGCTGCGTGGCCCTTTTTAAATACATGGATGTGATACAAAAAGCACAGATTACGGGGGTGGATATGCTTGGGTGCAATATGATGAGTAGTTTAGAGCACGCAGGCCTGGGATCCCGAAGCGAAATGGGGGGAACTGGACACAGATTTGTGGCAGCACACTATGGGGGCGTTCAGAGCGGGCAAGACAATTTTCACAGCCAGTGGGCCCCCAATAGTGTACCGGCCCTTTCAGGGGAAGCCCACCCGGTAGGGGTCGGAGGTACTGGAAGAGGAGAGTCGGTGTCGGGAGGGTCCGGTTGGGACTTTAACAAAGGGTTGTGCACTCGGGAGTACTGTAAATTCCGTCATGAGTGCTCGAAGTGCGGGGGTAGGCACGCGTTGGTTAACTGTTTTGGGGCAGGGGGGTCACCAACAGGGGGGCCAGCAGTGGTACCAGGGAGGAGGCAAGGCATGGGGGCAACAGCAGCAACAGTTCGCAGGAGCTCGGGGGGCTAGGGGAGTTCAGGGGTCTGGGTCGAAGGGCTCATATGCTGGTTAAGTCAGAAAAGGTGAATGCAGCCTTACAGGGTTATGACAACCAGAAGGCGGCAGAAGTGTTGAGGGAGGGTTTCACATCGGGTTTTCGACTAGGGTATGGGGGAAAGGGAAATGAGCACCATTCCTATAGAGCGGCCCTTGATTGAATACGCCCTAGTATTCACATGTTGTTTTATCCCCATAGGCCATATAGAAGGTTTCGAGAGACTGTTGCAAGGTTGAGCTCGTCCATGAAACAATCAAAGGTGCTCTTCCGTGAAACAAACAAAGGTGTCATTACATTTTTTAGCCCATTGGGAGTTCTGGCAACTAACACTGCATCATCTGCATATACCAGCACAGGTATGGCCTTGCTCTTAATGGCCATCATATCTTGTCCCTTCTCTAGAAGCCTCACTCTTAGATCATTAATATATATATTCGGAAAAAGATTGGTGCAAGGACACCCCCAGAAAAGTTGAAAGACCTAGAACAATCCCCATTTTCTCCAAATAGTACTGAGACTGACAAATTGAAATGGAGAGCCTAGGGAAAGTCACCCAGATTTCTGTTTAGGCCTTTGGAGAGAAATGATGTTCAAAACTTAGATCTATTCACACCATTGAAGGCGTACAACAGGCCCATAAAGGACAGGTATAGAGAGCAGGATTTAACTACAGTATATTTACTGATAAGCAGATGTAAATGTAGACATTGTTCTAAGGTCCCTACACTTGTCTGAAACCCATACAACACCTCTGACACTATAAAGTATTCTCTGGTCCACATTATGAGTCTATCTAGCACTATTCTTCCTATTATCTTAACTGTCAATTCAATAGGGAGATTGGCCAATAACAGCAAGGGTTATCTCTAATACCTTTTTTAAAGATAGGAACTATAATAGCTGATCTCCATCATGAGGTAAACTCAATCAAGCGCACAACTCACCTGTCCATGTGTCCATCAGTACCCTCAGGACCTGGAGCTATATTAGAGGGACTTCTCAGAAAGGCTAACGTTACTTCATGTAGCTTGAACTCAATAGATAAGGGATGAATTGGGGCGGCCAATGCCTCTACTTCTTCATTCCCTTCTGAGAATCTATATATATTAGTAAAGTGGTCCAGCCACCTCTCTGGTGCAATATTCACAGTCAGGCTTAGGTAGTGGATTTTTTGACAGTTTAGTGGTATTTACCGCCTTCCAGAATGCACCAGTATCTCTGTGTTTACAGCTCAAGACCACATTTTCCCAGCCTTCGATTTGTAATTCCCTTCTCCTTTTAGAAATGAGCAATCCTGTCCCAGTCTTTAGGCTCTCTTTTCAGCGCTGTATGGACCTTTCTATTTGCTCAACTGCAAACTTTGTTAAACATCGCAGTAGGGTATCGATAGGTGTGTCTGATAGGCTTCATGAGTAGTTCCTATATGCTCAAGTTAACAATGGCCTCCATATGCTCTGAAGGATTCGAATCTAGAGAAAAACAAAAATGCACAAGATCTAGGTTGTCCCCAAACAGTTTATGCAATAGCGTTCCCAGATCTGCAAATTTCCACACAATTCTTGTGTCCTTATCCTTTCTTCCCAGCTTAGTGCAACCACTATTATTTACAGACGTTATGCCCTTGGGGGTGGTTATGATGATTGTCAGCGGGTCATGCTCGCTGTATATACTGGGGATAATATCTGCCTCTAAGATGTATTGATTCAGATTTCTTGAGGTAAAATATAGTCAATAATTGAGCTAGACCCATGCACAAAATAAGTAGATGGTAAATGACTTTCAATGCCAAATAAATCAAAAACGTTACATAAATCCTGTTCCATTAAATATATAATTAGTATTCCCCCCTAGAGTCATGTGAGGAAGTCCCCTCTCTTCGGTCTAAACAGAAAAAGGGATTATCAAACTGTGATAAACGTCTCGACTCTAAAGTGGCACTAAAATCTCATATACCTTGTTCTTAAACGGAATGTCAGCTTAGTCAAATAAGGTACTAAAGTTTAAATTGTCCTTTCCCAAGAAGTGATCATAATCAATGGAAATCACCAGCAAGATAAAATTAGCTGACTGTTTAAGAAAAAAAAGGCCTGAATGAGTTGGCAGTTCAGTGTTAAAGGGGTGATTCCGCAATGTAGAGTAACCTTAAACTACAAAGACATCCCTGCTTTAGCCCTGGCTGATGGGGAGGTGGTGGCAGCTTCCGAAAAGCACACATAGCTTTCACAGTACAGGACATTGGTGGCCCATATTTCCTGCATCAGCACAATGTCAAATCTGGAGATAGAATCTAGTCATTTCCCATCTCTGAGTTCAGGGGTTTTACCAGAAATGTTCCAGGTGACCACTTTGACATGTGGGGGCTTAGTAGAAGGCAGTTTCCCTTCAATAATTATCTGGTTTGGCTCGCTAGACCGGTGTTTTGGGGCTCTATTGGGGTCACTTATATTATATCATATTAGAGTTAGGGATATCGTCCCCACACTTCCGTATGGGGCTGCTGTCAAAAGCCCTCCTTGATAGCCCCATATCACATCTATCATAGCTCAAATGTCTATAAAAGAAGCTTTGCGGCAGAACACTTATCAATTGGGTCTTGCTTAGTATCCTTTCTTCTAGGTTAGGATCTCTAAAGTTAATGATAGCACAATTCCCCTCATATGATTTAGTCAAAGGTCCTCTCCAAGCAGCTCTACACACCATCAAGATATCAAAGGAATTTCTCAGACAAAATCTAGTATTGTTAACTAACCAGTGTGTGCTTTTTTTTTTAGCTGGGCCATGGATTCCATTGACTCAGGCTTTAAGCAGGAAACATTGGCCAAGACAACTACAGATGGGCAAGCATCAGGGGGTAGGTTTATAGTCTGCAGGGCGATGAGTTTTACAACTGGGCCTCATGACCTGATGCTCTTGTTCGAGCTGCCACTGAATTGATCCCCCCCCCCCCCGGCTCAATGTGTACGTCTGAGTTGGCACAGTTATCATGAGGACATTTTGCTGTTCTATCTATCCTATTATCTTATGATACATGGGGAATACTCTCTGGTAATGTACTGGTAATGTACTGTCCTTAGGGGCAGCGTTAGACCTAAATGATGTAGACCCTGACTTCTCATCCCCAATTTCACAAGCTGACCCTCAATTGTTCCAGACGAGTAAGGAGTTGACGTGTCCATTCATCGAACACTGCCCTAAATTTCAGACACAGTGAGTCAGTCAGAGCATTAAAGTCTATTGTTCCCAAAGAACCATGTCCTTCTAACCCCTTATTGGGCTAGGCAAGCTCCTTGCCAATTCTGTAGCATATTTTGTGTTAGAGACAGAAAGAGGACTGTGTATTTGGGCTTCAGCTTCAAAGGAACTTGATGTTGTAAAAACTGGCAGATCATTAAAAAGAGAGAGGCGGGGGCATGGCTAAACCATTATGGCCACGAGGACGTGCTCCGAGTATGCTCCGCGCCTCGCACTTCCGAGCTGCGCGTCTTGCCTATGAGCCCCAAATCAGGTGGATTGATGGCGAGAACGGCGTAATTGTTGGAGGTCACCTTGCCATCAGCCACACTTGCCGTGCGGAGCGTAGAAGCAGCGAGAACCGGGCCCCAGCGGCAACAAGGGAAGCTCAACAAGATGGCGGCAGGCTCTGCCAGCTGCTGAGAGCCGCTAGAGATCTGGACGGTGGAGCAAGCCGCCCCGGGTTCCAGGCGGCTGGGGACTGAGGTGAGCCCTCTGATTCTGCGGGCTGCGGTATGGCGGGTCCTTGGGTGTGGGGCTCGCTCCCGGATGCACCAAAGTGTTGTGGCCGGCCTCTCTGCCCAGATGCCTGCAGGTGTGGTTGCTGCGTCCGGGGACCAGGGGAGACCTAGAGCACTACTTCAGGGGTCTCCCCCGAGCGCCGTGGGAGTCCGTGTGGAGCGAGTCAGGCAGTCGGCCTGACCTTAAGATGGCGCCCGAGGACAGAGCACGGCTGCTTAGCCACCAATAATTCTGCTGTGGGGGAGGACCGGCCAGGTACAGGAGGCCATCCCGGATGATGCCAGCGTAAAGAATCGAGTGGCCCGCCTGGCGAACTGCTTCGCAGCGGTGAGAGGGAACACGTCAGGGGACTTCCGTCAGCAGTGGAGGCAGCCAGCCTAGGGGGTGGCTCTATACATAGACACTAACCTGGGGGATCTCTGTGTGGTGCGCCCTCCCCTCCTTTGGGATAATCATGCTACCTTGGTGGAGGTTCTGGCAGGGAGTGGACATGTAGGATCAGTGACCAGTGCCCATATGCCTCCCAAAAAGACACAGAATAACCGCGTCTCAAGTTACTTTGCTCCTGCGGAACCCAGGCGGACAAGAAGGATGCTGACATGATGCTCACCAGAGAACACCTCTTAGAGACACTACAAGAGTTCAAAAAGGAACTCTGAGAAAACATTAAAGCCGATATGAGCTCCACCTTTGAAGCATTTTGTTCAGAGGTGGGCTACAAGCTGAAGGCGCTGCAGGCAGACGTGGACTCGTTGGGACCCGCACCCTGGACTTCGAATCAAAATATCAGGAGCTTGAGGCGCGCATGGCGCCACTAGAAATGGGTTCCGTCAAAGTTGCTGACCAACTGCACGCAGCACTCCTTAAGTGCGAAGACCTCGAAAACCGCTCCCGTAGAGACAACATCAGAGTGAGAAACCTGGAGGAGGGATGTGAAGGCCCAGACCTGGAGGCGTTCATGGTGGGCCTTTTTCCCAGTATCCTGGGAGAGGACACCCCAGAGATCAGGCTGGAGCGGGTGCATAGAGTTGGCCAGAGAGTGGAAGAGGGGAGCAAGCACCCCAGGGATGTTCTGGCTAAATTTAGCCCCTTCAAAACTAAGGAACTCGCCCTACGGAAATCCAGAAACTCTGACTCAGTCTCCTTCCAGGGGTTCCGGTGTTTGCTGTTCCAAGATTTGGCTCAAGCCACGCTGGCTAGTCGGCAGCAGTTTTGACCGTTAACTTCGCCATTAAGAGAGCGTCAAATTAAATGCAGATGGACATACCCCTTTGGTATCTCTTTCTCGTTCAACCAAAGCAATGTCACTTCACTTTGCTGTCCGGGGCGGCTGCCCTGCTGGGTCTGGAAACTGCGCCACCGCAGAAAAATACAACGCCAGCTGCTGCGAGCAGTTATTGGAGCAGCAGGGACCGAGACCCTGGCAGACTCCCAAGAAGGGCGGCAAGTCGGCGTCTCGGCATGCAGAAGCTGGACCCCTGACACTGTTCTATTTTTGCTCCTGTAGGTGGGCCCTCATCTCACGAAATTTCGGGGGCACCTGTCCCTTTGGGGTGGGCGTACAGCAAAGAGCCCTCCACCCCAGGGGCAAGATACGGGGCACAATGGCCGATAAAGGTTCCCTTTCGTATGAACTTTCTGGACTCAGGTACCCTCCGGGGCCCGGAGGTGACCTGGCCGAGGGATATTGAGTGTCCAACGATTAGCAACAGGAGGCGCCGGGAGCGGTCATGGATACGCCCCGGGAGTCACCACCAGTGAGACTGTCTCGCCTTTCTGGAGACTCTGTATTCTTCTGTTGTATTGTTTTCAGGTAATTAGGTTATTCCCATGATGAATCTCATTTAATCTCTATTTGGGAGGGGCAGGCGTGGTGGGTGGGGGATGCCCCTAGATGTGATCAGAGTTCTCCCCACATGATTTGATGTTCCTTAAGTGCATGACCTGGAACGTTAGGGGGCTCAACTCCCCAAACAAAAGGCAACACATCTGGAAGTTTTTAGGGGACAACCAGGCGCAAATAGTTGCCCTACAGGAAACCCACTTGAAGAAGGGGAACGAACTACGCCTACGAATTAGGTCTTACCCACTGATTCTTCGCTCCTCTAATACCTCTAAACAAAATGGAGTGGCACTCCTGTTTCACTCCTCTGTGCCCTTTCAGCCATCGGATACGAAATAGGACAGGGGGGGAGATACCTTATGGTTAGGTGGAATCTTGCGGGTCACCCATGCATCATTTCCACGGTCTATGTACCAAACTCAGGTCAAGTTGACTTTCTCCGCACATTCCTCACGATCCTTGAGAGTTTCGCCCTGGGGGACATAGTTCTACTGGGGGATTTCAACCTTATCTGGGACCCTTCTCTAGACACCACTCACCCACACAGAGCTCCAGCAGGGGTTTTCCCTCAGACACTTAAATCCACCTATACGAGGATGGGGTTATTAGATATTTGGAAAATATTGAATCTCTCTACGTGTGACTTCTCTTTTTTCTCACATGCACACAGAGTATATTCAAGGATTGACCATATATTTCTTAGCCAATCACTTTGCTCCACTACCCTGACATCCAAGCTTTACTCGATATGCCTGTCGGATCACCCGCCACTACAAATAGGGATGGACTGGCGAGCTCCCCGGTCCACACTAAAAAGATGGTACTTCCCTGATATTCTTTGTAGGGACTGACTACTCCGAGATGAATTACGTCAGTCAATCAGGGACTTTTTTAGCAACAATGACCCCAAGGACACCTCTCCCTGACTAACTGGGATGCCTTCAAGGCGGTCATTTGGGGCAAATGTGTCACCCTGGGCATCGCCCTCCGATGGCAACAAGCCTCAGAGAGGGTGTCTTTGGAGGAGGAACTGCAGAAAATGGAAAGATTGCATAAGGAGGCCACTTCTTTAGCCACTCAAAGAAAGGTCACGGCAGTAAGAGGTAAACTTCAGGCAATCTCTCGCTAATAGAGCGGAAAAGACCCTTTTACACCTTCAAGCCAGGGGGGTACAAGGGAAATGACAAAATTGGCTCGCGACTGGTGAGGCAGCTACGAGCCAAGCAAGAGAAGGAATATATCAGTTCAATAATTGATGACTCGGGCACGTTGCATCATGGGGAGGAAGGAAAGGCGGGAGTCTTCCGGGAATTCTATAAAACGCTTTATAGGGCGAACTCCCTTAGTGAGGGAGACCAGCTCCACTATCTGAACCCGCTTGAACTACCCCAGGTCTCTACGGAGTCCAACGAAATTCTCAGCCAACCTATAACGCATGAGAAGGTATAGAAGGCAATAGATGCCTTAAAACTTCAAAGGTCCCCAGGGCCTGACGGCTTTAGCACAGTGTTCTACAGAACACCCCACTTGACAGAACTTTTTAATGCAATTGCGACCCTTCACCAGGTATCCCTTCAATGGGAGAAGTGTTGATCATGCTCATCCCTAAGGCAGGGAAAAATTAACAACTATGCTCCTCTTACAAACCTATAGCACTTCTCAACTTAGATGCTAAACTCTATTCCAAAATACTAGCCAGCAGACTCGAGGAGCTGCTCCCAAACTAGATCCACCCAGATCAGTCTGGCTTCATTAAGGGGCGCCAGACACACGATAGCTTACGCAGAATTGTTCACCTGATCAAAAAAGCACATAAAAAACGTGTCCCTTACCATCATTGGACGCAGAGAAGGCTTTTGACCTGGTCGATTGGTCCTTCTTGAGGTGTGCCCTGTGATGGTTTGGTTTTGGGGATACTTTTTTGGGTATGTTGCGAGCAAACTATCACTGTCCAGGATCCTGGGTCCTAGTTAATGGGATGGCGTCAGAATTTTTTAATTTCTCACGGGGTACGCGTCAGGGTTGCCCCTTATCGCCGATGATTTTTGCGCTATGCATAGAGCCTCTTGCGGCGCGTATTAGGGCCAACCCGGAGAGACAAGGGATTAAATTCGGTCTAGATGACCATAAGATATCTTTATTTACGGATGATGTACTTTTACCCGTCACAGAACCCTGTTCTTCTCTTCCGGCAATCCAGTCTGAGCTTAGCACCTTCGAGAAAGTAGCGGGCTTCAAAATTAAACTGTCGAAATCCTTCTTACTTAACTTAATGGTTCCTCAGGGGGAAATGGCGGCAGTAGCAGCATCCTCGCCATTTACGTGTGCCCATAAGGGAATCACCTACCTGGGCATCAAAATCACCCCTAACCCATTAGAATAAAGCCAATTTGCTGCAACAGCTTAAGGCGGACTTTAAGAAGTGGTGCTCCGCATACATCAACTGGCTAAATAGAATCAACGCAGTCACAATGAATGCGCTGCCGCAGCATCTCTATTTTTTTCAGGGTCTCCCAATCTCGGTCGGCAGGGACTTATTTACGGAACTGAAGTCAATGACGACAAAATTCATTTAGCAGGGGCAGAGGGCCTGGCTGGCTCATCGACTGCTAACCAAACAGCGACTTGCAGGGGGTTTGTCCCTGCTGAGTTTTCACCTCTACTATAGGGCGGCCCAACTCCCAGTCATCTCAGAGTGGTCTCTCAGGGCCTCCTACAGGCACTGGTTCCATATTCCATATGGACCGGATGGTGGTGGGTAGAACCATCTGGGACCTCCTGTGGCGGTCAAAGCAGGGCAGACCAAAAAACACTTACCTTAGCACCCCTACGACTACCACGCTCCATGCGTGGGACGTGGTCACAAAGTCGTTACCTTTAACGACATTTCCATCCCCCTGCACCCCCATCCACTTTAGCTCGGGCTTTCCCCCTACCCAATTGGCGGGTCCCTTTGATAAATGGAGGGAAGGAGGCTGTTTGATGGTATCAGACATGTTTGTCCATGGCGAACTACGTTATTTAGAGGGTTGCGTAGCAACTATTAAACTCCCAGTGACAGAAAAGTACCATTATCTACAACTGAAGCACTGGCTGCTACAACCTCAGATGCGACTTGCTGCTACGCGAGACCTATTTCCTAAAGAGAGCTTTGTGAAATCGGGGGGCACATCGAGGGGGTGTATCTTGTTTCTCTATTCGCTCTTGCATACATCAACTGCAATGCTGCCCCCAAGACACCATCTTTTGGGACACTATGCTAGAGACACCCCTGACGGACAAACAATGGGGATCGATCTATAAAGATATTGGGAAATTTAACAGATCCATGTTTCTTAGAGAAGCCCATTACAAATTAATGTATGATTGGTACCTATACCCCCAAAAGCTCCAAACCCTCTTCCCAGATGCTTCAGATACGTGCTGGAGGGGCTGTGGGCCACTGTGCGACTTCTACCATATCTGGCGGGATTGCCCTGCTATTCAACCTTTTTGAAAAGTAATCCTTGCCCAGATCAGGAAGATCCTAGGATACCCAATTTCGGATTCCCTGGAACATGTCCTTTTAGGGATGCGCAATCCCTGTCTGAAACACCAGACAGGGGGACCGCTCCATCTTGTGGCTATGCTTAGGGCGGCCAAAATGGTGGTGGCAGTGGCATTTAAGAAGGCGGAGCCCCCCTCACTTTCACAATGGCATGCCTGGCTGTGGCGAGCTTTGGCGCTTGAGTGCATGGCAGATATAATGGCAGATGCCGGTACAGGGCTTGACAACATTTGGAGCCCGTTGGTAGCTTACCTGTCAGAGGGATTGCCGCTTTTTGCCTGTGGTCCCAGACTGCGTGCGCTGCATCTCTTCCAAACCTATGACCCCATACCCCATGATGTTGGCCCTGGGACCTTTGAGATGCCCAAGCCCTCTATTCGGGCGTCTCCGCCTTCCCGGGCCTGGGGTGGGTTGGATGTTGGCCCTGTTGCCCCCTTCTCCCTGCCCGGTGCACCTCTGCTTACCCATTGGACCCCTCTGATTCTTAATATCCACATGAGATATATGTCACAGGTTTGTTTTGTTTTGTCCGGTTATTTAGTTTTTCTGTTAAATTGTGAACTTGTGTAAATGTGGCGCAGATGCATCCAGTATTATGGTGATGGTTCATTGAACTAACTGTTTAAGAGGACATTTGTATCTGTGAACAGGTTAGACCTTGCCGAGTACTTGTGAGAAAGATGTGTCCTACCTTTAGCTACCTATCGCTCTTGGCTTACTGTACTGCTGAATAGAGTCTCACAAGTTGTTAATTCTTTGACATTGCAATAAAAAGTCTTTGACATAAAAAAAGAGAGGCGCCCTTCCGCCAGCTCTGTCTCCTTCAACATTACCCCTACGGCACGTGCAAGAAAGCCATGAACGGTCGAGTTAGTACCCCTGGTGCTGCTCCCTCTCCTGCTTTACACCGCTGTTATTTTCCACACCTTCCTAACTGCATCCACAACCCAATATGTGCTTCTCTCTAGCCTCTTTATCTACCCCCTTTCCCCTTCTTAACGCTATCTCACCCTCCTCTTCAGTTTTTCTGCATAGCCTTAGCTTCCTTATTTATTTTAAACTACCGGGTCATGAGAGACACAAAAAAAAGACTAACCCAACCCTTTTTTCTTCATTTTAAGACAGTTACATTTTACTCTAAAGCATTTTGTTTTCATGAAAATGCTATTTAGTCATGTGGACATTTCTTCATAATGGAGTTTTGTCAGTCGGATTTATATTAGAGTGACTTTCTTCTGTAGAAGACTGTAGAAAGAACTGGAAAAATCCAATGTGGATAACTTCGTCGGGTCTAAGATCAAAAGAAAAGAAAAAGATTTTAAAAGATTAGAATTAATCAAATAAACAAAATAAGGATTACACTAGTTTGAAAAACTGAATGAAAAAGAAATAAGAAAAATAAAATTAAAATGGCAAAGAAATAAAGGAGAGATTCAGTTATCAAAGAATTGTAACATGTAGAAGATACCAAAGATGTTTCCCTATACTAAATTACTACTGTCCAATAGACAGTTGTAGCTGAATGCTGACACCATAAGTGAAGTGAATTTTCCAAATATATATACCAAAGACAAGTTACCAAGTATCAAGCATTAATGGCATGAACTAATTCAATATAATTGCCTTTATAAATTGTAACACTACGTATTGTGTTTACCTCATATATTGTACATGTAACAACTATTATGTTGGCTCAATGAAACTTGCTCTTAAAGAAGATTATAAAGAACATATCTGGCATTTGACCAACAAAGACCAAGCTTATCCAAACTCATAGGTTTTCGGTCCGTGAAATTTGGAGTTGGACCTTGCCTTCTTTCCTTGTTCTGATCTTGAGTATTTTATACTTTATACATCTTTATCCTGGGTCACCATGCCAGTGAGCTGCACATATATTTATACAAACTATTCAACTATCGTCTTGCAGTATACATTAGCATGTGCCTGCTGTGACTGTAATATCACTGAGGTTGGAAATATTGATTCCATGAACGACAATGCTTTTACATAATAAATATATATATGCCCCATGTCTGTTTCTTTATATAGTTGTCACTTTTCTGCAACTATTTCATCATATACTCTTTTCCAACTTTCTGTTAGGCCCAGCAAGATATCTGTCTTACTTTGCCACTATATTTTATCGTATGTTATGGTTAATAGTAAATTATCTTCTTTTTTTCTTTACTTTCTCTCATTCTGGTCTATATAAATTGTAATATTTCTCTTTTTTCTTTATTGTTTGGGCGGTTTTACAGATCTCTCGTGGATACAGATTCATATTATATTTCATTTTACTAATTGTCATCTGTCATTGTCTATTTATCTTTCGGCAATTTGAAACGTGTTTCGTAATTACATATTCAATGTATATGTTAATATGTGACAAATGATCCTATTGTTGCTTAGTTTGTCTTTCTGCCTTGGAAAAGAGACCCTGTGCTGCAAAACGCAAATTGGGTGTGCAAAACAAACTATGGATCACATTTACAATTTTTTTATGCAACACAGCATCCAACTTTGCTCTACTGCGTTATGTGAAAGGGAGAGAGCAGAACAGCGCCATATCTATTAAGTGCCCGATTCCGATGCGGTTTGGAAATCTTCCCGACTGAATGGGTTTGGGAATGGTTTCCGACCGACTCGGATCGGGAGAGTCCGACTGACCAAGTACGATGCATCTGGATGCTTCCAGATACGATTCGGTCAGACTCCCATTGACTTCAATGGGAGCCTATGTTCTGACCGAATGCATAGGCTCCCATTGAAGAAAGGGGTGGCTGGGAAAAATTGGGCACCCTGTGGCGGGCACCCCCTGGTGCCTGCCACACTGTGCATGACTGGTAAGGGGGGACCCATGGGTACCCCCACGGGCCTGATTGGGAAGGCTCCGGGTGCAGGGGGGCCCGCTACCGGCCCCCAAAGTCTGATTCCGACTGATGCATTAGAGTCGGAAGGCACGATTCGGAAAGGCTGTCTGAATCCAGCATCGTACTTGGTCATTCGGAAACGCAGCCCATCGAGACGTACAATTCTGTTCCATACGGCTGGGTCATTCCAAATGCCAACGGGTTCGGATTGGAATATTCCTAACGCCTAATTCGCATTGTACTCGGTCGGTCAGAAACCTTTCTGAGTCGGTCGGAAAGACACGTTCCCGATTCAGGCGGAGCAAATGCCGTTAGGAGGCCTTCCTAACCGCATCAGAATTGGGCTCTAAGATATGGTTCTGTATCTCTCTACACCTGCACTGGCACACTTTACGCTGCCTCGTGCCCACAGATGCACCTTTGCTCCATAGTGCAAGGGTGTGTGTATGATATCTAGAATAGGCTTTGTACTGAAAGGGTACCCTCCCAGTGCAAAATACTATGCTTAGACATAGGGGCCGATTCCGATCTCGGTCGGAGGCGCACCCAATACCATTCGGTCGGGAAAAAAGCCATGCGAATGCCTGTTTCCCGACCGATCCGTACATCATACCGAACGAGTAAGTACGATGCGCACAACAGCACAGAATCTGGCAGAGTCGTACTCACCCAATCCAGGTCCTGTTCTCCGACCGAGGCGAATCCGGAAACGCAGAATCGAGTCGCACGGAAGGGAAAATGCAGCCCCGTCCGGCCGAACAAGTACGATGCGCTTTCCGTACACGCTGAACCCGTCGCTACGTCCGGCACGTCAAAGCTTCCGGGAGAGGCGCACATAAGCTCCGATTCGCGCCACAACACGATCCACGGCTACGAGGCGAACACGCCAGCGATGAGGATGACGCGAAGCAACGAGAAAGACGAACGACACGAACCAACCATGAATCCCTTCGTCCCGATCCTACCAATATTCTACATTTACTACCGGAACAGGCACGGACGCGTACGGCGCAGAAGGTAAGTCAGACACCAACCACAAAAACATACAACACGTACACGACACATCACACACACACAGAGGGATGCAGAATTTACTTACACCAGCAACAGCAGCACCATAGGGGCGGGATGCCCATCACCAATGCCACATATGCACACAGGGGCCTGGATGCGCACCACCACTACCACCCCTACCCAGGGGGGCCGGATGCCAACCACTACTACCACCCTTAGCCAGGGGGTGCCAGATGCCCACCACTACTACCACCCTTACCCAGGGGGCTGGATGCCTACCACAACTACCACCCTTACCCAGGGGGGCTGGATGCCTACCACTACTACCACCCTTAGCCAGGGGGTGCCAGATGCCCACCACCACTACCACCCTTACCCAGGGGGCTGGATGCCTACCACTACTATCACCCTAAGCCAGGGGGCTGGATGCCTACCACTACTACCACCCTTAGCCATGGGGGTGCCAGATGCCCACCACCACTACCACCCCTTACCCAGGGGGCTGGATGTCCACCACTACTACCACCCTTAGCCAGGGGGTGCCAGATGCCTACCACTACTACCACCCTTACCCAGGGGGCTGGATGCCTACCACTACTACCACCCTTAGCCATGGGGGTGCCAGATGCCCACCACCACTACCACCCTTACCCAGGGGGGGCTGGATGTCCACCACTACTACCACCCTTAGCCAGGGGGGTGCCAGATGCCTACCACCACTACCACCCTTAACCAGGGGGGGCTGGATGCCTACCACTACTACCACCCTTAGCCAGGGGGGTGCCAGATGCCCACCACTACTACCACCCTTACCCAGGGGGGCTGGATGCCTACCACAACTACCACCCTTACCCAGGGGGGGCTGGATGCCTACCACTACTACCACCCTTAGCCATGGGGGTGCCAGATGCCCCTCCACTACTACCACCCTTAGCCATGGGGGTGCCAGATGCCCACCACCACTACCACCCTTACCCAGGGGGGGCTGGATGTCCACCACTACTACCACCCTTAGCCATGGGGGTGCCAGATGCCTACCACTACTACCACCCTTACCCAGGGGGGGCTGGATGCCTACCACTACTACCACCCTTAGCCAGGGGGGTGCCAGATGCCCACCACTACTACCACCCTTACCCAGGGGGGCTGGATGCCTACCACAACTACCACCCTTACCCAGGGGGGGCTGGATGCCTACCACTACTACCACCGTTAGCCAGGGGGGTGCTACATGCCCACCACTACTACCACCCTTAGCCATGGGGGTGCCAGATGCCCACCACCACTACCACCCTTACCCAGGGGGGGCTGGATGTCCACCACTACTACCACCCTTAGCCAGGGGGGTGCCAGATGCCCACCACTACTACCACCCTTACCCAGGGGGGCTGGATGCCTACCACTACTACCACCCTTAGCCATGGGGGTGCCAGATGCCCACCACCACTACCACCCTTACCCAGGGGGCTGGATGCCTACCACTACTATCACCCTAAGCCAGGGGGCTGGATGCCTACCACTACTACCACCCTTAGCCATGGGGGTGCCAGATGCCCACCACCACTACCACCCTTACCCAGGGGGCTGGATGTCCACCACTACTACCACCCTTAGCCAGGGGGTGCCAGATGCCTACCACTACTACCACCCTTACCCAGGGGGGCTGGATGCCTACCACTACTACCACCCTTAGCCATGGGGGTGCCAGATGCCCACCACCACTACCACCCTTACCCAGGGGGCTGGATGTCCACCACTACTACCACCCTTAGCCAGGGGGTGCCAGATGCCTACCACTACTACCACCCTTACCCAGGGGGCTGGATGCCTACCACTACTACCACCCTTAGCCAGGGGGTGCCAGATGCCCACCACTACTACCACCCTTACCCAGGGGGCTGGATGCCTGTCACTACTACCACCTCTACCCATGGGGGGCTGGATGCCTACCACTAACACCACCCCCACTCATAGGATGGACAATGCATGACACAACCAGCACACCACAACCTAGGGAATGCAAGAAAAAGACATCCCCCAACACCATGACAAGCGTGTGTAGACTGTGTCAAATGCCTACAACACTGAACATGACTTTGAACATACAATGTGACCCCCTATCACATGTGCCACACATATATGTGTGTGGCCCCACAATGCAAGCAGGCCATGACCATTGTGGCAATGGGGTCCAAACCCCCATCATCACAGTGACCAAAAGGTAAGTGTGGGGTCCATAGCTGAAGCACATTTTGAACATTGTGGCAATGGGGTCCAAACCCCCATCATCACAGTGACCAAAAGGTAAGTGTGGGGTCAATAGCTGAAGCACATTTTGAACATTGTGGCAATGGGGTCCAAACCCCCATCATCACAGTGACCAAAAGGTAAGTGTGGGGTCCATAGCTGAATCACATTTTGAACATTGTGGCAATGGGGTCCAAACCCCCATCATCACAGGGACCAAAAGGTAAGTGTGGGGTCCATATCTGAAGCACATTTTGAACATTGTGGCAATGGGGTCCAAACCCCCATCATCACAGTGACCAAAATGTAAGTGTGGGGTCCATAGCTGAAGCACATTTTGAACATTGTGGCAATGGGGTCCAAACCCCCATCATCACAGTGACCAAAAGGTAAGTGTGGGGTCCATAGCTGAATCACATTTTGAACATTGTGGCAATGGGGTCCAAACCCCCATCATCACAGTGACCAAAAGGTAAGTGTGGGGTCCATAGCTGAATCACATTTTGAACATTGTGGCAATGGGGTCCAAACCCCCATCATCACAGTGACCAAAAGGTAAGTGTGGGGTCCTTAGCTGAAGCACATTTTGAACATTGTGGCAATGGGGTCCAAACCCCCATCATCACAGTGACCAAAATGTAAGTGTTGACAAAGAAAAAGCTGCAACTGCCAAACTGCATGGATGATTCCTGGTCACAGAACATAAAACACATCAGTGGCAAAGTAGTGCATGTGTCCCATTGCAACATAGATTGGGGGAGGCAAATACTGCAGTGCAAATAAGACATACCTTTGGCCATGTGCAGACAAACAACACCCATGGGGGCTGACACAGTCAACATTCATCAATGACACAATGACAGAAGTGACCATCAGAATGCAGACCCACATATTTGCACCAATGGGCACACAAATGCAGATACCCTGTGGAGACTGTAGATGTGAGGTGAACAGATACCATACCATGGCAGCAATGGGACACACAAACCATGATCATTGTGCTGACTGATGACCTAGGAGTCCCAGGGACAGCAGGGGAAACCCACCAAACTACATACAGCCAATGGCACACCTAAGATATGCCAATGCAGTGGTGCAGATGCACAAACACAAACAGGCAGACCCACACTGCACATCAAACACAACAGGTGAGGGGGGGGGGGTGCCAGTGTCCCCAGGCAACCACACAACACATGAGGAGGCCTGAATACCAATTATACAGATGTGCACACAAAGGTAACTCATGGATCCAAATCCCCTATGTGGGCAATCAGGCATTGTCAGATGAGAGGGAGCACAAATCACACATGTCACACAGGCACGTAGGAACAGCAACTGACACAGCAAGACACAGACACACCACAGCACTACCCCCAGGGCCCCCACAATGTGGTGACCCTGGGCTGCATTACAATCCCACTGTGATGACAAAGCTAAATGTCGTTCACACGGTGAACCACAGTCATGTGTCCTGAGCAACAAACTACCATCACACCTACACAAGCACAAATCAATCAGCACGGCCAGTAAGCCAAGGCCAACATGGAGGCAGGGGTCTAGCCGGGCAACAACTCTCATCTGCACACACTCAACACCACACACCTCGACCTCCAACAATGTGCAGCAGTGAAGCACACATGCACTGGTGACATTGCACATGCACCCATGACAATTCCAGGGTGGTGGGTGGGAACCAAGGTGCAGAAACACATCACACATGGCCACTCAACAAGACTCCTGAATGTCTGACACACTGCACACTACGCTGTACATGGACATGACGGCAATACCACACCAACCAATGGGATCCCAGCCACAGTCACACACCAATGAAGAAGCCAAGGTCACCCACAAAGAACACACATAGACAACAACCAACATTGCAGCCCGGACCCTGAGGAGTGCCAGCAGTCACACACACAACGTGTCACAATCACTGAAAGATAACACAAACTGGAAATCACATGACAGGTGCAAACAACAAGTGCCAAGGGGAAACCTGACTGTGACCCATCTGCGTCTGCACACAAACTCAGCCCTGACAGCAAACACACCTATGGGTGACACCCTGATGACCAGTAATGTGCCATGCACCCACATCACAGAGAACCCAGGGAGAAGACTTTGGGGGAACATAGGTCAACTCAGCAAGCATCACAAACAGGTACAACACTAGGGATCACAGCATGCACAGCAAAACGGAAGTGAACACACAGACATGCTCATACAACACACACCTTGGGCGCAGGCAATGTCACAGGAGTACACACTGCCATGAGGGGACTCCACTCCTGTGTGAGGAAAGCTGTGCCATATGTTGCCTCAGTAGGGCCCCATCATGTCAGCTGAGCACTTGGTCACACAATCAACAATTAGCACCAAATGAAGGCTCCCGTCACATCAGCCTGGTCATGGAAGTGCCAACGAAATCATCAGCACAGATCCAACACACTTGTATAGCAATGTTGCACTGACAACACAGATGAGTCCTTCCCCATTGATGCCCAAACCTGCATGTCCAGTGGAGATGGCCACACGGTCAGGGAAGTAGACGAATTGAACAATGGCAGGCACAACAGATGTGCAGGGGTGGAAGCCACAGATGTGAAATTGCTAATGTAAGTAGGAAATCCCATTGCCAAATACTGAACACATGACACCCTCAGATGCTGCTATGGATGACATGGATACACCACAGGATAGGACACATTCCCCCTGGACCACATGTGTTCCTGCACAGTAACACTTCATTATCATGAGACCAAATATCACCATCACTGCAGCAAGGGCATGGTTAGCATCATCAACAACATGTACATCAGAAGCATAAGCACTAGAGAACAGAAAGTTGCTTTATTCAGCATATGTGTGTTTAAAAGTGAAAGTCCAGAAAAAACACAAAGGCCAATGGCCAGTCCATTGTCAAAGTCCAAACAGGGTGACAGTGGCAGATGTCACCCTACGCATGCCTGCACTGCACAAGACCAGGGACAATCCACTAGGAGGGGCAACCGGGGGGGCAGGCCAGGCACCGCAGGGACAGGATCAGGGCTCACCAGGAGGAGCCAGGGAAGGGGTGGTGGGTGCTGGAGAGCCACTGACAACTGCAGTGGAGGTGTCTGACATGGTGTGTGCCGGCACAACTGGGGGCATGACTCAGATGTTGTGGGTGCCGGCACGACTGCAGTGGACCCTGCAGATGGAGTGGACAGGTCCGCCACTGCAGTGCCCAAGTCAGACAGGGTGGTAGTGGACTCCAGTGCAGTGCCTACCACCAGGGGAGGAGAATGGGGAACAGGCAAGGTGGGCTGGACAGAGGGGAGGACACCCTCACCACATCAGTGGCACAGACAAGCGCAGCGGGGGTGTGGTGCCGGGAGAGCAAGTGGCAGCGGGAGAAGGCCGGATCCTCTTGGGGATGGTATATCTGTGGGTGGGGAACCTGGGGCAGGGTGTGGTGGGGGCACCTGTGGAGTGGGGGCCTGAGGGATGGAGGAAGGAGACCTGGTGCCTGAGCTGCAGGGCGGCGGTGGGGTCTTGCTCTTACGACTCCGGGGGACTTGCGGGTGGGGGCCTCAGTCTGTCTGCGCCTGGGGGAGGGTGTCCGGGGGTGAGGGGCACTCTGCTCCGTGTGGGTGGGCTTCCCCCTGAATGCTGTATCAGCTGGATCGGAGGGGAAGAGGCCGAGGTCACTGAGGAAGAGCCGCTGGGTCTTTGGGGTTGCAGGTGAGGCAAGGGAGGGTGCTTTGGAGGGAGAGGCAACTGAGGACTGCGCAGTGCTCCTGGATGCGTGTGTGTGTTCCAGGGCCCCATCCCCTGTAAGTCTGGTTTCAGTCCCCTGACTGTGCGTGCGTGTGCGTTTTGTTTGTGGCGTGTGTGTCTGTGTGCTGGACGTGTGTGTGCTGGTGTGTGCCTGTGCCGGTGTGTGTGTGCTTGGGACGGGTAAGGTGCTGGGGAGTGTGGATGGAGCAGAGGCAGGAGGGGTGAGGGACTGTCTGAGGAGGGACACTGCTGCCGTCAGGGAGGAGTCCATGGACCTATTGCCCCTCTGTAGGTCAGACATGCCCGATGAGATGCCCTCCATGAACGACACCAGCTGAGTCAACAGAGCGGTGTGCGCATGGAGGACACTCAGCATGGCTGTCTGCCCTACATGGAGCTGGCGAAGGAGGTACACAGACTCCTCACTCAGGGCAGCAGGGGACACAGGGGCAAGGGGTGCGGTGCCTGGCCCAAAGGAGACATGCTCCCGAACATGGGAACCTCCACGGACCTGCGGAATGGGAGCCAATGGGAGGGCGGTGGTGGTGCTGGTGGTGGCGGGGACAGCAACACTAGCTGGGGTGTGGTGGCTGCTGACACCCGCCTCCATAAGGGAGTCATCCTCCGAGCTGCTGTGGTCCTCAGCTGAGGTGGATGCTGCTGAGGACTCCTCTGTGTGGCTCCCCTCGCCCTCCGTGCCACTGGGTCCCTCCGACCACTCCTCGGCTGCTGACCCAGTCTGGCTCTCCGGCTCCTCCTGGTCCGTGGAGCTGTCCCCTTCCGTGGCCGTGGATGTATCTGCAAACAATGGGGAAACAGACAGACATCAGTCACCTGCACCAAACGCACACACCACTGTGAGCACAGCACATTACAGAGCAAGCCCTGGCATCATTAGTTGAACATTGCTAAAAGTGCCCTAACTGAACAGGAGAAGCCAATTGTCAGTCTGATGCCAACCATGGCACTCACATCCCACATGGCCTTGCACCCATCTGTCTCGTGTCTGTTGGATAGCAACACCCCAGTGTGGACACATGCACCACCTACACAGTAGTTGGACAGTGCAGAGGACACGGTGTAGCATGTGGACATGCACACATCACAACTCTTGCCACTGAGTCAGTACAGGTTTCCGGATGAAAGGGATGCCCAGAGTCAAATAGGAAATGCATGTGATGCATACCAGCGACAGACACCATGATGCACCCTTGTCCTGATAGCCATCGCCACAATGGTGTGCATGTAGCACATGTCACTCCCCTGCAGGATCACCAATAAGTAGACACATGCCATGGCGGAGGCATGACTGCTAAGTCATACATCACTGTCTCAGTGATGTATGACTTGGCAGCCAGACAACAACACTCTGCACTGTGTCACAATAGTAGGTCATGGGGAATGCAAGTCCTGGAGCTGCACAAGTGCACATGTACATCCCCCACACAACACATCATCTTAACCCTCATCTGTCCAGGTCATACCGATTGGACATATGGGAGACCTGTGACACTACCCTCTGAACCTGAGCCCCTCACAATCTGCTGTGAATGGGAAACAGCTGCCTGAACTTCACATTCGCATACCCCAGTCTGCACGGGCAGCTGATCAAACACCTATGTGACACACAAGTATCGTCTCCTATGGTCACATCTCCACTGGCATGCTGAGCCCCTACCGAGAAACACCCCAGCAGTCCTGGCAACAAATCCACAGCACACTGACACAGAGGCAGACACCTGAGGGGTCAAATCACTGCGCACAATGTGTCAGCTGATACACGGGAGTGGGAGTACAGGTGTATTGGATGGGCTGGAGTAGGCATGACTGTCCTGCCCCACATGAATGAGGGATGAGCCCTGGACAGTGGATAGCTGGCTATGTATGTGTGACACACATAATCTGCACACTCCTGGGGCCCAAACATTGTTCCCACCCGCTGCATGGGTGTGTGCCAGATACCCCAGGCACATGTGGTGGCTCAGCTCAGCAAGTGGACCGCATATCAAAGCAACACGCAGATTACATGTCCGAACACAGGCGTTGTGTGAACAATGGACCCACCCATGATGCCCACAACAGAGTTAGGGAAACAGATGCTGTCCCCCACCTTGAGTGAAGCAAACTGCAGGGACACAGTCCCAAGTGACACAATTCCCTGAATGTAAGGGCCACACCTGGGTATCAGATGAGGAGTGGGCAGTGCACAATAGAGGGACATGGCTCCTGGACAACATGACTGCTGTACTGTGGCAGTTTAACCAGGCCAGAGGAGGGCACATAGCATGTAATACAGAGTTCACAGTGCAGTCTTTGACTCACCCCTCCTTGCTGCTGTCTGGCCTTCAGCTGCCCATCCAGGTCTGGAAACACCACTGCCAGGATCTGGAGCATGTGGGGGTCAGGGTCCGTGTTCCGCCCCTCCTGCGAGGAGGCAACAGCTTCAGCTGGACCCGTGCAATCCTCCGGGTCCAGCCCCGAAGGTCCTGCCACCTCTTCTGGCAGTTGCGGATCCGGCGCTTGTAGACCCCCACGGACCGGACAGCCCGGACGATGTCCTTCCAGATCTCCTGCTTCCGATGGGCATTAACCTGTCAGGATGACAAAGTGAAAAGGCCATTACTACACATGCAACATATCCGTGCATGACACAGTTGTATATACATGTCTCAATCACAGGGGCACATGATGTACACAGGCAGTGCAACGCTGCCCATGGACAGTTTGCCAGAAGTCACTACATGGTATCATTGCATGGGAAGTAAAACCTTGTTCAAATGCACTGTCACTGCCCCATACCTGTCCAGTGCATGTCACTACACACTATGGGGGGTGACAACTACTCAGTGAGCCTGCTAGCCAGTGGCGTGCAGACTTTCAGCCTTGCTAGTCAGACAAAATGCACATTCAGAAAGGCAGTGCACAGAACACTCACCTGCTCCCCTGGTGTCCCATACAGCTTGCTGTACTGTGGAAGTAGGCTGTCCAGCAGGGCCTGGTTCTCCTCAAGGCTGAAGGCTGGGGCTCTCTCCACAGTATGTGCCATTGCAGGGTCCAGAGGGAGCAGAGACAGCAGCAGTGCAGTGGCAGATGTCGTCCTGGAGCATGTAGTGCAGGCAAGTGAGCTCTCAGGGGAACAGCCAGCAATATATATGTGCTGCAGAGGCAGATACTGTCCCATGTGTCCAAAGTGATAGGTCCAAGTCGTTTGCATCTTCTGAATCTGGCCAATCCATGGAATAGCAGCACCAATACACGCCCACAGCATCCTTCAAATCTTCAACTTCATGACATACATGATTTTGCAACATTGTTGTGGGTGACCAACTGAATTTCCAGCAACCGACTCGTTCGAATTTCGAAACGCGTCCGTTGCCAGGCTAGGCCATTGACAATGGGTGCGCACCGATCGGTCCATTGCTGTTCTACGCGTACAGGGGTACAACGCGTACCCGCACATTGAATGCAATGGGCCGGCCGGGCGCACCGATCGGTCCATTGCTGTTCAACGCGTACAGGGGTACAACGCGTACCCGCACACATTGAATGCAATGGGCCGGCCGGGTGCACCGATCGGTCCATTGCGGTTCAACGCATACAGGGGTACAACGCGTACCCGCACACATTGAATGCAATGGGCCGGCCGGGTGCACCGATCGGTCCATTGCGGTACAACGCGTACATGGGTACAACGCGTACCCGCACACATTGAATGCAATGGGCCGGCCAGGCGCACCGATCGGTCCATTGCGGTACAACGCGTTCAGGGGTACAACGCGTACCCGCACACATTGAATGCAATGGGCCGGCCGGGCGCACCGATCGGTCCATTGCGGTACAACGCGTACAGGGTACAACGCGTACCCGCACACATTGAATGCAATGGGCCGGCCGGGCGCACCGATCGGTCCATTGCGGTTACAACGCGTACAGGGGTAAAACGCGTACTCGCACACATTGAATGCAATGGGCCGGCCGGGCGCACCGATCGGTCCATTGTGGTACAACGCGTACAGGGTACAACGCGTACCGCGCACATTGAATGCAATGGGCCGGCCGGGCGCACCGATCGGTCCATTGCGGTATCAACGCGTACAGGGGTACAACGCGTACCCGCACACATTGAATGCAATGGGCCGGCCGGGTGCACCGATCGGTCCATTGCTGTTCAACGCATACAGGAGTACAACGCGTACCCGCACACATTGAATGCAATGGGCCGGCCGGGTGCACCGATCGGTCCATTGCGGTACAACGCGTACAGGGGTACAACGCTGCATCCGCACACATTGAATGCAATGGGCCGGCCGGGCGCACCGATCGGTCCATTGCGTGTTCAACGCGTACAGGGGTACAACGCGTACCCGCACACATTGAATGCAATGGGCCGGCCGGGCGCACCGATCGGTCCATTGCGGTACAACGCGTACAGGGGTACAACGCGTACCCGCACACATTGAATGCAATGGGCCGGCCGGGTGCACCGATCCGTCCATTGCGGTACAACGCATCCCTGTACAAGTGACTGGCATATGTCACCATGCCTGTCTCAGATGAACATATGCCAGCCACAGATAGCTCCCAGGGAGTGAGGGGCACACCTACAACACCACAGCCTGTCCAAACTGTATCATAAGGCATGTAAGGCTGCATTTCCTATTGTGTGTATGTTGGTGTACATGTTGTCCTGTGGGTGTCACCTGGGGGCAGCCCCCCCAGGCTGTGCACGTGTTCATGGGGACAGGATCCTGGGTGTTACGTGTACATGACCACTGTGATGTGCAACTGTTCATATCTGTGCATGTGCCATGGTCACATTTCACGGTGGTGTATGTGTATGTCATGTCACATACCCCGTGAGTCCCATGTGGGCGGTATGTTTGAGCCAGGGTGTCCCAGTGGCACAATAGTGATGGTCCTCCACAGTCTGTGTGCATGTAGTGTTTACAATGTCTCTGATTTCATGTGCACAATGGGAGACAGTCTCCACATCCACGTTGTGTGTGCATGGACTTTGATGTTGTGCGTGTGTGTGTCACAGACGTCCATGTCTGTCCTGCAGAGGCAAGTGGAACCACTACCTGTGGGGGTCATGGTTGTTTTGCTGTGGTGTATACATGATACTCCATGTAATGCCAGTGTCCATGTGGCAATACAGGGTCCCTGGGAATGTACCTGTCATTGAGCTGTGATGCCTGGGGCACATCTGTCCTCACATGTCACTGTGGGGGTGATTGTGACATGGCAGCAGGAGATGGGAACTGTGACACGGCCTCATGATATCCAATGGGCCAACCTGGGACTTATTGATGCCACTTGTTGAACCGTGATGACAGATGTTGGCCATGTATGTACCATACATGTCCTTACGGAACTGCACACTTCATGTAGTTGTGCCTCATAATGATGTATGATGTGATATTGAGTGTGTTCAATGCCGCATATGTGGGGTGACTGACAATCTTGCTTTCTTCTCCTCTGCACTGCAGGGCTCCTGCTGTCCATAGACCATTCCCAGACCTGGCAACGATGGTGGAACGGGACAGCATCTGACGGTACTGCTTCACCAGGCAGCTGATTGAGGATTTGGCAGTGCAGTTGGCCCCACATTTGCAGCCTGGCCGGCCGTATCCTACAGCGCTGACCCCCAAGGTGAAGGTGATGGCAGCCCTACACTTCTTTGCCACCGGTACCTTCCAACATACTGTGGCGACTGCTGGTGGGATGTCACAGACCATGTTGAGCCGTGTGCTCCGCGATGTTTTGGAGGCAATGTTGCTATACCTGAACCGGTACATCTATTTCCCTAGACTGCAACGACTCACTGACGTGAAGAGTGACTTCTATGCCCTGGGGAGGATGCCGCATGTCATTGGCTCCATTGATGGGACACATGTGGCTTTGGTACCACCACAGGTCCAGGAGCAGGCCTACCGTAACCGCAAGCACTACCACTCGTTCAATGCACTGGTGGTGTGTCTTGCAGATATGACCATCTCACACGTGTGTGCCCGTTTCCCTGGTTCAGCACACGATGCCTTTGTGATGAGGAGTAGTCGCATCCCCAGGATGATGGCACAGATGCAGAACCAGCGTGCCTGGCTTGTCGGTGTGTACTGACTTTGTGCCATTGTGTGTGATCTGATCTGTAGTATTCCGCCCACTTTTCCAAGTCAGCTAATGTGCACTTGTCTGTCCGTAGGTGACTCGGGATACCCCAACATGCCGTGGTTGCTGACACCCCTCAGGAACCCTGTGACACCAGCCCAGATGCGCTACAATGAGGCACATGGTCGGACCAGGAGAGTGATTGAGCGGACATTTGGTCTCCTGAAGAGCCGCTTCCGCTGCCTCGACAAGACAGGAGGGTCCCTCCCATATGCCCCAGCGAAGGTGTGCAAGATTATCATTTTCTGCTGCATGCTCCACAACCTGGCAGTGCGGAAGGAGTTGCCTCTCATCTAGGATGACAATGACCAACATCCGCCACCTGTGGAGGATCCTGGCCTGGACCACGATGCCAGTGATGATGATGATGATGAGGGTGATGTCCGCACACAGCTCATCACCAACTTCTTTAGCTGAATGTGAGTATCCTGAGGTGTCATGTCAATGATGTGAGTTGGCATGATATGTGTAGGTGGTGCTCTGGTGCTGTTGGAGTGTGTCCATGGGCTACTTGACTGGATGTGTGTAGCGATGTGTGCTTACAGGTGGTCTGTACTCCCCAACAGTGTTGACATGCTAACTTGGTTCTGGGTGGGTATCTTGTAACATGTATTGTGCATGAGTTTTGCTGTTCTGTCCTGTTCTCCATTGCTTTTGACTGTGTGTCACTTCTGTCCTTCACAGGGTACTTTCAGATTCGTTTGGTCAACTGTGTCCACCGACGACGTGATTGTACTTCCAGGGTGGTAGCTGTTGTGTCCCTACAGGTGATGTGCGCCACACCCATGGACTTCCTTCCTTCTACAGTTGTTGACTGTGTGCCCGCTGCCAGGTGGGATTACCTTGCATCTGTAGTGGTTACGACATGTTGCAACTGTGTAATAAACCTGTGCTTCACTTTGTGATGTGCGTTGTCTGTGGTCACACATTTGACTGCCATTTGCTTACTGCACCTGTGGGCTACTTGACTACAACTGGGAATAGGTGTGGTGTCTGTGCATTGCACCATCTTTCCTGGCAACATCAGTGTAGGCAATGAGTCAGATGGCCTAGGTGTGTATGTGTTGTGTAGCCCTGGTGGTGTGTCTCCCTCATATGTGTCACGTTGCCATTACTCACATGCCTGTGTTGTACTTGCTGTTGCAGTTCGCATACACAGTGTAATTTTGCAGTTCATCATCCCCATGACAGCACCCACGTTGGAATCACAACAGAGGCAAGTATGGTGTATTAGTGTGTTTATTGTGATACATTTGTGTGAATAGTGCATAGGATGGTTAGTGCTGTACATTTATATTGCAATCAGAAGTTCCTAGGTGAATTGAAAGTCCTGGTAGACAAAATCCCCAGTATCAGGGCCACAGTTGTCTGAGACATAGGTCCAACTTGTACTCCCCATGTCATGTGTGGGAGTTGTGTTGCTGTCAACAGGGTGAATAGTTTGTGCACAAAGGTGAACATCCAGAACAGGTTCAGGCTTCCTGGGGTTGCACTTGGCCATCGGCCTCTCACTTGCCCCTCCTCGGACGACCCCTCTTCTTTGGGGGGCCCCTCAAGTACAGGCTGCTGCGGTGCAGGGGACTCTCCGCCAGAGTCATCCTCCCTCCCTGTGGTAGTTGCAGTTTGTTCAGCACCAGATGTTGTTGGCACACAGGGAGGTGTAGACTGGTTGCTGTTCATCTGGCGGAGGCATTGTAATATGTCCCTATGCACCGCCGTCATCTCTTGCAGTGTGTTCCACTTGGACTCCACGCGGGACATGTGTGAGTCCAAGCGGGCATGATGGGCAGCCTGCTGCTGTTTCATGTCTCTGAGGAGCCCCACTACCTGGCTGAGATCTCCGGTGCTGGACTGGTACGCATCGGCTATGCGTACCAGTTGTGGGTCATCATGCACACCAGACACCTCTGCAAGCAGCGACCTCTGTCTCCCACCCCTCCCACCACCCCTGCTGACATGTGCAGTGCGTGCAGTGGCACGCACAGATGACCCTGGTCCCCCTTGGGGGTTGGTGGTGGTGGTGGTGTCCATGGCCCCACGTTGGTCCAGGGTCCCTGTTCTGGTGGTGCTCCTTGTTCTGTCCATGTCGGCAGGGATGGTATTTGTGGTGACAGTCGTTGGAGGGGTGGGTGCAGGGGGTGCAGCTGGTGGTCCTGCTGGTGCTGCAGCTGGTGGTCCTGCTGGTGCTGCATGTTGACTTGCACCGGAGGTGCCAGGTTGGTCTTCTTCATCCGAGGAGGGCAGAGGCTGTACGACACCAGTGAGCTCCGTATCCTCTTGAGCCTGGGACTGGGACTCCTCAGCGTCTGCTGCTGTGTCCCCATCATCACCTGTTTTTGGGAGACACACACAATGTATGTTATGTTTCTGCAGGCATCAATGGTTGACACACCTGACAGTTGTGACTGTGCCTCTGGGTGCGGGCCTGTACATTGCATTGTCCTAAGTTGTCACAGTCAGGGGTTGATATTGGTGTAGCACATTGTCCTGCATTATTTGGGCATTTCTATGTATTTGTTGGGGTGTGAACATGGTCTGCATTGGTTGTATTTGGTTGACAGCCGGCCCTCCTTCCCACCCAGCCAGTCAGTTATCCCACCATGGACTGTGCTTGCATTGCAGGGAGTGCAAGTTGTCTTTCAGGATGTCAGTCAGTGGTGTCCTGCTGTTGGTTGTTGCACAGTTGCCAGCAGGGCCTTGTGCTCCCCACAGCAGTAGCCAGTGTCAGCCATCTTGTCAGTTGTTTTCCACTCCCTGTGATGTGAGCATGGTTCAGGGTGGTGTTGATGGGACAGTTGTGGGGCGAGCTATGTCTGTGACTATGACTCCCATCATGCTATTGCCTCCACCCCACTTCCCAGCATTCCGATACTTACTTGCTTTTGTGGGGAGTTCAGTGTGTGTGGGTGTGAGAGCAATGGCAAGATGGATGACAGTGGTGTCCTGCTGTTGGTTGGTGTGCAGTTCCCAGCATGCCCTTGTGCTCCCCACGACACAGCAACAGTGTCAGACATCTTTGATGGGCCTTTCCACTCTCTGTGGGATGTGCATGCGTGAGTGTGAGCTTGCTGGGCCATGTGGTGGGGGATGTTGAGCTCGACGGAGGACCTAAGTGAGGGATTGAAGTATCACGGTTCTTTGGAGTAAGTGTGACTTTAAGAATACGGCCCCTACGAAGGTCCCGGGTTTGGAGATTTTCTAATAAACCCGTGAATTTGTTCCCTCTCGGAAATCTCCCAGAGGAGACTATCTGACAGGATTTGGTAACCTGTGGAAGTAAGGTAATAACTCCAATTTGGGGTGAAGACCGGGTAACGTGGGACCTACACCCTGATGAATGCCAGAACGACCCTGTTGGGCGAGAATTAATGGCAGAAACATGTTGGTTAATGCAGTAGGGATACAGGGGCCTTTACCTCCCTGAGTATCCCGTAGTTTGGCTTTAATACTACCAAGGGTTTCCTGAATAAAGAATGGTGGCAGTTTCCCTTAGGTTGTTTTAATTGTGTGTGTCTGCACTCTTGGTCCCTTCTAAAGGGAACACTCTTTCCTTTACATCCCTTTATTGTGGGTTTTATGTAGGTGCGTTGTTTTGTCACCTTTTCTGTACCCTCACCACTTTGTCTTCTCATAGACACTCAAAATAATTGCGCTCCGTCTTTGGTGTTGGTCTGCACCAAGACGTCAGATGCGGCCCTATGATGAAGCATGACACTGCAAAGTGTGTGAGGGCAGTATTAAGACAAGTGTTGTCTTTCCCTGTTCGTTTTCCCTCTTGCTTATTTCATCCTCTGTTTTTGACTTTGTAAAGTTGAAAGTAAAAACTTTTCTATACCGCCGCTCCTGTAGGTTCAGTATAAGGAGGGTATTGGTCACAGCTCTTCTCTGTTAAGTGAGTTTTCATTGATGTTAGGGGAGTCAGAGGAGGTTTTCTTTCCCTAGTCTCTCTTTGTGATATTCTGTGACTACGACTCCCATCATGCTATTGCCTCCACCCCCTTCCCAGCATGCCCATCCTTCCTTCCTTTTGACTCTACTTCCCTGTGGGGTGGGCTGCCTGTGCTGACAGGATGGCTGGGAGTGTTGTCCTGGCAGTTGTTTGGCTAAAAGTCCCAAGAGTGTCCCTGTGCTTCACACAACATAACCCAGGGTGGTGGTTCTTTGTGGGATCTTGAGTTAGGATGTGAGGCATTGCATTCTCCCAGGTGGGTTATGTGGAGTTTGTGTTGAGGGGGTGTGTGAGGGGAGGTGCTTGTGACTATGGTCAGTGCTGCGAGTCCTCCTTCCCACCCAGCCAGATATCCCACCATGGAACGTGCTTCCATTTCAGGGAGTGGAAGTTGTCTTTCAGGATGTCAGTCAGTGGTGTCCTGCTGTTTGTTGGTGCACAGTTGCCAGCAGGGCCTTGTGCTCCCCACAGCAGTAGCCAGTGTCAGCCATCTTGTCAGTCCTTATCCACTCCCTGTGATGTGAGCATGGTTCAGGGTGGTGTTGATGGGCCAGTTGTGAGGCTGAGCAATATCTGTGCCTACTACTCCCATCATGCTATTGCCTCCACCCCCTTCCCAGCATGCCCATGCTTCCTTCCTTTTGACTCTGCTTCCCTGTGGGGTGGGCTGCCTGTGCTGACAGGATGGCTGGGAGTGTTGTCCTGGCAGTTGTTTGGCTAAAAGTCCCAAGAGTGTCCCTGTGCTTCACACAACATAACCCAGGGTGGTGGTTCTTTGTGGGATCTTGAGTTAGGATGTGAGGCATTGCATTCTCCCCAGGTGGGTTATGTGGAGTTTGTGTTGAGGGGGTGTGTGAGGGGAGGTGCTTGTGACTATGGTCAGTGCTGCGAGTCCTCCTTCCCACCCAGCCAGATATCCCACCATGGAACGTGCTTCCATTGCAGGGAGTGGAAGTTGTCTCTCAGGATGTCAGTCAGTGGTGTCCTGCTGTTGGTTGTTGCACAGTTGCCAGCAGGGCCTTGTGCTCCCCACAGCAGTAGCCAGTGTCAGCCATCTTGTGAGTCCTTTTCCACTCCCTGTGATGTGCGCATGGTTCATGGTGGTGTTGATGGGACAGTTGTGGGGGTGAGCAATATCTGTGACTACGACTCCCATGATGCTATTGGCTACACTGACTTGCCCAGCATACACAGAATTCCTTTCTTTCAGTGGTCTTCACTGTGTGTTGGTGTTGTAGTGGTGGCTACATGTCTGGATGTGTTTGTTAGTTATATTTGTGCCACTGCCTAGCTGTAGTTGTAGTTGTGTTTGTACATGTGATGACACGGTTAAATGTAACTTTGAGATGGCATGTGTTGTGTTTATCTGACTGACATACACATTTTGGGATGATTCTGTTCTGGTTGCTGTGTAATTGCTAAGAGTGCATGGTTTGACTCTCCCTTGACAGTGATGTGTGTGTGTATTGTGGCAGAATATTGTGTACATTTGTTGTGTACTCACCAGGCTCTGGGATGTTTTCTAGTCCATAGACGCTCACTGGCGGAAGGATGGCCCGCACCTTCTCCTCCCAGGGCCTGAGGTATACTGGCTTGGCAGGAGGGCCACTGCCGGTGTATTGGCTCAGGAGGTAGTCCTTCTTCAGCAGCTCCCGTACCCTCCTGCGCACGTCATACCACCTGTTCTGGATGTCAGTCTTTGTGCGCAGACATGGTGATTGTGCGTTCACCCTGTTGATGATCCTCTCCCACATCTTGGTTTTCTGGGAGATGGGTGTCTGTTGGACCAGTGTGCCAAACAGCTGTGGCTCTACCCTGAGGATCTCGTCTACCAGGACTTCCAATTCACAATCTAGGAACTTGTGATTCTTCTTTGGGGGCATGGTGATGGGTGGTGATGGTGAGTGATGTGTGTGTTGGTGTGCAGGTGAGGGTGTGTGAGTGTGTGTTTTGCTGGGTGTATGTGAGGTAGCTATTTGTTGGTGTGCTGATGGTGTGTGGCTTGTGTGAGGGATGAGCTGTGGGTGTGTGGTTGCTGTCTGTTGAGTGCTGGCAGTAGAATAGCATTTGCAAAGGATCATGGTTGGGATTTGTGTCCTTTATATGGGTGGAGTTGTGGGTGTGTCTTTGTTCTCTGTCCCCACCCCCCAGTATTTATTGGCTTTGTAATTGCTTGTTTGGCCTTTTTTGTGTATTTTCCTTAGTACTTTCTGTGCATGTTGGAAACGTTCTTGTGACCGAGTCGGACCCTGCAGTTGTCTCGTACGGTCTTCTCCGTTTCGTTCACGCTGTGTTTGTGCAGTTTTCTATGCTGCGTACGCGTCGGTCGCGGTGTTTTGTGTTACTT